>JARYTF010000009.1:0-699637 GCA_031081905.1 Debaryomycetaceae sp. ZIM 2471 | reverse complement strand
AGTGCATGAGGAGCATACTGATTTCGACGAAGTAGTGCCCGAGGAACTCGGTATCATAGAAGTCTGAGTAGTCAAACCTCCTTGCGAATCGGTGGTCACATCGATCACTCTGGTCTCTGTGGTGACAGACCCGTCGGAATTCGATGTAGTGAACGTCGTGGTGTACTCAGTGCACGAAGGGCATGCTGTTGTATTAGGTTTTGATGAACTTGACGAGCCTGGTGCTCTACTGGTGGAACTTGGTACAATAGTCGAAGAACTCGAAGCGCTTGAAGAGCCTGGTACAATACTCGAAGAACTCGAAGCGCTTGAAGAGCCTGGCACAATACTCGAAGAACTTGGTGCTTCACTCGAGGAACTTGACACAATACTCGAAGAACTCGAAGCGCTTGAAGAGCCTGGTACAATGCTCGAAGAACTTGAAGCACTCGAGGAAGTTGGTACAATACTCGAAGAACTTGAAGTGCTCGGACAACTACTGGCAGACGGAATTGGCACGGGAATGGCTGGAAAAGGCTTACTACGCAGGCATGCTCCAGGCCTTGTTTGGTTTGGTGGAGCAGCGTTATATCTAAGACCCCCTTCAAATACTATACCTTTTGTTGCTCCCCCAAAGTCGGTAGAAACTCTTTCAAATAAACTTGAATCGTAGCCAGAACCAATGTCGAAAAAATTCGTAGTAATTGTACCGCTTGATAATGTGATAAAACTCAACTGACCTTGGTCAGACAGGTAGGAAAATTCGAGGATTCGAACATCCATTCCTATAATATTTCCATTACCAAAATTAGCGACTTTAATTGCGGCCTTATCTTGTGTCAGCTGGGATAGTAAACTTGACGTTGAATCTTCCAAGTAAAACGTGTGATCGGGATCTATCTGGAGGTTTAAGCCCTTAACATATATTGTTGCGTTTTCACGAGCCATAACACAACCACCACCTCTGATGTCTGTATCCAATGCATAAATTTGATTGAGGAAAGATATTTGACCATTGTTTGTTATTACTTTGTGTCCCAAATGGGTTGTTACATTGTTTGCAAAGTTTCGTTCGAATTGCATCAATTTATCGTTTTCGATCTCATCCAGTGTAATAGGGTTCCGTGTTTCCTCTATATTGCCATCAAAAAAAAAATACATCTCACCGCGGTTATAAAAGCTATCTGATGCAAAATGAATATCGCATTGATTTCCGGAATTCAAATAGGAGAAGACTACTGTTCCATAATTGGCAGATGAATCTCTTTTGAAAACAGCCTTCAATCTCTTGCATTCGCTAACACATGTGATAAATAATTGACCATTAACTAGTAAACGATCCAATTCTATATCGTCGGGATCGACTATTGACCAAGAAGCATTCCTTTCAAGATATATAGTTGAATCCCGGGGAAAGTCGATGCTTCCATAATCCACAATATTTTTCCTGATGTAGATCGGATGATATATGTCAGCTGAAGTTGCCACGAAAAGCCAGACAAAGGCAAGCAAAGTTTGCAAGTATTTCATTTCGATTTCTTCAGCACATGTTTGTACTTTTTGGTAGGTTTTTAACGTTTCGCTTATACTTAAGACTTCGTATTTTCACCTTGAGAGATCATGCCATAAAGAAACAATTTTTCCATTCCGAAGCGTTTCAGTCTAGACCAAGGTATTTCGGATAAATTTGACAGGTTTTCACCTCTTGGTGTCTTCCAGAGTCATTTGACAGGCTTTCAGCTCACCATTTACTCCGAACTTGTATATTATAGTCGCTCTTCCTTCACACTAACGGGATATACGTCGTTTATGTATGTATCATGCGTGTAGTACATATGTTATATGTATATATCTCGCGATATCCTCGATAGGCGAAACTTTTGCATTTGAATTTGATAGTAGCCCAATCTCAAGTCGGAGATTTCAATAAAAATGCCCAAAGTAAACATGGCTTTTTCAAATTTTGTTCTTTGCATAATTTTGCAACAATGCCTGGACAAACACTT
This sequence comes from Debaryomycetaceae sp. ZIM 2471, assembly GCA_031081905.1. Lineage (NCBI taxonomy): Eukaryota > Fungi > Ascomycota > Pichiomycetes > Serinales > Debaryomycetaceae > Debaryomycetaceae sp. ZIM 2471. The sequence goes on along the minus strand of JARYTF010000009.1, from coordinate 697,652 downwards.
TCACATCTTCTATTGATTTAGCAATTGGACTTGGACATCCAACAATAAAAATTTGACTTGGACTAGGGTATAGCATACCCGTGTATGCAAACCCAAAGCAAGTAGGCTTCGACGCATATATACCCGAAATGCTGCAGGACAATAAATACTTTCTGCTGTATCTGTTCCAATTCTAATCTAAGATTCTCCCATTGCTACTACGACAGCTTCACCACCCGAAGAGCCACCTAAAGTTAGGTTGAAATTGTAAGGATTCTTGACATGTCCCCACAAATTGCTGTTTGTCTCAAGATCCATACCTGACATTGGTATTTGCTTCTCAATTTAAAAGATTGCCCCCTCCTTACGAAGTTCTTTAACAATTCCGTCATAGTCTTACAGGCTTCTCCTTTCATCCCAAGTCTCAAATCCCATACTTGTTGAATGATCAGCCAACTCAAGATGACCTTTGATACTAACCGGCAAATCGTGTAAGGATCCCACAACTTATCCTGTCTTAGAGTAGTGGTAGTCAAGTGCTTCTGTCATTTTTAGTCCTTCTTCAGGGAAGTATTCAGATTTCGAATTGGTTAACTGAGCTGCAATAGATGCTTTTTTTGCTGTAAGGCTTGGGAACTTGAACGGTTGTGTACTTCTATTCCTTAATTTCCTTGAAAAGTGTGGTGGCGTCCACTAAATGATTTTCCTATCAGCAGAGTTCAACTCGTCAAGGTAATGATTTTTCAATTAGACATCATCTTTAGAAGTAGTGGTCCTCAATTCGTGAGGAATTGACTGTTAACTTGTTACGTGCATATCGTACTCTATCTTGCCAATCATGAACCGCCATTCTTCTTTTCTCTCCTCTAGCTTTTAATCTCAGACTCTTAGGACTGTTTGACTACGCGGAGTAGAATCGAGTTCTATATATCTGATGAGATAAGGGAATGGCTACATGATATATACGATTTATCTACCAATGGGGCAATCTTCCCGCATTCTTGAATCATTGATGAGAGTGCAAATGTCTTACCAAGACAATGTATAATAATCAAACGATTCTAAAAAGTATCAACAAGAACTGAAACATCATCGACATGTTCACAAACTAGATGGGTATCCTTGAGTTTTTCTTCGAAAACATATTTGAACTTGATACTAGACACCATACTAGACACCATCCTAGACACCATCCTAGACACCATCCTAGACACCATCCTAGACACCACCCTAGACAGATCATATCCCATTACAGTTGCGATCAATGTGTAGAGATTTGGGTATTGCTATGCCTATAAAATAGATTGTTGGATAATATTAATAGTAGGAAGAACGATGGGGAAAATGAAGTCTCTTCATAACCGTATATCATCCAGTCAGATCGTTCTTCGTTTCTTCAATTGAGATTCAAAATTATTGAAGCCGTTATCAAACCTTCGGATAGTACATGTGAAGAATGTCGACCACTTTTTTTATTACTGGAGCAAATAGAGGAATTGGAATTGCATTTGTGGAGAAATTCTTTGAAGTGAGGACCACTTCGTGATCGCAACTGCTCGTGATGTCGATAAAGCGACAAAATTGAGGAAGTTGGCAGATGAAACCAAGAGGGTCAAAATCATCAAATTGGATATTTCTGATGCGAAATCAATTGCGGCCCTCGATGATAGCTTGAAGGACGTTAATAAAATTGACGTGTATATTTCCAATGCAGCAGTTGGATATTCTTTTAAAACGTTTTTGGATACAGATGTGAAGAAGTACTTAGGCCAGTACAAAGTGAATGTTCTGGGTCCAATTCTGGTCTTCAAAAAGTTGTACAAGTATTTGCAACCTCTGAGTATTGAAAAATTGATTTTTATATCTTAAGTAACTGGTTCAATAGACAGTATTATTCCATTGCCTGTGAGTGCATATGTCTCCTCAAAGGTGGGGCCTAATCAAGTAGCCAAAGAATGAAGTCTCAAGCTCCCTCCAGAGGTATTGACTTCCGTCGCTGCTCACCCAGGTTCTGTTGATACAGAAATGGGTGATGGTAGCATGATTAAGGTGAAGGAATCGATAGAGAAGTTTGGTGTTGTTTTGACTTCAATCCCACCAGAAGAGAGTGCTGATAATGTATACGCAATTCTTATGAAGCCAGGAGACGAATTGAACGGAAAGTTCCTCAATAATAATGGTTCTGAAATTCCGTTTTGATTACAAGGTGAAGGGGATGCTGCATCGCATAAAGTTTATTAGTTTTGAATATCTCACCGACTGAGTATTATGAAAGGGCTCCATGACCTGGTGATTCAATATTACATAGTGCTGTGATATTCCCAGCAAACATGCTTGCATATTGCTGCAATCATCAATAAAAGTACTTGAAATTCAATTGAGTGGTTAAAATGTAAATGAGAAATGCTTCTGATCTTGACTGTTTATGAACCGTTCTCTACAAAAGAGTGCCACATCTTTTTGTCCATTCCGTAACCCATAGGCTCTATCAATTTCTCAAATATCATGATTTTGTTCCTTCTCCAATATAAAGTTACAATTTTTTGACAAATTTCGAGAAAAAACAAAATGATTCAATCCCAATACTATACATTTCAAGATATCTAGTCATGGATCATCGTCAATTATCTTGCCATATGCTGATTCCGTAGATTGGAGAAGAAGCCTCCATGGAAGACCTCTTTAACAGTGTGCATGCCGTGTATAAAACTCCCTATCTCATCGGATGATCAATCAATTCAATACCTCTATATATCGGGGAAGATAATCCGGACTTAACATATACGTCCATATCCCCATAAATCCGGCCGAAATATGTCCGGATCAATCCTATCAACTCCGTATGCCAACGGTCCGTCAATTTCAACTTGTTAAAGTAACAATAGCCACTCTTTTGCGACCTATACACAGTAAAGACTTTGCCTGATGATCCTCGTGGTTGAACTTCGGAAAAAAATCGCTGTTTTCTCTCTATTTGAGTATTACTTGTGCATTGGAAATTACTTTTGATAGACGTGCATCCAACTGAAAAACTTATATCGAGTCTATATAAATACGTAGTTATTCCATCAATTTCACCTCTGTCCACCTGGTGTGAATCAGATAATCCTCAATCACAACAAACGGTACACATAAATATCTTAATTAATTTAGAGCCATACAATGACTGCAACATTTCTAGTCACGGGAGCAAACAAGGGAATTGGACTTGCCTTGGTGAAGAAGATTCTTTCGAATAAGGAAAATTATGTGATTGCAACAGCCCGTAATGTCGAAAAGGCAACGGATTTAAAAAAATTGGCAGACGAAAGCAAGAGGGTGAACATAGTTCAATTAGACCTTGCCAATGCTAGTTCCATTGATGAATTTGATGAACAATTGAAGGGAGTTGATAAGATTGACTATTTCGTCTCTAATGCAGGAATTGCTAACTCATGCTACACGATCTTGAAGACGGATACTAAGGACTACTTGGAACACTACAATGTTAATGCATTGGGACCAATTCTTCTTTTCAAGAAGGTTTATAAGTACTTTCAGCATCTGGATATTAAGAAATTGATATTCTTATCTACCATGGCTTCATCTATCAGTGGCATGCCTCCTATCCCTATCAGTGCTTATGGTTCCTCGAAAGCAACGCTCAATTACCTAGTCAAGGAGTTGAGCTGGGAACTCGCTCCAGAAGGTTTCACCGCAGTTGCTGTCCATCCAGGTACCGTTAAATCAGACTTGACCATTGCATCTTTTCCAATGATGAAGGAAAGTATAGAAAAATTGGGAATCTCGATTCCACTCATTACTACAGATGAGAGTGCAAGTGATATTTATGATGTAATCATGAAACCAGGAGAGGACTTGAATGGAAAGTTTATCACCAATACTGGGGACGAATTGGCCTTTTAAACTTGCTCTGCGAGTATTACTATGGACTATTACAAATTTTGTTGATTTATGATTGGCCGTCTATGGCTAAATCAGGACATGTTGCGTTTTACTACTTTTGGAGTTAAATATTGAATGTTACTCAATCACATCACGAAGTTTCAGTATAACGTGTAGAACTACGATCTTTGGCATCGAGATTTATTGCCAATTTGTTTTTTCAACAACCAAAAAAATCTAAAACCCCAGGACCAAGACAAATTCTTCGACAGTACAATTTATTGATATAAAGCATTTCAGAAGATTATTTGATGTTAGATTATTTTTCCCTTGAGACCTCTCTCCATTGAATCTATAATGTCTAGTTGGCAGTGATACAATTCAATTGTTTGTTCAAGTCGACTTCCATATTCAGACGTAAGGATTGAAAGGTGCCAAAATCTTGAACTACACGACTGAATAGTAAAATACGACTTGTACTAGGATTCCCTTACTCAATTGTATTCTGGAGAAATAATTGAATAACTGATCCACGCCTTATCATTTCCGATAGGATCCGACATTTGAACATGCTCAAGATCGACCACCTCAATCGTAGCTCTTTCCAATGCCTATAATATAACTCAACTTCTCTAACAGATTTTCGCAATCATCGAGTCACGTGTCGATTTCACGGTAACATCCTTTGACTGCATAATTGTGTTGAGTAGACATGTATACATGTAGATGTACAAACTAACTTATCTCCCCCTCGTTGGTCAGCCAATATAGTTCATCCTTTCTTACCAGCCTCAGGAGTAGAGTTTATCAGTATAGAATTCGCAACGTGCCTCGTTGCAGAGAAGGGAGACAAGTCACAAAGTGGCTCGTTTTTGCATCCACACTGACAGCTGTGGCTGAAATCATTTTCTACTATATAAGTAACACTTTTTTATCACGTCTTCGATCAAAACTCCATCTCCGTAACTACTGCGGCTGAATAGATCTTGCATTACTTAAAGAAGGCTCTAAGTCCAACCGTGGATCTATTACTCTTGGCGATCTTTAGCCATTTGTTATTTGATCTATCGATGGCCGTTATGGTGATGTGTGTGCAGGAGATATATACAGAAGTTGCAATTTCGGAGCACATTGCGAAAGAGCGTCTGCACCAAAATCTATTACAAGTGGGTGCCACATCTTAAGATAGTAGCTACACTTGTTAGTTATTGCTTATCAAGATCTGTGAATAATTACATCCGAATTCTTTTCTGCTTTGGCTTTGTCATACTGGCGCCACACTTAGGTGATCTGAGGAGAATTGTATAAATATATTTCTTTGCGCTGGGCACTTTCATGCATAATTCTAACCAGTGTATGACAAACAAGTAGGACTACTCTCGATCCAACAGAACAGCGCAAGAGATGACTTGGAGAGGTAAAGTAAGAGACTTTTTCCAACCAAGCGTTGTCAGCTACTTGGAAAAGCAGAAAGACATAAAGGGAGACTTTGAAGGTTCCAGCATCGAAAGTCTTCCAGTAGAGGAGTTTCGACAAGAGTATCCACGAGGCGATTATGAGTCCTGGGGAAAATTTGAGTTCTTGAGAGTTTTTGACTGGTACCCTTCACACTACTGCAAGGATGAAAAATGGCTTCTTTTCAAGATTGATCTTTTTGTGTTGGGTTACGGGGTGCTTAATTTTTACAGCAAGTATTTGGATCAAAATAACATCACCAATGCATTTGTCAGTGGTATGAGTGATGATCTTCACCTATACGGTAATGAGTTGAACAATATGATAACGATGTATGATATCGGTTATTGTATTGGCGAAATTCCAGTACTCATATTTATGACCAGGAAGAACTCTTGGTATGTCCTTCCTTTCGCCGAACTATTGTGGGGTATCTGTACGGTGTGCTCAGCGAAAGTCACGAATATAAATCAAATGTATGCTTTACGATTTCTAGTTGGATTATTTGAGTCTCCAACATTTCCTGGTATTCATTATTGCTTAGGGAGTTGGTATCAGACTGCAGAACTCCATAAAAGGGCGGGGATTTTCTACCTTTCTTCGGCAGCCGGATCAATGAGCTCAGGCTATCTCCAAACTGCAGCATATAAAAATCTCAGTGGTAAGTCTGGATTGTCTGGATGGAGATGGATGTTCATTATTGATGCTATCATCACAATTCCCACAGCTATTTATGGCTTTCTATTTTTTCCTGGAATACCTAAATTTGACAGACCCAAAGGACCATTCAATAAAAAGCAATTGGAGTTTGTTAGGGTTAGAATGTACGAAAGCGGTGTTGAGGATCCAAAAGAATTGAAGTGGTCTATGTTTAAGCGAATATTCGGAAAATGGCAGATTTGGGCTTTTAGCTTACTCTGGTGTTTGTTCAACAGTGCTATCTATAACTCTGCATTCTCTCTTTTTTTGAAAGCTGATGGTGGATACTCTATTCCACAGATAAACAATTATCCAACAATATCGCATGCATATGGTGCCTTGCTGGCAATAGTATTTGCTGCCGCGGTCGACATCTACCCCAGAGAAAAAGTCGTCCCACCACTTTTTGTGTTGATCTTTTTTGCATACATCTGTCTTCTTGTCTGGGAGATTCCCAAGGGTTTGAAATTTGCTGCGTATATTCTTACGTCTTCTTCATCTGCCAATTCACCTATTTTTTTATCATGGGTGACTGACTTAATGAAGGATGATGCAGAAGGACGGGCGATTACCTTAGCATTGATCAATTCTTTGTCCTTTGCCTTTGCTGCATTCTTACCCAATATTCTTTACAACGGCAAGTACTCACCAGAATTCAAATTGGGCTTTGGCACATCTCTAGGATTTTACGTTTACATGTTCGCGATCTTTTGGATTGTGTGTTTTATTCATAGGAGGGAAGAAAGAATCTTAGCGAAATTGATCAGCAAAGAACACACAGCATCGGAGTCAGATGTATCTGTTATCAAGATCAAAGAATCAACAAAAGAAGAGCGTTTATGATCAGTGCTCTTTGAGGTCGACGCAATGACTTTGAGGGCAGACATTCACTGGTCTATATATTAGTAGCCCGTTCTATATAATTCGAAATACTCCTATAGTATCAGAATAAAATGAAGAAAAGTTGAAATGCCAACTTTGAGACAACCTCCCAAAATTTGTATACATGAAAAAAGACCAACATTCTCACAAACTGCTGAGGGTGGTGTCTTCCAAATAGCTCAATATTGTCAGCTGCTTTCAATGTAGAAATAGAAACGTATACAGATACATATAATCTCAAAGTGAGTTGACGCCTAAGGGTAGTTTATTCTATAATTCTAGAATTTTACTAAAATTCTAATGTTAACGAAAAGCCAATGTGCTCGACTCATAGTTGCCTTGCAAGTGCTATTGAGTCACCAGAAGATATTATGACGCACTGAAATGGAGACGTGACTGAATATAAAAGCTGTGTATCACATTATCCTCTACTCACATTTCTGAAGCTGTAAAAGAGTTAGTCACAATTTGTCTACCATGATTCGCAAGTTTGGGTGCAAAAACTATTTATATGGCCCGATTCTGTAGTAAAAGCTTCTTCAACTAACAAATCACAATACTTTGAGGTTCAAAGGAATAGAGAGAATGCGGTTGGCTGAAGCATTGAGGCTACGACTGGACTACAAAAGACATCTCAGCAAGTTATACACTCGAATCAGATAAAACGTTTTGGTTCAGGAGGGAGATGAACCTGTCGAAGACCCCACAAAATTATTTGAAGAGTATTTAAAAGTGGCAGAAAATTTGAAAAACCTTGTGGTAAAAATTAACATAACCAACAGCTCAAAGAAAGTCTCTTACAAAAATGAGTCAATTACACTTACGCAGGCTCTTGCAATCAGGGACGATTTAGAAATCAGAGGTAAAAAGCTAAGGAAAATAGCTAGAGAAGAAGTCCCTCCAACATCTTATTCGAGAAGTGAGATTCAGATTGTCCCTATAATAAGTGTAAGAGACTATCAAGAGCGAGCAGACCAAACTTCGAAAGAATTGCGTGAAATAGACATGATAATTCAAGAGTGTGATTGGAAATCTGATTTAAACGAATTTGTGAAATCACCTTGATATCCTTAAATGATGCTGAACACTAACGGTATCGAATTTCAGTGAGGTGGAACAAAACTTTCCCTAAGAGGTCACCACCAGAACCATCATTCATCCATCACATGTCACATCAGAACAAGTTATCAGTTATGAATTATTACTATTGTTCTGTCACTGGAATTCGAGAGGGTGGGAAAGAGGTTTGTGATCTTGCATATTATTTAGGTTTCAATAGATCATGTGCTTATTCGATTAATTTATTGCAACCATGCATTTTTAGTTAAATAGTTCATTAATAGTTATTGAGTTTATTTAATATCTCCAATTTTCTTCACAATTATAATCTGTTTGAACCTTTGAAGCATCTTGATCTTCATGGTACGAGACGAGTGCCGAAAACTTTGAATTTGATCTACGTATCTACAAATGTATTGTCGTCGCTTGGCAGACATCAAACTTATATTCATCAAATATATATTAAAAATTTATAATTAAAGACAGGTACAGAAATTCAAAGAGGGTATATAAACTTCTTATTCTCTTTATCAGTCAAGTCGAGCATAGACATGTCTACTTTCTTCTTGTCACCCAAACCGTCATCTTCTGCTAAAGTCACGTATCCATATTCAACTTGAGAACCATCTTCCAAGTTTTTGAGCCATTCTTTCCTTTCAATGTTCCTCTTGTTCAAGATATACCTTATTATTTGAAGAATAACAGGCGCAATGACGTAAGATCCAACAATGATAGTAATCCAAGCTGGATAGTATCTTGGCTCATCTTTTGATCTCCAAAGTTGGCTTGCGAAAAGATTGACAATCCCATAAGCCACGGACCATACGATGGTACGGGTTAATCTTTTTGTATACCCAGCAGCAGAGGACTGGGACCACGAAAAGGCACCTATGAAACATACTCCTGATGCGTTCGCCAAAAATATACCAGCCAAGATCCCATAGCTGTTATCTAAAGGTAGCGAAACAACCAAAATACCACCCAACAACGAGATCATACAGAAGAAAGTTCCAACGTGGGCCGTCTGTGATCTGTAAAATTTAAGCATAATGCTTCCAGCGATAGAACATACTGTGCTCCATCCAGCACTTGCAACTGCTACCAATGTAGAATTTAGATTCGAAAAACCCAAATTTTGATATATAATAGCAGACTGAAAGCTTATATTATTAGAAAGCATCAAAAATAGAACATGCAACGCGAAAAGCCAAGTAATGGGGTCCTTAAGTGCCTCCACGATTTGATACTTCTTGATTGTTTTTTGTTCGATGGAAGAGTGTGTAGCCTTTTTAACTCTTCTGATTACCTGTACTCTCTCCTCAAGGGTAAAGTACCTGTAAGAAGCAGGATTGTCAGGATAAAAAAAGAAGGTTGATACAGAGAGAACGAAAGTTAAGGATCCGATTATAGCCCAATATACCCTCCATGGACTTACTCCTTCCACAAACTGCACACCATAAGATATAAGCCCTCCTGGTATACCAACGGCTAAGCAACTTATCCAGAATACTGGATTGACTATAGCTTGCTCATCTGGAGTAAACCACATGCCCATAGTTTGTTCTATACATGGTGTAATGCCGCTCTCGAATACACCCAAAAAGAACCTTATTGCGGCCAATCCCAGAAAATTCTTCACTGTTAGCTGAATCAATGTTAGAAAAGCCCAAACGAAAGTCACACCAGAAACATACTTGGAAAGTGGCAACTTCTGAAATACAAAATGACTGGGTACCTCAGACACTATATAGCCCACATAAAAAATTGTCTGTAGGTTGTTGTACTTTGCCTGATCTATATCGGCGTCCTCAAACAACCCCAATAGACTAGCATATCCCATAGCATTTTTATCCATAAATAGCATGAAGTTCACAGCAAAAAGGATAGGAAACACCGTGAGTTTAATCTTCCACCGAAGCTTCTTTTCTGCTTCCGGAGTCAACGGCTCTACTTTAGAATCCCAGTCGTCCATCAACTTCAACGTGATGTCGGCATCCATGTTCTTTATATTCTTAGCCACAGGGCCATCTTCACTGCTAGACTCCCCAGAGTCCCTCAATGTTACGGTCAACCCTACTGCAGGATTCTTTCCTGTAGACGATCCGTCGGATACTTGTTGCTCCACAGAAGCATCCGACAACAGTTGTACATCAACCGAAGTAGTCTTTGGAGTGTCTACCATTACTTTCTCTTAGCGTTCATAAAACCATCTTTTGCCCCTTTGACTGCTTAAATATCATTTTGAGAAAAAGATCCCTTTATCTCACATTACTTCTTGTGGAATGGTATCATGGTAGATTCTCGCCTTTACTGCTGTATTCGATAATCTGTGAGCTGTGGTGGCTCCTATTATCTCTTTGTCTAATCTGCTTCGATCTCGTCCCGATTTTGCAACTTTTCCCGTGATTACATCATACACAAAAGATAAGCTCTCGTATTTAAATGCACCGTTTTGTCCGTTGAGAATCTGCAGAACTTAAGATCTTCCTTGATGATGATACCTACTATCGCAAAGGATTCAAAGATTATCATCGTTGGCTCAGGAGTGTTTGGATTATCCTCCGCATTGCACTTGACAAAAAAAGGGTATACAAACGTAACTGTGTATGACCGGTTAGACCTATACGCGAAGAACTATGATTCGGAGCTTGGAGCAGATACTGCATCGGCAGACATTAATAAAGTTATGAGAGTTCAGTATGGTAGTAAGGTTCACTACCACAAGTTGGCCCTCAGGGCGAAGAGTGTGTTTGAACAATGGGATAAAGAGATTGTTGACTTGGAGGAGCCCGAGAGAAGTAAATTTTCGAGACTAAAGATCCTCGAAAACTGTGGAATGCTCCGGTTGGACAACACAGAGGAGAATACGGTTGATGAAATCAAAAACCTAGAGACGTTTTCCGCGTCCGGGCTACGTCATACGCAGTTTGATATCAATGTACCAGAGGATGTCGAAAGAGCCAAAAAGGAAGGCTGGGGGGCTCAACTAGACCCTTGTAACTTCAAGGATAACAATCCATTTGAACATTTAAGCGGAGTTCTCGATTCCACCAGTGGAATGATATACTCAGCGAACGCATGTCTCTATGTTCTGATAATGCTTAGAAAATTAGGAGTCAATTTCGTTACAGGAATCGAGGGTTCAGTAAAAACATTGATTTCTGAAGGTGCTGATGTGAAGGGAATCACAACCCAAGATGGCAAAGACCATTTTGCGGATCTTACGATCTTGGCGGCTGGTCCTTGGACCGCTTCACTCGTGCCTGAATTGGAAGAGTCAAGTCAAGCAGCATCGGGAAATATAATCATGATTAAGATTCCAGAAAGTAGAAAGGACTTGAGAGAGAAATACTCCGCAAAGAACTTTCCTATAACTCTATTTAGAACGGGAGAACTTAGAGAGAAAGAGAAATACGGTGGTTTCAGTTTATTTCCTGCTACCGAACCAGAAGGCATTTTGAAGATACTTACACGTCAAATAAAGTTCTCGAATCCCGTAAACATTGATGGTAAAGAGATCTCTGTTCCTGTTACAGTTAATTCGAATCCTCCCGAATACAGGCTTGAAAAATCTCTATTAGATCAATTCAAAGATATCATCCGGCTCTTCGCTCCTGATTTAGTCGAGTATGGAATCTACAAAACTCAACTTCTTTGGTATACAAATACGGTGAACAATGATTTCATCGTCGATTTCCCCCCTGCAATGAACGATTTGCTAGTGGTGACTGGAGGTTCTGGTCATGGTTTCAAATTCTTACCAGTCTTGGGAGAATATGTTGTGGACAGAATCGAAGGAAGGACAAATACGTACACTGAGATCTTCAAATGGAGAAGCCCTGATGACTACGAAGATATCAATGAGCTCAAATTAAGCAAATTACCCAAGAAAATGTACTACAAACAACAGCTTCTGTCAAAGGACGAATTGTCCTTTAGTGAGAAAGACTTGAATAGACCTATAGACGTAGTATAATAGAATCTTGTCATCGAAGACTATGTCGGTTGAGAATGCGTAGATCGAATCGATACTGTAGTCAACTTAATTTGATCTAGACGCAAAACCCATCTCCTGAATATGGGTGCAAATAAGTGGGTTTTACCCAATAGTCCCCGTGTGAGCTTGCACTCCAGGGGGAGGTTTATTCTTACATAGTGTCGTCTTGTAGTGTCAGTAAACCAGCGTATTCGAAACGGTGCAGAAGGTTTCTGAATATTGTGCCAACTACGAAATTGGTCATCTAACTGTCTCGTATATCACATTTACGCATGCTCAAAAAGGCTCCTCTGACACGCACGGTAGGAGCTAAAAATATCACGATTAATACAACAGACGATACCCGTATACTCCACTGGTGCCACAGTATATTGATCTGGTCTTTCAGGAGCTATTTCCAAGAGAGCAACAGCTGTGTACGTATTAACTCAAAAACATACGATTCTGCAAAATTTACGGAACTTCAAGAAATATAAATAGACGTCTTTTTTTTTTCTTTTCATCGAAACTTCTTCATTTTGTCTTCAGATCAAAAATGCTGCTTCCATTTAAGTATGAAACACCTATTCAAGGTAATGTCCGTAGTTTGGGCAGAAAACTTTTCAACTTATGCACACTTGTGTCCTTCCTAAGTTTTGGAATGGTCTACTTCAACTATTTGGGATATGTAGAAGACACGCACGACGACAAAGACGATCTTAAGGAGGTGCTTTACCAAATCGGGAATAGAAAAGAGTTAAGCTACGTATTGATGAGTGCTTTTATCGATGTGGTGTCAAAATTTGCTGATGCAGCCGAGATAGTTGCCATAGTTACTGTGTTGGGAACAATTTTCACAAGTAGCTTACCTTCTCACTGGGACATTCCAAAGACTAATGAGAAGTGGTGCCTCTTTTCGCTCATGTTCTTCGTAATTTTCAACACTGCTAATGTGCTTTTCTATTCTTTTGTGTATTAAAGGAGTTCCAGATCGGTACTGAGTTTTTGGCACACCAAAATTTCTCTTTGTTTTGTATAGTGCTTGCGAGAGCTGGGTGGCTAACACGTAGAAAAATCGTCATCTTACGCCCGCTCGCCTTATGCTAGGTATTCTATTAATATATTGGTAGACTTCAATTTGACGTTCATTGCATTATGGTATGATGCAGTTTTACTTGATGATGCTTCTATTCTGTGCGATGAATCTGCTTTTGACAGCGTAGAACTATTGTCACCAAGTCTGTAATGCGCAATAATAAGTCACGGAGTAGTGTCACTGTTTCTCATATTACTTTGCATACATCCGTCAAGCTTACAAGTTCTGTAAAAAGATCGACTACGTTGGAAGATATATCAACATATATTTCACTGCTTGATCAAAACCAATATCAGCTTTATATTGGTGCACTACAGTTTGCACCCAAGCTGAATGCAACGTCATACTTTTAGGAACATCGGGATCCTTGGCTCTCTCACTCTGGTATTGTGCTAATAAAGATATTTCGATAATGCCGTTGTCCATTATATAATCGACTCCCCCATATTTCGAGATTGGAGGAAGCGGGGGTGGGGTGGATCGAAAGATCCTCTCATCGAGCCCATATAACACAGAAACACCGATTTTTGTTCCGCTTCTCGAGAAACTACCCGGGCTCAGTGAGTATTTATGAACTAGATTATATTTCCAGTGAGTGGTCAGTAAATGTAATATCAATTCCATTCCATAAGTATTTATCTTTATAAATGAGTGAAAAAAACATAGCAGTCTTCACAAACCCGAAACACGATTTATATGTTTCCAGCATTGAAAGGCCTACTCCAGAGAGTTTAGGCTCCGAAGACGTGTTGATACATGTCAGATCCACGGGCATCTGTGGATCGGACGTTCACTTTCAAAAGCATGGAAGAATAGGTCCTACAATGGTTGTGGAGGATGAGCACATCTTGGGCCACGAGTCATCTGGGGAAGTGATTGCTATTGGAGATAAAGTCGACAATTTGGTGGTAGGAGACAGAGTGGCATTAGAGCCTGGAGTACCATGCAAATCGTGTAAGTATTGCCTTACTGGGCATTACAATGGTTGTCCCGATGTCCAATTTTTGTCAACTCCTCCAGTGCATGGCTTTTTGAGACGTTTTTTAAAACATCCTGCTAAATTCTGCCATAAGATCAATTCTTTGACATACCAACAGGGTGCACTCTTGGAGCCACTTTCTGTTGTATACATGGGAATAAGAAATGTCAATTTACAACTAGGGGAGTCTGCGCTCGTCTGTGGAGCTGGGCCTATAGGGTATGTGACTGCTAAGTGTGCACTCAAAGCGGGTGCTTATCCTGTGGTTGTTACAGATATAGAGAATTCTAGATTGGATGCTATCAAGGCTGAAATGCCGGAAGCCATAACTGTACTTGTAAACAATTCTTTCGAGGAAAACGTAGCCAATATTACCAAAAGCTACGGAAAGTTTGATGTTGCTTTCGAATGTACAGGTGTTGAATCTTCACTAGAAATTGCCGCCAACGCGCTTGACTTTGGTGGTAGATTACATGTAATTGGAGTTGGAAAAGAGCATCAGAAAATCCCATTCATGATTTTGTCAGTAAATGAAATCAAAGTTACATTTCAGTACAGATATGCGAATACTTGGCCTCGTGTTATCAGGCTCATGGAATCGGGCGTTATAAACCTAGATAGTATGATAACTCACCTGTTCAAATTGGAGGAGGCTATTAAGGCATTCGAGGTTGCATCGAACCCTACTTCAGGAGCTTTGAAAGTCGTCATTGAGGATTCTTGATTTGAGTGGGATGGCTAATGTCATACAAAACCTGATACTTGAATTCACACTTAGGATCGTGGAAGTAGCGAAGTCATGCATTTGAAGTTGAAGAAGCATATCTTCACATTCGCTTTCAATACCTCATCGTTCCATTTTCGAAGGCATGAATAGTCAATACGTAATATCCATCGTAAAATAGATTCATGTTTCAAGAGTAGCAGAAAATTGAGCACAGATCGAATTAGCAGGTTTGTTGGATCTGCTGATTGAAAAGATACACTGGGTGTAGCTTCTCACAACCATTCGATAAGATAAGAAGTTTATAGTGTTCTTTGATTCATATATCGCTTTTCCAATCAGACGAATACAAGATAGAACAAACACATATTTAGTAGTTTTCAGTTGTCTTTGATATTATTATTGAATATCAGCGGCTACATCTCTTGAAACCACCTGAAGTTCATCTCTCAACATATCGCATATCTGCTGAATTGTGCCTTGTCTAACACTTGAAATACCTTGCCCAGCCCAAAGACTGATGTGCTCATGGTTATCATTTTGAGTTGAAGTTTTGCGCAATGGTTGGGTCAATGCATTTTGTACGGGATATGGTAGAACATATCTATCCCTATTACTTTCCGTAAATTCGTTCTTCAAGCCGCGTGCATATCTGCCACTGAATGATTTGGTCAAAATGGTATCCTGACTGTTCCTACCACTCATGATTGCCCTTTTGTATGGTTTTGAAATGGCCGCCTCATCGCTAGCGAGAAAAACTGTTCCCACTTGAACACCTTTGGCACCTAGAACAAGAGCTGCAAGAATGCCTTTTCCATCCATAATGCCACCAGCAGCAATCACAGGGATCTTTACCTTTTCAACAACTTCGGGTATGAGGGTGAATAATCCGACACCACCGTCGTTCAAATCCTTATATCCACCACGATGACCTCCTGCCTCTGAACCTTGGACGCAGATGTAGTCTGCTTTCACTGCTTCCCATTCCAACGCCTCTTCGAGCGAAGTTGCAGTTCCTATAACTTTAATGCCCCTATTATGACAGGCTTCAACCTGTTCTTTGGAGAGAATTCCAAACGCAAAACTAGCAAAGGGTGGGGCCTCTTCTAAGATCACCTCCAACTGTTCATCGAAAGAAGGCGCAAACGACGATGGATTTGGGAACTCGCCCAACCCTTTCTTTGAATAATAGGATTTCAACCAACTTATTTTCTCGTTATCCCAATCGTATCCGCTTTCGTAGTTATCTATGATGAAGAGATTGACGTTGAAATTTGCGTCTCCAGCTTTCTGCTTGATCTCTCTTATCGCTTTACGGATTTCTTCTGCTTGCATCATACCAGCTCCGAGAGATCCCATGATACCTGCTTTGCAAGAGGCAATTACCATTTTGCTGCTTGTTACGCCCGCCATTGGTGCTTGAATCACCGGGATCACAAGCTTCAAGTCTTTGGCAAATTCTTTTGTCAATTGTAAAAATTTCCTGCTACCCTCTACCTGTGACATATTAGCCAATCAAACCAAAAGGACCAAACGAGTCTTAGATTTTGAACTGGAATCAAAATGAGAAACAAACAGTTATACTTTCAGTCTTCCGTTCGTCCAAGTGATGTGATTTTCTGGCAAATTTCTGTGGAGAATTAATTCCCCAGATTCTTCGTGAACTTTGGAGATGTGGTGACCGACATCTGCGAATACTGATGTACATTGACATGTTCAATCGACCTAGCGGGATACAGCGTACTCGTTACAAGATAAAACAGTCATCGAAAAGTAGCATTCGACCATGCTGAGTGGAGCTTCGATCTTATCAACTACACATCGCATGCACACAATGAATTTTCAATCATATCATATACCTATACTGAAATATAAAGCCGTACGTAGATTGAAAAAGATTGACCTCAGCACCACTGCTCATGGCTGACATGTATTGTATATCAAACACATGGAAAATATATGTAACGACAGAGCTTGCGTCACATTATCACGATTCACTCAACATATTAAACCTGAACTACTTCCTTAACATATAGAAATGTGCTATACTGCCATTAATTTTCATTCTTGAGTATTTGGACTACCGTATCATGAACCGATTGATCGAGTGATATGAAGTCAAAACCAAGAATTTTCCTAGTTTTAGTATTATCAACATTGTAGAACGTCTTTGCAACCTCTGCACCACTTCCTGGTTTCCCAACTGCAATTTTTTTAGCGATGTCAGGAAATTGCTTACGGATACTATCGAGCACTAGTTGTGTTGTAAACTTCTCAGTTACCAAATACATCCTTTCACCTTTAGCCTTGGGAGACTCGAATGCAACAATGTGAGCCTTGGCAACATCTCTCACATCCATAAAGACACCTTTATAGTCTGGAAGCTCACCATCTGGTTTCAGGTGGAGAAGCTTATTCACCATTTCGGCAGAGAAATTGAGAGTCCCCTTGGCACTCTCATCGAAAGCCTGGGGACCGAAAGTGTATGACGGGCTTACCACATTCAAGCTGAAGTTTACCTTCTCATTCTTAGCAAAATCCCAAGCAGCTTTCTCAGCGAACGTCTTCGCGCCAAAATAGGCCAGAGTTGCACTTTCAAGTGCCTGTTCATATGTCATGGAAGTCCAGTCATCTTCAGTCAACGTGTGGGTGCCATCTAAGGTTCCAAGTCCCTTGATTGCGGCACCCGAAGACGTAATCACGACATTGGCCACCTGCGGTCCGTACTTCTTTACGGCCTTCAAGACATTCTTTGTTCCCTCAATGGCTGGAAGCAAAGTCTCTTTCTCGTGATCGACACTTGCAAAGGTAACCGGAGAAGCCGTGTGCAAAAAGACCGTAACCTCTGGGTGCTTTTTCAACACCTCATCGAAGGCCCCTTCTTTCTCAATCACTTCAACTATCTCGATTGTGAGATTCTTATTGCCAAACAAATCATGCAATGCCTTTGCCTTTTCTGAAGATCTCACAGTTCCAACCACAGAGTAGTTCTTTGCCAACAATTGCTTTGCTATGTGTTGTGCAATGTAGCCGTTTATTCCTGTAACGAAGACGGTAGTCATTTTGATCGAATTATGTGGGATTCAAGTGTGTAGTAGTGAAGAACGATACTTTAAATGATCAATTGTCGGGGACAGCGGCAATCGTAACTATTATATACTTAGTGGAGCAATTAAGCCTACTTATGGACATCCAACATCGGTATTGTGCGACCACAACCCGTAAATCGATCACTATTCGAGATTGCAGAATTGTGGATCAACTCACGTTAAATTGGCAATCATCGGCCATCTAGACGGCATTGACGTTTGGATCATGAAGGCTGATGATTCGGAGTACCAGGTCCCCAGCATCTATAAACAAAGGAGCCGAAAAAGCAACCCTCTCGTCTGTAGCGTAAGATCGGATTTTTTAGAACCCTATCTAGAACCATTGACGCAATATACACTAATGTTTTAATCGTTCGAACAAGCCACTGACGGCCATTGCCCCAACATGCGAGAAAACTAGTGGTTGCTACCAAGAAGCTGATCCGAATTAAATATTTTCCCAAAGATCTACATCTACAGTCACTTCAAGCCCAAAACAAGCATACTTAGTTACGGGCGGCTTCGGCTTTAGAGTGCTATGTGGCCGCATTGACCACGATAACACCTGAGCACCTAGCACGCATTCGGTCGCCTATCACACTGACAAGTTCGGCCCTTGTAGGCCGTTTATCTGCTTATATGCTCTCGCTAACAACTCCCTTATCTCTGCAGCTTTTTACATACAGAATGTCCCAGTATTTCATGCTTTGGTCATAGTCCGGATTCAATACCCTGGGCGATACACACAGATCAATACGGCCTGTGTAGAGCAGTGTGTAATTAACACGGCATCTCCATATCCCACAATATCACTCTTGGCTTGATCACCGAGGTGAAATTGGAGCCATACACATGCCCTAAGCTATAAAGTCGAAAACATGGGGTGTGTATGTTGGTCTGGGTCTCCAAAGCGAGAGCGATAGAGGTTTACATAAGCGAAACTATATATAAAACGTTTTGTGGCATTTTGATGGCATATCTCAAAACAGCGATAAAGTAAACATATTGATATTTGAAAGTGTTCGAAAAGAATGTTAGAGTAGATGAAATAGCGGTTTATACCTCAAGAGACTTCATAAAAAACATCGTAGCAGCCACAAACACTCTCTTTAGCATACTTGTACTCATTGATCGAGTTATGCCCATTAGCATTTAATGAATAGCACTGAATCGACCATATCAGACATCTAAATAGCATTTATCATACTAAAAAATCGAGACTTCGACTAGACTCAATCTTTGAACCCATATTAATATGGCAACTACCAACATAAGCGGTGAATATGATGCACTCGCGTTAATAGGAAAAGGGTCTTTTGGAACCGTGTGGAAAGTCAGGCAGAAAAGCAACAGGCAGGTGTTGGTGAGAAAGGAGATAGAATACAACTCCATGAACAATCAGGAGAAGAATCAACTAATTTCAGAGCTCCGGATATTAAGAGAGCTCAATCATGAGAACATTGTCAAATATTACACGCATGATCATATCATAGAACGTAAGTGTATCCACATTTACATGGAGTACTGTGATGGTGGTGACCTAGCACAGTTGATAGCCAACTTTAAGAAAAATAAAGAAACCGTACCCGAAGAGTTTGTTTGGCAGGTAATGGTTCAAGTTCTTTTGGCGTTACACAGGTGTCACTACGGAATAGATGCTCAAAAGGTAGACTTGTTCTCGGGAGTAAATGAAAGCGAGCCGGTCATCAATAGTGAAACGGTTGTTATTCATAGAGACATAAAGCCTGACAACATCTTCTTGCTCAATTCGAATAAGACTATCAAGTTAGGGGATTTCGGCTTGGCGAAAATGCTCACTTCACAGAATGACTTTGCCAAGACGTATGTGGGTACTCCCTATTATATGTCTCCCGAGGTGCTCATGGATAATCCGTACTCGCCTGTCTGCGATATTTGGTCACTAGGCTGCGTCCTTTTTGAGCTTTGTACCTTAGTCCCTCCGTTTCAAGCTAAGACACATCTTCAATTGCAATCGAAGATTAAGAAAGGTGTCATACCCGAAATTCCTGATGTGTACTCATATCAGTTGAAATCTATCATTAGAGAGTGTATCACGGTTGATCCTGAAATGCGCCCTTCTTGTTTTGATCTACTTAAAACGCTATCCGTTAAATTTTTGAGAAAGGAAATGGAATTGGCTGAGAGAAGTATAAATTTGAACGAGTTGCAGAAGCAATTGTTGACAAAGAATGAAGAACTCAAAAAGAAGGAAGTATATCTCAATAATTTAGAAGAAAAAATATACTCAGAAAAAGAGGATCTCAACCACGAATACGAAAGATTGCAAATGAACTGCAAGTTACAGAAAAAGAAATTAGAGGAAGAACTCTTTGACGAGTTTGAAGCTAGAAAGAAAGCGATGGATCTTGAAGCCAAAGAAGTTCGTTTGACATATCAACGTGAGTTCAGAAGAGTCGTGGAGCAAGAAGTTCAACTTAGATTGAAAGACATATTGTCGAAACAACTGCAAAATGAATTATTGAGAAAGAAGTCAGACCCTTCTCAGCCAGCTAGACTTATGCCAATCCAGCAGCAAAATACTCCCAATAACAAGATTCCCAACTCCCAGAACTACAATCCCGCTGAGCATCCGAATCTGCCCACAAAATTGAAAGGACCGCGGGAGTTGATCGAAGAGCAGCATTTTAGAAGATCCCCATTGAAGAACCGTAACGATGATATCGATTCTTTTCATGGGGTTCAGCACAAACAACCATTCGCAATTCATCATACTCGATTGCAAGGAAATAATTATAAAAAAAGAGTGACTGACGAACTAGAGCGACTTAGCTTAGAGAAACGTCACACTCCTGAGTATGAGGAAGTCTACATGAGGAAAAATACCCGACACTGACCTCAGGGGTATTTTCTTTGACTTTTAGCATCTGCATATGAAAACTATATACATCAGTTCTCAATAATGTTTTAATTGAATAATATTTGTTTGTGGAAATGTAGATGTGTTGTATTTGTCGAAGAATTTTTTTGCAATTGTGTTCCAATGGGTGCGAAAATAGTAATCATATATTTTTTTAATCATATCCATTTGATGACTAGTTCATCGAATATTGCTCATTCTGGACTACTCACCTGCTCAAAGAAAAGATGAGATTTGCTAAAGTTCTACAGGCTTCGTTTGCTTTGCTCTTTGCTGATTTTATACAAATGAGTGAAGCAAAACCTCTACCGTTTACGCTAATGGAAAACAAATTGCTTGCGCTTAATACTGACATTCTCTCGTTTCAAACAATAAGCAATGATCTAAAAGGCTATAACTCAGAATTCTACAATGTTAAATTGCGTCACAAGATTCTTTCGTTATATACTTCCCCCCTTGAAGCTAAGACTATGTGTTATTACAACATTCACCAAGAGGACAGACATATATTTCTAGAAGCGACAAGGAATCACCATGGCTTTGAGGATCTTGACAACAATGAATTGAAGAGTGCAATATTAGACATTAAGAAAGATATAGAGCAAAGAGCAAATACTGGAAGAAGATTGATCCTGGCAAATGACTTTGATGAAACGACTAGATCATGTGTCTTGAAATATAACGATGTTGCGCGAATAGGGTTTTTGGGAGAAATTGTTGTATCAAATGTTGAATACTACATTGATCTTCATGGTAAAACACAAGACTATCCTGACATAATTAACTACAAAAGGGGAAAAATATTGATGAGCTATCCCTTAAATGGCTACAAGTACGAATGCCTCCATGGAAATGAGTACTGTGATTTGAAATCGGAGCCCTTCTCGACAGATTTTGATTAAACCTGTTATATTTATTTCGATTTTATATTTATTCAGCCCACTTTTGACCGGTCAATGACTCGTAAGCTTCTACATACTTACTTCTAGATTTGGCGACAATCTCATCATCCATCGATACTCCTTCTTTCCCTGCCAAGCCGTTTGTAGTCAACCAGTCCCTCAAAAATTGTTTGTCATATGAATCTTGAGATTCACCGATCTGGTAGTTAGAGGCATTCCAAAACCTTGAGGAATCTGGCGTCAATACTTCGTCAACAAGGACCAATTGTCCCTTGTCATCTAACCCAAATTCAAATTTTGTGTCTGCAATGATGATTCCTTTTGATTTGGCATACTCCTTGGCTTTGGTGTAAAGCTCAACGGCTTTTGAAGCCAATTGATCACACAACTCCTGTCCCACAATTTCAGCAGCCTTTTCCGATGTAATGTTCTCATCGTGCTCCCCCTGTTCGGCTTTGGTGGAAGGTGTAAAAATTGGATGTGGGAATTCCTGACTCTCCTGCAAACCCTCATCGACTTTTTTTCCGTGGACTGTGCCTGTTTTTTTATACTCTTTCCAAGCTGAACCTGTGATGTAACCTCTCACAATCACTTCCAAAGGAATCAATTCAAGCTTTCTCACTAATAAAGATCTACCTGAAAGTTGTTTCTTGTACTTCTCCTCAGATAATTCCTTGGGCAAACTTGCGAATAAATGCTCATCATCGTTATTTGGGTATATCAAATGATTAGGAATAACATCAGACAAGAGATCAAACCAGAACTCAGATACTTTTGTCAAGATTTTACCTTTCCCCGCTATACCATTCTCCATAATCACGTCGTACGCTGATATTCTGTCTGTAGCGATAAAGAGAAGAGTTGCATCATCTACCTGATAGATATCTCTGACCTTGCCTCTAGCGATCAAAGGTAGGATTCCATCCAAGTTTGTAGAATGTAAGGACCCAGAACTCATACTATGAACCTCACAGATACTTTGTTCGTATCAAAGGAGAGAGGAAGGTAGCTGAAAAATTGAAGTTCATCATAGAAAGTCATATCTTATTTGACTCTGTTCGAAAAATATGCAGGATTCAATCTCACTAAAGACTCGGAATGATGAGTTGAGTAGAGTAGGAGAGTTTAAGACAGTGGATGAATGGTAATGTCCCCCTTTGGCTACGCATTGCAACAGATGTGTAGACTGTTTAAAGTATTCAATTTGCAGTCCGCATTTTCAGAATGGTTGAATTCTACGTCAATTAATTGTGAACTTGAAACTCTTCTACTATAGCTATAATATCCAGGAGTTCGAAGGTTATCATAAACCAAATCTTTGAATTCTTCAACCTGTCATCTACACACTAACTTTGAATTGTCCAAACGTCTAACCTAGAAAGTCCTCTTTGTGAATCTATGGAGTTTCATACCTAACAAACAACGCATCTACGAAATGCGGATGTTTGATTCCAGGTGCTTTGGCTTTTTTGAAGGCGTCTAAAGCATTCGATACAGACCAACCCAACTTTTCTATCAAATAGCAGCATATCAAAAATCCTGTTCTGTTAAATCCGTAATGACAGTGAACGCCTATCAAAGGCTCCTCTTCTTCCGTGCTCGACAAGATATCGTCCACTAGCTGAATAAACTTCCTGATTGCGACTTGATCAGGCACCACTTTAGAAACTGTGGCACATTTATAGTACTTGACTTTGACGAACGTCTTAGGACGGTACGGAGGAATGTCAGCAGAGATGTCGATTATTGCAATCAACTTTCCTCTTAGTTCTGTCGTGCTACTGCTGGAATAGAACATGCTCTCCACTAGAGAAGGAGAATGATCTCGGTCATCTTCTCGCAATGTTTTTAACCCAAGAAAGGGTGCAATCTCTTTTGAACTAGAATTGACTATGTTATCAGATATCGATTTTGTTTCTCTCCACTTCATTTCGTTTTTGAGACCCCATTTGTCACCGGAAATCTCTGCCTTCACCTTCAATACCCAAGCGGGTGATAAGTGTAAACGTTCAGGAAAGTTTTGTTCGATGTGATTTAGCACCATGCCACTTACAAACTCTGGTTTCGACAAAAGGAAAGAATGACCCGCATTATTCACCTCAATGAGACACGAAACCTGTTTGTTGAAAACCTCAGTTAGACGAGAATGAATGTGCCTCGAAAGTCTAATAGGTGTAACTTGATCCTCATTGCCACATATTATCAAGGTCTTCTGATATATTGTTCTGTCTGACTTATTATCATTGAACTTGGCTATCGAAGTAACAAAGTCCGAAAGCTTGGCGTTGCTGAAGCCATTTACGTATTTCAAGACAATTTCTGAGTTAATATCCATGTTCCATCTTAGCTGTCTCAATTGGTTGAAAAGTGAAGTGCTGTTGCTACACAGCTTGGTCAACTGCCGTATCACGCTTCTGCTCTCTAAGCCTTCTAACCTGTCCCAGACCCTGAAGGCATTAAAGAGCCAAGGAATAAACGTAAATATCTTCAACATGGATATAGTCTTCGATGCCTGATGCGAATTGAATTCTGCATCCTCCTTCATGTCATCCTCAAAACCAGGAGGCGAAAGCAAAATAAGTCCCTCGACTTTTCTCTCTGGCAACTTCTTGGCAACCTTCACGGACAAATGGGTGCCCATGGAGTGACCAACAAGAACAATGTTTTTCTTTGGCGGTATTTTTTGGTTGATGAACTCGACGATAATGTTGACCATATTCTCGGTAGTGAAATCATTCCATTGCATGTTGCCAACGCTGCCGCTTATCCTTTTCCTCTCCTCCTCCGTGAACTGTGTCAAAGTCTTACCAGTGCCCTCGAACAACTTCTTCGAGTTGCCAAACCCCGGTAGATCCAATGACAATATTTCCAGGCATTGCGACAAAAGTCCCATGAGAGGCTCAAACTGAGACATCTGCCCCCCGAGGCCGTGGATGATCACAATAATCGGGGCGTGTGCAATCACATCGCCTATCAGACCGTTCGTCACCTGTTTTCCCTCGCCTCGCATGAAACTCACCAAAGGGTGTGGAATGTGAAGGCTGCTAAGTGAGATGCTATCGACCGATATATCCCTCTGTCTGCTCAAATCCAAGTCACTGACTTCAGTAAACCTCGCCACCAACGAGCAGTCATTGGGCTCCGTCTCCATTACAAACTTTTCCAACTCATTGGTGTGCCCGAAGATTGTAATTTTGACAAACTCCACCATCTTTTTCCACATTGTGCTGGTTATTTCCTTCTGGTGAGACGATAATCTTTCCAAGCTTAGAGATCCGGTACCCGCAGAGCTGACTCCATGCTCCCTCTTTAGTGCAGAGGACATCACAGTGTCCCCTGAATCCTCTTCTGACAGCATGTTGAGTATGTCTGCTCCTTATCTTGTCTTTTCATTTGGATTATACCATGTGTTGAATTTTTGTGTCTCTAATCTCAAATCTTTCAGTGACAGAGTTTAACTATTGAAAACACACTGATATACAGAGTTTATAGAGTAAATGGAGCCATCTAATGATATCCGGATCCAGGATGACGGCGACTCGTTCGATGAATTGGATAACTCGTTGGATAGAGCATTAAGGAACGCATCAAATAACCTTTTCAAGTACTCAGATAGCAGAACAGCATCCCGTAACAGTTCTAATGGGTCATCAGGAGGCATAATATTGAGCAACATGCAGCCGGCAGTCGACGAGGGATACGAGATAGATAGACAGTTGCTGAATGACAGTGCGCTTTTGATGCCTGAGCGAAACTACCAAGGGCACCGAAGGTCCTTATCTACGACCGAAGCTACAAACGCGATAGTCAGATCATCAAAGAGACTATTGGAACGATATATCCCGAGTCTAGGCAAAACCAAGCGATACGGGTCGACAGAGAGATTGAGGCTTACGAGGACGCTCAGTGCCGGCGAGGATGACGCTCACATAGACACCTCGAATACAGACCAGAGATACGTATCTCCGAGGAACCAGATATCGTCTTCACAGAACACATATCCTAGCAATGCTGTTTCAAACGCCAGGTACAATCCTATAACTTTCGTCCCGGTCATCCTTTACGAGCAATTTAAGTTCTTTTTCAATTTGTACTTTTTATTAGTTGCATTATCACAGATTGTCCCACAGCTTCGTATTGGATACCTTTCTTCATATATTGTGCCCTTGGGATTTGTTTTGACCGTCACGATGATGAAGGAAGCGGGAGACGATTTACAGAGACGCCGGCGTGACAAAGAACAGAATAGTGAACTTTATGAAGTTCTCAACAGATTCAGCAGTATATCTGAAGACCCCATATCAGTGGCGTCGAAAGATCTCAAAGTGGGAGATATTGTGAAATTGCATAAGGATGCCAGGATTCCAGCGGACATGGTTCTATTACAAACCTCAGATAAGGACGATTCTGGTGAAGCTTTCATCAAGACAGATCAATTGGATGGTGAGACGGATTGGAAGTTGAGAAGGGCCTGTTCTTTAACTCAGAAAATGACTAGCACACATCAGTTGGTCAACTTGATATCTTTGATCGTGAGTGCTCCTGAGAAGTCGATCCATCGCTTCAATGGTAAGTTGATTTATCACCCTCATAACCATATTGGTGCGGTCTCTACGTCTAATAATGAATCATATCCATTGGGTGTGGATCAAACCGTGTGGGCAAATACGGTATTAGCTTCCAACACGGCTATAGGCATGATAATCTATACCGGAATAGAAACAAGACAGCTGCTCAACTCATCAAAAAGTGGAGTTAAAACGGGGCTTCTCGAACTTGAAATCAATAAGCTTTCCAAAATCCTATGTGTGGTTGTCTTTCTCTTGTCAATTACACTTGTTCTTGCAAATGGATTCCCTTTGAAATCTTCTTGGTATATTGATATCTTGAGATTTCTAATCTTATTTTCAAGTATCATTCCTGTGTCATTGCGAGTGAACTTAGACTTGGCAAAGTCTGTATACGCTTCACAAATTCAAAAGGACCATGAAATCAAAGATACAATTGTGAGGACATCGACAATTCCTGAAGACTTAGGAAGGATAGAATACCTTTTGAGTGATAAGACCGGAACATTGACCCAAAATGATATGGAATTAAAGAAATTACATTTGGGCCCGGTTAGCTATGCGGGGGATACTCTTGATATCGTTTCCGATTACGTGAAGGACATGTGGTCTCTAGTAGATGGATTAAAGAAAAGAGACTTGAGCACCAAATTGTGTGATTTGGTTCTCACATTATCTTTATGCCACAATGTTACACCCACGTATGACGATGAAAACGATTTATCCAAAGTTTCTTATCAGGCTGCTTCTCCTGATGAGATTGCAATTGTGAAGTTCGTGGAGTCGGTTGGTTTAATGTTGTACAAGCGGGATAGAAAGTCAATACATCTCTTGCATGCTGCAACAAATCAAATAATGGAATTCGAAATATTATACGTTTTCCCTTTC
Organism: Debaryomycetaceae sp. ZIM 2471; assembly: GCA_031081905.1. Taxonomy (NCBI): domain Eukaryota; kingdom Fungi; phylum Ascomycota; class Pichiomycetes; order Serinales; family Debaryomycetaceae; species Debaryomycetaceae sp. ZIM 2471. The sequence goes on along the minus strand of JARYTF010000009.1, from coordinate 670,572 downwards.
AACTCGGATACGAAAAGAATGGGAATAATCGTAAAGGATGTCAACAAAGAGGAGATATGGTTTATGCAAAAGGGTGCGGATACCGTTATGTCTAGAATAGTTGGTCAAAATGACTGGCTAGATGAGGAGACCAGTAACATGGCCCGTGAAGGATTGAGGACATTAGTCATTGGGAGAAAAAACCTCTCCGATTCATTATATAGTGAGTTCGTGAAAGAGTTCGATAATGCCTCTCTTGCATTACAAGACCGGGAGAACAAAGTTCAAAAGGTTATAAGGCATTATTTAGAGAAGGATCTAGAGCTCTTGGGTCTCACAGGTGTGGAAGATAAGTTGCAGAAGGATGTCAAGACTTCCATAGAGCTTCTTAGAAATGCAGGCATAAAGATATGGATGTTGACAGGAGACAAGGTCGAGACAGCCAAATGTGTTTCCATAAGTGCAAGACTTATATCAAGAGGTCAATATGTACATCAAATTACAAAGGTGACCCATCCCGAGCTAGCGCTCAACCAATTGGAGCTGATAAGGAATAACAAAAATGCATGTTTGTTGATTGATGGTGAATCATTGGATATTTACATGAAGTATTTCAAGGATGAATTTTTCGCTATTGCCATTGGATTGCCAGCTGTGATTGCATGTCGTTGCACACCTCAGCAAAAAGCAGACATAGCGATTGCTATTAAGGAAAGAACAGGTAGAAGAGTTTGTTGCATAGGAGACGGTGGTAACGATGTCAGCATGATCCAAAGTGCGGATGTTGGAGTCGGTATAGTGGGAAAGGAAGGAAAGCAAGCATCATTGGCTGCTGATTTTAGTATCAACCAATTCTGCTACTTGCTGAAATTGTTGTTATGGCATGGTAGAAACTCTTATAAGAGATCAGCGAAGTTAGGACAATTTATCATTCATAGGGGTCTCTTGATATCCGTTGCGCAAGCAGTGTACTCAATTTCCTCGTTGTTTGAACCACTTGCTCTATACCAAGGTTGGTTAATGGTTGGATACTCGACAGTGTACACTATGGCTCCCGTGTTCTCTTTAACATTGGATTGCGATATAGATGAGCATTTGACAAGATTATACCCCGAGTTGTATCGTGATTTGACGCTAGGGAAGTCGCTTTCGTACAAGACCTTCTTTATGTGGGTTCTCATCTCACTTTACCAAGGCAGCGTGATCCAGCTAATGTCTCAGAAATTCCAAACCTTAGACGTGGAGAACTTCACTTCAATGGTGACGTTATCTTTTTCAATCTTGATTTACAATGAATTAATGATGGTGTGTCTCTCGATAAACAAGTGGAAGAAGGTCATGGCAAGCACATTGATCATCACCTTTTTGATATATTTGACATCAATTCCTTTCCTCGCCGAGTATTTCGATCTCGACTACGTCACTTCTTTCACCTATATATGGCAAACAGTGGTTGTGCTCGCCGTGAGCTTGTTTCCTGTCTGGTTATCCCAATTCGTCAACAGAAAGCTCAGGCCTCCGAGCTACGCAAAGGTCCAGCAGGATTAGTTTAACAACCGTGCCAAAAATCCTGTTTATCAATGTATAGTGTTTACCCTGCTCTTCCCGTCCTCGACGACCGTTTAGGCATCTTGATTTCCACATCTCATGCGATGACATGGCATCAATGGCTACCGTACGCCACGCGTAACTGCATCTATTTTCCAGCGAATGGCCGCCGTTGTTCCACGTCTTCCCGCTACACGTCTTGTCTATTTATCTTGGTTCATCTTCAGAATTACTGTTCTCAGCTAATAGTAAATACTCGAATATACAAATTTCTACACAACGCGTCCGATCCAAGCAAGATCAACCCGAGTTTCACTTCCGCTCATCGTCCCGATGCCCTGTACTGCCTACAGCCATCTAAATCCCCAATCCGCCATCTTTGCGCTACAAAACTCCCTTCTCTCACCTAATAGCGTCCGATACCGATACTCGGTTTTTTCGCCCCAGTACACTCCGCCATATACATCATAGTGCCTTGATCGCCCACTCAAGCTCCCGCACACCTTGTAGCGCTCTCAGCTACATGCGCCTTCACCAGGAAGCTCTCTGTGCCCCGCTGTCTGAAGCCTGACCATCCAAGCTTTTCTCTTCTCGTCTGACCCCAACCTGCCCTGTCTGTGTAGCTTCGGTTTCGCTACTACTTTTCCACAGCACACTATCCATGTTGCTTTCCTCCACATAAGTGGCCCAGTAGCGGCACCGTGGGGGGCCGCTACCCAACACCACGGATATCGCTAATCGAATCCTGCGCGGGGACCCCCCAGCACGGCAGTTAACGCCACGCACCGCCGAGATCCAATCAGCTACCGCCCGCAGGCCTGGATGCTGTTTTGAAACTCGTGCACAATAGGAAAATCCTGCCACAATTACCCAATCGCCACTAGTGAGCAGTGCCCCAAAATAGTAACCCCATGTTAACAATCAGGTAACAAGCAACTAACGCTTCCGTCTTCATGTAACCTGCTCTAACTAGACCGTTCCCTATAGTGATCGTATAGTCTGTCGTATAGACCCGCATGAGGAATATCGGAAGATCAGATCATCTTGTAGAAGGACGATTTGGCTTTGTGACCACACTTACCCCTTTTGGATACACAACCTGACTTATCTACCCTTCCAAGCATAGGGTATAAAAGGATAAGGATATCCACAGTAGATATAGTGGGCTATCCGGCACTGACACACACAGAGCAAAGACACTAGCTATGTACTCCATACGTATGAAACCTATCAACAAGACCTCGGGAGCGTTACTCTTGGGATACTTGGGGGTATCAACGACGGTTCCGTTTCTCTTATCATACCGTGAGTCGATCGACAGCAGCTACAGCAGCTTCAAGGGCACAACAAGTGCACGGACGTTGTTTAACAAGATCTAGGTAACGGGATCAGGTTCATAAAGGAGAAAGAGACCTTTTTTTGTCATGATTTGCAGACGGTTGTGCCTTCAGGAAAGGAGAGCTGGGTTTTGGTAACGAGGAAATGACGCTACACTTTTGACGTCTTGGAGATGCTCGGGGAGCGTGCTCCCTGAGCGTCGTTCATTGACGCTAGCATGGTTCCAGTTGATGGTTTTGCAATTTAGGTGAGACACAGGAACAGTCTGAGTCTCGAGGAGTTTATATTTGCCATAGCTTTAATACATATTACGTTAATTTACCAGGATTGTAGGCGTGAGCAGTGCTGTGAGTCTCGAGGATATCCATCGTCTCACGGTGCTCGAGCTTGTGAGGGTGTTCGTTTCGACCGAACATGGGGTATCAACTTAGATGTCATACAAAGTTGACTGGTCCTGTATGTCCTGTATCATAGATATACTCCTGCGAGGACAAAGCAGGGTATTCTTACTGTGCTGGACTAGTTGGTCTTCGATCGGCGACATCGTGCTACTCGACGTCACTTCGTACTGACACCCAACACTGAGTAGTCAAGCACACAGGGGTAACGATGCGCGTGCAGCTATTGTGTAGATGACATGTTCGATTATCAGGATAAGCTAAACTGTATAGTAGTGAAATTAATACGAGACAGTAGCCGGAGCAAAATGCTTGTCAACGCTTGACATGTCGTTGGGTCATTCTCCTGCCTAGATTGGCATATCGAGAGGTGAGGCACAGACCCATTAGACGGATAACACGGGATGTAAAACAATATAGGTCTCCATGATAGACGCTAATGGGCGATTGGCTGGAAAGATGGTGCTACGGTCTAGAAGTGAGAAATAACTGGGTGACACTTGGTGATTTGCTTTGTTATACGACTATGTACATCAGATAAATAATTCGGGTCTTTAGGTTCTTGTCCAGTGTGCATTCTTGAGTAGGTCCTTTGGCGACTTCAAACCATTTCCCACCTCAAACATGACCTGCTTACTTTGGAGGGGGAGAGAACCGTTCTTCATGAGCTCGTTTTTGGTGAACTCCGCTAAGTGCAGTTTCTGCTTATCTGGAATTCGTTCGGGGTTCACTTGCAAGTCCTCCCACTGACCCTTGACAACCTCCTGGATCCTCTTGGTGACCGCTTCTGAATCCAAATCAAGGGTGTAATCCTTCTGCAACAAAAATTCGTTCCTGTTGCCGTCGTCCAAGTTTTCTATGATCGCCTTGGGTACTTTGAACGGATATTTGGACTCTATCAACTGCTCCTTCGCTACGGACGCTACCCTCGATGTCAAATTGCTGTTGACAGAGGCTATCTTTCCGTAAAAGAACGTGTTTGCATTCACCTCGGGTGCATATGGCGTAGCCTTCAAGACCTTTGACCTGGCTGCTGGCACTTCTCCCAAGGTCTGTGCGTTTTTCTTCGAGTTGGAGCGAGAATCTCTTTGACCGTCTCTTCTTCTCATACCTGGTCTACTTGGTCTTGCCTGTGTGCTCCTCTTGTCGCCCGCAGGCCTCGGTCTTCTGTCCTGAGCGTCCTCGCGTTGTGCTCGTGGAGGTCTGGCTTCTCTGAATCTCGACAGTCTCTGTGCTGGTGAGTCTTGTCTGGCATTCGATGCCTCTCTTTTGAATTTATTCGACACAAGAGGGTGGTCTGCTACCACAACCTTCTTCTGTGGTGCCCTGCTGGCCGCTGCCAGCTTGGCACGCTTTTCATCCTTCTGCGTGCGCTGGGTCTCGATTATCTTCTTGGACTTGGTGTTGATCTGCTCTATTCTGTTCAAAAGATCCGAAAGAAATAACTTATCCTGAGGCCCGGTAGAGTATCTACACACACCTCTGGCAACCACAGATGTCTTGGCCAATCTAAACATCATGTCTTCACTCTCCGGCCGACTCTACGGTAAGCTTGATTTTTCAATTTTTTCACTCCAATCCACGACATCGAGTCCAATTGGTCGCACAAGCGATTTGGGTGCAACATCGACGAGCAGCGCCAGAAACGCTGTCTGGGTGCACTGCCCATGTTCCCATTGTGCTGTCAATGTCTCCGGTGCACTGCCATCTGTCCGCTCACATTGTCGCTCCGTCCATCACGTATCATCTGAACCGCATTTTTCCTCTTCTTTGCACTTTTTCACAATTTGCGACACCGGGTGTTCAGTCAGCACACCAGCTATAGACACAAGCACATACTCGTACTCACGAAAAGTAGATACAAACAGCCATACAAACGCATACAAACAACAACACTTATAAGCTTACAGACAAGCCTACAAGTCTTCAAGCACACATACAAGCATACCAACAAGCATACTAACAAATACTTGCAAGTTCACATACTAACGAGCATACTAACAAACACTTATAAGTTCACATATTAGTTCACATACTAGCAACAACACTTATAAGCTTACAGACAAGCCTACAAGTCTTCAAGCAGACACACTAACGACCACACATACAAGCATACTAACAAGCAAGCAAGCACATATAAGCTCACATACTAACAAGCAAGTATAAATTCACATACTAACAAGCATACTAACAAACACATGTAAGTTCAATATTAGTTCACATAATAACAAGCATACCAGCAAGCACACTAACACGCATACTAACAATCCTACAAGCATACGTACCAACAACCACACTGACAACCACACTGACAACCACACTGACAACCACTCTGACAACCACACTGACAACCACTTTGACAACCACTCTGACAACCACTCTGACAACCACTCTGACAACCACACAAGCACACACTCGCTCTGTTCCACTGTAGTCTGTCGACCCGCGCACAGAGCACCTCGCCGGGTCCTCGCCAGCGCCCGCGCACCATGCCGCCAATCTCACCGACAGTCCCACCGCCAGTCGCGCCCTTCCCGCAACACCGAAGTCGCCTCCCCTCGTGGCGCCGGCCGGCCAGCGTCGCTAAACACCAGCTCTCACGTGCATACTACCGCCAGCGCCCCACCACCGCACCGCGAACACACCGCGAGCACACCGCGAACCCTCCCACCAGCGCCGGCCGTCGACCGGGGAGTGTTACCCGCACCAAACACCCTGTCGGCCAATCAGAAGCCCCCATACGCTCACTTTTTTGTTTTCCGGCCCCCGTTGAAAAATTGAGACTTGGTTGGTTGTTACTGTCTCAACGAAGTCTCAATTTTTCACTCTTATAATACAGTTTTATTCTAAGTTTTGTCTTGAGGAATTATAGACTATTTCTTTTAGATTATTAGAGAGTAAATAATGTTGTCAGCTCGTCCTGTTTTACGTAGTGCTGTTCGTTCAGCAACCGCTGCGGTCAGATCATTGAAAGTGGTAAGTATCGAGGATAATTGAAGTGAATGGGTGTCGATTCGGCGAGCACAAACTCGGGGAGAAATGGAGAATGAGGGATGAATTGACGAATGGCGGCTAGCAGACGTAGTAGACGGCGAGAGAGAGTGAGCGGGAGATGATGATGGGCCCGCGGGACGCGAATGTGCTGGATCGAGGACGGGGCCGGGGCGTTGAAGATCAGCAAGCGAGGATAGCGAGGGAAAAGAGCTGCAGCCGAAATGACGCCGCTTCCGAGACCAATTGAGGCGGAATAAGTACTAACAGATGTTTCCAGGCAAGATCTGCTCAAGTTTCAGCAGTTCGTTTCGCTTCTGCCAAGGCTGCACCCACTGAGGTGTCTTCGATTTTGGAGGAGAGAATCAGAGGTGTTTCGGACGAGGCCAACTTAAACGAGACCGGTAGAGTCTTATCTGTTGGGTAAGTATCAGACAAACAAGCGGTGGATATGTCGAGGTGAGTGATGCTGGTCCGTGCTGTCGCTGTTGGCGGCGTGGGCCGTGCGATTGGCCAATGGGGGCGTGTGGGCTTTGTGTAATTTCCAGCCCACACTACTGGGCTTTTTCTCACTACTCCATACGGTGTCCACCGCAATTGCATTGCAAGATGTACTAACATGTGAATTTAGAGATGGTATTGCCCGTGTTTTCGGTTTGAACAACATCCAAGCTGAGGAGTTGGTTGAGTTCGCTTCTGGTGTCAAGGGTATGGCTTTGAACTTGGAGGCCGACCAAGTTGGTATTGTCTTGTTCGGATCTGACAGATTGGTCAAGGAAGGTGAGACTGTCAAGAGAACCGGTAAGATTGTTGAGGTTCCAACCGGTCCAGAATTATTGGGTAGAGTCGTTGACGGTTTGGGTAACCCAATTGACGGAAAGGGACCCTTGAACGCCAGTGCCAGTTCTAGAGCTCAAGTCAAGGCCCCAGGTATCTTGCCAAGACAATCCGTTTTCGAGCCAGTGCAAACTGGTTTGAAGTCTGTTGATGCTTTGGTCCCAGTCGGAAGAGGTCAAAGAGAGTTGATCATCGGTGATCGTCAAACCGGTAAGACTGCTGTCGCTTTGGACACCATTTTGAACCAAAAGAGATGGAACAGCGCTAGTGACGAGTCCAAGAAGTTGTACTGTGTCTACGTTGCCGTTGGTCAAAAGAGATCCACAGTTGCTCAATTGGTTCAAACCTTGGAACAAAATGACGCTTTGAAATACTCCATCATTGTTGCAGCTACTGCATCCGAGGCTGCTCCATTGCAATACATTGCTCCATTTACCGCTTGTGCCATTGGTGAATGGTTCAGAGACAACGGTAGACATGCTTTGATTGTCTACGATGACTTGTCCAAGCAAGCTGTCGCTTACCGTCAATTGTCATTGTTGTTGAGACGTCCCCCAGGAAGAGAAGCATACCCTGGTGATGTTTTCTACTTACACTCCAGATTGTTGGAGAGAGCTGCTAAGATGTCCGATGCTAACGGTGGTGGTTCCTTGACCGCTTTGCCTGTCATTGAGACTCAAGGTGGTGATGTTTCTGCTTATATCCCAACCAATGTTATTTCCATTACTGACGGTCAAATTTTCTTGGAAGCTGAATTGTTCTACAAGGGTATCAGACCAGCTATCAACGTTGGTTTGTCTGTCTCTCGTGTCGGTTCTGCTGCTCAAGTCAAGGCCATGAAGCAAGTTGCCGGTTCCTTGAAGTTGTTCTTGGCTCAATACAGAGAAGTCGCTGCCTTCGCCCAATTCGGTTCTGATTTGGATGCCTCTACCAAGCAAACTTTGAGCAGAGGTGAGAGATTGACCCAATTGTTAAAACAAAAGCAATACGCCCCATTGGCAGCCGAGGACCAAGTCCCAGTTATCTTCGCTGGTGTCAACGGTTACTTGGATGATGTCGCTCTCGAGAGAATCGGTGAGTTCGAGGAATCGTTCACCGCTCACTTGAAGTCTAACGAGACCGAGATTTTGGATGCCATCAAGAACAAGGGTGAGTTGTCCAAGGAGTTGTTGGAGAAATTGAGAGCTGCTACTGAGTCTTTTGTTGCTTCTTTCTAATTTGAGAAGATCAAGACAGGGACAATATAACAGTCGCAGTTTTCTCAAATTTAATTCTAAGAAAACACTTTTATTTTATTGAATGACTCCCCAGGCATTGTTTTGAAACTCACTATATACTTATGTAGGAACTCCAAAAATATATTCGAATATAAAAAGATATTCTGATTGATAAATCGAGAAAAAACCGTTGTAGATTGATGTACAGGATCTAATGATTTTTTAACACTAGCATAAACGGCGTTGAAAAATCCACACACAACGTACCTTTAGTGTGATTTGTGGACTGGCTTCAGCATGCCTACGAAAACCGAATTCGACAATGGGGCTACGAAGGATCTGCAAAGCTCAATTGCTAATTTAGAGACGGATGAAATGCAGAAAGTAGTGCTTGAAGATCTTCAATCTGAAAGAGATCTGGGACATGTCTCGAGTGAAGAGCATAATGACGAGCTGTCGCTTCTCTCGACGGAAAAAAGCAAGGTAGACTTGAAACTGGAACTAAGGAAGACACGATACTTTGATAAGGAGAGTGCCATACCGGCTCGTGAGTTTTTGAAGGATTTAGACGATCTTAAAATATCCAGTGAGAACAAGAATGGAGAATCGGTTTATGGGAAGAGCGAAAAAGGCGTAAATAAGAAGAGAGCAAGCATTGCTACCTCAAAAGTGGCCAGAGAACCCATTACGCCGGAAAAGAAAGCTTACAAGAAGACAAAAGAAAAGAAAGTCGCAATGCACTCTAATGCATCATCGCATGACGAACTAACAGAACATAAGACCGTTACAGGGGAAGCAGTCGAAGAGGCTAAAAGACTGAAAAAGCGGAAAGGCAACCTAAAGCGAGCTGAAAGAAAAGCAAAGGCAAGGGAGTTGAAGAAGAAAACTCTCAGCGAAGAGGAGGTCGCAGAAGATGGATCCGACGGCGTGGCTTTGCAGGTAGACAACACTGATACAACAACGAATCAGAGAAAGAAGAAGCTCGAATATAAGCCAAAGAACAAGAAGTCAGAGCATAGAACTTTTGGTGGTAACACTGCTGTACAATCGGAAGTTTTGAAATCTGGATCAGTCAACTCTGAAGTTCATGTCGATGCTGATAGAGAAGAGACTGAAGAGAATAAAAAGTCTATGGATATCTCCATCAACAGCCTGGAAAAGGGTACAGTCCTGGATGATACCTTGCCATTTGATATTAAGTTAAGACCTGTAAGAGCGAAGGCTTTAAACAAAAAGTATCCCGAGAAACTACCACCGGCAAATTCTATCAAGACAGTCGTGGGTCTCTCTCACCTACAGATTGCGAAATTAGATCTTTCCGATGTCAAGGTCAAAACAATAGTCACTTGTTCATCAATATGCAAGTATGCAACCAGAGTATTGAACTTCACTAGAAAGTTTTCAGACGAGTTGTTTTCAGATGAGAAGAAGAGAAATCAAGTCACTCTTTTGTGCTTGAACGTGGCCTTATATGGATCAATAGGATACAAAAAAACATTGAAGGTGTATCCGAATTTGTTGGAGATATTGGGTTCTTATGAAGATTTAAACTTGGAGAAAACAGGAACAAAGATTACACCTTCTGACAAAGTGGTTCACCAGAACGATTTTGATTACTCGATCTTGACTTATATTGGTTTCATTATTCTCTGGGCCATTGGTCAAGGAGATCTTGCGGACAAGTTGTCCTTGAGCTACGGTTATAATGAATCGATCACCAAAGATGTCATTTTAAACAGAGTTGGTGGATTGCATCTTTGGGATAAGATTATCAGGGACCCGTCTACAATAAACTCCAAAAGATGGAAACACATCATCAAATATAGACAAACGTTCTCCTTCGCAGAGGATCAATTTGTGTTGATCTTGAGATTCATGAAGCTCATAGAGTTGTAAATATTCATATTTAGTTCGGTATCTTCTAAATTTTAATGATTCATAAATGATATTTGAAGATTTAGTGATATGTGTTTCACGTTTCTTGCAACCTGGTGAGGTATCTCATAAATTGTCGACCAGTAAGGCTATGGAGTACGAATTCGTGATATTGGATAAGAACTGGCTTATCGAGAATAGTCGCCTTGGAAAGCTCGATCAATTATACTATATAATCAATAAGGCATATGACAAAGCTAGGATCAAATACAACATTATAACCACTCAAAGAATCAAGAGACCTGATCTCGTCCTCAATGATTTGGGCTTCGATGTCGATAAGAATTTCTTCTTTGTCCTTCTGTTGGCATCAGAGAATGCTTTCCACAAAGCTAGCAAGAAAGTGAAGCCGTTCAAACGTAACTTCTTCGAGATGTCGGACAGTTTGGATAATACGTACAACTGTGACTTGCCCAGTGATTTTGTGAAGGAGATAGAGTCATTAGAAAGTCCTTCCGTGACCATTAGAGTTGCAGGTTCTACCTTTCAGTTAAACGAAGATGTACTGAGACGACTACTCGGAACGGCAGGCTTCAAGGAGCAGAAATACGAAGAAAAAGGACATATTCACTTGGAGCTCACTGGATTCACTTCATTCATGAGAAGACACGGTCCTTTCATGCTTGATAGTGTCATTGATTTGGCCATACGCAACCGTATCATATTGAGGACTTTAACAAATAAGGAAAATATACAAGAAGTCACCCTCCTTGTTGAAGCGATAAAGGAGCACAATTTAATCGAATACTATATAGACCACTGTGGATTCGTGAACTCAGGCAAGGAGGACTTCTTGTGCAAAGTCTCTTCAAACGGAGGGTCATTTAAAAGTACACTTGAGGAGGGAATAAAGGCTCGATGTGATTTTCATATACTGTTTGTTCACAGATATATCCTACTAGATTAAAAGACTTTCAAATATTTTATGCATTGATTTTTGCAATAGTTTAGATATAAGCAGTTAATTTTGAATATTGATTGACGTCGAGCCATTTAGTAATGCTAGCCGTATCTCTCGTTGACCAAGATATATTAGCCGTAATCACATCCAAAGCTTGTGCCAAAGACTGGTCGTAACCTTTGGTGTCCTTCTTCTTGAAAAAGTCAACGACCGCTTGCTTTTGTTCCGCTCTAGTGAACCTGACAGTAGAGAGTTTGACAACAGTTCCTAACATGGTCAACGCAGGAGGTAAAAGTACATAGACCTTGTCCCAGTTCTCCACTAGCCAGCTCCATATCTTGGTAGCTCCTGCAGGATGCGAAACAAGACCACTAATGGGATAAAAAATATCTTGAGGTTTGACGATCTCTGTCTTTAGCAACATGTCTGTGGTCCTTTCCATAAGCTCAGGTTGAGAAAATCTACCAAGCGACCTCAAAGCGGCCATCTTTTCCTCTATCGAATTGGGATGTTGATATATGTTGTAAATTTGGTCGTATGTTTTTTCGTCACCTAGTCTTGAAACAACTGCAAATACTGAACCTTTTATGTTGGGGTTGATTGCATCACGGTCCCCTTCAACGAATTTTGCAAAGGCTGCCTTGGAAAACTCAACAGCTTCCTTGTGCTTACAAGTCGCAGCATATGAAAATAGTAAAGATTTTAGTTGTTGCTCGGCGAAGGTATCGCTCTCTTGGAAATCCCAGCCTAAATCTTCCAATCTTTCAGCAATCAAGTCGAGAATGAATGTGTCCAATGCGTCTTTAATATCTTCTGAATCGAAAATCAACAATGCTTTCACAGATGCTACACTAGAAAGAATTTCCTCCCAAACAACGTAATTTGTTTCTCCTTTCCAGGTTTTCACCAAATCAAAGAGAGAAGTTGTATGAATGAAACCAGATGAGGCGAGGGCTTTAGCATCAGCAACCAACCCAACTCTATCCTCAACCGACAACCTGCCTTCTACAGCATCTTTTCCTAGTTTGTTCCAACGAGCCTCATCGTAAGCAACACGGAAGATTCCAGATTGATCTGCATTGAATTTGAAAAAACTTGAATCTTCGATCTCAATGGTTTGAGTTCTCTCGGTCATGATCGCCTCTTCTTGAATACCTTGCGATGTCTTTAAGCGAAGGAATAAGGGAAATAACACCTCATCTTCTTCTTTCTTAACATCACCTGTTGATAAAAATCTATGTTGGGTTATCTGTAACTTGTTACCATGCTCTTTGACCTCAAGAAGTGGGAAACCGACTTTCTTGGACCAAACGTTCATTACTCCGAGAACATCTTTCCCACTGGCATCACTCAAACAATCCCACAAATCAGATGTCTCTGCATTCCCCCACTTGAATTTGTTCAAGTAATTGGAAACACCTTCCATAAAAACATCCTCGCCTAACCATTTGGAAAGCATCGTCAATAAAGACGAGCCCTTTTGGTAAGAAATGGCGTCGAATATCTGATTAACTTCATCTGCACTTTTCACTGGCACCTCAACGGGATGTGATGATCTTAATGCATCCAATGACAATGCTTGTTGCAAAGTGTCCGAGACATAAGACTCCCAAACCTTCCAGTCGGGGTACAAAGAGTTACAGGCATACCAAGACATCCAAGTGGCGAATCCCTCATTGAGCCATAATCCATCCCAGAATTCCATGGTGACCAAATTGCCAAACCACTGATGAGCTAGCTCATGCATAACCACTTCCGTGACTCGTTGTTTATTATTAATATTTGTGTTAGCGGGGTCTAATAGCAAGTCAACGCTCCTGAAGGTTATCAATCCAAAGTTTTCCATAGCGCCGGCACTGAAGTCATGAATGGCAACTAAATCACATTTTGGCAAAGGGTATGGGATTTTGAACTTTTCTTCGAAAAACTTCAATGTTTTGGCCGTGATGTCAGCAGCATACTTACCCAAATGTTCGTTCCCTGGAGTAGCGTACACTTTGATCGGTATTCTGTAGCTTGTGTTTTCCACATACTTCAAATCTCCCACAACAAAAGCAACCAAATAGGAAGACATAACCGGTGTGGTGTGGAAGGACACCTTTTTCTTGCCATTGGCCAACAACTGGGTATCCTTCTCATCCATGTTCGATAACACAACATGCTCCTTATCCGAGATTATAGATATGTCGAACTTAGCTTTGGCTGCTGGTTCATCGTAGCAAGGAAATGCCCGACAGCAATCAGTAGGCTCCATTTGCGTTGTCGCCAAATATTTCGTCTTACCCTCGTGTTCGTACGTAGAGCGGTAGAAGCCCGCCATAAGGTCGTTTAGCTCTCCTACAAACTTTAGCTTCAACTTGGCCTCCACGCCGGTCACCAAGAAATCTTTCAACTGGAACTTGACTCTGTGCAAGTCTTTGTCGTAGCTGATATCCTCGATCGCCACATCGTTCAAGAACGCTTCCTGGACCTCGATGTCCAAACTGTTCAACTCAATAAAATCCGACTTCTCCAACACTTGCAATTCTATCGTCTCCTCTCCGTCGAATTTGAATGTCTTGAAGTTAGGCTCCAAGGTTATATCATAGTGCAAAGGCTTCACATTTTTTGGTAGAACTTCTCTGTCCGAGGGAACCACCTGCGATCCAGAACTCGTGCTGTTATTCCTCATACACATTGTTATCGCTTTATGAGAATATCTACCTTTAGTCCCTTTTTCTTTGCTATATCTGAATCGACGTATCCATTTTAGTGGCGGGTAGGTTCTGATTTGTGGGACGTGTGATTGCGAAATCCATCTGGAGATCGATAGTGACGACAACGACGGGAACCGAAAGCAATGGAGCAATGGTATGAGACCCAGGGTGCGTAGCGTGGCGATAGGGCGGGCCAGCATGCGATGCATTGTTTTCGGGGAGAAATTCGCTGGAGTTTGACACCTATGGGCCATACATTGCGACCATGTTCCACCCCAGGGTAGGTGCGGAATTCCTACCAGAGAAGGCATTGGCGAAGAGAGGCCAGAAACAGCGATACGAGACGGGTATTCAAGGGCTAGTGTAGATAGTTCGGTTTATTGTGGATTTATACATAGGGATTGTGTCATATGGACTTTTGGTGGCAGACGGCTTGCTGAAGGAAACGACACAGAGGACCGTCTGGTGTAAGAGACACATTGCAGACATGCTGGAAGTCGATGTGCTTGCAGCTGGAGAGTCAGAGAACTGCCTTAGGCAGTTCTTTGAATCAAGTGGAGCCCGCTGTCGGATTCGACAATATCACTGATATCGCCTACGTTCAAGTTGAACGCGGCCTGCTCGAAAGATGGCTGCATCTGGCCTTTCGAAATAAAACCCAAGTCTCCGCCCTGCGAATGCGACGAACAGTCGCTTGCCGTGGTGGCAAGCTCACCGAGCTTTATTTCGCCACTCAAAATTCTGTCTTGATAGCCTTTGATAATCTGGATGGCCTCATCTCTCGTTGTATCGATGCCATCCGGAGACTTCCAAGATCGCGGCTTTCTGGACTGGACGTTCTTCACAAGCAAATGTGACGCCCGGACCTTGCCATCGGAAAGAACGGGTTTATTGCCCTGTGCCTTGTACTTGGCCAAGTATGCTTTCAACTTGTCCTCATCAGTACCGAAGGGCGCATCCCAAGACGACTCTTTTGTCGCCTGGTTCAAAAAATACTCTACGTTGTGCGTACGGGAGACTCTAATCGTCCACCGAGGGGGCAATCCTGTCTCAGTCATTGTCTGCTCAAGAGAAAAAGATAGGGTGGGAGGTTTACAGAAATGAAAGATCATCATTACAAATTGCAATGTCCTCACGTGATGCTAACCAGAGTCTCTATGTTAAGGGCCTATACAGCTATATATGTCTATATGCCCTTGTCTTTCAAGGCAGACTTGACCTCGTCATATACCTGATCAATCGGATGGTCGCAGCGCACCTTGATGACTCTTCCTTGCGTTTCGTACATGTCTATGACGGGCATGGAGGTCTCGATGAAAGTTCTGAATCTCTTCTTGATGCTCTCCACGTTATCATCGGTTCTACCGCTCGTCTTTCCTCTCTCTAGGAGTCTGGTGAGCATGACAGTCTCGGGACACTCAAAGAATAAGGTGAAGGAAGCCTTTGCGACTTCTTCCTCGAAGGTCAAAGCCTGATCCATCTTCCTTGGAAATCCGTCTATGAGGAATTTCGTAGCCCCCTTGGCATTGTTGTCCACAATAGCCTGCTTGAGTAGCGCAATTGTCACTTCCTGCGGCACTATTTCACCTTCTCTGATACACTTGTCGATCAACGCACCGAACTTGGAACCCTCTCTCTTTTGCTCTGCCCTAAGCAAGTCACCAGCTGACAAGTGAATGAATCCGTGATCCTTCACCAAATTGGCACATTGGGTGCCCTTACCAGACCCCGGACCACCCAAGACGAAGATAATTGAGACGGAGCCTTCTGGAAAAGCTGGCTTGCTCGACGTAGGCTCGAGTGCAGACTTAGGATCATCCTTGTTGTACAAGGAAGCCGCAATGGTGGAAACTAACGCCACAGCACCCATACCGAGCAAGATCTTTCCCTTGGGACTCCCTGAGTCCTGGGGAGGAGGAGAAGAAGGTGGTGGGGGTGGTGTTTGGCCTGAGCCAGTTGCCTTCGAGGATGAGGAAGGACCCCTGGAACTGAATCTTTGGGATTGGACCACCGTCCTGAGGACAGAACTTCCAAAGCGAGAGGTTCTAGCCCCCCGTGATACCAATGATGCGCCTCTGATCATAGATGCCACTTTTATTCAACGCTAAAGATGCAAAGCTTATATTGCTTCGGAATTTTTCATCAAGTTCCAAAATTCACCTGCTGTGCACAAAAACGGCATCATATAAACGTTGAAATTTACAACTACAGGGCATAGTAATGTTCCACGAGAAGGCAGAACTTGGAAGGAGCAGAGGCACTCACGTTTCGCCATTCATTGCATGGACTCGAGCTTGGATTCTACTTTTTGCAAATTTCTAGACACAAGTGTAAGAGTCACCAGGATATGGCCCTCTAGCCACCAATGGCCAAATCTACAAAACGGAGTCTTGGTAACGGAACAGTCTAGGTAAGAGTTCATCAATTGGTGGCACCACCAAGCGTTCTTTTCAATGTAGTTCCTCCCACAAGAGCCAAGTATGTTTTCGTGCTCGCCAGTAATCAGTTTATCTCATTCTTGACAGAGATGTTTTGCCATTGTAGCTCCTATTCTTTAAACAATCAGGATCACTTCATAAGTTGCAATGACGGCGTATTGCAACTCTCGTACCTCACAAACTCTCCAAGGCCCATGCCAATGCCAAAGTCATAGTTGTGTCGATCTCGTCGATACTCTACGTATGCTGCATTACTCTTAATCAGTATGCAACTAAGAGATCTCGGCATTATGGCAGACTGGAGCACTAGCACTTACAGACATACATACACTCTGTTTCTCCAGTGGGGAACTGCAACATTACGACCGCCAGTGGGCACCCGGTAGCGGGTGCCGACTGAAGGAGCTACACGGGGCGTTTTCCCTGTACGGTCTCGTAGCGCATTCTGCTACACCACCACAAACGATCGCCCGACTGGCTGCTCTCCTCCCACCGCTTCCGCCATCTCTGGTCGGCTAACCAGCCCGAGCATCTCTAGATGCAGAACACTCCTCGATAATCCGGTTCCCAATATGTCAACATTACTAACATATTCGGCTCCAATAGTATAAACATATTTACCGTTTCGCATTGGTTCTTACATCTTTCTCTTTTGGGACTGATGTTATTTTTGAGCCATTTTTATTTCTGCCGAAATTCCCTTGAATAAAAGATTTAGGTTGAGAATTTGCTTACACTGAGGGCTAAGTGATATCTAATCCTAGTTGAAGTTGAGTTGTAACTGAAAATGAAGTTATCCAGTATCATTTTGGGAGCCATTTCTGTAGCAGGTGTGGTCTCAGCTGCGGATGAACAGAATGTGGAAACAGTTTATGCTTCAGGAACCACCAATACCCACAGAGAGGGTAGGTTCGATAAGACTAAGGATGCTACGACATCGACATCTTCTGGCACCCACAGAGAGGGTAGGTTCGACAAAACCAAGGATGCCACTACATCGACATCTTCCGGTACCCACAGAGAGGGTAGGTTTGACAAGACTAAGGATGCCACTACATCAACATCTTCTGGCACTCATAGAGAAGGTAGATTTGACAAGACCAAGGATGCTACTACATCGTCATCCTCCGGTACACACAGAGAGGGAAGATTTGACAAAACAAAAAACCCAACCACTACTACAATTTACACAGGCAACAGGGCTGCTTCGGCCGATGCTATGAGTTCTTCTTCTACAGGTGCAGCAGCCTTGGCAGGTAAATTTGGCAAAGATTCACTTGGTGCCTTGGGTGCAGCAGGTGCTGGGTTCGTTGCTGTTGTTGGATTACTTTGATACTGCTCCAGAGTTAATATGATACCATTTCAATCATCTTTATATCATCTTTATAGACACGATGTATGAGTGTGAGTAGTTTACAGTACATGGCATCCATTCAAGGAATATTATTTTTGTCTACTTAATTTTTCATAGTATGCCTATACCTTCTGCCTTCATATATAATATTATACTTTACAATAAAAGATATCAAGTCAAAATTGCAAGCCGTGGCCTATCTAATTATATTGAAAGACAGCTTGCATGTTCTTGAGCTGTTGTATCTCGCTCATTAATTTTGCTTTGAGCTCCTCCAATTCCTCTAGTTTTTCCTCTACCATCTTATCGCTAGAAAGTTTTGCTTGCTTGGTATTTTGGTCTTTCGATGTTTCCTCAGCAACAACCTCTACAATGTTAGTCGGAGAGCCATTCACTGTCAAATGGTCAACATTTCCTGCTTTAACCATACTTGTTATCAACTCGAAAACCACCTGGGCACCGTTGGTGGAGGTAATTTCAGCAGTATCAAAAGCCGGAGAAACTTCAACAACATCTGCACCAACTATGGAAAGCTCCTCCAATCTTCTCAAGACATGCAATAATTCTCTTGGCAACCATCCTCCCGGTTCTTGAGTTCCAGTTCCACTCCCAAAACCTGGATCCAATACATCAATATCAACCGACAAATAAGTTGGACTGTCTTTTGGAATTACACTTAATATCTTGTCAACAACATAATCTGCACCCTTTATCCAGATATCGTCAGCGTATATTCTGGCAAAATTCTGTTTATCATCATCTTCGTAGTCTTGAATACCCGATAATTTCGTTCTCAAGCCAGCATGGATGTTGTGTTTCGAGGTAAGACCTTCTTCATGAGCTTTCCAAAGCATAGACCCATGAGTCACCTCATTTTGGTCTGAGTGCCAGAAAGAAGGGTAGCCACTAGGGCCCCAGGTATCCAAATGTGCATCAAAATGAATAACATTGAGAGGGCCATAAACACTGTGCAATGCCCTCAAATGTGGCAACAAAACAGAGTGGTCTCCTCCTAATGCCACATATCTGGGTGGCGCTTTAGTCGAATTACCATGTCGACGAGTGATCAATTCCTCAAATGCTTTATCCATCTGCTTGAATGCAAGTGAATTATCCATGGGGGTTACCGGAATATCCCCACAGTCGAGAATTCTGGCCCAGGAGGTATATGGATTAAAGCCTGCTCTCTGGTTGTAGCCTCTCAAGGATGTTTGTCTCTGCGACGCAGACCTGATAGCCCTGGGCCCGAATCTGGCTCCTGGTCGATAAGATGTAGCAGTATCGAATGGAACTCCAATCACTCCAATATCGTATTTCTCGTCTTCCTTCATCAAGCAGCTCTGGTGTTCCAAGTGCGCGAAAGTATTGATGCCCTGGAATGGCCAGTACCCTCCCCAAACATCTTCCAAGCTCGGTGCCTCATTGCCATCATAAACGATTTCCTTCGCATTCAAAGGATTTGACTCGAAGCCTTTCCCGCAGACGCTTCCAGCGAATAATAGCAGATATGCAACAACAAGCTTCATTCTAGCTTTCCTTGTGCTGCTAGTAGTATCTAGAATACTTTTAATGGCTTCATTCCCTCAAATTCAGACTATTCTTATACTAGGGCCATCGATAAACTCTGTGATGGAAATTTTTCCTAAAACGATATAATCCGCTAAGAGTTCTGAAATACTGCGGAGCAATTCTTTCTGCCAACGCCATTCTCTTTATTTTAGTAGTCACATTCAAGCCTTTGATAACCACTACAGTGAAGTTTTGCAGCAATAGACATTCTTTAGTACCTAGGCTAGCCATTGAGTAAAGTAGCTCAATTCCGTACCGAATAAACGAAGTGATAAAACGAAATGGGACTTTCAAGCCTCAAGAGCGCCATCAAAAACATCGACCAGAAAATCAAAACGAAGCAAAATGAGGGTGGAGATAGGCCAAGAGAAGAGAAAGAGAGACAAGGCGAGGACACGAGAAAGTCAGAGAACCATAGGACCGAAGATGCAGATAAAAAAATTGTGTCGGCTGTGAAGGGTGATATCTTCAACACCACCATCGACGACAAAGAAGTGCCCTCCATTTTCAAAAGGACGAAACACAACCAACCACCACAAGGAAGTAAGTGTGGGGAATCTGACGAGCCTGTTCAGACCAATAATTTCTCGAACAATTTGATGCTCGATGACCAGACATTCCCGGTGTGGACTCAGCCCTACTCGATGTGGCTAACTAAAGATGCAGACCAAGATTTTGGATTTGCGTTCAACCATACGGAGGACGCTCAGAGAGTGTTTGGTCCTGACCCAGATTCCAAGGTAAGTCAGTATTACTTCAATCCACCCAAAATAAAGTCTTTTGTGATATCGGGAGAAGGTTTCAAAGACGTGAAACTTACTGTTGGTAACCACGGAAAATTATCAGCAACTGCTAAATTGGAGTTGGGTGGTGACAAGAACGTTTCAATGCCTCTTGTTCAGGGTATGGGCTTTATCACGGCCAAATATAATAAGATCAAACCAATTTTTGCATCACAAGTTGGAGTACAAGAATTCAAGCAACAGAAGAATATAGGAAATATTTCCAAATACCGCGTCAGACTATTCAATCAGGTCATTTGGTCCTTATATGTTGATGGAAATACCAAGTTAAGCTTGAAGGACCCAAATCACATTGTTGGGGATGGAGAGAGTAACTGTACGTTTCAATTCTGTCGTGGAGAATCGTCCGTTTATGATGACGCTGCTGGTTCTTATGCTGCTGAAGCTGAACTCGAGGGTCTCTCGAAGGGCAAGAAAGCACAATTGGCTTTCAAGTATAAGTTGCAAGGAAAGTCAAAGTCGGGAAAGTCTGTCTTTTGGTGTTTACCACATCACCAGGAGGTATTAACCTCCAAAACACAAAAAGAGGCCACTGACTTGAAATTGGATTCCACGACGAAAGGTGTAATGAAGGCCTACTTGACGGACAGAATCGAAATGGAGGAAGAGCTTCCATCGAACATTCAATGGGAACCTTGGAGCCCTTCGTGCGAAAAAGCATCCTATTCAGATAATGCTCTCAAAAAGATCAAAGAGGCTGCTGAGAAGGATGTACAGCAGGATGCGGTGACGATGGCGGACATTGATTCGATGTATACTTCAGGAAAGATTCTCGACAAATTCGCATACATTTTGTATGTTTGCAAGTTTATTCTCAAAGACGACAAGCTCACATCGGAAATGCTTCCCAAGATAAAGACTGCAGTAGAGATTTTTGCGAAGAACCATCAGAAGTTTCCTCTTGTTTACGACTCCTCTTGGAAAGGTCTCGTCTCTTCTGCTGAGCCAGGGGCAGACTTCGGAAACGCAAATTATAATGATCACCACTTTCACTATGGTTACCATATTCACGCAATAGCACTCGTGGCAAAAGTTGATAAAGATTGGCTCTATGCAAACGATAATCTTGTGTTGAATTATGCCAACACACTTATCAAGGACGTTGCCAACCCCAAAAAGGACAAATCCTTCCCTCAATTTAGATCCTTCGACTGGTTTCATGGTCACTCTTTTGCGCATGGTATTTTCCCATCGGGCGATGGAAAAGATGAAGAATCGTCTTCAGAAGATTATCATTTTGCTTACGGAATGAAACTATATGCTCTCATTGTCGAGGATCGTCTGATGGAAACAAGAGCAGACTTAATGTTGGCTATCACACGCAGAGCAATCAATATGTATATGCTCTTCTCTGATGACAACAAGATCCAACCAAAGAGAGTCATTGCAAATAAAGTGTCAGGTATTTTGTTCGAGAACAAGATTGACTACGCAACCTACTTTGGTAGGGGAACTATCGGTGATGAGTGGATTCATGGCATCCATATGTTACCAATTACACCTATTTCGGCCTACATGAGAAAGGAAACCTTCGTCAGAGAAGAGTGGGACGCTAAAATCAAACCAATAATCGACAGGATACCAGATGGATGGAAAGGTGTGCTTATGCTTAACTTGGCCCTCATTGATCCTAAGGCGGCTTGGAAGTGGTTTTCCAGAGATGATTGGAATGATGCCTTGATCGATAACGGTATGTCAAGAACTTGGTCTCTTGCATATATAGCTGGCATCGGTGGTGCTAAATGATTGCCCTCAAACTTATGACCGAGGAATCCGTAGCAGGTTCACCCAGAGTCTCCTTTAGTGACTATTGGAACTCTGGTTCGCATTCTCTTCTCCAGTTTGACATATATACCAATTAAAAGACTATCTATAGCTACATATGTAGCTAAAGAAATACGTTTCTTTTTTCATCAATTGTAAAGGTAAGCTTTCTCTTTCACCTCTGAGTCGAGTTATCGGGAAGTTGATGTACGATGCGGTAATATTACTTTCTAGTGGAGTGGGTCCTTATCGCCGTACAAACGGCCATTGTGGTGCCGCAACTAAAGGGCTCGATCTATAAAACTTTTGAAATTTACCCCAACACAATTTTGATCCACTAGTCTATCTTTTATGATTATAAGGAGCGTAGCTATCATTGGGGCTGGCCCTGCTGGTATCATAACTTTGGATGCATTGATAAGAGAGAGAAAATTTGACGTTATAAAGGTTTTCGAAAGAAGAGATCAAGTCGGTGGAAGTTGGGTCTACACTGGAGATGAGATAGCACAGCTTCCACTGATTAAAAAGTTGAACAGTAAAGTGGTCGAAGAAGTAGATGAGATTCCCTCTAAGCTACCATTGCATGTTTGCAAGAGCAAGGCTCAGAGATTCATGGACTCTGCCGTGTATTCATATTTGGAGACCAACGTGGTTGCGTCGGTGATGGAATACTCCGAAGAACCCTTTCCTTCGAAATTGTCTCAGCTTACAATTGATAAATATGGACTTGACTCTCCATTTAGATCATACAAATCTGTTCAGGAGTGGATTCAACTGCTTTATAAAACCAAGGGTTACGATGAACACATAAAATTGAGTACCTCTGTGGAGAAGTTAGAGAAAGATTCACACAGCGGTACGTGGAGAATCGTTTTGAGAGAATTTGGAGTAGAAAAAGACTACGTGTGGGAAGAGTCTTTCGATGCTGTTGTGGTAGCATCTGGTCACTATTCGGTTCCTTACGTGCCAGACATTCCCGGGTTACAGGAGTTCACCGACAGAGACGACACTACAGTTATTCACTCCAAATCATTCAGATCGCCATCCACTTTCCGTGACAAAAATGTGATTGTTGTGGGTGCATCTGTCTCGGCGATGGATTTGATTAGGGACATCATTGATGTGGCGAAACTGCCAATCGTAGCATCACGAAAGAAGGCTTCTGGTCCTCACTTGTACTTTGGATCTGAAGCTTTCGAGCACAAATGTATCGATCCAAGAACCCAAATCACTCACATAGACTCCAATTCAAGAACTGTATATTTTGATGATGATACATCTGTTGAAGAAGTCGATTCAATCGTGTTTGGAACAGGCTTTCAGTACAGCTATCCTTTCATGAAAAGCGTCGAAGGTTTGGCTCCAGGTATTCCTTACCTTTATCAGAACATTTTCAATCCACTTGACTCTTCATTGAGTTTCGTTGGTGCTACAACAGCAGGCTTGACATTCAAAATGTACGAGTGGCAAGCCGTCTTAGTGGCTAGGCATTACTCAGGGAGAGCCTCTCTACCAGATGCGGAGACTCGCTCAGAGTGGGTTAAGGCAAGATTGGACGAGAAAGGAAGTGGACCGAAGTTTGTCACTATACACCCTGACTTTGAATCTTACTTCAGAGAGCTTAAGAGGCTCGCGGGTGAAGAGGGACCAGGAAGAAAGCTACCTGAATTCACAGAAAGATGGATTGAGGAATTTTATGAGGGTCATCACAGAAGAAGGACGTACTGGGATATGGTCAACAAACAAGCTCTACAAGACAGCAAGACCTGATTGGTACACATTCACATAGAACATGACACTTTCGCTTCGCATGTCAACTTTAGATCTAGAAAAGAAAAAAGAACAATATCGTAAATACCTTCATGCATTGAAATATACTCTCTGTAGACCACACGAATTGTCGTTAACTCACGCAGATGTGTCTATCGGACCTCTCTAGGCTCCACTAAATCATCCAACGATATCGAATTCGAATCGAGGGGGACGTATTTATTGTTATCGCTGTCCACAACTTGCTCTTCGTCTTCAGAACTCACCTTTGGTCTGAGTTTGACAACCAATACAGCATTAAATACGATAATGCTTATGCCTAGTAGACTTAAAAGATTTGGCAAATGCTGCCAAATCAATAAATCCCAAAATATGGCAAAAACCATACTCAAATAGCTTGTTAACGAAGACCTTCCTGCTGGAACCCTTTGAACCCCTGCTGTCAACGTCACCTGCATGAAGAATCCCGATATACCGATCAAGGTAAATAGAAACCATTGATAGAGAGTCCTGGGGACTAAAAATGTCATCCCCGGCAATATTAATATTGCCAATGTGGATATTATGGAACAGCATAGAGATAAATAGTTCACAGTCATGATCGGATGTACTTGTTTTCCAATTCTTCTCAATATTATATAAACGGAAGACGAAAATGCCACACCAATCAAGTCCACTACTACTGCCATAACTCTCTTTGACGTCGAAGAACTCTCGACATCACTGTTGTGAGAGATCTCCTTATCAGTAAATGATCCGAACAAGAATTTTGGCTTAGCGATCAAAAGGACGCCACCAAGGGAAACGACAGCACAAACAGCCTCCAACACAGAATACCTCTCCCTCAAAATCACGAATGCAAGTATTGCTGTCGTCATGGGTACCAAATACACAATAGCCGTAGCATCCGACAAACTCAAGTATTGCAAAGCGTAGTAAATGCCAAAAACACCACCAAAGCCCACCACGCCTCTTAGTATCAAAAGCTTTCTCACCTTCTTGGGTCCGAAGAACCCATCTGGCCCCCTTCTGAATGATAAATATGCCACACAGCAGATCCAAGTGATTGACTGTCTGAAGAACAAAATTTCAAGAGGGTGAATTCTTTTTTCATCAACCTTTATGTTCACAAGCAACTTGCAAGCAAGCACCATGAGCGAATTCAAGAACTGCGAGAACACAAGGAGACTCATACCAACATTGGGTAGTATGTAGCCATCATATAGCCCGAGTATCGTCGATTTGACCCGGGTTGCAATATTGTCCTGATCTGCAACCCATTCCTCACTGTGAACCGAAAATGAGTCGGATCTGTCGTTCACTTCCTCATTGATAGAAGAATCATCTTCCGATCTTGTTTTGTTTTGTTGACTGGAATTGTCCATAGATCTTATAGCGATGTTCCTCTGGCTTGAGTCAGACGCTTTGTGAAGCCGAATTGGAAAAAGTAGCAAAAGAAATCATCCCTTGATTACTCATGTGCCCAGGGTGTATATAAAGGATGAGCTCCAGATGTGAATCATTGAGCCTCATATCACATGAGTAATTTGCAACCGTGATACCCGTCAAGAGTAGAGGAAGTCTACAGGAGACGGTAGGGGGTGAGACAGAGCGATAAAGTCCATAGCAATCAACATATCATTAATTATGAGCATCTGACTGAGGATTGCGGGATTGAATATTTCATATTGTAGATATCTCGAGATATGCGATTTTCAACTCCGTGAGTTTGCACCCAATACACTGTACGCTGTCCGTATTGGTGCTACTGATCATTATAAAGACTGTACGACGCATGCATGGAGATCTCCTGCCCGGGGAGAGTTGGGGCTGGATTGGTGCACGGCGACTTTGCAATGCTGCTCGGTGAGTAGGCTGCGAAATCGACTGGAAGCAGCAACGCAAATATGAACACACTCAGGGTCTTCTGCTGCAAAACAGGAAACCACCTGACAGCTCGAAAGGTGGCCGTACATGTTGGCAGGACTCATAGTTGCATGGATGCGGCTGCATCCATCGCAACCAAAAGCCCGTAAATGTCTATGTAACAGCAGCAGGGTGCGAACTTGATGCTCGGCGTCGGTACTCCGATGAACTGAAACAACCAGGTCCCCCTGGGATACTTGGACCGCATCTCCGATGAGTGTAACATCTGATGCGATGTCCAAAGAATAAAGACAAGTCTCCGAAATTACGAAGCCAATACGAGAAATATTTTATCGCTACACTACAATCCCGTCCTACAAAATAAACCAAACGCCCCGTGGAGTTAACGCCTTGACGCTTTCCAGAAGAGCGCAAAAACACTGCTGCAGCGCATGTACAAACGTGAGTCATGTCCATGTGCAAGAGGCTTCAAGATACATCAGCGAGGCCAGTGCACTCCAGTTCTAGTATGCCCATCTTGTGAGAAAAAAAAAAATTTCGACACGAGCAGGGTTCGAACCTGCGCGGGCAATGCCCAAAGGAACCTGCATCCTTCGCCTTAACCACTCGGCCATCGTATCCTCACTAGGCAAAAATGATCAAAATAGGCTATATAAGCAATTTTCCAGTTTAGGACGACCATCAGATGCTTCTAGAATGAAAAAAAACCAGATTTAAGAGTACCATCTTATCATTAAAGCACTAATACCAAGATGTCTCGGGCTTTGATTGCGTACAAGACAGCACTAAGAGCGACAAGCATAGCGTTTCAGTCAGATGTGGCTGTCTTGAATGCCTCGCGAGCCAAGATCAGAGAGGGGTTCGAGGAGAAGCGAAACTTGACCGACAGAGATGAGATCGACAGCGAGATCAAGAAGCTCGACGAGGTGAGCGAGTTTTTGGTGAAGAACATTGTTCAGGGCGAAAGACGTGATGATGGTAAGTACTTTCTCAAGTTCCATGACCAGACAGAGCTCGGCGACAACGAGACGATTAAACAGGGGGCCAAGGCAGACCTCGGATCGTTGGCTGGCTCCAAGGTGAAGAAATGCAGCGATGTGAGGAAGTAGCTCGCATGGGGCGGTTATTCAACACGCCGCTGCTGAATGTAATGTAATATGGCACACATGTAAATAGATAATAAACATGAAGCATAGAATTGAGTATGGGTGTATTTGCAGAAAGTGTCTCATTCTGATTTGTAGCTCCTCTTGGCCACGGTGGATTTGTCCTAGACATGATGGCTACACGGAGAGGCAGATTTTCGGACGTCTGATTGGTGTCCTGGAAGATGGCCTTGGTTCCACAAAAAATGGATTACGATTTTCATAATTTGCATTTGATCTTCCCCAGCTGCGGACGATGTCCTCACCAAAACACACTGTTCCCGATAACGACGTGCTAATATCGAAGGCCCTATCCTACTTGCTAAGACATGGTGCGCTCAAGGAAAAACTAGCCATCGACGAGCGTGGTTTTGTCAAGCTATCCAGCATTCTTCAGCACCAGCGCATCCGTCTGCGCAAGGCCACAGTCGACGACATCAAGCGCATTGTCGCCAACAACGACAAGAAGAGGTTCCGCATAGAGGAGCGAGATGACGGCGACTACATATGTGCGAACCAGGGCCACTCCATCTCCACCGTCAGCGACGACAGCTTGGTCAGGTTGACCAAGCATACCATCCCGCACGAGGTGTTCCACGGAACCTACGCCAAAAAACTCTCCGACATCATCAAGGCCGGCGGGCTCAGCAGAATGAAAAGAAACCACATCCACTTGACGTCCAGTCTATCGTCGCTCTCCGGAGTGCGCGGAAACTGCAACGTCTTGATCTATCTCGACATCGAGAAGTGTCTAGATAACAATCTTCAGTTTTTCAAAAGCGCAAACGGAGTTATACTAAGTCCGGGCGACGCCAATGGCTTCATAAGCCATACCATGTTTGCCAAAATCGTGGACAAGCATACGAACAACCCCATCCCGCCCACACAGTTCATGTAGCTTCTGTATACACATATAGACTCAGAGGGTCCCTGGAGCTTTCCCTACATGCCGTATCCATCGTAATCTATTCAACGCAATCCACTTATTCTTTGTTCGTCGTACTTGATTTATTCACTCGTTTCACTCACCGGCCTACGCTCTTACTCTTGCACCCGAATACGTCTGTACCTACACATGCAGCCATCAAACCTTGCCAAGTCATGACCAAATAGCAACAGAGCCTCCGTTTCATTGTGTGTCAATGCCATGCTCCCATATAGTTATGTCCAGTACCGGCTGCATCAATGCGCAAAACCCAGCTTCGCTACGCTCAGGCTCCCATTCCTGCTTGAAATGTCCACGCTGCGCAGGACCTACCGAGAGCTCGGTCGCAAGAACACCCCGCCTGCGTAGGGCTCTCCTGTCTGGGTCGTCGTCTCACGGCGGAGGCCGCCTTGCGGCCCCCAACGGCCTACCGTACCTTCCCTGTTGGTTACCATTGCCTCGGGAGAATAAGCTGATCCTGGTAGGACGCCTTGACGCTTCCATGCAGCAATTCCGCCTCTTTTCCGCCTTTAGAAGTTAGTCGAATGTGTTGTGGTTCCCAGCACCGGGACTTGGAGGGACAAGACCACCAGCTCCATGGACCCTGGCAGGGTTCTCGCCCACAGCTGCCAGCAGCGCTGGCAGCGGTGGAGCAACAGATCAGCCCGGACTGAAGTGACTGACATGTCGCATGGCCGCTGCACAGCTGTGGCCTCCCACTATCCATCGTGCAAGCGTGCAACCATCGCTGAAAACGGTAACCGTTGGACATCAATATAGAAGTCGGATTGCAAACTTGGAAAAGGTCTAGAATACGGCGAGAAAATCTAGATCTGGCGTGGGCGATGTGAGATGGGTTACGTTGAGCATGGATACGGGGTAGAAGTACGCAGATCCATTTGACGTCGGCTTGCGCATGTTGAAAAAGCAAGTGCTGGAGGTTTATATCGTGGGCATCGGCTGTGAATTAGGAAATGACTTTACGGTGCGAAGAAGCAATCCAGAGCACCAAGGACGGGGAATTCATCGCAGAGCCAAGGTTGGAGCTGATAGCACTATGGAAAGCACACACGCACCTAGGGGAGCGATGATGTTGGCGGTCGAGAGCAGTGTGGGCGGATCAGAAGCGGGTGCAAAGGGCTTGCCTGACGAGAACAAGATATGCCAGTGGTGTTGCTGCTACTGCGGGAAAAGCTATGGGAGCATTGCATACGCAGACGGGTACTTTGACATGGGGGAGAACCTGAGTATTTTGACACCGAAGCTCGAGTATTTTCAGACAGCGCACGGGGCTCCGGGGGAGGTCAACGGGCCCGAGGGCGAGCTCGAGGGCTTGGGCCTCTCGAGTTTCAGCGACGTGCGACGCGCCAAGAGCTTACCGGGGCCCAAGGGTAGCAGGTTTGGCGCGGAGGACGACGAGACTTTGGGGGAAGCGGACCCTGCTGAGCGCGAAGAATCACACAACGACGGATCAAAGGTGTTGAACCATCGAGCTTTGCTCAACCGCACGGAGTTGCCCCACAGCACTCCCACGACGCCGGGGATAGTGTGGGATGCACCGTCTCGCTACACTTGCCAGAGATGCAATCATATGATGTGCCCGTACTGCCCCAAGATACGGTTCAAGGACTTGAAGGTTTAGTCTCAAGCCGTCACGATGGGCTTTTAATATTTGATTACAGGGAATGGGTATGTTATAGAAGAGTACGATAATTTATTAATGTTGGGAAAGATCTGTGTCGAGTGGGTTCGATAGTGGTGTATGTTAACGAGTTGGTGGACGGAACATCGTCTTTATGTATGTATATTTGTGCTTTTATAGAATTGAAGGTATTTTTCAAGCGACAGTGTAAGGCTCTCTCATGAAGCGGTGTCTTGGGGACCTCGATCTGGATCCTGGAGGCAGAACAGTGGTGGATTTAGTGGTGATCTTTTAGTGGGCATTTTGCAATTGAATATCACGAAAAATTAATACTCTCTATAAAGCTCTTTTGACATTGATTCCCGATAGTCAATATTTATATAGCGAATCGTAGTCCCAGTATGTTGAGAAGAGCACCTACTGCGGTGAAGCTTACCCCAGAGGACATACTAGAGTATGACGACAGTTTGATCCAGGAACAACAACAAAACTCCAACGTACTTGGCCAAGACCATATTCTTCAAGAGCAGGTTGACAGCAACGACAGTAACCTAATGCACAGCTTGAAGCAAACAGCAAATAATCCGGTGGTTCCTTCGGCGGTGGGCCACAGTAGAGACCGTGACGAGAGGATAGGTGTGAATCGAAATCTTTCCAACTGACTCATGAACAAGAGTGCTGGTCACTACACGATGCAAGCGGGAATTGCTAGGGTACTCTTGATACACTACTTATGCTATGATTAATATACAAAATACACTATTGAATGTCATGGGGGCAGAGGAAACCAGATACGCGGCTATCGCCTGTTCAAGGACTTTCTCTTCAACCACTTGTACTTTGAGTTCATGATTTTTGCCTCGGCGACCGGAACCTTCTTTACCAGGTCCAAGGACTGCACTCTTACGTTCACCGGACCCTTTTTCACCGTACCTCGTTTCCTCTTCCTCAACTCCTTGAGTTTTTCCTCCTTAAGCGCTCTGTCGAGTTGCTGTTTTGTAAGCTCTTCGAAATCTGCCACCTTCAAGTGCTTCGGCTTGACCACAACCTCCTCTTCCTTCTCGAACTCATCGAACAAACTCTCATCTAGAAACTCAGGTAGCTCGGGTTGCTCGGGCTGTTTCTTTTCCTCGTGCTTTTTCTTGCCCTCTTGTTGCTGCTTGTACTTCAAATCAAGTTGTCTTCTTTTTTCCTTCTGATTCTTTTTCTCCTCTTGCTTCAACTTTTCTAGCTCCTTCTGTTGAGATATCACGTTCTTCCTACTGACACTAGTGCTGGTCTCCTCTGGTGCCTCATCGGAGTCCGATTCCTCGCTGTCGTCTGCAGAGATACTTGATTTGAAACTATAGTTGTCCTCTTCGTCTGCCGTATGGTACTCATTTATGCTGACGTCACCATCTACGAACTTGGTCTTCTTCGGCTGTGTAGCCACACCCAGCTTCCCTCTTGTAACTACCATGGGTCCGATTCTTCACTTATGCTATTTGATTTAAACCTCATCTCTATATTTTTCAAAGCTCTGGATACGGTAAGTGCACATAACGGTCAAATATCTAAAACCAAAGTGGTTGCACCATATTGCTTCCATTTTACTTTGAAAGGGTCGTTCTTGATGGCAGTAACGAAGCCACGATTCTGAAGATGATCAAGAGTGCTTTTGTTGAGTTCAATTCCATGGACTATGAGCTCATCTAGCTTGAAAGCAGTCTTACTCTCAGCGAATCTGTCGTAAGCGTCAAAGAGATTCATTAATCCAATCCCATCTATGTGTGCACAGAAGCTTAAATCAAGAACCGTCAAGCTGCAACGGCCGGACTCAACTGCCTGAATTATATCTTTGTTGAAAAATTTCATTGACGAGTTATCCAATTCCATTTCATTTAGACACAACACTTTAAGATTGGGTGCCAATTGAAGAATCTCTGAAAGGCCAAGTCTTTGAGTTCTCGTATTGATCTTGTCGTTCTTGAAGAAAAGGTAATTAGAATTACCTATTCCCAAGTAGCTCAACTTATTTTCCATGTTACATATTCCCAACATCTTGAGAAGCCCTTTGACCGAAAGCGACGAAGCATATAGATCCAAATGATATAATGAGTTCAACTGTGACATATGATTGATGCTGAATTGGTTCATTGAAATCTCCGTCTGTAGACGTTTTTCTCTCAAGGTTAGCTTTTTGAGTTTGCAGTCCAGATGGCTTAGCTCTAGGAGCTCACAAAACTGGTGTATTGAAAGGTTGTCGTTATTCTCAAGATAGAGACTCTCAAGTTTGGGACTGTAGGCCAAGAATTCTTGAAACTGTGCGATTGACCCGCTGAAGTCGTACGATACTATAGTGAGCTGCACCAAGTTGGGGAATCTCATGGTAAGAAATTTGGGATAAGGGTCGTAGGTATCGCCATTGATACCGAGAGGACGTAGAGACTCTGAAGTTAACTTGGGATGGTTGATCATATTAAGGCTTTCCATTGTTGGATAAGTTAGATTCCGTATTTCTTGAAGCCCTTTTACTTTATCGTTCTTGGGGAGTAAAGAGTTATTCACCAGGCTCATTTTATTGTCGATAACCACTATGTCTAGACATTTCAAGCGGTCTAAAACATTGAGAAGAGTGGTGTCGAGCCTCAAGGACGAGTTAAGGCTTACTCTTAAATTTTGAAGTGTAGAAAGAGTCTTGGTATTCCAATTGCAATTATTCAATTGACTGATCAATAGTTCAAGACTAAAATCTTTGTTAATGATTTCAAGTGATTCTATTCGTATGCCAGGATCCTTCAAAATGAGATGGAGGATTTTGAAAAGTTTTGTACCGCTAGCAGTGGACCTCAATTTCATCTGTCTGATCGATTTTGAGTACGAGTGATGCATTGACCTCTTTACTAATTTCATGCCATTTAGGAATTGGACATCTGTGAGGTTTTGCCTCCAATATATACCTCTGGAGTACAATGCCGGCATTGCAGTCAACGTCGAGTACCAATCTCTGCTAACCAAATGACAGTTCAAGATGGCAGTGAGAGACAAGTTCATGAATATTTGCTCCAAAAGGTCAATCGGGAGTGATACGATAGGGTCTAGCTGCTTCTTTCTCCTCTTCATCTTCGTTGATGAGGAACTAGAAGCCTCACTTAAGCTGGAGGTCCTAGTGAGATCTACTATCTTTCCAAATTGTGAATCAGATCGTTCATTTTCACTTCTTACAGCAGAGCTTGGCTTGCTGTTTTTCAACAAACGAGGATTTCTTCTCTTTTCACTGATAACCTTCTTCTTTTCCTCATCCTTCAAATACGCATTCACCATGTTGTGTTGTGCCTTCAAGTTGGCAAAAAGCCTCTCAGGCACTTTTATCTTGTGCTTCTCTATGGCTCTTTCTATTATGTATCTTCCTCTCTGATAAGTTCTATACGCATCTACCTCCTTATGCAATCTCATCAATATCTTGCCTTGCCGCAAGTACCCTTTACAGCTCAATGGGTCGTATTTCATCAACATCTCAGCGTCTTTCAACGCCTCCTGAAGATTTCCTAGCTTCTCATGTGTAGCGGCCCTTTGGTCCAAGACGCTTCCCAACTTTGGATGCACTGTGGGCCCTACAATTGCGTTTTCTGCCACATTGTATATCTGACTTCTGATACTCTTTATCCTCTCGAGAGGTATCTTAGTGAGTCTGCTCACCAACCCATTATACAAATTTAGCGCCTTGTTGAACTCCTTAGAGTTAAAATAGAGTACTGACAACTCTAACTTGTCATCAAGTAGCCTTTCTTCCTCCGCTAACATGAAATTGAAGCCATAGAAGTGGACCAGTCTTATATTTGGAGATTTGTATTTACGCGTTAGATCAATTTCGAGATGAGCTTAGATAGAAGTTCAACCTGGAAAAGTGATCTGTGGCAGATACAAGCTTCCCAGAACCATGAACCTCAGCTTTATATACAATGACCCGTTCGGATATCTATTCTAAGAGCTTGGTCTTTTTTCCGTGGTCAAGATTGACTTCTAGACACTAGTGATCCTATAGATAGAGTCTCTGAATCCCTTGAGTCACCAAAAACGTCAATTAGTTCTGAACGAGAAGTTCGGAAGAGCAGTCAATGCACAACTTTAAGCTGAGAGTATATACATGAAAGTTGGGTTTACTTTCTCCCTGAGAGTGAATCAGTGGCACCTTCAAGAAGGGACCAGATTGATTGAATACCTTTTTGATATTCTCTACTCCACGTGAAAAACTCCAAAACATCAGTTTCTTCTTTATACTTATTCTTGACCATGGACTCGAAGTTGGGAGTATTGGTAGCCCTAGGTGTCTTCATGGCCGTCACCTCCTACTATGCTGGGGCTTTTCTGTCTTCTTTTGGCGCTGATTTTAAGTATAAGAACTGGATGTCGCTTTTTAGTATGGGGATAATGATTGGAACCTCGATGTTGTTTATGATACCAGAGGGGATTGGGATGATGGGGAATGACATTGGGAACTATAATGTATCGATGTCTGTGGGATTTCCCCTATTGGTTGGGTTTTTACTAATGCTTTTGATTGATAATATGAATGCCATGCTTGAGTACTGGGGACTGGATAGCTCGACTCAATCTGGAGAGAGCACAAATGGGATCAAATCTGCATTGCACTCAGTCATATCATTCCCAGTTACAATTGGTTTTGTCGTGCACGCTGCAATGGATGGAGTGTCGTTGGGAATTACTTTCTTCCTGGAGAATGAAAGTTTGAAGTTCATCTTCTATTTATCAATTATTCTACACAAGTTACCTACATCCTTCAGTTTGGGAGCGATCTTGATGGAAGAAATAGCAAGCAGCTCCGTGAGAAGATACCACATCTTAGCTTTTGCTCTTTCTTCTCCGACATTTGCAGTAATGACGTATTTATTCATTGCACTATTTAAAATGGAAAATAACTATGTTGTCGCTTTGTTGTTCCTTTTTAGTGCTGGAATGTTTCAATACGTAATATTTCATGTTATAACTGAAGCAAATAGATACAGAGAGGCATCGATTTTGGCTCCATCGTCGTCTGAAAGTGGCTTTAATACTTTGCAGGAGAGATCTCCTGGTTTCACGGCAGGTGAACTTGTGGCCACATTGATTGGCACCCTCATACCCAGCTTGTTGTGCTTCTTGAAGGAGTGACTGGCTTTCATAGTAACTACAATCTATTAAAAAATTGTGTGTAAATACTTTAAATGAAAAAATACCTATGCAATTTATATTGGAGATGCAGTAATAAGATAGGGCCAACTATTGTAACTGGGGTAAATGACAAAGTGAACTTGAAATGATAACGACTTCCCCTGTTTTTAACAAGAACAGCTTACGCTTTATTCACTTCATAATGCCATTACCGTTTAGAATATCAGTAATCAATGTAATCATCGTCACCTGTTTCAAAGGATTCATCATCCTCATAATCATCACCGTCACCATCGCGATCCTCGTCGTCTTCGTCATCATCTTCGTCATCATCATCGTCATCGTCATCGTCGTCTTCATCGTCATCGTCATAAACATCATCATTATCCTTATCGCCGTACTCCTTCTTATTGCCTCCACCGCAATCTTGGCGATTATCTGTCTTATTTGAGCTCGCAACATCCGTCTTGTCGTTGAACGCATCAGTGAGTTTTTTCTTTATGGAGACGCCTTGATCACCATTAAATTTCTTCGGTGCAATGCTTTTTTGTCTTCTCTGATTCTCTTCATGAACAGGATTACTGAAAGTTATGGTAGAATTTCTTTGCCCATGATTGTAGTTTTTATCCCCTCCATCTATGTGTGACCTATCCTTATCGTATTTGACACCAAAATCTATTTTGATACCATTGGGACTATTGCCGTGTTGTTTGTCTTTGACCATCGATGAGTCATAGTCGTTAATCATGATGGGATCAGCCGATGTTTTTCTAGTAAAATTCTTCATCAGTTCCTGATTATCACCCAGCCCAGTGTCAGTATTCAATTGTCGAAAGCCGACGAACTCCCTGCTAGCATTCCTGCTGAAAGAACGCCTTTGATCAGGCGAGCCATATATTTTCCAGTTTTGTTTGATGTCGTGCAATGATTCATTGACTTTACTTACCGCTTGCGTGGTATAAGAGTCCTTCAACCTGTTAAGTCCCACAACTGAATTTTTAAGAGAATTAGGACAAGAGAACTTTGGAAAGTTGGGCTTGTCATACAAGAAGTTTGATGTAGAACTATTGCGCTCGGAAATCGTCGGCCGCTGAGGCGAATCATTAGAGGAGGTAACTTGAGAAGAAGATTCCCTTGACATTTTGTATCCACTAGACTGTTCATTCGAATCATCATTCGTATTCGATCGATTGAAATTAGCCGAACTCTTAGCTTTTCTGATACCTTTATTAATCTGGTCCAACTGGTTCCTGATCTCACTATTTTTGTTTCCATCATAAGTTCTTGCCCTAAAGCTGTAGTCTGGATTGTGATCATTATCAGTATCTTCATTTACTAGTGTTGATTCAGTCGACTGAACCATCTCGATGTCTGACATGTCATTGACTATTGATGAAATTGAAGCAACCGATTGACCCCTGTTGTGCGATTTGATACTGTTCAGAGGCGAAGGCTCACAAGTAGTATTCCTTTTAAACCTTCTTGTTAGCTTTTGCGAAGGCGTTGAATTGGAGACGGACTTGTTCCTCTTAATACCTGAACTTTTATCTTTTTGTTCCATTCTACTCAAGACTTCGTCATTGATTCTAATAGGGGAGTTGAATGGCGTTTGTTGCGACTCCAAAATAACTTCATCTGGACTTAAATAGCTTTGTGATGTCAAATGATGATGGAAATTGTTGACTGGTTTATTAGAAGTGATTAATCTTCCTCTAAGCAAACTGATCGATTTATCGAGAGCAAATTCGACACCGCAATGGTTTTTAATCACTGTGACTTTCGGCCATGATGCTCTTGCACCTCTGACAATGAAATCGAACAAGAACTCGGGAGTAGGATTTTCAAATATTTTAGAAATATCACTCAAACCAAAATCTGGCAAAATAGTAATATCTCCTGAATATCTTTGAGAGAGTAATGAAATAAGTTTGCCTGAAAGATTTTTGTAAATATCCATCTCGTTCAAAATTTGAAGATAATGCATGATCTCAGAAGTTGCGAAATCGTAAACATTGTTTAGCGCATTCTTGAATCTGCTATTGAACTCATTTTCAATTTCACCTCCAATATTACTGACAGACAACTTTAAAATTGGGACAACATGAGGGTTGACTTGTACAGCAATTATATGATCGACATTGAACATCTCCAGAAGACGAGTAATAGGCAAGTCATTATCAACTGATCCATCAACATATTTCACAGAAGAGTCATTGTTCCATTCATGAATCTTGTTTGTCTTTGGGTTCTTTTCATAAATAGACGTAGAGGAAAACACTCCTGGCAATGAACAACTAGCACACACTACCGACCAGATCAAACAATTTGGTGCTGTGATATAGTTTAATAATCTGGTCTGCTCATGAACCGAGGCCGGAGAAACCGTTATGTTCAAAATTTTGCCAGTCCTATTATAGGCTTCTCTAAATGTGAGGTCTCCAACAAAGTCTATCATTGTTTGCTTTAGCCCATTTATATCAAACAATGTGCCATACTTGATGAAGTGTGCCAACTTGTTCAACTTGCTCCGAAAGTTATTTACTGGGTGGTCACCCTCAGATTCTTTTTCACCGAAAATAACAATATTTCTCTCGGTGATTCCCTTCAAAATTTCTATTACCTCTTCATTCCAATGACAGCATAATATACTGGCCATAATAGACCCTGAAGAAGATCCACTTACTATTCTGGGCAACAAATTTAGCTCGATCAAGGTGGCCAACACTCCAATGTGGAAAATGCCAAATGTGCTACCCCCCGACAAAACAAGAGCGGTCCTACCAATATTTTTCCGTGTCTGGATAAGCATTCCAAGAATATACCTATCATCTAAATTTGACGAATTGTCCGTGATCAAGTATTCGAGAGAGTCCTCACACTCCTGGATATATTCCTCGATGAGTTTTTTAGTGCCCACATGGGAGTGTCTGTATAGATTTAACTCTCCCATATTTCCCAAATTGCGTATCCACTTAGTTCTGATCAAGTAAAGCAAGAGCCTGTAGTCTTTGGAAAGTCGGGCCTTCCGCATCTCCATCATATTGGTATAAATCAATTCGTAATCGTACAAGTCTGACTTAGGATCAAGCTTCCACGTATTGTTATCAAGGAGCTCGTCGAGCTCGATGGATATCGCATACCACTCCTTGTATCCTCTAGCATGCTTCTGTTTCTCCTGTAGCAATCGTATCACCTCTGCCTTTTCGTCTCCCTTGAATAAAAGATTCCCCACTATGGGAAGCTTTCTTAAAGAAAAGCTTTCCTGCTTCTCAGGGTTCGCTTTGTAGAACTCAGAATACTGGTCAAATAAAATTCCCGTTAGACTAAGATCGTTCATGAAGATATTCGGCGATCCGTTAGACTTAACGGTCCAGTTTTCGTCCATTCTTTACGTTGCTATAATAGATAACTACAAAACCATGGTTGCCAATGTTGTGATAACAAAATGTCGTAAATAATGACGACTTTTTTGGAGCGACATTTCGACTAACCAAGATGAGGTGCAAATAATTTTGACCAGAGATGAATCATACCTTTCAGACTTGGTCAATGCGTTTGGAGTGTCGTACCATTCCTGTGTAGGTTTGCAATTAGTCATACATCCATAGTGTCCCCTCATAAATCACTATTAAAGAAGGTTCGCTCTAGCTTAGGGACTCAGGCTCTACTGGTAAAGAAAGAATTTCAAAAAGGTGCTGGTGGACAAGTCAAGACCAAAGAGAGCAAATATCTTACTGGAGCACATTCTTTACGCCTACAGAAGTTCGAGAGCCTAGAGGAGCATCGTCAGTTCTACCTGAAGTATTTTGATTCATCCAAGTTTACGACCACGATGTTCACGGTCACTACAATTTCACACAAGACAGCGGATTCGCAGCATCCTCTTTTGATGCTAACTAATAGAGAGGGCTACAAGATTTTCTTTGGTAAGATTCCAGAGGGCACGCAGAGGATCTTGAACGAGAACAGAGTTCGGCTCGGAAGGCTAAGAGGTATATTTTTAACAGGAAGAATAACCACATGGTCTGAGATAGGCGGACTACCAGGCTTGTTTTTGACCATCAGCGATTCTACCAAGAAAGATATTGATATCTACTCAGGATCGGGGAAATTGATGTCTTTCATTCTTGCAACTTGGAGATATTTTGTGTTCAGAAAAGGTGTCAAGTTGAACGTTATTGAGGCAGAAGAAGATAAGATAATAGCCGACAGCGTTGTTGCGGTTATCCCCATAAAAATCGAAAGCAGTGCTACAGACGTCCCTAAAGTTGATGATTCGGTTTCGGACAAAATATTCACGCAACTCAAAAAATTGACCTCAATGATGTTTCCATTAGATACTTCGAAGGCAAATGATCCGGATCCTTATTCTTACAAGTCTGACCCCAGCGAGAATGAAGCCCAGACACATGTGAAATTGGTTGATCCTATGAAACTATTTCCTACAAAGCAGCAGAGTGCTATCTCCTATTTAGTTAGGCCTTTACCAATTAGGGGAAAATTTGATCCTGCTAAGGCCAAAGCATTGGGAATCAAACCAGGAGTGGATTTCCGTAGGTTGACTCAAGGAGAACACGTCAAAAGTGAAAAAGGAGAAATAGTCATACCTGAACAGGTGATGGAAAAGCCGAAACTGTTTCCCAGATTATTGATCTTAGACGTTCCAGATATCTCTTACGTTGATAACGTCATGAATTGTAATGCGATATTCGAAAAGACTGAAGACAAAGGAAATGAGGATATTGGACTTGTTTACCATTTGCTCGGTGATGAGGTGGATTTCAAACTGGAAAGCTATATCAAATTCATTAACAAATTCCCGGCAGATTGCAAGCACGTTATAAGTCATTCAAGGTTATCCAACAATACGTTGGTGTTTAAGTCGGCTGTAATAAACTTATTGAAACTTAGAAGCGTTCATAAGGAATGTTACAATTTACCATTTTTCGAGAACTACGAACCTTTAAGTGAGCCAAATATCGAAAAATTGCAACAATTACAAGAATTTAATATATCAAGCAGTGGTGTTAGTTATAATGATTCTCCTACAGAGAGAGCAACACTATCGGATCTTTTCGATGAACACATTGCTCCAAATTTTCCTGGAAGTGTTGACAAGGAAGAGTTTATGAATGACCCCTCGGTGTCTTTGGAGCCAAATGGAGACAATCTCAAGGATCTAGTTCAATTAATCACTCTTGGGACAGGATCGGCTTTGCCCTCAACGACCAGGAATGTTATATCGACATTAGTGAGAATACCCTTCGCAGGACTGAATGGAATAGAGTTTCGTTCAATACTTTTAGATGGGGGTGAAAATACATTGGGATCAATTATTCGAAATTTTGGCCGTGATGAAGAAAGATTGAATCAGATCATGAAAGAGCTTCAGTTGTTACATTTGAGTCACTTGCATGCAGATCACCATCTTGGAATTATTTCGGTTATCAATAAATGGTTTGAAGTGAATGGGGATAATGACAATAAGCTATATCTCGTTTCACCATGGCAATATAACAACTTTTTACAAGAGTGGTATGGTCTAGAGAAACAAATCTCAGCGAACGTTGATATGAGCCGATTGGTGTATATCAGTTGTGAAGATTTTGTTAGTGACAGACAACCAGAATACCAGCAGACCGACTTGCAAAGCTTTGAGGATAAATTTGATTCCGACAACTTGAATGCAATTATTCCAAAGCTGCCTTTGAGAGCTAGAGATAACGAGGCTATCAATAGCCTCTATTCGGATATGGGGATTGAGTCAATTACTACTGTAAGAGCCATCCATTGTTATTGGTCATATTCTATTGCAATCAAATTCAGACTTGATTCTGAAAAGAGTTTCAAAATCTCCTATTCTGGTGATACGAGACCTAACCCACGATTTGTAGATGCCGGTATTGACAGTGATGTTTTGATCCATGAATCCACGCTTGACAATGAGCTTATCGAAGAAGCAATTTCGAAGAAGCACTCCACCATGGTTGAAGCTATCAATGTGTGTCGCTACATGAATTGTCCGAAACTCATATTGACTCATTTTAGTACTAGATATACTGATCAATCGAGCATTGTCCTGATTTCAGATTTAAGTCAACTATCCAGCAACTTGCAAGCATATTT
Source organism: Debaryomycetaceae sp. ZIM 2471 (assembly GCA_031081905.1). NCBI lineage: Eukaryota > Fungi > Ascomycota > Pichiomycetes > Serinales > Debaryomycetaceae > Debaryomycetaceae sp. ZIM 2471. The sequence continues at coordinate 630,158 of JARYTF010000009.1, read as the reverse complement.
ATCGAAGTATGGTTCTACGCCTAATATTTTCAACCTCGAGAGTAAATCTAGACGCATGAAAAACTTCAATGAATTGAAAATCTGTTTCGCTTTCGATCTGATGTTCGTCAACTATAAGAACATAGATGATCAGATGCTAAAGTATGAGGCAATAGTCAGCGTTCTTCTGAACGGTCTGGACCTGGGTGATAATTCGAGCGAGAAGAGAGAGAAAGAGCTAAAAAAGCAGAATGAAAAAAGAGAAGCAAAGAGAATACAAAGGTTGGCTATGAAGGGTAGATTCAAGAAGAAGAGAAGACAAAAAATGGATACAGAGGAGGTAGTATAAAGTCAATAGATTTATAGATAGCTGTGTCTTCGTGTATATAGTATTTCATAAAAAATCGTATCGTGCTTATGAAACATTCAACTCAAAGGTGACCAACCTCCATGAATCAACGCAGGGAGTTTCCCTTGATTTTTCAAGAGCTGTGGATTCTAGATCAGGTGAAAGAGCTGCTCAAAAGGAATAAAGTTTTTGTCAATTCGTACGTAAAGAAGAACTGTACTGGAAAAGCCAACGTACTACCAATTTTAAGAGTATCGAAATTCTTGAAAACCAGAGATGATCTCAGTATCACAGCGATCTTATCAGATTCAACACATAAGATTCTAGCCATTTTCCCCTACAATAGCACGATCATTGATTTTGAAACAAAATATGGTCAGCGAATAACCTATAAAACGGTGAATAGTTCTTTCATGATTACCAAATTCGACATAAAGTTCATTGATCCAGCCGCTTTGGCCAAGGACTATGGTTTTCTGTCTAAGGATACCGACATTGTAGTTTTAGAGATATTGGAGGCAGAGGTATTTCAAAGGGATCAAGTTGAAATATCGAACAATATCGAAAAGACTATAGCGTTTATATATCAGGATTCGGACTACATCCTGCTTTCGACGCCGAGGAAGGGGCTCTATGATAAGTTGAAGGTATTGGACGACACCCTTGAGGATCTGATTGCCGAAACGTAGATCTTGCCATCTCCCCATCTTCACATAGCTTAAAGATACCAGATCGTCTTGCGCTCCATATTAGCATTGCCTCGATATCATCACGATGGGATACCACCTCGAGAAAACAGAGACAGATATTAGAGTAGATGACTGTTGTGTCATCGCAGCTGGCTCTGGATGATATTTCAACAGTAAAGAGAATAAAGCACCTTATGTGTTGTATCAATTGGTGAGATTTACATCAAAACTCAGTTTCTACATCATGGAAGTGAATGATAGTCCCCTAGCGAGCCACCCATCCATGTTCGTATCATTTTGTTCAAAGTCCACCGAGAATTGGGACCTTTTCAGTGATATTTGTGTTTGTGCCTCTTACGATTTCAATTTGGGGCCAAACTGATTTTGCAATCAGCGGTTAGAATTACTGAGATCAATACGACACACAATATAAAGAATGGATTCCAAATCTGCCTCACTAGAGGAGGCTCGTTCAGGTCTCTCACAACAGTTAGATGACTTAGCAAACGAGGCCTCACTTCTAAACAGCGATTCGCCGAACGAGATGTCACCAGTTCAGTTTACGATCGGAAATAGTGAGTCTTCTCAGTATTCGCCTATTCCGGATGACCAATTGTCAATAGAATTGGACCAATCGTTGCCGTATAACGATCCTTCGCAGTACGCCACACCATATATTGTACAGTGTGTGAAAAAGTGGTTTACGGGGAAGCCCAGCTCGCAAGAGCAGGAGCCGCTTTTGCCCACTCATGGAACTGGGGAAGTACAACCAACGGCCTCAATGAGTGGTAGCACTCAGTTGCCTCCAAGTTACATTACAGCATTTCTCGAGTTTGTATGGAAGTATATTTTCACCGAATCTATGCGAGAATATCTTGAGATCCACAGGGTATATATCTACCTAATGGTGATCGCTGTGTTCATGATCATTGCAGTGATATTATTCTACACAGACCATTTAGCTTTGTTAATTGTCTACCTCCGAATGATGATATGTTACCTCTTCACTTTAGGGGTTGGAGATTCCCCGACCCCTGGCTTCTGCTCTACTTGATAGACAAAACGACTTCCATAACGAGTTTATAGATTACACTTAGAGTTGAACGATTCACGTCTAATGATAAATAACTATTATTTAGTATATACAAGATATTGAATAATGAACTATCTTCTTGGTCTATCCTTGACCTTCATCTTATTCACATGCTTGAATCTTCTGGTTTTTGCAAACTTTTTGAGACCCCACATGGATTGGGAAACTTTGTTCGACTTGGACTTTCCTCGTCCACCACCATGAGGGTGATCGTGTGCATTCATTGCCACTCCTCTGGTGATCGGCCTCCTTCCTCTATGACGACTCCTACCAGCCTTACCCCATGACGTGGCTTGATGCTCCTTATTGGAGACAACTCCCAAGGTTGCATGACAAGTAATATTGACGTAACGATGTTCGCCGGAACTTAATCTGATTATGGCTCTATTGTGCTCTGGTTGTTTGGAAAGCAATCTGGCGAATGTGCCTGCAGCCCTGACAAGCTGACCTCTGCCATTAGGCTTCAATCCGATGTTGTGGATGATGGATCCCACAGGGAGCATGGTTAATGGCAAACAGTTGCCTCTTTGCATGATTCTGGAATTTAATAAGGCCTCATCAATCTCACCGTTGTTGGTCTCTCTCATTTCGCTCATGAAATCTTCTGGTATACCCGACCTAAACGACTCCACCTCATCACCAGCCCTCAAGCCAGAAGCGGCCAATATGTAAGACAAATTCTCGTTCTCGTTATTCTTGATTAAAGCAATATGTCCCGATCTGTTGGGATCGTATTCAATCCGTATCACCGTATGCTTTCCACCTTCTAACCTATGTGTGTCGACAAATCTCACTCTCTGCTTGTGTCCGCCTCCTCTTCCTCGCACAGTCACCTTTCCCGTGTTGTTTCTTCCCGATGTCTTCTTCTTCACCGTCGTCAACTCCTTCACCGGCCCTCCTCTGTGCAAATGCTTGTGAACAGGCTTCTTGAAATGCGTTGACCCCGGTTGCAAGTGTCCATTGGCATACGACTTCACCTCCACGTGCGTCAACGCAAGCTTCCTCTGTCGTCTATATACAGCGTCCCTCCTCTCGAGCTCTGTTACATCGTCCAGCTGTGTACCGTTCTCCACCGTGCTCTGGAGTCGTCTCGACCCAACGCCTGCCACAACTCCGACCGGCATCTGCGGCCTCGCCAAGATGGCCCCACCAAGACTTATTCTACTGAGCAGGCTAACCAATCTTCTACTGGCCCAAGGCATCATCCTTTGTCTGTGTTTCTTGGCTATTCTTGTTGCTGGTGAGCTCCATCCAACTACTAAGAGTCTCAAGATTTGGTGAAAAAAAACTTCCAGTCTGAAAAATACGCTGAAATTTTTTTTTATAGTTGATCCTCAAAGTATATGTCAGAACGAACGTTTTGTCCAATAATTCTTCAGAATCCAGCTAAACCAATCCCGACTACTTCCCAGTGAAATAATCAACACTTTGATATATCGATAGTTAAGTAGAAAGCATAACAACTAGAATGTCATTACGTATCTTTGCTCGTTCTTTGGCTACCGCTACCAAGGCTACCAAGCCACCCGTGCAATTGTTTGGTCTTGACGGAACATACGCTAACGCATTGTACTCGGCATCAGTGCAAGACTCTTCGATCGACAAGACGTTCGAATCGTTGACCAGGGTCAGGGACTTGCTCAACACCGACAGCAAGGTCAAGTCGATTTTCGAGAACCCAGCATTGACCAAGGACGACAGGGCTGCCGTGGCCAGCACCGTGGCCGAGAACTTGAAGTTGGACAAGACCGTCGCCAACTTCTTGAAGGTTTTGGCGGAAAACAACAGAATGAGAAACGTCGGTGGCGTCTACGAGAAGTTCGCTGTATTGAATGATGCATACAAGGGTGTTGTCGAAGCCAAGATCACCTCAGCCAAGCCTTTGGACTCCAAGATTTTGAGAAGATTGCAGACCGCCATCGGCAAGTCTGCGTTCGTCGGAGAATCCAAGACCTTGAAGGTCTCCAACACTGTCGACCCAGAGATCTTGGGTGGTTTGATTGTTGAGGTTGGTGACAGAACTGCCGACTTGTCCATCTCCTCCAAGGTGGCCAAGTTGAACCAGACCTTGTCCGAGGCATTGTAAGCAACTCGTGTGGGTAACTTAGAAAGGGAGAAAGAACATATTCGACACTGCTCAAGATTATGACATAACAGATATCTTAGAAAGGTATCACCTTATTCCATAACCTATATAAAACATGAAAAATGAATGATCTTCTTAGAATTGGGTCTGTAGGCACGAATCCGTGGGCGTAACAGCGAAAGCAGCTTCAAGTCACTTGTAACACCGTAGTAGGCTGCTCAGCTGACACGAGTTTCTCTGGAGAGAATTATTTGTATAGTGCAAATGAATCTCAGCCGAGTTTCAAATTGAACCAAATAGATACATCTAAACATCTTCTATTTTTCTTGAAAAACCCACCATTATGTCAGGGTTATCGTACTTGAAGACGTTCAAGAGGCTACTCATAGTAATAACGTTACTTCTAAACGTACTTGTCTACTTTTATCCCGATATTTTGAACAAATCAGGCCAATGCAATTGGCATCAGTTCGAAGACTCCACCCCATTGAAGAGAAAGTATGAGATTACTAGGTGGCTTCCACCGAAGGCAGAAGAGCTTCTCTTATTGAACTTTCCATCACTATCTTCGGGCCCTGCTCCGATTGACGAGGGTGACGACGCTGCTGATGTTTCGTCGGGAAGTATTCATATGTTGGCGTTTGGAGATCCTCAGATAAACGGCAACTGGAAACTGACAAAGTATGTCAAGAGGCTTGACAACTACGGAAACGATTATTACTTGGGGCACATATACAACATCATGAGCAAGAGACTTAAACCAAGCCATGTCGTGGTAATGGGAGACCTCTTTTCATCGCAATGGATCTTGGATTCAGAGTTCTACAACAGAACGTACCGGTATGTTGAAAGGTTATTCCCTCGGGATCTTGAGCACAAGAAAACGGTAGTGGAAACCCATAGCAAGCATCAGGATTATGACTGGGTGGGATGGATGAATCGCGAGAAGGCATTGGATCCAGGCCACAGATTTAAGACGAGAGTGTACAACGATACTTACGATTGGACCCAACTAAATCGTCCAATCCCCAATTTCGATAACCCGCTCTTCATAAACTTGACTGGAAACCACGATATCGGATACAGTGGTGACGCAACCTGGCAGCACATGGCTAGGTTCCATCTTCTTTTTGGTCAAAACAACTACGTCATCAACTACAATAAAGGGAAAGACGATGAATGGCGCTTGGTCGTTCTCGACTCATTGACTCTAGAGGGTCCGGCTCTAGAACCCGATTTCGTTCTGTATACATGGTCCTTTCTAGAGAATTTGAAGAATCAGGAGAATCCAACATTCAAAGGGCCCACTGTTCTTTTGACCCACATTCCTCTATTCAAGAAGGAAGGAATATGCGAGGATGGCCCAGAGCACAGATACTACGTGGATAACCAGAACGAACCATTCAAAAACGGTCTCTTGAGATCCCAAAATCACCTTTCGTATGAGACTAGCCAAAAAGTGTTGGATATAGTATTCCCTAACGACAACCAAAATGGTGTCATTTTGACGGGTCATGACCATGTTGGATGTGAAAGCTGGTACAATCTTGACTCAAACGAATGGGTAGCATCGAAGGAGGCTGTAGCGTCGCGCAGAAAGCCGGTGAAGGAGATAGTTGTGAGATCAATGATGGGCGACTATGATGGGCAAACAGGTATATTCACAGGTCACTTTGACAAAGCTTCCAGTAAATGGGCTTTCCAGTTTACCTATTGTTCGTTTACTGTTCAGCACTGGTGGTGGGCAAGTAAAATATGCAGCTTGGCTACTCTCCTTTGGTGCTCCATAGATCTATTGCTTGCATACATTTAACACACAATTGCATACATATATATAATGAAATGTCTACATAGTACTTTTGTAAATGTTGGCCAATAGCTTGAACATCTTTCTGTATTCTTCTTTCCTAACATCCGTTTCTGAGCTACGGTGAACGATCCAATGTTCGTTTCAGTTTCCGGCTATGAGCTTCTCAATGTCAGTTTTGGCACTGTTGATGCTTTCTTCGGGACTAATCTGGATTTTTTTAACCTTCAATTTTCCATTGACAAAGATCCAATGTGACCGCTTTACTCCCAGGGGACTCTTCTTTGCTCCCAACAAGCCTATGAGCTTCCTCGAGGGATCACTCAAAAGGTGATAATGAAGCCCCTGTTTCTTGACAAAGTTCTTCTGCGACTGAGGCTTGTCGGCACTGAGACCGAATACCGTCGTCTCGTTCGTTCGCAAGAAGTCGAAGTTTTTCTCAAATCCACAAGCTTGCCGAGTACAGCCAGGAGACGACGCCTTGGGATAGGCAAAGATCACCAAAAACTTCGTTTTTTCTGCCGCCTCCTTCAAATTGACCTCATTTTCGTCATCGTCAAGCAACGTAAGATCTGGAGCGTCGTCCCCCACATCTAACTGCGTACTACTAGACTCCTCACTCTTCACATCTGTCACTGATGTCTTCTTCGCAGTCTTTTTCTTTACCACTCTCAGTTCCACATCTCCTTCCTTGACTTTTTTGCTACTGTCTTTGACCCTTGTAGATCGGCGCAATTCTGGCATGCTGACTTGCTTCACACTTGTCGTTCGAATATCAAAGGTTTTGGTTTCTTTCCTATCGCTGGCTCGATACTGCAATCTTACAATTGGGACCGAGGACTGGAGTATGTTTAATGCTTGTTAAGAAGAGCTTAATATTTCGTCAATCTTACAGTCTCCACAAGTGATAACTATTCACTATGGCTCACGTGTGATTATTGTGGAGTGGCTTTCCCCAGACTCTAGTGCCTCGCCTGTTGGTTTTTGAGAGCCGAGTCCCATACAAAAGCTACTCGCACGCGCCCGCTATTTCTATCTACATCTACTAGAAGACTGGAGTCGCAATTTTTAAGCAAATGTCACTCTGGTCAAGCCAGACCATCAGAGACACATAAACATAGCTTGGTCTGAGACTTTTTTCCTGAATACAGGTAGATCGTCTGTATCACCCTCTAGCTGGGAGATTTGAGAGCGCTAAAGCTATTGTCCAACAGATGTGTTTCGTGGGCGTATACATATTATGAAAAGGTAAGAAAAAGAGTGTTGTTGGAAGCAATATAGGGAGGTTGAGCTAGGGCGGTAATTTCATTGTAGGGTTTGTGTAACTGTTTTAGATCAAGGGTTTAGTCCGGAATTAATCCGGAGTTCAAAGTGAGACACTCTGGCATAGGCTGCGAAAAGCTTGTAGAGGGTGCCTTTGGATCCCGTTTGGCTGTGTATTGATAGTTTCACCTCGAGGATACGGATATGTATGAGCATCAATGAAATGCAGTGTATTAGGTTGGCGGTGTGCTCAATCGAGACGCCTGATAGGGCAAGTGCTGTGGCTAGATTTCAATTACATGGACATCCGATGCTGCGTAGAGACCGGGCTTCGGTGTATGACTTTAATTGCTACGGTACATGGATAGTGTATAGCTCCAGTGAATCTGATCTCGATGTACAACAAATTGACTGGCTTCGGCTGCAGCATCTAACTAGAGATCGATCTGCCTGATAACACTGGAGCAGATAACACTGGAGCAGATAACAGTGGAACAGATAAGAGTGGAACAGATGATCTGACAGAAGACAGTCCGCAAGAAAATATACAGAGGCACTAGCAAGGGAAAGGTTTAAGCATAAAATGTCCACACGTTACTTTGTTGAGCTTCATGTGTTCGCCAGGCATATTTGTGGTTCGATTTTACCCATGGTCTGATTTCGCTCATCGTACTGAAGGGGTAGATCTATATTTGCCTTGCAGAACGTGGGGCAACAGAGAACTATGGAATAGTGAGGTGCTGTCATTCTTCAGACACCTAGATACGAAATCACCGAGCAACCGACCTATCAACAGCTGTTTGCCATATCAGTTAGGGGTCTTGTTGTTGGTGCTGAAGACAAGATTAAGATCCCGAACTATATACAGTCCATATCGTATTCTCCTTTCGAAGTCGATATCAGACATCAGTGGGTAATTTAATCAGCTACGTTGTGACCAAGTAAATAGCTCGGGTATCAATTTGCCAATGAGAAAGATATTCAAGAAAGGCAGATCCAGCGACAGCGGAGCAAGGGGGGGTGAAAGAGAAGAATTTCGAGCTCGAAGCCTAAGCACCCCGAATACGCATTTTTCAAGCGATATTCTTCATGATGCCTCTAGAAACTATGTTGATGGTCGAGCTGATACGGTGGACGATGTGTTCATAGAAACATCACAGGTGTCTCGGACCACCACTTTGAGCTCCGATTCGAAAGGCCTTTCCGATACGGATACGTTATACTACGATAAGGAGCAAAGATTGCAATTGCAGGACACCTACGAGGAGAACTTTTCAGTTTATCTTCCCTATGTGCTCCGAAGGATGGCACTCGAATCCGAGAACCACAGATACACGATACCAGGACATAGAAATGGGGAAATTGAAATTCAGACGACTACGCAAGATGAGGATTATGATGACGAGACTCAAGAAACGCAGTCCACAATATTCGAAATGCCCACAAGCGAATCGGAGCAGGCAGTAGGGGTGCGAATTCTACAGCAGCCCATATCTAAGTTCACAACGAAAAGGCGGCTCATTATTGTTAACGAATTCATGAAAAACAACACCTATGTTTTTGCTAGCGAGGAGTCTTTCAATCTTTTCAAGGTGTTGAAGTCGAACAACAAAAGGGATAGAAAACAAAACGTGATAATATACGATAAAGATGGCAGTATACGAAGGCTTTCAAATGTGAAGCCTGAAGAATTGTCACCATCTGAGGGATTGGTTGATACAAGAACTCACATAATTCCTGTCAGCCACAAGCTCAAGGGTGAAGGGCTTCCGTTGTTCAAGATTCAGGTGCCTTATTTGTCATCATTCAGAAGAAATGCACCATTTATGGTGTTTAAAAGGTATAAGGAGTTTCCACCAAGGCCTTCTGCGTACGACTCAGACGACCAAAGAAATGATGAACAGGCAGAAACTTTTGAGCAGTACACCTATTGCACTGTGCGAGTAAAACATCACAGAGAGGTAAAACGATATACATTTACGTTCTACCCAGGCATGGCTAACAGTTTCAGGTTGCTACTATTCCAGAGTAACACTAAACCTTTCTCTGATTTCATCTATAAACAAACCAGATTCAGAATAATCGGAACAGTTGTGGTGTCAGGATATTTGATGCCCTACAATCCTGAGCTAAAACTCATGGTAGTGGACGATGATAAGCCTGGATTATGCGACCATATCATCAACAAGAAACCGAACTTCGAGTTTCTGTCAATTATCAAAAAGAGAAGAAAGAGCCTGGAAAACATCAAGCCTGTAAATCTGGCTGAATCCAACGCATCGGTCGAGTACGATGAAAACGATCCTACTACATACCCAAACCCACATCCAGACTACGCGAACCCTATTCTCAAGGACTCTTCTCTATACAACCCCAGGTCATACCTGTGTGACAAACTACCACCTTTTGGTATGTTCAAAGATTCGTCGGTATATATGGGAGATGACTTCGCAATCATCCCCAAGCGGTACAGGGAGTTGGGACGTATTGATGTTTACCAAGACACAGATACAGTTATTTCAGAGTCTTTGAATAGTACTCTTTCAGTGGATGACGATACATTGGTATTGAATATGGTCTTACTCACAATGCGGGAAGTCAACATCAGAAACACAGCTAAGTCTCACCAGGTCAGAGGCAGTGGTGTAGGATTGGGAAGGGCTCAATCCATCGGTAATTCACTTCTCATTTCATAGAACATTGAGCCTGTAGCATCTCAATACTGAATGTATTAAGGTGTATTTATAGATTTAATACACGGCAACGAAAATGTCTTCGAGCAGATATACGGTCTAGCAGCTCTTTAGGGTACTCATAATCCACGCCTCCCTAGTCCTCGTAGGGCGTAAAATATACGAGACCACTTTTTTAGGCTGCGAAAAGCAGATCAGGATCAGCCAATCTGTAACTACGCTACTATGAACTGCACCGTCCATAGGCCGAACAATGCCAACAGTGGCGAATGGCTATCTCACAATGCAACAGTCTTCTGTGATGTTGGCTGAAAATCAATAACCCATCAAAAGCCACCTACCAGCATCGCCAGCGCACACGCTCCTCCCACCCCTGCGCCTTCGACAGCTTACATCTGAAAATCCAACAACTGTGCTTTGCGGATCCAACAACAATACCGGCGAGCCTTGCAACCGTCTAGTACACGAATGTCTGTTGAGCACTCACAGCTTCATCTGTCGACTTGAACATCTCCTGTCTGCTCCTGACACTGATGCCAACATACGCAACTGACGCCCAGTATACAACATCCACGTCGAATACGGTATCCGCTACCGTATTCGCATGCGCTCGCTCTTTGGATTCTACACTACGACCCGTCGTCCCTACATCGTCCTCGAAATTCTTGTTCCATACACCGCCACAGGTCTCTACTACACTGTCGTTAGCTACGCTAACGACAGCGACCCCTTTACCAGAGTAGCGTTCCCGGCGCGATCACATTAAGTGCCCACATTGGGCGCCTACTACGAGCGTCTCGTAAAACCACCATCCAAGGGGTGCTCAGCCTGGAGCCCACCGAGAGCCAGTGATCGCCTGCCTCTTCGGTATTCTCTCACCCCTCTCACCCCTCACGCTCCGGCCACGCATCTCGATCCAGATACTCAACACTAAAGTCCACACGTAGACATAAACGCAAACACGAACGCAATCACAAACACAGACCAGTCGCAGTCTCAGACGCAAGCACTGACAGTCGCTGACAACCAGCGCTCTCTGACAGTCGACTGCGACACCACAACCCGACACCAAAGCCCCTTTCTGACACCACCGCCCAACCTGGGCCCACTGCAACCCGTACCACGATACTGCATCACGACAAAAGATATTCGGTTGTGACGCACTCCATGACTGACACAACCGACACAACCAACTAATTGACGAATTACGCCAAGCGAACTCGCCCACTTGCTCCAGACTCCATTCAGACAGAATGATCGCACGCAACAACCCATGTATTTCATTAACCTTAGCGGCCATCCGCCTGCAACTGGTGCCCGCTCGACCTCCGAGCCCCGCCCCGGCTCTTCCGGTTAGCGCGGCACGTGCACCCCATCCCCAACATTTCAATAGCCCTCAACTTTTTCGCCCTTTGTGATGCTATTAATAAGGAAATTCTATGTGCCTGTATATAGACCAGGTAGATTTTTAGTTCAACCCATTAATTTTTTGGCTGTAATTGTTAGCTTGGCCTTAGTAACCATCGTAACGAGTTGTATTGTGAGAAAAGCAAGCATATTAGAATTATCTTTGGCCTCATTTATCAACGAGCTTGAGTATTCGTGAAAGTAAGTGCAAGCAAAGTGGTTGAAACACCGAATTTTTTGACGCCGTTATCGTAGCTTAGACATACAAGAGCTTGCAGGCGACCGAGATAGCACAACAAAGACCGGGGATCATTCCACAGTGAGCGAATCCATATAGCTGACTGAAGGATTGCGAGGAGAACATGACATCGTTGTTGACGGATGAGAATATGCTCGAGAGCGGGTACATTGGGAGCCTTTCGCAGGAAGACCAGGATGTGTTGGACGAGTTTTTGGACCAGCGCGTGTACGATTCGGTGGGGATGAACAGCCCTGTGACGAGCCAGATCAGACCCATGCACAGCGAAGTTTTGGAGAGCTTTTACCATCAGGACAACGAGGGCAACCACGTTCAGATGAGCGGACCCGATATGTTTGCAGCTGATGACACCAAGGCGGACGGCTTTGCGAACGGGTATCTGACGATCGATCCAGCGCAATACGGCAACACAAGTAGCATCTACGCCAGCCCCCTAGGCAGATCGAGCCAACAAGACGATAGCCCGACGTCGAATTCGGTAGACAGCCACCATAGCAATACAGACGAGAAAAGGGAAAACTACGAAGCAGCAGAAAAGTCTTTCACGTCGCTGGGTAGCGAGCCATATTACAACCAGATCAACGAAGGCGCCAACCATCAACTCACAGATTACGAGGTTTTCAGAGACGAACTAGCAAAATTGAAATTCGGGAACCACAACATGAATCCGTGTCCTAGCTCCATAAACGTTCCCGATGCAAGCTATTTGGACTTTTCACCCGGAGCGATGGCACAATTGCCCTTCAAGTTGGAGTTGTCTAATTTACCGTCCTATTCGAGAGTCGAGACTCAGATCAAATTGAAGTTTTCAGTGTCACCAGCACCATCTCAGGTGTTGCTACATATACCGCAAGATCTCATCTCCAAAAATAAGTTCTGTCTCAATGAACCTCTAGACAGACTTCCTCAAATCTTGAAGGAAAACTTGCTATACCTTGATGCATATGTCCTAACTTCAGACTTGAAGAAGTCTTGTAATATCTGTCCTAGGTGTATCAAAAGAGAACAAAAAAGGGCTTCCAGAAGAAAGTCTGGGATCAATGGCAATGACACCGAGAACTTGCAAGAGTCATCCACTTACAACACACCCTCCGCTTCTACGGGAGTAGTGAAAAACAATCCAAATTCGTGGGCTGATGAAAAAATGGTTAAGAAGGCAATAATATTCAACTGTAAAGAGATAGTTTCTTTCCCGCCACCTAACGGCCTCAATGATTCCAGTAAATCGTTGGAGTTGTCGGCAAGGGTTATTTGTTACTGCAGACATCACAAAGAGTCTGAGGGTTTCAGACTCCTCTTCATTGTCAGAAACTCAAGTGGAGATGTTGTTGGTAAGCAAATATCTTCTACTATAATGATTATGGACAGGAAAAAGAATACGTCATCAAATAGTAAAGCTGAAAGCGTCATCACATCTGCGGTAGGTTCGTCAACAAATTTGCAGAGCATGGGTGATCCAAATAGATCGGACAAAGAGTCATCATCACAACCATTGCATCCAATTTCGCCGAACTCAATTGATGAGTCGGCATCCGAACCTCAAACAAACACTGATACAAATCCAGAAGGAAAATCATTGAAACGCAAAAAACTTTCTGTCGATGACTCATTTAACAACTCGACAAACCCCATGTTCAATGGCAGCTCGTATGGATTTTCTCCTGTCAGTAATAGTGACACTAATACATCAGTCAATAACGTCATGATGAAAAATGGCCCACAAGGCGTCAATGGACATTTGAACCATCAACTCGGCTTTTCAAATCTTGGCCAACCCCTTCAACAATCGAACATGCAACAAAATTTGCCAGCAATTCAACGAATAATACCAGCACAGGGTCCAGTGAGAGGTGGTATTGAAGTCACGTTATTAGGATTCAATTTTAGACCAGGTTTGCAGGTCAAATTTGGTGCAAATCAAGCACTTGCTACACACTGCTGGTCAGAAACTACTATCGTGACATACTTACCTCCTGCAGCTCACCCAGGTCAAGTTTTGGTTAGTTTTGAGAACCACGAGAGCATGATCTTGGGAGGCACCCAACAACAACAGATTTTCACATACACGGATGATACCGATAGACAATTGATTGAATTGGCTCTACAAATTGTTGGATTGAAGATGAACGGAAAGTTAGAGGATGCGAAGAATATCGCTAAGCGAATCGTAGGGTCTGATGGAAGTGCGTCAAACAGTCCGACAAATGCGCAAGGGAGCACTGCAACTAGCAGTCCTGCCGGAATGAATCAAGCTAATATTGAGTGGTTTGATAATGCACATAAAGCTGTTGAGAAGTTGACAAAATCGAACCTCTCAACTGAAGAGCTTTTAATTGATTTTCTATCGTTGGTAAACCTTCCTAATTGCCCCATTTTGATACCTAACTGGCAATTATCCAATGGCGAGGGACAGTCATTATTGCATTTAGCAACATTGAAAAACTACAAAAAGCTTATACGATTTTTGGTAGCTCTTGGTTGCAAGACTGACATGAAGGACAATCAAGGATTGACTCCTTTATTCTTGGCCTCTATGTGTGGACACCGTGACTTGATCAAGATTTTTTTCGAATGCCAATGTAACTGGAACATGAAACTTATAAATGATAAGCAGATAAAAGATTATTGTGATCCTAATGTTCTAGACATTTTCCAGAGTTTGGAGAGAGAGAGTATTGCTGATTATTCTATTGGCAAGGACGGAGAAGCCAAAGAGGCCTCATTGAATAAGTCTGTAAGCAATGACTCTTTGAATTCTGTCTTTCGGTTGAATTATGGTTGTCATATTTCCAAAATGGTCATTGACAGCTCGGTTCAAGTTTCTGCTGGAAACAAGATGGTCAGTGGTGACAGACATGTTGTGAGAAGTGAATTTGGTCCCATGTCGTCCCACGACGAATCGCATTCTGAATTTGCCGATTCCGAGTTTGATTCGGATGACGATATGTTGGATTCAGATGATGATTATGACGGTAGATCGGATTATTTGGCATCGGAGTCGGAGCAAGGAGATTACAACTTGGCCGACATTCACTCCATGACCTCAAACTCCACTATCATCCCTAATGAAGACAGCGACGGTCACTCTAATTCCACGGCACATGTTGGCTTGTGGTCCAAGGTGAAGCAGGTTTTCAACAACAGTGATGATGATAGCCAGTTACCATCTTATGATGACTTGTTCCCTTTCGGTCCGTCATCTTTCCACTCCAAACCAAAAAGTTCTTTAGAGAGAAGTTTGACGGAGCAAACAGAGGGTAACACTAGTATAGTCGCTGGAGGTCCGTCTGCAAATATCGACCAACTGGAGGACACGGGTATTACTTCAGATTCATCCGAAGATATGATCATATCTATCGACGAACACAACAGACAGAACGTTGAGAGTGATAAAATGTTGATGTTTTTCTGGTTCCCAGTCTTGGTATTGATTTTGGGTATTTTTGTCTACGTTACTGTCACGGGTTACAGCTTCGAAGTCTTGGAAACTGCAAAAGACTACATAAGATCTGCAATAGGTAATCTCATAGTGGGTAATGACAGACTTTCTAGGGTTTTCAACAAGGAAAGAACAATGCAAGGTATGTTGACTGGTTGAAATGCGGTGCATTATCTTGGTGTCCAATTTAATTTTTTATTTCATTTCCGAATGGAAGCTAGCAACCGTGTCGTTTAAGAATTAAAAAGACACGGATTTACCATAACGATTGTGTATATATGGCTTGTTTAATATACTTTTATCACGATGAACTTTGGCGTAATGCTGTTAGGCTTGTAGGAAGGAAAAATAGTAACTGCGAATTATATACCAATAGAGAGCTTTACAAAAGTCATCATTTGAGATCAGCTCAAAGTTCTTCCAAAGCAATGAAGAATATTATCCTATTGAAGAACAAGACAACACCTACAGATCCATATGATGTACGACTATTAGAGGAGAAATGGAATCCTATCTTCGTTCCGTTATTGAGGCATTCACATTCTGATAAAGCCGGTACCATAGAATACTTGAAGAGTGAAGAATTCATGAATGCCTCTTATTTTATAATAACAAGCCAACGAGCTGTGGAGATGTTCGGCGAATGCTTGAGAGAGATTGACGATGAGACCGTCAAGGCGTCGATATACAACAAAATTGGGTATACTGTGGGTCCCGCAACTTACAAAGTGCTCACTGATATTGGATTTCTCCATGTTAGAGGAGGTCGTGACGCCGGAAATGGGTCTGTGCTAGCTGACATCATCACTAAGGAGGTCGACAAATCACAGAATATTGTCTTCTTTACTGGTGAGATCAGGAAAGATATAATACCTAGGAAGTTGAAGGGCAATAATCACAAGCTTGAGGAGAAAGTCATATACAAAACGGAACCTAGAGATGATCTTTTGGAAAATTTCCAACGGATCTCTGAAGACATAGCTGAGGACACAGTGGTGGAAAACTGGGTGGTGTTTTTTAGTCCCCAAGGCACCGAGTCAATTGTGAAGTATATCAGGGAGAACGGTTTAAAGTATAAAATCGCCAGTATTGGCCCTACGACACAGGAATACCTACAACGAAATTCTATGGAGCCACAAATTACCTCCAGAAAGCCGGAGGCAGATTCTCTCTTCGAATCACTACAATCTTTCGGTTCACTGCTGAATTAAAGAATATCATCTCTTCATCGAATAACATATAAATAATAGATGTAAAAATAAATAGATATGTGTAGAAGCTTTCAAAGCAAGCTAGGAAAAACCTCAGTTACGAGATTCCTTGACCACGGTGATGATTTGTTGCACAACGGCAGGGTTAGCCAATGTGGAGATATCACCCAACTGGTCTTCTTCCCCGGCCAACACCTTTCTCAAAATTCTTCTCATGATCTTACCTGATCTGGTCTTAGGCAAATCATCAACCAAGAGTATAAGCTTGGGGGCAGCAAAAGGACCTATTTCCTTACGAACGGTCAAAATCAATTCCTTCTTGATAGCGTCGAGGTCATCCTTGCTTGGTGTGTTCTTGAGAGAGACGTAGGCAGCGACGGCTTGGCCGGTCAATTCATCGGCGTACCCCACAACAGCAGACTCGCCGACTAAGTCATGTTCGATCAATGCAGCTTCTATCTCTGCTGTGGATAATCTGTGGCCAGAAACATTGACCACATCATCAACTCTACCCAAAATCCAGTAAAACCCGTCTGTGTCTCTGGCAGCACCGTCTCCTGAAAAATAGTGATTGGCGTAAGGCTTCAAGTATGTGTCGATGAAACGGTCATAGTCGTTGTATATACCTCTTGTTATCGATGGCCATGCCGATTTGATGGCCAACACACCTTCCACGCCGTTTTCTTTCAACTCTTGTCCAGTGACTGGGTCTAGGATCTTTGCGTCGATGCCAAAGCAAGGCAACGACGCAGACCCAGGCTTTGTTGGTGTAACACCAGCTAACGGGGCCAACAAATGAGAGCCTGACTCAGTCTGCCAGTAGGTGTCCGATATATGGGCCTTTCCTCTGCCGATATTCTCGTTATACCAATGCCATACCTCCGCTGCAATGGGTTCACCGACTGATCCCAACACCCTCAAAGAACTGAGATCATATTTCTCGACGTACTTAGAGCCAGCTCTTTTCAAAAGTCTCAAAGCAGTGGGTGCAACATAAAACTGGTTCACCTTGTACTTATCAACAATGTCCCAGTATCTCGAGTAGTTTGGATAGGCCGGGGTACCTTCGAACACGACAGTGGTTGCACCGTTGAGCAAGGGGCCATAAACCACGTAGGTGTGGCCCGTAATCCAGCCAATATCACCTGCCGTGAATATGACATCTTCTTCGTGCAAGTCAAAAGTGTACTTGCACGAGAGATGGGCACCCAACAAGTATCCTGCCACATTGTGTTGCACACCCTTAGGTTTTCCTGTTGATCCAGAGGTGTACAACAAGAAGAGTGGATCTTCGGAGTTGACGGGCACTGGTGGATAGTAGGGTCCGTATTTCTTGACTTCCTCATGCCACCACAAATCTCTTCCTGGAGAGAAGGGAACATGGCTGTTACCCGTTCTCTTAAAGACAATAACGTTTCTGACGTCCGGGCAGTCCTTCAAGGCATCGTCCACAATTTTCTTGGTCTCAATTGTCTTTCCACCTCTCTTTGACTCGTCAGCAGTGATGACAATCCTCGAGTCAGCATTCAATATTCTGTCCTTCAAGGAGGACGAGCTGAATCCGGCAAACACCACCGAGTGGACAGCGCCGATTCTCACGATCGCCAACAATGTCACAATCGCCTCTGGGATCATGGGCAAGTATACCGCCACAGAGTCGCCCTTTTTGACGCCCAACTTGGCCAACGCCTGAGCCACTCTGCTCACGTCCTTTAACAACTCTCCGTATGATATGATTCTTCCCTCGTTCACCTCGTCGGCCTCGTAGATGATGGCGGGCTTGTCGGGGTTTTTCGCAGCCCATCTGTCGATGGCGTTGTACGACGCATTCAACTGTCCGTTCACAAACCAAGCCGGGAGATCGCCGTGCTTGAAGTCGTCCCGTGGGCTCAACGGGAGCCGGGCATGGTCGAAAGGCTTGTCCCAGGACAACTCGTTTTTGGCGTAATCGCCAAAGAACTTGGCCGGGTTTTCCACAGACTCCTTGTACAACCGCTTGTAGGTGTCAAAGTCGCTCAAAAACGGCCTTGTCTTGGATCTGTCCAAGAACCCCCGTGGAGGGGCAGACATCTTCTCGTGGTCTAACGAGAGATGTGTGGCATCCACAGACTCAGGCATCTTTGGTGTACTCAATTCCGTTTCTAGCTCGCGTGCTAGCTGTTTCGCCGGTCTATCCTAGTCCTGTCCTACCGCAATCGTGCTGGCTATCTCGCAATTGTACCAGCAGTCCTCTACTGTCGATTCTCAACAAATGGTGCTTACTGTTTCAACACCTGTAATTGATCCGTACACTCTACCAAGCGTCCCTTAATATATCAATTTCTGCCTGCTATCACTTGCACGTCAACTTTGTCAGCCCAGTAAACTTCTTTGTCAGCCTACTAGTCACTTTGTCAGCCTGCTTTGTCACTCTTCTCTGCAACTGTCACTTTTCTCCGTAACGGTCACCTTCCTCTGTAGCTGTATTTATACTGTAACTGTAACTTTACCGAAACTTCGCTGCAACTCCACTATAACTATGTGACTTTGCTGTGCTTTGCTCTGTTACTCTACTCTTTCACTTTTCACTATCAACTCCTGACTAGCAATCTATATCTACCAAATCTGCGCTAATCCGATAATGTCAAATTGAGTAATAAAATCTGGGGTATCTCTCCACATTTATATGTGCCCGTGCGGTGAACGATGATCGTAGCAGGGCTTCGGATTTAAGGTCCCCCACAACGAGCCCAGTTGTAGAGACCTGGAAATGTTGAGCTCCACCGGCGTCCCCTCTTTGGCGGCGGCGAGACTGCTGGTGGCGCTGGTGGGAGAATGGCAGGATGGCAGGACGGCAGGATGGCAGGACGGCAAGAAACGGCAAACACACCATTGGAGGCTGGACAAGAAATGAGGGTGTGGGTGCTAGGATGGGTGTATGTGCTAGGATTGATGTATGTGCTAGGATGGATGTATGTGCTAGGATGGGTGTAGGTGTGGATGTACAAGCATAGGTGTGAGTAAGGGGTGAGTGCAGGTATTATAGTAAAAGTAGGTGTAGGTGTAGGTCAGATGCTCTATAGGTGTATGGGTGAGTGCACTAGTTCAGTGCGAGTGAAGTGTGGGTGTGGGTGAGTTCAGATAAGCCACACCAAGACGTGACAGTGCCATAGACGGCCAGGACAGACCAACACTGAGACTGTCGACGGGCCAGCGGAGTCAACGGTGCGGTCTGATTCCTCAGCTGGGGCCGTTGGCCAGGAGGGTCTCGGAGTACGGAGTTGGACTACGGTTCCGACATGCTCCAAGTGTGGAGAAACCCAGCGACAACAGTGCTCTGGTGCAGCTGTAGCGTCTCGCTGAGCATGACTGATGACAGGCGGGTGGGTGGATAGTTGGCAGGGGCAATGGGTCCAAAGTCCGCATTGTGGAACGCTCGCACAGAGGCCACTATGGCACTGTGGTGGTTTTGGGTGTTGGACCGCGAGTTCGGCTGACGGGATGAGCGTTGGCGGTACGGGCTGATGAGCATTGGGTAAGCATTGGTGCTGAATACGATTTGGGACGGCGTATATACGAGCGAGAGATGGATAAATACCGTTGGATACGGGTTGGTTAGCTGTGTTGAATGTGGGTGTGGGATGATGCGTGGTGTGGGCTGACACAGAGTGACAAACACTGGCTACACAAAATGGACGCAAGAGGGATAGACTGCCCTGGGTGGGCTGCCTGTGTATATGGCGATGAGATACAGTCATGCAAGGCAGCGGGTGCCACATTGTCGGAGTGATTGGCTCGGAGTGCTGGGCTCGGAGTACAATAGGGCTGCTTACGTGAAATCTGGGGTAAGCTGCTGAGATAAGATCTCAGTTTGCGGTAGAGAGGGCCTATCTGGGCCCTTGCTGCAGCAGGGCATTCGTGGGGTAATGTCACCGGTGCCGTGACAGTCTTCCTGGCAGGCCTGGTTTACATGGCGACGAAAGTGCGATGAACACCCCAGTTCATTAAGAGAAACTATCGTTATGGTTATAATTCGGTTTTACTATGGTTGTGCGTACTATGTGATTTTCTATGTAGTGGTTTGGCTGAACACCAGAGCGCCACTCAAAACTCCTCCTCCTCCTCTTCGAGGTCTATCTTGCCTTTACCGAGACTCTGGGCCTGCGCCAACTCCGTGGTGGCCACCTGCTTCTTGACTCTTCTAGTCATTCTCTCGATCTCTGTCTCGGCGTCCACCGCATCCTGCTGTGCGTATTGCATCACCAACTTCCGGCCAAGCAAATGTACACCCTCTAACTGGTTCATGGCGTTCTCGGCCTCCTTAGTCAACGTGAACTCAACAAAGGCAAACCCACGGGCAGACCTATCGAACTTTTTGGGCACTCTCACGGACTTCAACTGGCCAAACGCACTGAACAACGTGAACACATCTTTGCGCGCAGCCTCAAATGGCAAGTTCTTGATGATGATCTTGCTCGACTTCTTGGCCTTGTCGGCCTTCGCGTTGTTGCCTACAGTAGACTGTCTGTGAGAAAGCTTCAACTGCAACTTGTGCCCGTCCAACACATGCCCATCAAAAGTGGCAATGGCGGTCGCCGCTTGCTCCCGGGTCTCAAACTCCACGAAACCAAATCCCATACTCAAGAACGAGCCCAGATTCTTGGGGTCTGGCTTCGTCTTGACGGTAGCCACCACATATCCCGGTAACGCCTGAAAAAGCTTAGCAAGTACATCTTTGGTGGTTGCAAAATTCAAGTTCTTCACAAACACAGAGACTGTTGCTCCCTCGAACGCTTGCTCCTCGGCCTCTTCCTCCCTAAGGGCCAAAACGTTGTCCATGTCTTTAGTTTCTCCGGCCTCCACGGCCTTTTGCTCTCCCACGCTTTGGTCCACCGTTTCGTTGTTCTTCGGCTCGCGTATGAAACAGTCTTTGGGACCTTTCTCGAGGTAGAGAATCGTTTCTTTGAATCTTCTGTATGCTAGTTTGGTGAAAGCTGCTCTAGCGCTCGGAGCGTCACGAAACTCAAACATAGCTATGGTACCTGCTGGTGGCATTAGCATACGCTTCAAAGTGCCATGTGCAGCAAACATCTCTCCAAGCTCCTCTATCGTTGTCCCGAAGGGGAAGTTCTTCACCAATATCAACTTGTCGTCCCTCTCCTTTTTATTGAACGATGCGAGATCAACTCCACGTTCCTCAAAGTACTTCCTCACGTCACCGATAACATGCGCTTCGGCCAATGCCTGTTGCACGGCGGAACTAGAGTTTTCTGGGTCGATCAATTCCGACTTGGAGATGTTCAATTTGGCGGCAACGGAATCCATCACCGCATCGGTGTTCATGAAGAGAGAGTTCCAACTGAATTGTGTCTTGGATGCTTGTGCCTTTTTCTTCAATTCTCTCTGCTTCTTTAATGGTAGGTTTTTGATGTCAAACTCATTAAGACGATGGTCCTTCTTACCCTCAGCAGGTATGATATGCAATAAACGACCTTGGAAAATCTGCTTGTCTAGTGTCTGGAAAGCAGTTATGGCATCTTCGCTGTTCTTGAACTGTACGTAGACAAATCCTTTGCACTTCCCTGTCCTTGAATCGATGGCAATGTGTACTTCTTCCAACGGACCATATGCAGCAAAGAGCTCCCGGAAAT
Organism: Debaryomycetaceae sp. ZIM 2471; assembly: GCA_031081905.1. NCBI lineage: Eukaryota > Fungi > Ascomycota > Pichiomycetes > Serinales > Debaryomycetaceae > Debaryomycetaceae sp. ZIM 2471. Next base: position 608,253 of record JARYTF010000009.1, on the reverse strand, counting down.
CCTCCTCGGTGGAGGAGTAGGAGATGTTCCTGATGAATAACCTTCCTGTCTCGTTTAGTTTATTGATAGCCTTTTCGCCTTCTGTCTCAACGACCTCCATTTCTCCCACGTCCTTCGCATCCTGCGTATCTATGCTTGTCTTCTCCGCCACGGACTCGGGTCTGTCTGTCCGCAGTTCTCCGTGCTCCTCGATATCTCTCATACGTCTTCTTCTCTGCTTGAGCCAATCGAGGTCCGAAACCTGGTCGTCCTTAGCCATAGTGTTATCTTCGTTGAAGGCATTCAAGCTCACCATCTCCTCTTCCGACTCGCTAACGTCCTTTTTGTTGTATTCGTCGTATTCATCGTCGCTCGCAGCATCGGGAACCCCAGCAACATTCTCACCGGCATTCACTCCAGCAATGCTTTCCCTCCCGAGGGTCTCCTCTAGCTCCTTGTTTCCAGGGCCTCCCTCTCCATCCACAACGGCATCGTTGGACCACGACTTGACCTGGTGCGACGGCTTCATCACCTCCATGAACTCCCTAAGTTTTGGGTTACTGTTGATTTCCTCATCGATGTGCGACGTTCCCTTTCTTTGCCTCTTCGCCCTGCGCTGTTCCTCCTCCTGCAAGAGTCGTTCTTCTTCCTCTCTCAATCGCATCTCGTTCAACCTGCGCTTCTCTTTGAACGGCAACGGCACCGACGGGTCTGAAAACGTCTTGGCGAGCTCCACATCTATCCGCGAAGTGTCCACAAACGTCCCATTGAAAAATTCCACGGCCTTCCTAGCATCTTCAAACGATTTGTATCCAACGAACCCAAACCTTCTGGACTCTCCATTTCGCTTCTTCATTAACTTCACGTCCGTTACATTTCCCTGCTTGCCGAAGTGATCTCTCAATCTGTCTTCGTTCAAGTACTTGGGTAGTCCCCTTACGATCAATCTAGACATCTTGCTATACTACTCCACCTGAAAGTAAAGATTTCAACCAATTCTCCAGAGCATCTCATCTGATGAAGTCGAAAAAAAAAAAATTTGAGCCGCACGCAGCATCAAGATTGCAATCATATTTGTGGCCATCGGTGAGTACAGTCCATATCAGCAATGAATGTCACAATTTTAACAAGATCAGAACATATATACGCAACGGAAGCAACATTTCTCGTCGATTTAGCAATCGGGCCTTGAGTAAACCGAGTTTGAAGTATAGAAGCACGATATGGAGTTGTTCAAGCACTTCGGAATCTCTATAGATAGGGACATTACGTTTATTTCCTTCTTGTTGAAGGTAAGGGGGATAGTGACGCTATACATATTGTTCAACGCTCTAGTTATATACCACATTGTCTCTGCAGTGTGCTCAGCATGCACGTTTTTGTTTCCGCAGAGCAGTGCCAGCACCAAGAGAAGGGCAGCGGCCGCGTTTTGGGATTTATGTATATACTTCATAGTAAGTTTTAGCAGCCTTATTTGACAGCACGATAGTGCGCTACGGACTATACTAACACACGAAGGAGCTCAATGGAACGAGGATAATCGTGCGAGGTGACGACATCGAGTCGGACTCGGCCGTTCTTATCAGCAATCACCAGTCGCTCGGTGATCACATTGTAATGGCGTATTTGGCTCGATACTTCGACTCGAAGAGACAGCCGAAGGGCAACAGGATTGTCAACGAGTGCATCAGCCTTCCACGCATCAACTTCTTCTCATGGTTCATGTTGTGGCGGGTGCCCACCATGCGCGTGTTAAGCAACTTGGCCAAATGCGACGAGAACTGGGAGTTGGAAGAGACTCTCAGCCACCAGCTCTTCGAGAAGGTGCTCACGAGCAAAGTCAACGAATGGGTTGTTTTGTTTCCTGAGGTCAACATATGGACAGAGGAATCCTGTGAGTTGCAAAGGCGGCAGAGTGAGAAATTCTATTTGCCCATTCTCAATAATGTGCTCTATCCCAGATTCTCTGGGTTTTACAACGTGATCACTACCATGAGCACCCGTAACAACTTCAAGTTTACGTCACTCTACGACGTGACTACTTTTTACTATAGAGACATGATGACTGTGGCACCACTGCCCAACTCCGATCCAAAACCGCAATATCTATTCACCGCGCCAACGTTGTTGGAGATGTTTGCAAGTGAGCATCCAATTTTAATCACAGTGGATATCAAGTCGAAATCATTATCGAAGATTCCTACCAAAAGAAACAAGTTGGAGAGGTGGTTGGAGCATTCATGGGTGGAGAAAGACAAGATGCTCGATAATATTCGCGAGAATCTACCCAATGATGAGATAGTCATGTCACCTTTGCACACCGGTACCATCTCAAATGCCTCAGCATACAAACTGTCCTCACACCAAACAGAGCCCCTGGCTATCACTAGGATCTCATCATCATATCCTCAGTTATGAATCTTGCTTATAGGGAGACTGAAAATTGTGGATCGTTGATTCTCATCTCTTTGAATCCTATAGAAATTGTCTGTAAACTGGTCGCCATTGATATGACTCAAAAATTTCTCATCATGGGTTATCACTATTAACTGGAAATTCCGCTGGTTCTTCCTGAACGATATAATGTGATTCAACGCTTGGGCTAATGACTCGGCGTTCTCTTGATCCAAATTCGTCGTTGGTTCATCTAGCGCAATCATCCCACAATTAGCACCGAAACACTCGGCTAATGCCAACCTGATCAAGATACTGGTCAACACTTTTTGACCGGCTGAGCACCTCCCACGCATATCTAGCTCTGCGTTCGATTTGTTCATGACAACCCGATAGTTGTAAGATCTGTTACCTTTGGCTTGAACATTAACGTCACTTTTGATGGCTATGGTATCTATGTCGGTACCCTTGTATGTCTGAGACCATAACTCCTTCAAAATTCTGTTTATGTCTTTCATTTTCATACTATGATATTTCATGATTGCATTATCGAGAGCCTTCGAGTACGTTTGTATGTCATTAGAAATTAATAAATTTGTCTGAAGTTTAATCCACTCTTCGTGGTAATTGGCGTCAACGTTCTTGTATTCTGTCTCCAAATCCCTCTGCAAAGAGCTTATTTGATTTTTCATTTGCATCACCTCTCCTGACTTTCTCGAGTATTCAGAGTTCAACTCACTCAACTCCTCTCTGAGTTGACTTGATATTTTCTGGTATTCGTCTCGTTGCATTCGGGCATTATCAACATCTAAGCTCATCATTTCTTCATCTAGGAGATCCAATTCCCTTTGTATATCTCTGTAATCTATGTTAGATATAGTCTTATACTCAAGGTTTGAGGAATATTTGACATCTTTTTCTAAGACTTGAATCTTTTCTTCGGATGTGTCTAGAGCATCACGTAATTCTTTTAATGCATTCCTCAACTCAGCTAGTTCATCCTTGTTCGTCTTTAAGCGTGGTTCTTCTTCGGCTTTGTACTTCTGAACATCTTCAAGTGTTGATTTGAAACTACCATAGGTATTTTGAATCTGCTCAATAACCTCAATCTTGACTCGTTCATCATTCTCTGATTTATCGATAGATTGATTGAGCTCTCGTTGCAATTCATCCTTGCTTGATTCGAGTGAATTCAATGATTCTTCACAGTTTTTTTTCTCTCTGGTTTTTGCAACAACCATTTCATTCAAGTCTTTCAAAGTGGCTTTAATATTGATCAGATCAGATAGACTTTTCTCTAAATTGGCTATGTGCAACTTCATATCCTTCACTTTGCTTTCGAATCTTGATATATCCCTCAGCAGTAAGTATTTTTCTTCTGAAAGATTATTGATATTTTGACGTAGAAGTTTCACTTCTAATGATTGTTTTTGGTGGCTCTCTTGCAAATTCTTGACAGAGATCGCAGAGCTACCGTAACCTTTCAATTCAGCTTCAATCTCTTGTAAATCATGCTCGTTTGCTTTAATCTCTTCGGTAAAGCGAGAAATGTCTCGCATTTTCTCCAGCAATGAATTACATCCATTCAACTTCAGACTTGTCTCGTCATATTCCTGCAATTTGAAAGCTAGTTTTTTACTAATGTTTGAAAGCTCGTCGTGACTCCCTTTTCTTTGTTTAACAAATTGTTCTGATTGAATGTTGAGCTTACGATACTGAAGAACATCATTATATATTCCCTTCATTGCTTCAAGTTCACTCTTAACACTTTCAAAGTCATCTTCATACTTTTTGAAGTGATTCTTACCAAGACTCTCATTAATCATGAGTAAGAACTCATCTAGATCGGTACCTTCAAACTTCCTTTGACACAAATGACAATGTTTACTCGCTTCTGCAACTTGTAGTGCCTTTATTTTGAATTGTTTTGTAATCTCTAATGAATTAAGATTTTCGAACGTAGTATTATAGTCTTGTTCCAAATCACTAAGTACTTTCTCGTAATCGGGTACTTCTTTGATGTCCATCACTCTGATTATACTTTGCTGATGTCTCTCAATCTCCTTCTCAATTTCTTCTACAGAATGATCAAGTCTCTTTATCTCATGCTTGTGAGTACTTTCCCTATTTTTCCATTCGTTAATCGCTTCTCTTTGTTCACTATGTGTCTTATTAATTTCGTCGAGTTTTTCTTGAAATGACTGCAACATATCATCTCTTTCGAGAGATACACCGAAAAGCTCAATATACTTTGAAGCTACAAAATCGGTAATCTTTTGAAATTGAGAGGTTCTGATGTCATTTTTCTCCTTTGTAAGTGAATGCCTAGCCCTTAGATCCAGCAACCTATGTGCAGATCCCAAATTACGATCAACCTCCTCTAGTTCAAACTCTAAGCGTGCCAACTTCGATTTCTCAGAATCAATTTTGCTATCCAATTCTGATAACATGTTTTCTTTCTTTTTGATATCGAGACTTTCAACATGAGTTTCGAGTTCAACCTTTTTCTGATCCAATTCTTGACTCTGACCTTCCAATTTTGTAAGTCTGTCGCTCAATTCTGCAATCTTCCTTTTTCCCTGTGCTACCTCTGAGTCGATGTATTTGATATCTTGCCGTTTTCCCGACACTGAATTTAGAGCACCCTGAAGAGAATTCCTTTTAGTTTCTACTACTTCTCTATTGAAGGTCACTAAATTGGAATGTTCCTTTCTGAGACGCTCTAGTCTTTCTTTCAAATCCTCCTCGAATTTCTCGAAGGCAACAATCTCATCGTTTGAGGAGCTTTCAGAAAAATGAAATTCCTGGCTCATCAACTCTATAGTATGCTGAAGCCTTGATAAGTTGGCCTCGAAAGTGACCTGTTTAGACTTCAAAACAGCTTCTTGCCTAATGCCCTCGTTGAACGTATCAGTCACATTAATTATTCGCTGCTTGATTGAGTCTCGATTCAGCTTTTCGGCTTCAACTTGGTGTTCCTTATCCTGTATCATCGTCGAAAAGTTCGCTTTCTTCTCCACCAACTCTTCGTAAGTCTCGTCCGTTACTTCAACTGTCGATTTTAACCTCTCCAACTGTTGATTTAGTAAGCTACAGGAATGTGTTAGTTGATCGTATCTAGCCAAGGTTTGTTGATATCCCTGATTAGTTGCAAAAAGGGATTCAGCCTCACTATCTTTACTCTCAATCTCTATCTTAAGATCTGTTATTTCAGCACTGACTCTCTCAAATTGGTCATTTATCTCTCGGAGCTTATCGTGCACTCGTTTTGACCTCTCTTTGTCGATTTTCAAGTGATTCACACTCTGTTCTATGAGCTTTATATCATTCGCCATGTCTTTCTTTATGGTCTTGAGATTTTCTAGAACCTTTGTGAACTTCGATGCCTCGAATATCTCATCAAACCTCTTTTTCAACACAGAAGCCTCGCTCAACGGCCAGAGGCTGTCATCTTGGTGACAGAAAATGACATAGTCCAAAATGGCCTTGGACGCTCCAACATGAATGGGAATACGTGTATCAAGCTCCGCGTTCTTTGTCGATAGAGTACGCTTGGTTCCCTTATCGATAATGGCAAGTTGTCCTTCCAAAGTTTTGAACGTATTACTGTTGGTTTTTGTATTTCCCCGTCTTTTGCTCAACTGCATTGATCGTGTAGTAATCAACGATCTCCCATTAACATCCTTGAAGGCTAGTTTGACCTGTGCAGTAACATTATTGCGTCCCACTATCTCTGGATCCATTACAAATGCCCCTCCTTTTGAATTTGGTGGGAGATCACCAGTAGTAGCATACTTTAAACATTCGATGATTGTAGTTTTGCCACATCCATTTTGCCCACATATTAAAGTCAATGGGAATCCGAACTGGATTGTTTCGGGCTGTTCGCAATCAAACGATCGAATTCCTTGTATAGAAAGCTTGTAAAGGCTGGACATATATATACATTTATATGTGAATCTGAAATATTTCTCATCAGATTCTCAATAGTGATATAGAAAAATGGATTATTGATATTTGTATTGCATTGATATAATCCTATGGAAACTCCTATAAATTATGCTATATGTGACTTGGCTAAGTCTCCCGCAATGGCATCTATTTCTGAATCGGCTTGTTGCAGCTTGCCCTCCAAATCTTTTTCAAGAGCATCCAAATCAGCATCATCTTCTAAGGAATCTTCGTCCTCCTCTTCGTCTTCGTCCTCTTCCTCGCTGTCGATCTCCTCTAGCTCGTCGAGCTCGTCCAACTTGCCGGCTCCTCTGTTTTCGAAGATGTCGTTAATTTTCTCCACAAATTCGGAGTCTTCCTCAAACCTGTTACCGTTCAACTCAAGATCCTCCAAGGAAGGAATACACTTTTCTATCACCGACACCAACTCCTCGAGACTGTCGGCTTCTAGCTCGTTGTATTGCAACTTCAACGTTTTCAAAGACTTCCAAGTTTTTTGCTTTAATGCCTGAACGACCTTCAACGACCCCTTGGCTTTCAAGAGAGAGTCGTTGACGTTCAATTCCACCAAACCTTCCCAGTTGCTCAAGTTCTCAGCAAGAGCAGTGGCGCCGCGCACAGCGAGCGTGTTGTCCTGCAAGTCGACCACCTTCAAATTCTTGTTGTGGGAGAGACCCTGTGCGAGGAGTTTGGAGATTCCTGCGGGTCTGATACCGTTCTGGTACAACTTCACGACCTCGAGATCCTTGTGGTTTCTCAAACCCACACTCAAGTTGTTAACAGAGCCATTCTCCAACCTGTTTCTCCCACAGATGAAAGTCTTCAAAGACGGCTCACCAGCCGCCTTCTTTGCCTTGGCCAATTTGAATAAAGATGTACCAATTCTGGCACCTGCAAAGGGACCCATTCCATTATTGGACAATATAAGATGCTCAATCGAAACGGCCTTTCCCAAGTACTCCTCGATTGGGTCGATGGTTTGCAACCCAAATGCATTGTCGCTCAAATCCACGAGTTTCAAGTGGGGCAACTTCAACATCGCTGGTAGGAGATACCCCAAAGACTGCGGAATCTCCGTGTTCAATCTTCCCGTATACAAATCAGAAAAGTTGATTTCGACAAGACTCTCCTTGTGCTTCAACAAACTCTCGCTCAACACCTTGGAAGCCTCAATTCCCAAGGTGTTACCTGAGAAATCAATCTTCTTCAAACCTGAGTGTTTGCTAATCTCCTCAGCATATTGCTTAATGTCGTCTTCTTTGTCGAACTTGATCTGCTTCCCCGCAATCGAGTACGTCTTATCGGCTGTGACCCCCAAATCAACGTCTCCAGAATACATTTTCTGGTACTTATTGCTACGCAAGAGTGTAATGGAGCCTAGAAACCTGAGATGGAAAGCTTTTGATACAAATTTTGGCATATAGCGCCGCACTTGCCTAATCGGGAACAGATATTCCAATCCAATCAATCCTGCTTCAGCCGTCGTCGAGCGGATGCGCAGCTCCACCACACAGATATACTGTGAAAGCAATGCCCAGAGTACCTACAGAGCCTACTAGACCCTAGTTCGCGACCTGAGCGTTTCTCCGGTCATTTCAGACACAGTGCCGAAACACTCTGCGACCCTCAAGACTCGTATTACGCTTCCTCCGTTCACAAGGTGTCGAGAGCGTGCAAACAAGCCGTGCATTTCCAACGCTATCTAGAGCTATAGCAACGAGTGACAGCAACGAGTGACAGAAACGAGTGACAGCAACGAGTGACAGCACCGAAAAAAGTAGTCTCTGCAATCGACAACTAAATCGACAATAATCTACAACGACGACTGCAAATCGTAATATCATACTGTACAGTGGTGTATACACCAGGCGGTGCCCAACGAACACCATACCGCGACCCTCACCACCACTAGGGAGTATTTGTCGCTACCCTCTCGGTACGCTGGTCACACAGCTCGCTACACACACACACACCCTCCCGCTAACTTCTCCGTAACACAAACCAAAGCGAACGGTCACGTGCCATAGTCTACTCGAAATCTTCTTGAAAAACTTCATCCATAATTAAAAAACCGACCTCACCATTATCACAGAACCAAAGCATGTCTGGAAAAATCAACACCCCCGAACAAGAGGTATCGACCTTGCAGAAGATCAGAAACTCACCAGCATTCACAATCGGACTCAACCTCGGATTGTTTGTCGCTGGCGTTGCTTTCATCCAATCGCCCATGATGGACATGTTGGTTCCCCAATTATAAATCAGCCAGATCTGACAACGTTATAGCTACTTTGTGGCCTAGCCACGCGAACACAAGAGAGGTCTTCGGAGCTTAAGCCATACGACTCTGTAAATACACACTTGCCATGTACCGCAAATATACACCATTCCTACGTTACCTGAAAGAAAAGTAGAGACAAATGTCGCGTTGCGACATTTGTCCAGAAAGACGACATTTTTCCTTTCGTCCTGAGAATAAGCGAAACAGCCAGAGAGGCAAGCTTGCCCAGGCGACACTGTCATCACAACCTCACCACTCGTATCCCTTGCCATTGCCCGCAACAAACATATTTTCTCTCCGCAGTACATCCACACACCCCATCGTCTATGATAACAGCCGCAAGCATCCTCCGTCTGCAATCTACGAGTTGCTTTTTTGCCCTGCATGTCTCTGACATCTGTCGCAGCTGAGTTTATCTCTGGGCCTCTCTCACGACTCACCCCTTAGATGTGCCACGCTTATTGTGCCCTGCTACATCGCTTGCTATCTACAAACATCGCCTTCTGCACTGTGCTATCGTCAGCCAGCAGCTGGGATTATATGCACTATATAATGTCTTGGGCATCGTGCTGCTCTATCACCCCTTTGGCTTACTGAGACACTCGAGAGGTTATGTGTGTGATCACGTGGTATTCATCTGCCGCGACGCTGCCGGCGAGCGTTAAGCGAGCCCGCTCTCGCCGTACCGTCATATTCGCTCGCTGTGGTGCCCGCCGGCCGCTACATAGGCCTCCGGCACTCCCAGGTAATCTCGACTTGACTCACGCTTGCATCGCACCCTCCGCAATCTTGATATCGTGCCCTCGTTGTTCCGCCGGCAAAGCAGACTTGCTCTGCAGGCGGAGATACGAGCACTCCATCAGCGACCTCCCACGCCCAACTCGAATGCCTTTCAGCTGCCACCCCTCCTTTGACGTCTTGCACCATCACCGTCCCAACAGGGCAGAATGCTAACCGACACCCGCCGAGCTGCACATCTCCAATCGGACACTACAGGCCTTACAGCGCCCAGCACACATTCTGCCTCACCAACCACCTCTCGTCTCTCGTCTCCGTTCTTCGACCGTAAGCTGGCCCAGACCTCTCCTTCTGCACCGGCTATTGTGCACACAACCGGTGCTACGCACCACCAACGCTCCCGTCGATCCCGCCCCACAGGGGACCACAGGGGAGTGCGCACTACGCGCACTCCTCCCTGCAAGGACTCTGCTCTCCCTAGCGTAGGGCGACCAACGCCCAGATCACCGACGTACGTGCGCCTACCATCCCACTAATGCCTCAACAATAATCCTATCGGATCCTCTATAATGAAATTACAAAGTATTCTAATATTACTATCATTTGTAATAGTGGCTCATCAGACAGCAAATACACTATCCTTAAGCATCCTTATACACTGTTCAGACAGCACTGGACGGAAAGTTTTCTTGGATAAGGCTTTAGAGGGTATAGAGCACAGAAAATACAGCGAGAGACATTACGGGGCAATCGTAAGAGTAGTGCTGAAGCCAGAAGTAGATTGGGGTAAGGAATATCTGCGGCGGAAACGGGCCAGAGAGACGCTCCAAAAGCACCATTAGTAGTAGAAAAGGCATAGAGTGTCCGCAGTTGCACAGAGTGGCACTAGAATTCGGATCTGAAGTTCCATCGACACAGACATCCACACACTCCAGAGAGGATCTGAAGCTCGAAGAAAGAGGATTTTGGGCTACTGCATATAAGTGATGATTCATGCATCGGGTATGGGGAGGAACGGCGACAGGAAGATGAAGTCCCAGACAGAGAGGCAGGGCGAGAGAAAGCTCAATGTGAGAGAGTTGATCCGGGATGAAGACGACGGTTCGTTGGATGTCTTCAAGATGTACCTGCGAAAGAGCTACTTGCCGCACCATGAGCGCATCTCGAATCTTGCGTGGCGTATACACAACAAGAAGCTGCTGGGGGGACCGAAACAGCATCCCAGGAGTACAAATTCACGCAATGGGGGGTTGGGTGGCTTGAAGAAGTCCAATGATCCCAATCTTGACGAGTTCGACTATGTAGCGCATATTCGGCGCATCAGTCAGGAGGAGTACGGGCTGAACAACAACCTAGCGTTGAGCAATCACGGAACGGGAGTTGCTAATGCTAACGGCACTCCAATAAACACAAACAATCAGTTCAACTCTCCAGAATCGCATTCAAACTCCGTCACGTCGCACACGTCTTCTTTATTCAACAGCACCATAAAATCAACACCACCTTCCACAGCAGTCCCCAACCAATACAACAAGCCACCGGAGGCCACCAACAATAATTTTCTTTCATCATACATCAACTCTCTTGAGTCCACTTTGAAGCAAGACTACAAGGTAGAAAAACTACCCATCAGAGGCAAATCGAAATCCTCGCCAGGCTTAGCAGGTGTACCAAGTACGCCTAGTGCAACAACTTCGGGAATGAATGGAAACAAGAAGGTATTACAGTGCACCAATTGTGAGACAAAAACCACGCCTTTGTGGAGAAAGTCAAATAATGGTGACTTGCTTTGCAATGCATGTGGGTTGTTTTACAAGTTGCATGGTGTGTTGAGACCCTTAAACAATCTGAAACAACTGATGGACAAAACGATACAATCAAACAATGCAGACTTGTTCAACAAGTTGAACAACGAATACCCTATAGGTATATCTGCCGAGAGGAACGTCAATGGTCAACGTAAAGCACCACACTTCAACACTCACGCACTGAAGGACAGTCAAATGAGTATAGACGGCGATGAATTGAACATGCCAATACCTCACGAGTTCAAGATAAACAATGGTACCACTGATGAGATAGACACTTTGCTCAATATGAACTTGTTTCAGTCGGACACCTTTACAATTGGTAATGAGATAAATGATAACAACACGAAGACGGATGACCATTCGAACCAAAATTTTTATGGGTTCGAGCAGATGGGTATCGATGATGAAGTTCTTTACAACCATCAAGAGTCTTCCAATCAACAGAACAACTGGAACTGGCTCGATTTTGAACCAGCAAGCACATATGGTGCTTGAGTATTAAACGCTGTTAAAACCTTGCTGTAACATATAATGTGATTTGATTAATTAAGAGGAAATTTAGGATAAAGCCAATGGATGATTCAATTAAGTGAAGATTAATTAGAATTGTATACTCATATGAGTGTTTAAGTATTTATTAAACGTGATATAAAACTATTTATAAACCAACACCTGCTTTCCGCTCTTTGATGCCTTGACAGCCAGCAAGAATAAAGCCTTGAAGTCTTGTTCACTGCTGTTCTCGTAAATGGCTTTGTCGAAGGAAAGGCACTTGAGCTTCCCATCACGGTAGAGCTTGAGCACTTCTAAAATTGTCTTGATTTTATAGTTCGGATCCTTCTTCGTATTTCTTGTCAACCAGTAAGAATGGGTACTAATGTTCTTGAATAGCTGTTGTCCAGACGAATATGTAATAGGTTTGCCAGACAGAACTCCGTAAGTTACAAGTTGTCCATCAACAGATAAAGACTGCACGAGTGCACCAACAGCTTCACCCCCAACGCTATCCAATGCCAAGCGAACCCGGTTGCCCTTTGTCCAGCCTTGCAAGGTCTCTTGGAATTTTGGGGATATAAGCTCCTCGTCATCGATCACCTTGGTGGCTCCAAGATCGTATAGTTCATCAAGGTCACTCTTGGATTTACCCTTTCTTACTACGGAAATCACGTTGACTTTTTTGAGCTTTGCCAATTGCGTGAGGAACTTGCTCACTTGCGAGTTGCCCGCATTCTGAATAATCCAGTCACCCTCGCTCCAATCGTCGATGAACATATCCATAATCTGGAAAGCTGTGCATGGATTGATCGAGATATTTGCTCCCTCCTCCAACTTCAACGGATCCGATTCCGAGCACAACTTGACAAGCGGAGTAGCATTCTCTTTGGTGGACACAACGGCATGGGTTCTCCATGTTCCGAAACTAGGCATCAAGGGAATAACCCAGTCTCCCACCTGATATTGAGAAACTGACTTGCCGGTGTGGATCACCTTGAACAACCCTTCGTTTCCGCCGACACTGACCTTTTTGTCTCCCAAAGTCTGTACTACAGGAGCAGATGCATATGCTCCCGTTACCTGGAGAATGTCGGACGGATTGATCGGCGTGGCCAATGCCTCAAGGATCAATTCGTCGTCCTTCAAGCTCGACTCATCTATCTCGAATTCGGTGGACTCTACGGTCTTCTCGAGATCAGGGCCCGGCGTTGTGAATGTAATCGCTCTCGCGGTAATCATCCTCTCAGTCAACTGTACAAACAAAAGAATCTGTGTAGCGTATTTCACTCACGTATCGGAGATATTCTTTTCTCTTTGGGTGCTCCATTTATATTTTCCTACCGTCCGCCACATTGACTGATAATTGCTCCACAGGAAACCAATCGAATAAATACTGGTGTGCCGCGAGAATCCGTCCCAAGTATCCCCTGCATGTCCCCATGTCACCCCCACAGGCTAATACTATTATTACATCGGAGGTACTATTTTAAGCTCTCGTGTGCCCCTCCTTGCAACTTCTCGGTCAACACGGGCAATATTTGTCGCTCGCGCAAGGGTATCCTCCCCCTTGACAGGTCTAAAAGTCGCTAAACGCACCCCTTGATCCCTTTTCAATATCCCTTGTACTTTCACATACATGAAATCGTATGTCGGAGCCCCTTATGTGCTGTACGAGGCCCATTATAAGATAATGTTTACCCTAGACAGATAGATAGACTTTTTAACGTGCCGCAATTGGAATCCAATTACAAGCCCTTTTTGGGACAATTTTTTCATGTTTATCATGTGTCCCAAATAGGAAATGCAATTGCAAAACCTATTAATATACCCTCCATCCAGCAGGCCATGGTCTTCTTTCCCAGCTAAATAAGGAATCTTGCAGAGTATTGGGTGTTTATTAAAACGAAATCCATCTCTGTGAAAGGATAGATTAAATTTTATTGTTTTTTTTGACCAGGTTCGAAGACATCTAGTATCGATAGACTAAACACCAGCGAGCCAGCGATTGAAATTGAGAGTAGAACAAGCAACAGTCACTGTATGAAAACGTGCGATGGTGGTGGGTGCTCAAATTAACCACGCCTCGTCACACTTGGATTTGCCGGGCCACAAGAAGGAGGCCAACTCGCCAAAGAGGCCACCGACGCCGTTGTCGTCGGTGGCCGGCAGCGAGTTTCTGAGCATCGGGTCCAACTCGTCGTATACGTCGAACGAGTCGAACGGGTACGGCAACGGGACGAATGTGTCCAACTCTTATAAAGGTCACAATCCCATTCAGAACCCTAATAGAATGTCGCACATACAGCCAGGGTCTCCGGCGAAGATAAATAGTTCGTTCATGAACATCAATCCAGCGCAGTCGTCTCTCGATAAAGGACAGGCAAACGAAGCGATGAGTCAGGCTCCCATAGGTCGAGACGACCAGGCACAGGTGTTCAGCCCTTACCAGTACGGCCATCAGTATGCCTCTCCGGTATCAAGCGCGAGTAGTGGTTCGGGTGGGTTGACCAATGTGCCGCAGTTTCCAAACCACATGCCCATATACGATCCTCGAATGTCATACTACAGGACGCGAGACTGGGATAGCGAGTCCGTTACTTCGAGTGGCACTGAAGCTTCTGACGACGTTTCTAATTCAGAGGAGGATTCCGATGCTTCAGACGAAAGCTCCGACTACCAACCTTCACGACATCCTTATTATAGAGAATGGCAACAGTACTACGCAGCATTATACTCCCAGCAGCAACAGAAACAACAACAGCAGTTCTATAATAGACAGTCGATGTATCCCGGTGGGTTTCCAATGATGCAGCCTATGGTTGGTGGAAACTACGGAAATATGGGTATGCCATTCTACTTCAACCCGTATATGAGCTTCCAACTGATGATGCAGCCACAAGTAGATGGCACTACCCCAAATATGGACACTGCAGCATTGATTGCTCAGATGCAGAATATGATGCTTTCGATGAATAGCAACATGTGCGCTAATCCCATGAATCAGATGCAATCGAACATGAATCCAAATGCAACACCACAGTTTTCTCAAACAAACCAGTTTGTCAATCAAGGTTTACCACAGCAATCAGCTACTCCCAATGAAGTTAATACCGCTGATAGCGTCCCAAAGGATGCTGATACAACCATTCAAGTTGCAGATAGCACAATTCGGAATAAAGAGAAAGACGAAGACCATAGTGGACAGAATTACGCTCATGGGCTACTCAATCAAAACGGCAGAACAGGATTGTCGGTGGAGAAACACACCAAGTCAAGTGAGTTGTTAGATAAATCCAGAAAATCGACAATCAAGTCAAATAGATTTCCTTCTGCTCCACTGTCCATTATTGAAGCTGAAAGGAATGAAATCGACAGTAAGCCCAGAAGACAATCGCTAGAGATAAATTTCAAACCCAACGAAATCAAATCTCATAGCGGTGATGAGTACTCAGATTCCGAATCTGACGCAGATGCTTCGTCAAGATCAATACCAGATTATGCCAATGAGACAACCATTGGAGAGGCAGAAATGCGCAGGCTGGAGAAAAAGACTCAGGATACCAAAACCCCATTCAAGGCAGAACATAGGAGATTGATCGATGATAATATTAGAGGTGAAATAGAGACAAAAGCACAAGACGAAGATGAAATTACTCAACTGCCTGACACAACCAAGGCACACGGAAAGTTAATCGATGATGATAAAAGACGATATATTTCAGACTATGGGAAGTTTTTTTTCGATGATACCGAGGTTGACGTCGAAAACCTTTTACCGCCGGCCAAAAAACCCATCGCTGATGAGACTGTTCACAGAAACAATTCCACCTCCTCGTATGCATCATATGATTCTATTCAAAGTGAAAATTCCAGTAAATTCACTGTGATATCTACGCAAGATAGAAATTCGAAGCTTTGTGCTGACCTTCTCAACAAGAACCGGGAGCCAACACAAGAAAAAACTAGAATTGAGGGTCCTGAAAAGAGCCAAACACCTCATGAGTCTAGGCACAAGCTGAAGAGGAAGAAGAGTAGAGCAAAATCAAAAAGGAAGCAAAATCAATCCATGATGCAAGCTCCACCTCCAATATTATCGCCTCCGTTGCCACCTTTGCCTCCAAAAAGCTTTTTGCAATCGCCAGCATCCAATGCCCTTCTGCATATGAGTTCTGTTCCATCATTCGCTCTGGTCACTCCCCAAAGTGCTAATATAAACTACCCTATGAATGATTCCATGTCTGACCTAAAGCGCTACAGCTATGCATCACCAGAAATGAGTACACATCAACTGCCTATGGCTGCTAATTACAATGTTAGGCAGTCGCTACATCCCATGCCTACTCCGCAACCCAAGTTGAGCGACAAAACCTTGAACCAGAAATGTGAAGAGTTTATTCATCTCAGACTGGTGATAGCATCAGGGAACAAGTCCATCGAATATCGCTTAAAATGGATAAAAATGTTGATAAATGCAACAAACTTCAAGCTTTACTCTTACATCAACATCAAGGGAGAACAAGTTGTTCCCGAAGAGACGGCGAGAAATAAATTGCTATTCATAAAGTCATCCACTAACCATTTGACCAAACTCTTAAACGAATCTGACAGCAAGAAGAGAAGCGATGAAATAAGCGTGTCGGTATTTTTCTTGCATGCCTGTATGCTAATGAATGACTTTGCCAGAACTTACTCACAGGACTTTGGCGTCAAGAAAGACATTCCCAAGGCTATTAGCTATTTCGAAAAGTGTCTCAACATCGACCCCACAGAGCATAGGTCATTGTACAAGATAGGTGAAATCTACGAGTACGAATACCCTGACCAGTTGGACAGAGCATTGAAATACTACAAGCTATCAGCCAAGACTGGTTATTATAGAGCCATCTATAAAATATCGATGTTGTACTTGAACGTGCCAAAGCTCAGGACAGCTAAATTTTTCACATATTTGTACGACTTGGCCAACATCAATTTTGACGACGTTGCATTGGAAGGTGAAGACATGGACGAATTGGAGGAAGTAGTCGGATTGGCTTGTTATCAACTAGGCATGATACATGAAGGTGTGTATCCTGGAGACCTCAATCAAGACGACGAGTTCATCATGCACTCCCTAGAAAAAGCACCGGTCAATTACTCCAAGAGCTTGAGCTACTACAACAAGTCAGCTCGATTGCGCTGTCTTGTTGCTGCCGTCAAGCTCGGAAACGTCTACGAAAAGGGCGAATTAACAAGAAATAGAAATGCCAACAAGTCCATTCAGTGGTACTTGAAGGCATCCACATCGCCTCTTCTTTTCAAGAGACACCCCGAGGCCATGTTGGGCCTTAGCAGGTGGTATCTCACCGGAAGCCAGAATTCTTGCAAGTACATACCCACTCCGGACCCTGCAAAGGCCGTCTTCTGGTGCGAGAGAGCAATCAAGGACTTCGACTACCCTGCTGCCTATCATCAGATGGGCGAGCTCTGCAAGATGGGTTTGGTCAGCTCCGACCCCAAAACCTGGTATCAAAAAGCCCAGCTGCTAGGCTTCGCGGCTTCCCCAGTATGACTATGAACTTTTATATAGAGATATAATCTTACACGGACTCTTTTGACTAGCTTCAAATTGATAGATAAAACATTCAATCCTTATACCAATAACAGTACATACATTGGCAACTCAGCTCTCATAATTCAGCCGAGAATGTGGCATGGTAGCGCATTTTAAAGCATTTTGTAGCCAATTGTGCCGTTCCATCAATATCAAATTGATAAGCGATGTCAAATACTATATATAAATCAAGCTGTGCTTTTTATATTCTGCTATAAGTTCAGGGTCAGATACATTTACAGACCTTTGTAGCTAGTAACAAGGCTTGCATAGGTGGTACCGGGAACACAGATGAGCTCTCCAAGGCAAATCGATCAAAAAACTAGACGGGAGTCTATAGCAAAGCTCACCAGATCGCCGCTCTCGAGGTCTCCTGTCATCTCCCAGTCGCCAGGAAAGACGGGCAGTCCGTTTATCAACAGCCTGTTCATCAGGGCAGGAAGCGCTGCCAACGAAGAGGCATTGGACTCGCACTCGTCGTCGTCGTC
Organism: Debaryomycetaceae sp. ZIM 2471; assembly: GCA_031081905.1. Classification (NCBI taxonomy): domain Eukaryota; kingdom Fungi; phylum Ascomycota; class Pichiomycetes; order Serinales; family Debaryomycetaceae; species Debaryomycetaceae sp. ZIM 2471. The sequence continues at coordinate 590,523 of JARYTF010000009.1, read as the reverse complement.
GGCTATCGGGGGAGAAATGTATCCCGATGGCACGGCGGATTACCAGTCTGGGCTTAACGATCCCAAGGTGGTTGAGAAGGTGAATAGACACTTGAACCAGGCACATCCGTTGAAAAACAGTGGTGGGGATATCACCCATGATTTGTACAAGATAGGACAGGAGAACAAGCCTTTGAGACGTTGTCGCAGCTTTTCGCCCACAGGGTTCGAGTACAGAAGGGGTTCCACGGCTAGCTCGCTCAATGTGCCGGGAGGCTTCAGAAGAGACTTCATCAGGAAGAACCAGTATCAGACAGAGAAGGCCAACTTCCTCACGAAGAATTTCCTCGAGTTTTTGAGCATTTATGGACACTTTGCGGGCGAGCAGTTAGAGGACGAAGACGGTATTGCGTGCCACTACGAGCCATACATTGATGAGGAGAGAATCCCCTTGAACAGAAATATCGAGGGAACGGCTTCAGATATGAAAGCGTATTTCCTCCTACTCAAAGCATTCGTCGGAACAGGGGTCTTGTTCCTTCCAAAGGCATTTTCTAATGGAGGACTAGTTTTCTCCGTCTTGACGTTGTTGTTTTTTGGGGCTCTCTCTTTCTGGTGTTACTTGATTTTGATACTTGCAAAACGTGCAACAAATGTGTCAGGTTTTGGAGAAATAGGACTCAAGCTATACGGCAAATGGCTACAACACCTCATTCTCTTTTCCATCGTGTTGTCGCAAGTAGGATTTGTGGCCGCATACATCGTCTTCACGGCAGAAAATCTCAAAGCATTTGTCAACAACTTCTTTGGAAGCGAAGTGAGTGTATTCAGACTCATTCTCTTGCAGATTGTTGTTTTGGTGCCTCTTTCACTTATAAGAGACATCACAAAATTATCATTACTGGCGTTAATGGCTAACGTCTTCATTCTACTTGGATTGGGAACCATCGTCTATTTTATTGTTTCTCAGTTATCTTCTCAAGCAGGGGTGGGAAAGGGTATCGAGCCTTACTTCAATTCCAGTGAGTTCTCGTTGTTTATCGGTGTGGCCATCTTTGCCTTTGAAGGTATTGGATTGATCATACCGATAGAGGAATCAATGAGGGAACCAAGGAACTTTCCAAAGGTATTGTTCTTGGTTATCGTAAGTATATCAGTGGTGTTCATTGGTATCGGCTCGTTGGGTTATTTGACTTACGGTCAGGATATCGAAACAGTTATTTTATTGAATCTTCCTCAAGATTCACTGCTTGTTATTTCGGTACAGCTACTCTATTCCCTTGCAATATTGCTCTCTACCCCAATCCAACTTTTCCCTGCTATAAGATTGGTGGAATCCAAAATCTTCACTAAAACAGGAAAGTACTCCATGAAAGTCAAATGGTTGAAAAATTTCCTTAGGTTTGCATTTGTCATATTGGTTGCCACCGTTGCATTATACGGTGGGCAAAACTTAGACAAATTTGTCTCATTTGTTGGATGCTTTGCATGTATTCCGTTGGTTTACATGTATCCTCCCATTTTGCATATGAAGAGCTGCTGTAGTTATAGAGGAGAGTCGGCAGCGGAAGAAAGAAAAAAATCCATATTGAAAGCAATAGATCTCTTTTTGGTGGTCATTGGCACGGTGGCTCTTGTCTACACTACATACGATATATTGAGTTAGAATCTGAATTATGTTGATATATTCTACTTGAAAAAATCAATAATGAAAGATCTGGTCTTGTGAATGTTTTTTTCCAAACCGGCAGCGCTGTCTTGTACTCCATCTCTCAACATCTGTCTGTAAACAGCAATCTCCTTGATTGCGTCGTTCTTTGTTTTATAAGCCTCGGGAAAATTCTCCTTCTCGTAGTCCACCACTATCGACTTGATATTGTTGAAGGTCCTAGGCATGAAGTGGTACAACGAGACACCCCCGAAGACCAACGGACTGGCAAGTCTCAAAGGAAAAGACCTTCTGTTGACCACAATCGAGCCTGTTAACGTGGACGTCAATATATAGATCAAACCCGGTAACACGGGCTCATCGATCAACTTGCTTACATTATTGCGCAACGACCTAAACTCGTTCAAAAACGCTGACTTCTGCGTTCCAAACTCGCTCTCGTATATGCTCAACTTCTCGTACGCTATGTATCTGAACTTGTTGAAGTACTTTTCCAAAATGGGTGTCGTCCTTATACCCATGCCTTGGATAAAAGAGATGTTTCCGTGCGAGGATTCCTGTTCCTTCAAACTGCTTGAGATCTCTTCATTGGACCCTGGCTCGGGAACCACCAACCTATCATCCTCATAGAAGTGTCTCTTAGGTGCCATTGTATGCCCTTCTGTCTCGTTCAATAGCATGAATGTGAATTTCAAAATCTACTGGAGCCTTTGATACACGACCAGTAAAAAATTATAATAATACTATACAATCTAGATTATACAAAGACTACTTTACTAGCGGAAACATGGGGTTATGGTGATGTGATGTGTTGATATCTTGTAGTAGGGGTCACTTTTTCCTAAAAAGACCCTTTTTCTTTGGGACATTTCCACCAGCCTTGGTATCGTTTGATACTGCAGACTTCGGTTCCATCTGAGGAACCAGAAGCTGGACACCAGTGAAGCCATTCTCCCCGTCCGTGGCAGGACTTTTCCTGGACTCTTCAGTGTTTACCGAGTTTCCCGATGAATTAGACGAATGTGGGGGCATCTGATTGGGTCGTTGTAAGAATTGGCCCTGGGATGAAGCCTGCGATGGGGCATTATTGGCCTGTGGATGGCCGTGATTGGCATGGGGATGAGCTTGGTTGGCATGCGGGTGGCTGTGGTCTCCCTGGGGTGGCAAACCTGGACCTTGCATTGGAGCTGATGAGCCATTTGCCTGCTTTCTGCTGGCCGAAGTGGTCTGATTCATAGGTTCAGACCTGCTTCTGCCATTAGCACTTTTAGGCTGGGCACCGGGGACAGGCATGCCTCCTCTTCCTCCCATATCGAGACCCTCCAAGTTCCCACTCATTTGGGGAAATGCAGACCTTCTATTTGACTTTTTGGGGTGGGCTCTGAATCTCTGCTCAACCATGGGATCAATAGGGGCTGCGTTGCTAAAGCTGTTGGTGTGATGTTGATTATGTCCGTATCCATAAGAAGGTTGCATTGGAGGAGCCAATGGGCCAGTTTGCGCACCAGCTTGATATCCTTGTCCATATCCATACTGTGGGTGCATCGAACCCTCTTGGTACACATCCATGGATGGGACTGAGCTAACCCTCAGGCGGGAATTAGGGTTGCTAGATTGATATCTTTGGTTCCGCATATTTGGCGGCATGGCGCCTTGCTGCATTCCATTCGGTGGATATCCATGAACCGGTGCCGGTTCCCCATGATAATACTGAGCACCTTGGTTGTATCCATTGAGCAGATACTGAGTTGCATTGGGTTGATTATAATTGAATGGCCTTTGGTTGGGCAAAACTTGTCCTCCACCGTACATTTGGCTAGGATCTGGTCTGTAGTTAGCCAAATTTGGATCCTGGTTGGCGTGGAATTCCCTATTGAGCAAGGCCTGTTCTCTTCTTTGAAGTTCCAACTCTTTCTGGTGCAAATGTTGTGTTAAATCATCCGGAACCACTTGGCCATTTCCTTGTGCATTATTAGTGTACATATGCGATCTTGGTTTCGCCATTGACTGTTGAGAAGCCACGTTATGCTCCGGTCGATCATTGGAAATCACTGCTTTCTTTGACATATTCGAAGCAAGTTGTTGGTTCACCTCCTGAGGTCCAGTACTTTCTCCATTCAAAGTTGCACCGTAGAGAGCAATATCTGCCAAATCCTCGAAATTGTCATTCACTTGGATTGATTCTCTGGGGTTTGGTTTTGGCATGCTCTTTTGGACCATAGCGGGCTTGGAGTTTTCAACATCTCTGTCGTCGTTGGTGGTTGGTGCAGAAGTAGGTGTATCCGGTTTTTGTTGTTGCATGATTGCCTCCTTCATTTCATACATTTTTTGTTCATGATCCATCATCGCTCTTTCTTGGCGCGATTTTTCAAATTCTAATTGTATATGAGCATTCTCCACTTCGGCGTTCAAACTATCTAGCTTTTGCTGATTCTTCAATATTTGATTGTCTAGTTCAACATTAAAAAACTCCTTTTCTTTGATTCTTGACTCCAAGCTCTGTTTTTCTGTTTGAATCTGCGCAAAATTTGATGATATGTCATTCAACTTGTTGGACATATACTCGTATTCTGCAGTCAACTTGGAGTTTTCTTCACTGGAGCCGTCAGCACGTTTGAAAAATACCGACTTGCCGTTTCTATCATTAAGCCTCAAAAATTGACACATAGTGGAATACAAGTTCTCCAAATACGGAGTTCTGATCCCGTGGTCGTCTGCTAACAATATTGGTTGCAATAAAAGCAAGTCAATTTCCATTTCTTCCTGGTGATAGAATTTGTAAAATAAAAGAGGGGAATTAACAAAGTCTTCATTTCTTGATGTGATGGGAAAATATGCCGACCAGTTTTCCATCAAAGACTTCTCGTTCTCGTAGCCTTTGACCAACTTACAGTCCATTTTCTTGATAATTTTGAAAATTTCATGAAGAACACCGGATATCAATGGCTTGCACAATATCTGGCTGTCAAGTTGCTCTGGAAATTCGGCCTCGAATATTATGGACAAAGGATTGAAAATGATCCTAGGCAAAGCAAGCTTCCACTGATATGTCATGAACTCTCTGGGGATAGTAGACTTCAACAAACTGATCGCGCCATCAGAGTTCTCCTGGATTATTTGCAAAAGCTTGTAGACTTTCTGAAAGTTGGGGTGACTAGAAATATCATCCGCATCCGAGCAAGTGCCGAAATAAATACGATTGTCGCCATTTCTCAAGAAATGGACGTATCCGTTCTGCGACGTCTCTCTCACGTCCGACTCGTTCATGATAGAGCAGATGGTGAGATCGCTGCCCTTTGGGGCAGTGATCTGGATAAAAGGCTCGAGATTGACATATCCCGTGCTCTCTATAAGTATGATCGAGTTATCCATCACAAACGGACCCAAGTCGTCGCAGATGCTCTGGAAATGCTGGAGCGACTGCGCGCTGATGATCACTATGTCAAACTCTCTGCCAGCCTCTATCTGCGATATCTCCTCAAACATCTCCGACGGCTGGTACTGCTGGTTCCCAAGACTCTCCGAATGGAACCACACGGGCTGCTGCCGGTCCACCTTGCCGTTCACCACACTCACCTCCACGCACCCAGTGTGCTGGAGCCGCCATCCGTAGAACATAAGATTGGGGTTAGTGCCCACTAAAAACGCATTAGTACCAACTTCTCACTCTCTTCTTCTTCAAAAACCGCCGCTGGCCGCCTACTTACCTATCAACACCTGTGTACTGTTCATCTCAGGCAATCTTCACTCTTTACAATCACCTATAAAGTGTCAACCATCAAATTATTTGATAGAATAATTATACCTGAAACTAAAACTGGCAAAAATTACTATCTGGAAAGATCACAAAGTCTTCGAAATGGCTGCTACTTTAGTTTACACGCCTATTTGCGCCGCTTATTTCGCACCAATGCTACTGTGACCCACGCACGTCGATTCTACAGGCAAAACGCTACAGATCCTGCCCAATTTTGCTACAGAAGCGTCCAATATAGGCCTCACACCAGAGCAATTCGTGTTATAGACTTGATTCAAAAGAAGGTCGAGTTGACTACCGCGTCAACCCACCGTACCGCGGGCGCTAGCGAGAGCTAGCGGCTGCGGTGGCGGTGGCCACCGCGAGGGCGTGCGCGATAGCGACACATTGCCGCCTTAGTCTGCGCCATGTTCGCGGTAACTGCGATTGTTCCGAATCCTCGCATCCGTTTTGGGGCAAGTGTAGCAGACTGGTGGGCAGGCAGAGGCCCTGTGGCAGAGGCTCTGAGGCAGAATTGGGGGCAGATATCGGCGCAGTTGAGCTCCTTTTAACAGAAAACGGAGCAGCTTCCGTATCCATGGCTCGCGGACGTCACAGCCCAGTCGTCGACGGAATTGGGCCAGCGAGACGCTTGCCGAACCACTAGAATTAGCAACTATGCAAGTGTTAGAGAGCTCAGATGTGGGAGCACCGGAATCGAGCACCGGCGAAAGTGGCATGACGACACGGGGACGACATTGAGACGACATTGCGGTGCCTCGCGACATGAATGTCGCGCGACATTTCCGTTATGGCCCGAGATGAAAAGCGCACGCTTGTGCACAGAAGAGTTTTCACCACAAGAGCCATTCTGACGGCATCGTTTCCCATGTATGGATATGGGTTACTTGAGAGCCGGCAGAGTGCAGTGTTTGAGTGGCCTTCGTGCGCTTGGGGCTGGATTTTGGATGGTCTCTGAGATGAAGCAGTAGGACGTATCTCCGGTTGATGAGAGCACGATGAATCTTTCGGTCATAAGTCCTAATACATACATGTAGACTCTGCGGGAGCTGTAGGTGTTGTGTGTAGGGTGGCTAGTGGGCAGTGTGTAGAGCGAGTGCCTTTGCGTCCACCACACAGTGGTGGACGCAAATGGACGGGGATATCGTTGAGAGCAGACTGGCCTCCTGGGGTCTGTCCGTGGGTGACGAAGTATTGGACTGGAAACAGTCGCTGGCTATCGCTCGCGGCTCGGTTGCTGCCCACGTACCTTGACTCATGCTGCTCTCTGATGCTGGCGAGTGTGTATTCGTTTTTGCTCTGGGGCCAGTCGATTTTTCAAATTTGATAAGAACCATCAGATTTCTTGTAACGCGCCTGTGACTGAGACACAACTAGTAGATCAAGAATGGCCGGTAAAAGAGGTCAATTGGTGCTCATAGAGGGCTTGGATAGGGCAGGCAAGTCCACTCAGGCCTCGTGTCTCCACGAACACTTTCCCAACTCGAGATTGGTTAAGTTTCCAGAGAGATCAACGACTGTAGGGGGAGTGATAAACAACTACCTAACAGATGAGAGCTATGCGTTGAGCGACCAGGCAGCACATCTCTTGTTTCTGGCCAACCGGTGGGAGTTGGCGCATAGCATTGTTGATGATCTCCAAAGCGGCAAGTTTGTCGTGATGGACCGATACATATATTCTGGCATCGCGTACTCGCTAGCCAAGCTGGAGCTTCTGTCGTCTGCGTCGCCAGAAATGGGCGACATTCAGTGGTTGTACGCTCCCGATAAAGGACTCCCGCGTCCTGACCTCACCTTGTTCCTCACTATAGATCTCGACGAGCTAAGCCATAGGAAGGGCTGGGGAGAGGAAAGGTACGAGAAACAAGAATTCCAAAAGCAAGTCAAGAAATGCTTCCTCAAAGCGTTTGAGGTCGACCCGAATGCTGCTCTCGAGGTAGTCGATGTCAATGGAAAGTCCATCACCGAAGTCACAAAGAAGATACTCGATATAATCAAAATTCATGACGTTGACACATTAACTGATAAACCTATAGAAGTCTATAAATAATTAATCTAACCTATCGATCTCATTTAGTCGGCCCAAGACCTTCTTTTTGGATATCTCCTGTAGCTCTCCGCCCAAGTATATCTCGTCCAACATGAAGTATAGCTTGTGAAAGTTGAATACTAGATCGAGCTCGCAGACGTTGTCGAAGTACGAATCCAAGATTTCGACGAAGAAATGTAACGATTCCAAATAGCTCATTTCCATGTCCGTATGGTCAATTGCGGCCACAAAGTACAAGCCTGCGTACCTCCGATATACAAGCTTGTTTTCCTTGAACTCCACGAAGTTTGACTGATGTCGTGAATCGCGCGACGATATCAATCGATAGACCTCTTGTATGTGCTTCTGCTTATCTTGTTCAGTATAGTTGTTGTCGAACCACTTCACAAGTCTCGACTTCCCCTGACGATTCAAGATGAAAAGAAAGTGTATTGACATGATGCTAGCTTCGATATACCTTGACGTATTGCAAAAGAACGTGAGATATCAAAGACTATATAAGTGATTTAGTGCCACATAAATTTCAAGATCGATTTCGATCGTCTCAGACCATTGAATTTAGTTCGGTGCCATTCTTTTGCATGATAAATGGGGCCTGAATGAGCATCTGTGTGTTCCATTGCTAACCATGAGTGCTCCTTCGGGCTGTTGTTTCTTTCTGTTCTCTTTTTCACGCTTTTTTGGTGCCCAGTTGGGTAGAGTCGTTGATGTTGGTCAGTGAGTGTGCGTCCTGACCAGGCCCGCTGTTTTCTATGCATTGTATCCGTTCTTCTAGCATTACACTCTTCTCGTCAGATGTTATATCTGTTCTTCTACGATGCACCTCTTTTCGTCAGTGCTATTCTTGTGGGGCATTTTTCAACGCTGTAGATGATGCCATCCATACTAGCGCATTTCACGTTCTTAGCACTGGCAAAGTGTCACTGAAGGACGCTTTGCAACGAGAACGTAACATGCCTGTAGAATAGTAACTGTCAGGGAGGGCGCGGACGTTCCAGCTGTACATGAGTGGTTGTCCCGTTTATCGAGGAGTCGAACCAGATAACGCTCCGGATCTATTTTTCACAGTATACTACAAAATACACCAAAAACTCGTAACACCTGTAATTTTCAACCATTGGATGAAGATCGCTAGCACGCCGAACCCGATGAGCACATTGGTTTGGCTTCTAGTACCAGCTGTTGCTCGGCACGGCCTTGAGGCACTGCACCAGCGAGTATGGAAGCCGCTACTGTTCTCAGTACAAGTGAAAATTGTTTTGCACCTATCATTGATTTTGCATCCTATGCGAAATGTTCTTTCGTCTTCGGCCGACGTACCTGACATGGGCCCAATAGCCCGCTACGGGTCCACGACTACCTTCCCCTCGGAGTTCCCAAATGTCCCAGCGAGTGCCATTTGACTGCAAACGAGTCCAGTAGTCATAACACTACGCAATCAAAGCCGGTCACAAACACACGGGACAGTTCTGCAGGCCGATCAACAGCACCCATGCAGCTGACTGCTCATCTGACTAAAAATAACTACAAAGCGGTGAGAGGAAGCGTACACGGATGTCGGCATCTAAGACCTTCCGCAGCCGTTAAGCGACAAAGAGAGCTCTGTGCTTTCAAGTGACAAACGTGGCACCTAAAGATGTATCGGTACGAGACGATGCGCTGTGCCCACATCAAGCACCGGTGTCTAATTAACAGTCTGACATCGGTCTCTGGTATCGACGTCTGGTATCGACGTCTGTTGTGTCCGGCAAACTAATCATCTCTAGCAGGCTGTTAAAAATTACATATTTGGTATTCTGTCATATCTCCGTCTGAAGCCATATCGCTGCCGCGACTTTCTGGCATTTTCCATAGCTCTAGCAGTCGGCGTTAACAGCTTTTCAGTTCTCGCTCGTGCCTAAAGGAGTGTTCCTCGATTACGAATCTCTCTGTAGCTATTTCTAGATAGCTTGGGTCTTGAAGGGCGTTGAGCTGGCGGAATTTGGAAAATTCATCATCCGAGATCACATTTTTCGGGGATACTAATAACGGCAAGTGCGAATTTCAGTGGTCCAGTATTTAGTATTTAAGCAAGCCTAGTCGATGTAGCGATGAGAAGTTGGTAAATAGGAAGCTGAACATCAATTGATCTATAGTTTCATAGTAACACATCAAGATGACCACTACAGTTTTTGTCACAGGCGCAACCGGATACATTGCAAAACACATTGTCAAGTACTTGCTTGCTGCGAATTACAAGGTGATTGGCAGTGTGCGTTCTGCTGAGAAGGGTGAGACGATCAAGAAGCAGTTCAACAGCGACAACTTCTCGTATGCAGTGATCAAGAGCATAGATGATAAGGATGCATTCGACGATTTTTTCAAGAAAACCCCTGAGGTGACGGTTGTGCTCCACACTGCGTCCCCTATCGATGTGGGCACTGACGATATCGAAAATGGGCTTCTTTTGCCAGCCAAGAGGGGAGCAGAGTGTATTTTGCAGTCTGTCTACGAGCACGCACCACAGGTGAAGAGATTTGTGTACACCACCTCCTACGTCACTATTGGAGCATTGTACGAGGACGATCCAAACAGAGTGTCAAACGAGGACAGTTACACCGAGATGACCAAGGAACAGATGTTGGAGAACGGCCTCATGGGATATTTCGGCTCGAAGATCACCGCGGAGAAGGTGTGTTTCGATTTCGAGAAGAAGAACCCCAACTTCAAGATCACCTACGTCGCTCCATGCTACTGCTTTGGCCCACAGGCTTTCGACGACGACGTTAAGGACACGTTGAACTACTCAGCTGAGTGTGTCACCTCGCTCTTGAAATTGAAGCCCAATGACCCATTGCCAGGCTACAAAGGTCCATTTAGTGACGTGAGAGATGTCGCGAAGGCCCACATTGCAGCATTCGAGAGAGACGAGGTCCCTGTCAAAAGAATCTTCGTGACCGAAGAGCGTTTCTCCGATCACACTATTTTGGAGGCTGCCCATGCCAATTTCCCAGAGTTGAAGGGAAAGATTCCCGAGCCGGATCTCTCCAAGCACGCTGAAATCGAGAAAAAATCAGCCAAGATCGACAACTCGAGAACAAAGAAGTTCTTGGGATGGAAGAACTACACTCTCGAGGAATCTGTGATTGACACCTACAAGCAGATCATACGTGCTAGAGGTAGTTTGCTTTAGTTAGATGAACTCACACTGTAATTAGTCCCATTTGTAGCTAAAAATACGAAATATCACGATTAGTCGATTTCAGCTATTGTACTGTGCTCACTTGGCTGACTTATTGAGAGGGCCACGCCCCATAGACATTTGTAAGCTCTTATGGACTGCTTGTGCTTGACGGTTCCTCAGGGTTCCGTGAAACGATTCGGACTTGCCATCTTCAGCATTTGCGGGTTACAATTAATCGAGCATGAAATCTGTTAAATAGAGTGAAAAATAATGCAAAATTGTAAAATCGTTAGTTAATAACGGTCTGTGGATAATTGTCGGTGAATTAGCGTCAGTGAAATATTGTCAGTAGAAACAGATTAATAAACACTAAGAAAGCAAAGAATCGATAACTCAAGATGACCACGACAGTTTTTATCACCGGTGCAAACGGTTATATTGCAAAACACATTGTCAAGTTCTTGCTTGCTGCGAAATATAAGGTAATTGGCAGTGTGCGTTCTGCCGAAAAGGGTGAAATACTTAAAAAGCAGCTCGATAGTGACGACTTCTCGTATGCGGTGATCAAGAGCGTAGACGATAAGGACTCGTTCGATGACTTTTTCAAAAAAAACCCGGAGGTGACGATTGTGATCCACACTGCGACCCCGGTCGATGTAACTACTCCAGATATCGAAAACGGTCTTCTCGTGCCAGCACAGAAGGGTGCACAATATATATTGGAGTCGATCTACGAAAACGCTTCGCAGATTAAGATTTTTGTGTTCACTTCTTCCTATGCGACACATGGTGTGTTGTACGACGGTGATCCCAACCGAGTGTCGGACGAAGACAGTTCCACCGAAATGACCAGAGAACAGATGTTCGAGAACAGTTTCTTGGGATACGTTGGCTCCAAAATCATTGCAGAGAACGTCGTCCTCAAGTTTGCTGAAGAGAAGAACCCCAACTTCAAGGTCAGCATAGTGTCACCATCCTATTGTTTCGGTCCGCAAGCTATAGATGATGATGCCAAAGGCAACTTGAACTTCTCTGCTCAGTGTGTCACCTCTCTCTTGAATTTGAAACCAGAAGACCCTTTGCCAGATCTCACGAGTCTTTTTAGTGACGTGAGAGATGTCGCCAAGGCCCACATTGTAGCATTTGAGAAAGATGAAGTGCCTATCAAAAGAATATTCGTGGCCGAGGACCGTTTTACCAGTCACAACATCTTGGTGGCTGCCCATTCCCATTTTCCTCAATTAAAGGGAAAGATCCCTGAGTCAGACCTCTCCAAGCATGCTGAGGTGGCCCAAAAATCGGCCAAGTTCGAAAACTCGAAAACAAAGGAGTTCTTGGGATTTAAGTTCTACTCCCTTGAACAGTCTGTTATCGATACCCTCGAGCAGCTCATACGTGTCAAGGGCAATTTGATCTAGCTCGGTCGAATTGAAGAGGAAGCTGTTCAACTTACGTTTGACTGAATGTATATAGTCTCGAGCAGTTGCAACGTTGCACATGCAAGGCTCATTTGTTAGTTAATTTAACTGGAACTGTGGTCTACACTGTCTTATAGATTGTAATACATTCTGCATCCATAGCATAATCTAGACCTTGACTCTCACCCTCACCTTCCGGTGATAACGCCAATTCTAATCTAGGCTGATGTAATTTTTCACTTTCTTGGGGCTATTATTACGAGCTGAATTCTTATCAGATAACGGATCCCGTTTGATGGAAAGAAATTCCTGAACATCGGACCCTTGTCGGGCGATCGATCTGCCGTAATCCAAAAATGATCATTCTTGAGTTGTTGTGCTATTATTTGCGCCCGAACGAGGTATTAAAGAGCGTTGCTATGGTCCGGACATACTATCTGTGGCGACTGCGACTAAAAATGAAGACATACGATTACAGCTACAGAGCGACCAAGGGCATTGCCAACCCAACGGTATACAACTAGGAAAGGCACCCAGTATGAAGTTCCAGTAGGTGAATCGTAAGAATCAGAGATCAACCACTTTCGGTATGACCACTACAGGTTTCCTCATGGATGCGAACGGATACATTGCCAAACACAATGTCAACTGCAAAAACCAACCTCAAGGTCATCATAGTGTCACCATACCACTGCTTCAGGCCACAGCCTCTCACGCGGACGCCAAAGGCTTTGGACTTATCCGCACAGTCACCAGTCTTGACATCGAAACTGAGCAACACCGTGAGAGACGTGGCCAAGACCCACATTGCAGCATTGAGAGAAAAATGTCCCTGTTAAGAGAATCTTCGGGGCCGAAGAGCGTTTCTCCGACCACAGTATCTAGGTGATGGCCCATGTGAATTTCCTGAGTTAAAGGAAAGATTCCAGAGTCAATCTCTCCAAAAACGCTGAAGTCGAGATCGTCCACTATCGACGACTCGAGGACAATACTGGGATGCAATTTCTACTCCTCGAGTAGCGTCGTCGCAACCATCGAGGCGCCTGAATTTGCCACCATCCAGCCTTTCGTAGTCGCCACCCTGGGGCAGTTCATACGTGACAGGGAAAACTTGGTCTTACCGACCCAATTGGGGAAGAACCGTTTAAACTTGTGTGTGGCTTAATCTACATTGTTCCGGGATGTTGCACATTACGCATGTAAGGTCTACTAGTGAGTTTACTGGATCCGAGTTGTGATGACTATAGCGGTCCACTCCGTGGCCGACACAGTGGTTTACACTCTGATATACACTGTAGCCTGTATCACAAGCCATGCCCTATCCATGGCTATTCGCCGTCGCGTTCTCGTGGTTCACCAATTCCATTTCGAACTGACGAAATTTTTCACCTTTGGGGGGTAATGTTATGAGCAAGAACACCTACTGAAAATAGAGTCAATAACTAGCAAGGAACTTGTTCCTGGCGTTGGACTCGTAAATAGATTGATTCGCGGGAGACATAAGTTGACCGTTCGTAAGCTTTTTTGTTTGCCACCAGTGGACGGGAATAAAGGTTTCACCAATAAAAGTTCGGAAATAAATATAAAGCCAGGGCAAAATACGAATCAAGACATACGAACTCTGTTGTAGAGTGCTTGGGTTATGGATGGGATGAAAGTATATAAAAGGCAGCAATGGCTTTCTTGTAGAAGATAGAGTAGCCAGATTACAAGAAATACAAGAATTACAATAATCTAAAGATCTATAAATTTCGATATGACTACTACAGTTTTCATCACGGGTGCAAATGGTTACATTGCAAAACACATTGTCAAGTACTTGTTAGCTGCAAATTACAAGGTAATTGGCAGTGTGCGTACTGCTGAGAAGGGTGAAATACTCAAGAAGCAGTTCAACAGTGCGGACTTCTCGTATGCGGTGGTTGAGGTGTTGGAGAAGAAGGGAGCCTTCGATGAGGTTTTCAAAAGTCACCCAGAGGTGACGGTTGTGCTCCACACTGCTTCCCCTGCTATCTTTTTCAATGAAAACTTTGAAGAAAACCTTCTCCTACCAGCCGAGAAGGGATCACAATACATTTTGGAGTCGATTTACGAACACGTACCACAGGTGAAGAGGTTCGTGTACACTGGATCCTATGTGACGCTCGGAGCGATGTACGATGATGATCCCACCAAAGTGGTAACTGAGGATAGCGTCTGCGAGATGACCAGGGAACAGGCGTTGTCGAACGGTATTTTCGGTTACATTGGCTCCAAAATTATTGCAGAGAACGTCGTTTTCAAGTTCGCTGAGGAAAAGAAGCCTAACTTCAGGGTCAGTGTAGTGTCTCCATCATACACTTTTGGTCCACAGGCTTTTGACGAAGATGCCAAGGGCGACTTAAATTTCACTTCTCAAGTTGTTTCCTCGATCTTGACATTAAAACCAAGCGACCCTTTGCCACCATACAAGAGTCCGTTCAGTGACGTGAGAGATGTTGCGAAGGCCCACATTGCAGCATTCGAGAGAGACGAGGTTCCGGTCAAAAGAGTTTTCGTGACCGAGGAGCGTTTCTCCGGTCACAACATCGTAGTGGCTGCCCATGCCCACTTCCCTCAATTGAAGGGAAAGATCCCAGAGTCAGACCTCTCCAAGCAAGATGAGGTGGACAGTAAATCGGCCAAGATCGACAACGCAAGATCAAAGAAGTTTTTGGGTTTCAAGCTCCACACCGTCGAGGAGTCAGTGGTTGACACCTATGAGCAGATCATACGTGCTAGAGGTAGTTTACTTTAGTCTGGCCAAATTGAACAATATTTGCCTTAAATCGTTGTATAGCTCAAGACGTAAAGTCCCGTGATAATACAAGCTTTTGCGTATAGTACTGTGTACCCTCTAACGACCTTCAGAAAGACTACGCCCCTTACTTATTGTAAGCCCTTACCCCATAAAATGCTTGCGCTTGGCGGATCATAATGGTTCCGTGAAGCGATCCGGACTTGCCACTTACAGTAACCACGGTTCCAAGCAATACAATGCTAATTCGTTTACCTAGAGTTTGGATATTGCAAGATTGAAAAATCGCTAGTTTATAATAGTCGGTGTATACCCGTCAGTGAACAAATACAAAGACACTGAAGATCAACTACTCAAGATGGCTACTACAGTTTTTGTCACCGGTGCAAACGGATTCATTGCAAAACACATTGTCAAGTACTCGTTAGCTGCAAATTACAAGGTAATTGGCAGCGTACGTTCTGCTGAAAAGGGTGAAATAGTTGAGAAGCAGTTCAACAGCGACAACTTCTCTTATGTGGTGATCAAGAGCATAGACGATAAGGCCGCTTTCGATGAATTTTTCAAAAAACACCCAGAGGTGACGGTTGTGCTCCACACTGCGACCCCGGCGGATTTGAGCATCACCGATATCGAGAACGGACTTCTCATACCAGCGCAGAAGGGTGCACAATACATCTTGGAGTCGATCTACGAAAATGCTCCGCAGGTAAAGAAATTTGTGTACACTTCTTCGTTTGCGACACATGGTGTGTTGCATGACAGCGACCCAAACCGAGTGTCGAACGAGGATAGTTCCACCGAAATGACCAGAGAACAGATGTTAGAGGACGGTTTCAAGGGATACGTTGGCTCCAAAATCATTGCAGAGAACGTCGTCCTCAAGTTCCCCGAGGAGAAGAAACCCAACTTCAAGGTCAGCATAGTGTCGCCCACCTACACATTCGGCCCACAGGCCTTTGACGAAGACGCCAAGGGCGACTTGAACTACTCAGCCGAGTATCTCCCCTCGATCTTGAAATTGAAGCCTGGCGATCCTTTGCCAGGTGTCACCAGTCCATTTTGCGATGTGAGAGATGTTGCGAAGGCCCACATTGCGGCATTCGAGAGAGACGAGGTTCCGGTTAAAAGATTGTTCATTACAGAAGAGCGTTTCTCCGACCACAATGTCTTGGTGGCTGCCCATGCCAATTTCCCAGAGTTGAAGGGTAAGATCCCCGAGTCCGATCTCTCCAAACACGTCGAGGTGGACAAGAAGTCGTCTACGATCGAAAACTCCAGAACAAAGAAGTTCTTGGGGTGGAAGTTCTACACCCTTGAACAGTCTGTGATCGATACACTTGAGCAGGTAACACGTGCTAGGGGAAGTTTAGTTTAGTCTAGTTGAATAGGGTCATATTTAAACTGAGCCGATATACAGTTCATTTTACAGAGTTCCATAATGACACGATATCATGCCAGCGAATCTCAGGTATTCCGTCGCTGGACTAGACCTCTGATCATAGCCTTGGCTACTTTTCATCACCGTTGGGTTTTATCACCAATCTCCGTTATAAATCTTTGCCACTCTGCTCGCCCTTCTTCGAGCCAACCTTGTGAGCTGAATTTTAGTCGAGGAGAGCCAATCTCATGGCAATGACTTGCACTCCTAAATGTTACACTATTATCAATCTATAGATTATGGAGAATACTGCAGTGGCAATTAGTAATCCGCCACCGTATTATTTGCACCCATTCGTCGGACATGAGGATTTTGTTGATATTGTCTCGGACTTACTATCTACAGCATATGCGAATGACAAATCCTAAGGCATCAACTATGTTAAATAGTCAAGAATCGTTGTCCGACATTGGTCAGTGGACACCTGTTAGCCAACTAATAGGAAGAAATCGAAGATCAACTACTCAAGATGACCACCACAGTTTTAGTCACCGGTGCAAACGGATACATTGCAAAACACATTGTCAAGTTTTTACTTGCTGCGAAATACAAGGTGATTGGCAGTGTGCGTACTGCTGAGAAGGGTGAAGCGCTCAAAAAGCAGTTCGATAGTCCCGACTTCTCGTATGCGGTAGTCAAGGTGTTGGAAGAAAAGGGCGCATTTGACGAGGTGTTCCAAATGCACCAGGAAGTGACGGTTGTGCTCCACACGGCATCGCCTGTTGTTATGGCTGAAGATAACATCGAGGAGAGGGTCATCATACCAGCCGAGAAGGGATCGCAGTACATCTTGGAGTCGATTTACGAACACGCACCGCAGGTGAAGAGGTTCGTGTTCACCTCGTCGTTTGCAACACTTGGTGCGTTGTACGACGACGACCCAAACAGAGTGACAAATGAGGATAGTGTCAGCGAGCTTCCCAGAGAACAGATGCTTCAGAGTGGCATCTTGGGTTACATCGGTTCCAAAATCATTGCAGAAAACGTCGTGCTCAAGTTCGCGGAAGAGAAGAAACCCAACTTCAAGATCAGCATAGTGTCACCCTCCTATTGCTTTGGTCCGCAGGCCTTCGACGATGATGCCAAGGGCGACATGAACCTCACTACTCTGTTAATCACTTCTCTCTTAAAATTAAAGCCCAATGACCCCTTGCCCGGCAGCAAAGGAGCCTTTAGCGATGTGCGAGATGTTGCGAAGGCCCATCTTGCGGCATTCGAGAGAGACGAGATTCCTGTCCAGAAAATCTTCATGGCCGAAGAGCGTTTCTCCGACCACAACGTCTTGGTGGCTGCCCATGCCAATTTTCCCGAGTTGAAGGGTAAGATCCCTGTGTCCGATCTCTCCAAACACGCCGAGGTGGACAAGAAGTCGTCTACGATCGAAAACTCCAGAACTAAGAAGTTCTTGGGATGGAAGTTCTACACCCTTGAACAGTCTGTGATCGATACACTTGAGCAGGTCACACGTGCTAGGGGATCTTTGCTTCAGTCCAATTAGACTGTTAGAGGAAGTTTAGTTTAGTCTAATTGAGTAGTGTCTTTAGTTCGAGCCAAAATATTTAGCCCGAGCCAATACATAATTCGACATACAAATCCTTAAAGCCAAAACATCATACAAGTGCAACCCACGCGCAGTTTGTGGACTACAGCTGTGATCGATGCTTTTGCTATTCATAATCACCTTCGGGTTTCAACTTCGATCTCCGATATTTACCGTTGCCACTGGGCTTTCTTCTCCGGGTCATTCTTGCAGACTCGATTATTGCCGGCACCAGTGGTATAACAGCAGTACTTAACTTCCGGGGCATCAACCCATATCTCATATACGAAAACTCGTACATACTGTGGTGGCAAATTTATAAGCTGTTACTGTATTGTTAAATCCGTTCAACGGCTATAATCCTGTATCTTTGATATCGCCGAGTCGCCCTTCTCTCCATTATGTTGCAGTAATAGAGAATCCAGTCTACTATATAAAGAGGAATTGCCGGTTCATAGTAGTCGGAGAATACCAATTAGTTAACAGATACGACTTCATAAAAGAGCAACAACTCAAGATGACTACTACAGTTTTTGTCACCGGTGCAAACGGATACATTGCAAAATACATTGTCAAGTACTTGCTTGCTGCGAAATATAAGGTGATTGGCAGTGTGCGTTCTGCCGAAAAGGGTGAGACGATCAAAAAGCAGTTCAATAGCGACGATTTCTCATACGTGGTAATCAAGGACTTGGTCGATAAAGACGCTTTTGATGAGTTTTTCAAGAGTCACCCAGAGGTGACCGTTGTGCTCCACACTGCGTCGCCTATCTTTTTGGCCGAAGACCGTTTCGAAGAACAGCTCGTTATTCCAGCTGAGAAAGGAGCGCAGAACATTTTGGAGTCGATCTACGAGCACGCACCGCAGGTGAAGAGGTTTGTGTATACGGCTTCGTATGTAACCATTGGGGTTTTTTACGATGATGACGCAACCAGAGTGGTTAATGAGGACACTGTCACCGAGATGGCCAGAGAACTGATGCTGGCCAACGCTCTCTTTGGCTACATCGGTTCCAAAATCGTTGCCGAGAATATCGTTCTCAAGTTCGCGGAAGAGAAGAAACCCAACTTCAAAATAAGCATAGTATCACCAGGTTATGTCTTTGGCCCACAGGCCTTCGACGAAGACGCCGAGGGCGATTTGAACTTTTCCTCTATGTTTTTCACCTCGTACTTGAAATTGAAGCCCGATGACTCTTTGCCAGGCTCCAAAGGTGTGTTTATCGATGTGAGAGACGTTGCGAAGGCCCATCTCACAGCATTCGAGAAAGACGAGGTCCCGGTGAAGAGAATACTCGCGTCCGAGTGTCGTTACTCCGACCACAGTATTTTGGTGGCGGCCCATGCCAATTTCCCCGAGTTAAAGGGTAAAATCCCCGAGTCCGACCTCTCTAAGCACGCTGAAGTGAACGAAAAATCGGCCAAGATTGACAACTCGAGAACAAAGGACTTCTTGGGTTGGAAGTTTTACACTCTTGACCAGTCTTTGATTGACACCTTTGAACAGATTAAACGTGTGAAAGGAAGCTTGGTTTAATTTGAACCATTCCGTGAGAGTCAGGTTAGTATGTAGATAGTTATGTGAAGTACTATCAAATATAGTTTTGCAAATATAAGATTTATATTAGTGCCCCAGCTTGCGTTCTGTTCATGATGCCTAATATGGTGGACTTGCATCAAATCCGCTTTGATATTCCAACCCTCATATGAACTCTGCCGCAACCTTTGATGAGGACATAATCCGTAAAATACAAGATTATCACCGCTGCTTTGATTTCGCAATCATATCCATATCTGAAAAATCCATATCGAGCACATGTATTCTCATCTTTAAACCCAGCGATTCCAATTTTTCATTTTGAGCATAGGAATCTAAGATGGAGAATGAAGAAAATGAAGAAAACAACTACACGCAATTTCGTATTAGGGATGGGATCATCTTTCTAATTGAACTTTCCCCAGAAATAACGGTGCCATTGAAGGAATTGAATTACAAATCGCAGTTGTACGAGATTTTATCAAGCATAAACGACTTGATGTCGGAAATGATAATCACGCTTCCTAGCACCGGTGTAGGGATATACTTCTACAACTGTGCTCAGAGCACGACGATCAAAATGATGAACATTCCTGGTTTTGCGAAGCTTTTCTCTTTGGATGATTTGAATGCACGAAATATGAAGCTCTTGAATGATATCATCATGGAACATGACGCTCAGCTCAATCTCATTGAGTCAAAAATATCGTTCGCTCCACAAGAGAACACGGAGCAGCTCCCCATAATAATGCAAATGATATTAGACGAGCTTCAAAGGAAGGAGGATTATCATTTCAAGAAACTAGTTTGGTTCACAGGCAATGATAAACCGTTTTCCAGGCAATCCACAAAGGAGAATATATGGCGCGTGGTGAACGATTACGACAACTACGGGTATTTGATCAATCCTATATTTTTGGATCGGTTTAGAGATCCAGAGCAACAAGATAAAATCTCGTTCGACATGGAAGCATTCCAGGATATCTTCATGAATACAGGATATCTCAAGAAGAAGCCCGAATACTCTACCAAGGACACTGTCTATCGCCAGATGGCCAAGAACTCCAAAAGATTCAAATCCACTCTTCTATCTAAAGGCATAAGGTCAGCCATTTTACGTTTGAAAGAGATTCGACGCATTGTGTTCTCTTGCAACCTCATACTAGGCGATGGAGAAGAGAGCACATTAGGATGCTCTGTGAAGGGCTATACGTTGTTTAAACACGAGACCTTGAACACTTTTGGACACGTCTATACAAAAGACGAATTCCCCAAGACTGTTCACACAAAAAGCCGCTTAGTGAATGAACGCACCCAAGAAGAAATCGAGATTGACGACAACATAGAACGGCCTTGGGCTGATAGGAAAGACGAAGCTAATATAAGAAAGGGGTATACATTGTCTGGTGGAGAAGTTTTGTATTTAAATCGGAAGCAAGTTGAGTTTTTGAAGAATTACGTCTTTGATCACTCGTACGATACATCGAAAGCTGCTGAAAGCTCGTCTTCTCATTCTAGCCCAGACGCTATATTTGACGAATCCGATAATGAAAGCGAGGAAGGTAAACACAGTGAGTTACTATATTCGTCACCACCCTACTTGAAGCTATTAGGGTTCAGAAGCTTTAACAAGCTTGATACAACTTACAACTCCCTGGCACCGATATTCGTCACCCCTGACCTCGAAGATGGCGAGAGGATGGAATCAGGGGGATACACAAATTCTTTTTCGACCATGTCTGCTTTATACCAATCTTGTCTAAGGTTGCGAAAGTTTGGCGTGGTATTTGGATGTTTGCACAAGAACTCTTTGCCTTGTCTCTACGCACTATATCCTACAAGAGCAGAATTCTCTTCTAGGTACTGCAGACATGTGAAGGAGTTTCCAGACGGGTTTCTACTCATCAGGTTGCCATGGTTGGATGATATACGCTCATTGCCAGGTCACGTAATCCAAAATAGCCACATGTTGCAATCGGACCACTTACCTGAGCAGGTGATCAAAGGGCTAACAGAATTGTTCTCTGGTCAGCTTTTAGATGAATACTCTCCGTCTGATTACCCCAATCCTTCCCTCAATTATTTCTATAAGATCATCAAACAGACTTTGTTGCAGATCGAGCTGTCAGATGCTTCCAAGGACCTTGCTAGTAACGACGTGACCGTCAAGAGGCTTCTGGAGGTAAGAGACTCGGTACAAAATGACATCCTCCACAGCACCATCATGAAAAATATCAACAACTTCTTAAGTCACGATGAGGAGATCAATTCCAATGAAGCAATCGCCGTCCCTGAGCCATCCAAAAAGAAGCAAAAAGTCGATCCTGTGGATGAGAGCACCGTACAGCTGGCGTGGCAGAATGACCAATGGAACCACATAACCGTCGCTCAGTTGAAGGAGTTTGTGAAAGGGCACAATGGCCGCATAAAGTCCGCAGCCAAAAGACAGGACTTGATCGACAACATCTCGCTATACTTCTCAGGGAAAGAGAACAACCAGTAGCTGTCAATGCCATGCAATGTCTATATATTCCTGTCTTAAAAACACATGTAAGACCAGTTGAACAGAAGTAGCAACCTGTAGAGGTCACTAGCGCCAGTGGCACCATCGCCTCACCGTGGCTAACTTAAGAGTCATGTAGCATTTTTGTCTGTCCTATATATGATACCTCGTTAGCCTTTCTCATGGAAGATCCTCTCGGTGGCCAAGCTGGCTAAGGCGCGAGACTGTAATGAGTAACTCAAAGTAATCTTGAGATCGGGTGTTCGACTCACCCCCGGGAGATTTTCTTTTTTTTTTCATTTTGTGGCTGCGCGTTTTGCGCCAGCTCCTAAGCAGTATTGTCTGCCTCCATCCTCTATTCATCGTAAGCCCCCCTTGCCGTATTCTGGAGCTGATGCACTCCACCAAACAGCTTCCAGTTTCTCTTCCTGGGCGTCGCACATATCGGGCGCTAATTTGCTCACCGCTTGGCTCTATCCCATTTTTGGCTACTACCGCGAAATCTGGGCATCGCTAAACCTATGCCCAGATTTCAAACCGTTGCAACCCCAACAATAGGAGATCGTGGTTAGCGCAGATACTGGACCCCAGTAACACAATCTTATCTAAAACACTCGTGTTTGCGATCCTTGCACAGCCATCCAATGGTCCCAAGTGCGCCGTGCCTCCGTGCTCGGTGAGCGTCAGACGACTAGCGCCGCCATAGTCGCTCCCAGTGTTTGCTCCAGTGTCCCCTCCCTCCATCCAGTTCCCGATTGAGCTCTCCCGGCATGTTCCCGTCATGCTCTCCCCATCAAGCGCGCTCCCAAACCGCCCATAATCACACAGTTGAGGTCTTGTCTTTCACCCGCATAAGCCTCTCGGGTCCTGCAACCAATCCTTCCCGTCCTACAGACACACGTCTCCCTCGTTTAAATCCTTCCAACCTCCGCTCCACACCGACTATCTCCTTCCGTCTTCCTACACACTAGTTGCTACCTTCCTACACCGTGAGCAACTATCTACATAGCAACATGACAATATCTACAAAGCTTTCTACAACTGCTGTACTCGTTCTTCTGCTCTTCTGGCTCGAAGCTGTCATCCCACCGCCGGAAAACTCGTCGCGCCGGCCGCACAGTAACTGCCGGCCTGCCACTGGCTGCTCTCGCTGTAGATCTCGAAAAGTGACCACTTACGATGTGCAGTCCTTGTTTTTGCGTATCGCTTGAGGTCTTATTGCCGTCATAGCTGTTCTATTCGCTTTCTATATAAAGCTCTTCTCTTATTAATGATATAAAAGCCCCATGTTGCCAGTTTTTAATAAAAGCGAGGGAACAAGTTCAGTCGTATTCAACACATCTAGTTTGGCACGTAAGTTAGTGTATCATTTGCAGCAGATCAGTTCCAGCAGATCAGTTCCAGCAAATCAGTCAAGCACATCAAGTCTGGCACATCGAGTCTAGCTCACGACGTCTAGTTCACGGAGTATAGCGCACGAAGTATAGCGCACGAAGTCTAGCGCACGAAGTCTAGCGCACGAAGTCTAGCTTACCGTAGAGATAGCCGTTATAGCAGTACGGCGGTTACAGCGTTAAGCGGGTATATCGGACCGGACGGCCGGGTTGGTATTCGGCGGTTAATTGCTAGGTCAGCAGAGAGAGCCTAGACGCCAGCGGGTGCAATCGGCACAGCGGGTACAGCGGGTATAGCGGGGAGCCGCTAGGAAATCAAGGAAATGGCGGCAGAACAGGCGCCGCCGTATAGCGCGCCTAGCGAGCCGCTCCCTGGGTACCGGGCATCGCTCGAGTACTTTGGGGTAGCGCTCATGAAGACAGAGTTTGTGACGCCGTACCACTACAACAGCGGCAGCCGTGGGTGGCGGCCGGTGGTAATGGAATTGTGCTCCACGAAGCTCAATGTGTATGAGTTGAAGGTGCCCAAGAAGATGGAGGAGTTGATTGTGGCGCTCTACAAGGAGATGAACCTGGTGTCGGACGTGGTGGAGGCTGCGCAGCGCGACGGTGTATCAATGATGATGCGGGACTCGCTAGAGAGCGACGAGTCGGAAATGGTGGATGCTTACGGTGACGAGGGCAATAGGATGCAATTTGTCGACTCGACGACGGAGAAGCTCAAGAAGCTGTGGAAGCGGTCCAAGGCGCGTTCGGTCATCAACAAGCAGTTGCTGCGGTACTACGATGACCTCAGGGACAATAGGATGCTTTTTGAGCCCATCAGCGACAGAGCGGTTTACGAGAAATTCGAGCATAGAGGTCAGTTGATCTCGTCGATGACCTTGAGCCACCTGAAGGTCGGGGAGGCCAAGTCGTTGGCCCACGTAATGCCTGGGATACTCCGCGACCGCTCCTCTGATTCGGAATGGTTCGACAAGGATACCCTTGTCAAGTTCGACAACGTACTTCGAGCCAGAATCGAGCTCAAGCAGATTCTCTTGCAGTTTTGGTCCTTCTTCGGTATGGTGAACTGGCTCCGTGGTCTTACTATCGGCAAGGACTTGAGCACACCGGTGGAGAACAGAAGCCTCGCAAATATCAAGACCATTCCCGGCCGATTTTCGAGGCCTAACAACGAGTTGTTGGATGCTATTATAGCCGAATCAGAGTACTATCAAGGCAATAGACGAAACAATTCCAATCAACACTTAAAGTCTGACAAGCAGCGTTCAGCAAGCTTGCAACTGACATTGACGGAAGATTTCACACTAGACACATCCAGTGAACACTCTAGCAGTGGCAATCTGAATTCTGTATTTTCGTCGCCGTCCTCGTCAGTACACAGGTATGATGTTTCAGGCAGCTCTGAAGTATCACACGAAGACGGCTCGGACAGCACAGTCACAATAGGTAACCACAAATTGGTCTCCTACCAGGGAAGCTACACGTTATTGGAAAAGAGGTACATTTCCGGGTGCCTCCCACATTTGAATTCTTTCGACGTGTGGAGCGGGCAGCAACTCACATTGTCGGGTTATCTCGACTATTTGTTGCCCAAGGAAGCCGAGAGTGTCAGCAAAAAAGCTGGCTCACAGGACATATTTATTAGTCAGGGCGATCTCAAGAGTGTAGCACACAAATTGGAGAAACGCATTACGAGTGACGACGAAAGAACAGAGTCGAGAAGTTGCAGAAACTTCTTGATTCACCAGCATGGTTTGGTCAGTGCTATCAGGGACGAGACCGCATGAATCATGATTTGCACTATATTTATTTCCTATATATTTTCAACATTCAATAGCAAATGGTTACAATTTTTATTACCCTTACATCTAGTAGAGCCTATTATACACTTGTTCGTGAGCGAAGCAGATCTCGATAGCATATCATGACATGTCGCTGTCTTCGCCGTGCGATGGACGCGTTATATCGTCCTCCATATCAATTTCTTCCTGCTGATCCATCCCAAAGTAGTTCTCGTGCTCGTGTCCAAACTGCTGCATCATGGGCATGTTCAGACCATTATCCGAATGTGGTGGCGGTGGAGGAGTCATGTCCAGGTACCCATTTATCACGTAGTTCTCGGCCTCATCGCTGAATGTCAACCTTATCTTATCCGGAGACGAGCTGCTGTTCTGCTGGTAGAGAGACTGCGGTGTCGACGGCATGCACTCGTATATGCTCGAGAGATCCTTGTTGCTCTTGAACGAGAAGTCCAGAAAACTACTGTCCTCGAACCTGGTCACCGTCTCGCCGTTATCTGCCTGGTACTGTCTCAATGAACCCCATGGCGTAATCTTCACTATTCCGCCATCGGGATGGCTGAACACGGGCCACTCGTTGGACGTCATGTACTCCTGCCGCTCACCCTCGTTCAAAAAGTTCTTGCTCTTCTTGCCCTCCGGCTCCACCTCATCTCTCTTTCTTTTAGATGCGAAATTCATCCTATCTTCCTATAATCTCAATTTTTCACTTCCAGCGGCCGCTGTATCCACCGCTATTCCGCCAGATTTGCTGTCCACTCCACAATAAACAGTACGGGCACTTGCTGACCTTAGTACCAACAACGCTATCAACCTAATTTCCGACGAAATTCACGCTTCTTCGCCCAACTTGACCACTGCACCAGAGAAGAGAAAAAGGGCAGAATAGGCTGGCTATATACTTTTTGCTCTTGTGCGGTCTGTATGTAGGTCCCAATTCCAGTAGCGGGACGGCTGGCGACAGTGCTAGGGAGAGCTGTGGCGCAAGACGCGGCGCCGATGGCGAGACATGTACCGCCGCGATACCCAGTGAACGCTGCGGAGCGCTGCGTCGTGACGCGCGCTCGCCAGCGATGCCCGGGGTGGGCACCGGAGCTGGCTTGTGGTCATGTGACATACACCAACCGAGGGTGTTTTATATGCCGGGGCGAGGGCCGTTCCAGCTCTTGCAGCGGGCGACGGGCGACACTTGTGGTGGTTTGATGCGTACATAAGCGCAAAGCGGGCGCTTACATCAGCCGCGGGCATCGAGGTCGTGCGCCTGCCGCGCCCAGGTGATCGCGTGACCAGGCACGTGCATATTGGACGACCAATCAGCGCGCGCCATTTTAATATTGACAATCACACTGGATCTTCAAGAAAAATGAAAGCTGGTGGCAGCCTTTTAAGCTAGTGAGTTTATTACCGTAAGAAACGGGAACAAAGGAGACAAATTGGCATCAACAGGCTGAAGGTATTGATACAGACAGTATATAAGTGATCAAACAGCGCAAAGTGAGAGCTGAAAGGACATTTGAAAGCTAAGATGTTGAGAGTCAATAGCGTCTACAGGACTGCTCGGGCAGCGTCGATGAGCGGCAGGGCGATGAAGAGCCGGATGACGGCGGTTGAGAGAATATGCACGGTGAGAGGATTGGCTGTGAGCAGTAGGAGCATGGCGGGCCACGATGAGGGCGTGAAGCCGTTCACCAACGCATTGGGCAGGGACCCCAAGCGATACTCAGACGAGCCCGAGGTGTTTGGCAAAACGACGTTTTCTGAGGTTTTGGACGAGGTAGACATGACGTGGGGCAAGGATGACGATCCCAAGAACGTGGAGAAGCAGAACACTAAGATCAGACATTTTACGATCAATTTCGGTCCCCAGCATCCAGCTGCACATGGAGTATTGCGTTTGATCTTGGAGTTGCATGGGGAGGAGATCGTGAGAGCCGATCCACATGTAGGTTTATTGCATAGGGGAACAGAGAAGTTGATAGAGTCCAAGACATACATGCAAGCCTTGCCATATTTCGATAGATTGGATTATGTGTCGATGATGACCAACGAGTTGGTGTTTGCGTTGGCGGTCGAGAAGCTTTTGAATGTGGAAGTGCCCTTGAGAGCCAAGTACATCAGAACCTTGTTTGGAGAAATCACCAGAGTGTTGAATCACTGTATGTCAGTTTTGTCGCATATTATGGATGTCGGTGGTTTGACTCCTTTCTTGTGGGGTTTCGAGGAGAGAGAAAAGCTTATGGAGTTTTATGAAAGAGTCTCTGGTGCCAGACTTCACTCAGCTTACGTGAGACCAGGCGGTGTGGCTCAGGACTTGCCAGTTGGTTTGTTGGATGATATCTATATGTGGGCCACCCAATTCGGTGATAGAGTTGATGAAACGGAAGAACTTGTCACTGACAATCGTATCTGGCATGCCAGAACCAAGGACGTTGGTGTCGTAACTGCAGAGGATGCTTTGAACTACGGAATGTCCGGTGTTATGTTGAGAGGCAGTGGAGTTCCTTTCGACGTGAGAAAGTCGCAGCCCTATGATGCTTACGACTTGGTTGACTTCGATATTCCAGTCGGTATGAACGGTGACTGTTATGATCGTTATTTGATCAGAATGGCCGAGTTCAGACAGTCATTAAGAATTATAGAACAGTGCATCAATGACATGCCCGAGGGTCCAGTCAAAGTCGAGGATTACAAGGTTTCACCCCCACCAAGATCAGTGATGAAAGAAGATATGGAGGCCTTAATCCACCATTTCTTGTTATTTACCAAGGGTTTCGCTGTTCCACAAGGTGAGACCTACACTGCCATCGAGGCTCCAAAGGGTGAAATGGGTGTGTACGTTGTTTCTGATGGTTCTGAAAGACCCTACAGATGTAAGATCAGAGCACCAGGTTTCGCACACTTGGGTGCTTTCGATCACGTTTCCAGAGGAAATTTGTTGGCCGATGCAGTCGCCATCATCGGTACTATGGATTTGGTTTTCGGTGAAGTCGATCGTTAGTCGGATCATAGTTTTCCAACCAATATTGATTGAAATGGATACTAGGAAAGTCAAGAGAGAACAGGCAAACCAAAATTATTTTTTCACCTGGACTCCATCACCATATGCATTTGTTGAACTCTTAGAATTGACAATCAAAGCAATTGATTTGAAAGAATCATAAAGTTTTCTTATTAAAGGAAACATAGATAGCCTAACAAGATCTCGGCTCTTGAAGGATCAAGGTGTTTATTAACGAAGTCTCCAAGGATTCATCCACATTTTCGTTTTTATATCTTTTTGAAAAATTCTTCAGAATTCATAATACACATCTATTTATTAATTAAATACTGACTTAAACAATAAGTAGACTGCGCTGGCACTCCCACCCACAAGCACTAGTAATTTGAAGGCTCCGATGTCTTCATCTTCTTGAGGTCCACGATATATATATGGATTTTGTACATGTGAGTGAGATGAATCATGATATTCAGAACGGTTCCGGTCGTGATTGAAATTTACGTTTCTCATTAAGTGTTTGGTCAATAATTCCTCAGATATACTCGAAGCGTCTCCATCTTTGTTTAACTGGCGTATAATCTTCTCTCTATCCCCCTCTGATAGATTTTTGCTGATAATTCTCTGTTCAAATTTTAAGTGCTTCTTCAAGTGTTCATTATAGTCAAAGTGTGGAACATCAAATCGATCCCCGTAGTTCTTATGCTGTCCATTGAATGTCGACAGGTTGTCAAAATTAGTGAAATTGTGGACTCGGTGCCTCTTCTTATTGAGTCCTGATGCAGTGTACAGAGAACCCGACTTCGAATAGTACTTGGCTTCTCCATAGTACCGATTATGCCACTCGTTGTTCCTCCTGCTTACAGCCGTGCTGCCATTTCCAGATCCATGCATCTTGAAATCGTACTGCTTTTTCTTTTTGGGGTCCTTCAAAGTGTTGTAGGCGTCTAGTATCTCAACGTACTTGTTGTTGTTCGTCTCCTTCTCTTCCTCCGAAAGGTGAGAGTTGAGATCGGGGTGATACTTTTTGCTGAGCTTCTTGAATTGCTGCTTAACGTCTTTCACGGTAGCATTGCCCGGAAGCTCGAGAATCTCGTAAAACGAAGCACCAGTCGATAGCTGGCGTATTCTTTCAATAACCCCACGGCCCCATAACGTGTCTCTACTCCGAGCAACCTGGCAAATGCGTGCAATTCGGCTCAGCATGATCCTATACGGCTTCCACCCAATTCAATAGCTCGAGTATCTCGTATTTCGGGAACTGGTTGCACAGTTGAAGTTCGCTCCCGGACCTTGCTTCCGCTGTTGCTGCAACACCCACTTTGTTTGCAATCAGCTGTGGATCTAGTGCTTTAGATGAAAAAGATAGACTCATTCACCGATAAGTATATGAAATGTCGCGGTTCAAATGATGGTATGATGCACACGACATTTTGGGGACGACATTCTATGATATAAAATGTGAACCTCCCCAGGAGGACATAGGGTTACTCCAGCGATGCTTTATCGACCCATATATGGTGTAAGACCGCTAGGTGGGGGCACCTTGTCGACATGTAGACATATCTGGATGCTCACAAACAAGTGTAGACTGAGAACTGATCCTATTTCTACGCAGACAGGAAGGAGAACGGTGGTAACTCCGACAATCGATTGGAAACCGTTGAAATCCAACACTACGAGCTTGACAACCGCAGAGCATCAAGCGAAGATTCCCGTATTAAGAAGGTTTTTTCTTGGGTTGATGATTGCTATGCCTGTTATAAGTTTTTTCCTCGGATGCTGGCAGGTGAAGAGGTTGAAGTGGAAAGTCGATCTCATTGCAAAATGTGAAAACTCGCTTGCTGCACCAGTGATAGAGGAGCTTCCCCCAAACATCGACCCCAGCGTGATTTCTGAGTTTGAATATAGACGTTTCAAGATCAAGGGGAGATTTGATTATTCGCAAGAAATGTTCTTGGGACCTCGCATCAAGAACGGTATGACTGGGTATTTAATTGTTGTGCCGTTCATCAGATCCAACGGTGGCAAGCCCATACTTGTGGAAAGAGGGTGGATACACAAGGACAAGGTCGTTCCTGGGACCCGGAAAGCGGGCTACCTTTCCCATCTCAGCTTGCCCGATCGCGAGATTGAAATAGAAGCGCTCTTCAGGCAAATGCCGGAGAAGTCTTCTTTGCAATTTGAACATGAGCAAGGAAATAGGTTATTTCACATTCCTGACGTTCCTGCAATGGCAGAGCAGTCAGGCGCTTTACCTGTGTATTGCCAGATGATCTATGACCTCAAAGATCATCCCGAATGGAAATCTCACCCCGAAGAGGGTAAGACATCTTTCTCTCTTAAAAGCTTGTTCAAGCAGAAGAAAGACGAAAACAACACTGACGGTCTTGAACTTTTGTCGAAAGATAGCGAAGACGCTACCTTACAATTTCAGGAGTTTGAATTTATTGAACAGGGAGTTCCAATAGCTGCTACACCTAAGGTGAAATTAAACAACAACCACATGCAATATTTAGTTACTTGGTTTGGACTCTCATTCTTTTCCACGGTGTTACTTGCCTACAATTTCTGGAAGAGAAGAAACTTTTCAAGTGCTGAGAAGATCATAAAAGCAAAGAGAGAGGACATGAAAAAGAACTGGTAGGTAATTATCATTGACTTGTATATATAATGTGTTAAATATGGCTCAATAACCCGAACAATACGACAAGAAGAGATAAATCTTCGACAACCATATCGAATAAGACCTTGTACTTTGTAATCTGCTGTACTATTGGTCGGAACCCGTTGAGTTTTGGAGTTATTGCAGACAAAAGAGACAAGCCCTTCAAAATCCAGTTGTCTCCACCATTATCATACAAGCTGTATTTGGTGCTGATAAAGTGGAATGACGTCAAGGTGACCAATTCACAAGTCACAAATATGAGGAAGAAGCCTGCGACATCCATGTTCTGCCCGGCGGCTCTAATGTAGCCGTAAGAGGACGACTTGAACAGATTTCCTGCGGTCATGTAGTGGTAGATGAAGTTCGTGATGGTTGTGATATACCTCACGGCCAAGAACCGGATGTACCATAACTTTCTTTGGTACCGATTGTACTGGTTCAATGCCATCTGGTACTGAACGTCCTCCGAGTCTTGGTTTGGAAAGGGACTGCCCTCTCCACTCGCCGACTGCTGGAGTGCACTGTTCATCATCTGTGAGAACATGTCTGTCGGATCTGACCCAGATCCCGTCGAAGGCATGCTTTGGCCAAACACCTTATTGAAGATTTGCTCTATGTCCTCTTGTTCTCCTGGTGCTGAACTGCTTTGTCCGATCAAAGATGCGAGATCCAGTATCTGAGGATCCTCGTCCACAGTCGGCGACGTCTGCTTGACCTCCTCGACTACTTCCGTTGCTTCGGGTGTCTTTTTGCTTGCTGACTCGTCCAAAACAGATACTGCTTCGGCCTCTTTCACTGATGAGCCTTGACTGAGAATTGTGTTAAGACGACTAGTAGCGTTTCCCTTGGCCATTTTTGCCTGTCTGCGCTCACGCAACAAGCGTCTCTTCTCCTCAGCTGATAATGACTCTGACATGGAAACTATGAACTATATCTGGTCGTATATTAATGGCTATTCAATCCTCCTCTGTTAACTTTGGGAATCTGAAAAATTCGATATTCCATTCTGTGAGACTTTCACCATCGATCGAGTCTTTGTCTCTAACTCCATCTTTCTATCGAGCGAATTCATATAGCATCTAGTCTATAGAACACCTTGGCGAGACCATTGACCATGAACCGCTCTGCAGAAGAAAACGAACCTCCTGATCATTTTCCCTACGAGGTGCTGGATCTCGACACCTCCACATCACGAACCGATAACAGTGGATCCAGGTCGAATAAGGCAAAAATCAGCTATCAGGAACAAACAAGACGCCAGAGAATCGTCAACAGTATGGAGAATAAAGACTACTTGTTGGTGATAGCCAGCCAACGGAATAAACTGGTGGAACAAGTGAAACACGAACTCATGCTAGAGCTAGTGTATGGGTGCGATTAGTGCTAAGCAGTCGCTGTTTGCATTGAGACCTAAAGAGCTCTATATCTAATGTACAAAATAATACAAGTGGTTTCCCAGAAGATGCTGTGGCTCGAAGGCCTATCGAAAGGGCCTCCTTGGTGCCTGTTTGCCCACGCGGCTGGGGGTATTAATTCGCTTTGCCTTGCTTGTAACGGTGGGGTTTGTATGGTGCGAGAGCGAAGAGGCTCTGGCGGAGCCGGTGTTGCTGCTGTCGAAAAGCCCCCGCATGTAACGCGGTGGCTGGTTAAGGTTCGGTGAGCTTTTGTGAGACAGGACAGTGACACCCGGTGTCTGGTGGATTGACTTAGCGGCGCCATCTGAAGGACCCTTGCCAAGCTGCGGGATCCGCGACTTCACTGCACCCGGATTGTTGACGAAAGAGCCCTCGCTTGTTGCGTACGAGTCCTCGTCGGTGGCCAAGGTCGCCACAGCGGCCTTGGGCCTGTTCCTCGTGGCGTCGGCACCTCGCAATGGCGTCCTGCGCACGTCTCTTATTCTCTGTGTTAATGTGGGACGGTTGCGTCTCTCTATGCTAGCTAGTTTCTCCTTGTGTTTCTCCTGCTCGGCCCTGGCGGCCGCGATGCTCTCTGTCAAATGCTGTATCTTGTGGTCCAACTCCCTCACGCTCTGTAGCCGCTCCCAGTTGTTTCTGGTCGGACACCCCGGATAATCCACGCACCACATCGTTATCGAAAGCCCATACAAGAAGCTAGCAAACGACTCGTTGAACCCGTTCAGAATCGCCTCGTGGATCAGCGCCAAGTCCGTCATGTTGCTGTCCAACTCCTCCAAACAGTCGCTCAACCTCTCAAACTTCTCCGTGTTCATCGCCGACTCGAGCGGAAGGTTCTCTGCATCAACAGGATAGTGTATCTTCGGTGACTGCGAGAGCAAATACGCCCCTGACGACCGGTGCAGCTGTCTCCGGCTGCTTTTTCTCTGCTGTGAGTTGGGTGTTCTTGGTCTTGACGAAGAAGACATCGTTATATATTACTTTTCTTTACTCTTTGCGTCCCCAAATTCAACAATTCGCCTCGGTGGTTCGCCTCATACACTTAAATATCACCCAGTACCACTATCGTCTATAAAAAAGCTTACCTTTTGTTAGCGCTCAAGATCAAGAGTAGTAAGTATGTGTTTGTTTTCTTTTGAGAATATTTAGTGGGACCTTTTGTTGTCCTGTATATAGTCGGGCTCTATTTAACGTCTTCGCCAACGATGTCCATCCAGGTCTTCCCTTCCTTCTTCAACTCGGCCAGGAGTTCGTCCCTGATGTGGGCTGGGAGACCGGGGCCCTTGTATGCGAAAGCTGTGTAGAGTTGGACGAAAGTTGCGCCAGCTTTGCCGAACTCTAGCGCATCTTTTCCAGAGGAGATGCCTCCGCAGCCAACGAGAACGAGGTTGGAGTCCTTGGTGTGCTTGCGGAGAGCCCTGAGGGCTCTGAGCGACAATGGTTTCAAGGGAGTGCCCGAGAGGCCGCCTGCCTGGTGGACGAGAGAGGCGTCGGTGGTGTGCAAGGAGTGCACGGGCCGCTGGACGGTGGTGTTGGAGACGATGATGCCATCGACGCTTGCGGACTTGGCAGAGTTTGCAATGGACTCGATCTCGGGCTCGGTGAGATCGGGCGCCACCTTGACGAGCACCGGAGGCTTCCTGCCGAGCAAGTTAGAGCCGAGGGCGTTTCTCTCGCGCACCACCTGCGAGAGAAGGTTGGTGAGCTTCAGCTCGTTCTGCAAGTCTCGAAGGCCGGGGGTGTTGGGGGACGACACGTTGACCACCAAGACGTCGGCATAAGGGCCCATTCTGCTGACACCCTTCAAGTAGTCCTCCACCTCGTCGCCGTTCTTGTTCTTGCCCAAGTTGATCCCCAACAACTGCCCGTCTCTGAAGGCGTTGGAGGAGGGTGTGGCCTGAGGCCCGCTGCGGGCCTCGAACTTGCCCAAAAGCCTATGGAACCTCATTTTCAAGGTGGCCAACACACTGAGGTGGCCCAGCGAGTTGAAGCCGTACCTGTTGATCACGGCCCCGTCCTTGGGCAAGCGGAAGAACCGGGGCTGGGGGTTCCCTGGCTGCGGTTCCGGAGTGATGGACCCTATCTCAACGTACGCAAACCCAACGTCAAATAGCCCGTCAATGGCTTCTCCGTCCTTATCCATCCCTGCTGCCAACCCTATGGGCCACTTTAATTGGCTCCCGAAGACATCCACCTTTAAATTGTCAAACTGCCCCGGGCTCTCGTCGCTGCGCAACCTAGGTGCGAGGCCGTACTTGAGGGCCCACACTCCCAAGCGGTGTCCGTCCTCTGCGTCCGTCAACCTCCTGATCAACGGACAGAATACATACTCGTGCACCGCCGCGCGAGAGTCATACGCATAGTACGCTCCTGCAAACAACCCTACCACCCCGAGCCCATTCACCACGGACCTGGGAACGAAGCTTGATCGGAGCAAGGTTCTGTTCTCAGGTGTCTTGAATGGCGCTGATTTGAATCGCTTAAATAACTCCCGGATCCTTCTACTCATATTTGTGACCTTCTCCTCGAGCAATGCGTCACAACCTTGAATACTGCTGCTACAAACCTTCTATTCACGTCGAAATATCTATCTCCTGATTGCTGGAGCATGGAAGTGAAAAATTTATATACACACCATGATGAGGTCAATCTTTTTTTTCTCAGCTCTTGATGCTCTATACTAACGATTCTTACTAGGTTTTTGTCAAATAGAGAGACCCTGCTGAAAGAATGAGTGGACGAGCTGATAGAGGCTCTTATGATAGAGGGTCCAGCAAAAAGTATGAAAGAGATGAGGGCAAATTCGGTAAAAAACACAGATATACCAAGGACAAGAAACTCAATGCTGGGTTGAAAAAAGTGGATAAACAGTACAAGGATGCGATCTTGGCGGCCTCTGGGACGGAAGTGTTGCTACAGGAGGATCTGGGGTTCTTGGAAGTTGAAGACCCGTTGGAAAAAACGTACAAGGTCAGACAGGATGATATAGAAAAAGAGGTGGATGTCAGCACCAGCAACAAGCGATTCGAGCTCAAATTGCCTGAGTTTGGACCGTATACGATCGATTACACCCGGAATGGAAGAGACTTGTTGTTGGGAGGCCGTAAGGGCCATGTGGCCTCGATAGACTGGCGCACCGGCAAGCTAGACTGCGAGCTCCACTTGAACGAAACGGTGCATGCGGTGAAATATCTTCATAATGATCAATACTTCGCCGTTGCTCAGAAGAAATACACTTTCATATACGACAAAACGGGCACAGAATTGCATAGACTCAAACAGCATATCGAATCCACTTTGTTGGATTTTCTTCCTTATCATTTCTTGTTGACTACCGCAGGTCATACGGGATACTTGAAATACCACGATGTCTCCACCGGAGACTTGGTCAGTGAGTTTCGAACTAAAATGGGTCCCACTCAAGCAATGAAGCAGAATCCGTGGAACGCGGTTATGAATCTAGGACACACTAACGGTTCGGTGTCTTTGTGGGCTCCCAATATGCCTGTACCCCTTGCAAAATTGCAGAGTTCGAGAGGACCAGTGTGCGATTTGGCCGTCGATAGAGAAGGAAAATACATGGCAGTGGCAGGGGCAGATAAGACACTCAAGTTATGGGATATGAGGAAATTAAAAGAGCTCGACTCATACTATACACCAACGCCAGCCAAGTCCTTGGATATATCCGACACCGGATTGTTATCGGTGGGATGGAGTTCACATACAACTATATGGAAGGACATTTTCAAGACCAGGCAGTCGGATCCCTATATGAACCATTTGGTACCTGGCTCTAAGGTTGAGAAGACACGATTCGTACCCTTTGAAGATATTTTAGGTGTTGGACACCAAAAAGGTTTTACTTCCATGATCGTTCCTGGTGCAGGTGAAGCTAACTTCGATGCTCTAGAACTCAACCCATATGAGTCCGCCAAACAGAGACAGCAACAAGAAGTGAGATCGTTGATGAATAAACTTTCTCCCGATACTATATCTCTCGACCCTAATATCATAGGAACAGTCGATAAGAGATCCAGCAGTGTCAGGCTCAAGCCAGGCCAAATCAGTGATTTAGAGGCCACGAGTGAAAATACAGAGAAGATGGAAATCAAGCCCTATGTCAAGGGTAAAAACTCTGCTTTGAGGAAACACTTGAGAAAGAAGAGAGAGAATGTCATTGATCAAAGAAGACTCAAGATCGAAAGAAACCTCAAGGTAGAAAAGGAGCAAAGACAAAAGCGTCATAACAATTTCAAGGGAATTCCTGAAGAGAAGGATCTACTTGGACCAGCGTTGGCTAGGTTCAAATGAGTACGGCGTTCTTACATATTAATAAGTAGTATATGTGTACATCAATCAATGCATCGCTAAATTGTATATCATGCTTTCAAATAAACTGTTCTCCCAGTTTACAGAGTTGATATACTCTTCGTCTATGTAGGAAACATCTGATGCGTGATCTACATTGGCGCTCTTCACAAGCTTACTATATTCTGTGCTGAGCGTCTCGTTTGTTTCCTTCAAATTATCTATGATTCTGAAATAGTTCAACTTTTCGATGTTGAACTTGTTGGTTTCGCTAATGATCTCTAGGTTTTTCTCGTTCTCGAGAGCTTTTAGCCTTTCCTTGAATGATGCTTCTGTCATTTCTTCTTTATCGTTGTTGATGATCTCATCAAAGTCCGTTCCAAAGTAATCATTGATCGAGATCCTATCTGTATCGCTTAAAAATTGCAAAGATGTCAACCCAAACGTGGATGTCTTGGTTGAAAATGTTCCCAATCGAAGAAGAAGCTCCGCCAACTTAACTATAGCATCTAGCTCTTTGAACGCTATAACCTGAAAGAAGGTGAACTGATTTAAGACATTCTCTATTTTCGCAGCCTTTTTGACACTGTTTCTCCGTTTCTTTATATTGTCAAAGTAGTTCAGCATGAATCGTTTTAAAAAAGTTGCCTGTTCATGGAGTTGAAGTGGCATTATTAACTTGTCATCTGCTTTCGTGACAACATGTACTTCGTCAAAAAGACGAGCTAGTTTCTCTTCAGCGTACTCCACCTCAAAATCTTCGTCATTCAAAAGAATCTTCAACAACTGGAACAAGATTTTTGGCTTGGTCAATTCATCCGATGTAGAAATAGAGAGTATTGGACTACCGGGGAACTCGCTCAACCACTGTATGACGGAGTTGAGAAACTTGATATCTGTCACTGACGTAGACATGTATGGTATGTGTTTATTACTATTCTCTTGAGTAAAATAACCACAAAGATATATATGGGCGCAAAAAAAACTTGAAGCGAAATATGACCAGATACTCAAATAACCAATGCCAGATGAACAGCCATGTACAATAATGATAATTGTATTAAACTATATGAGTGAGAGAAAAATTAATGAGATGTTCTGGCAGCCAAGGAAAAGTTAGAATAATCTACAGTAATCAAGTCATTAATTATACTCTGGCTGTTGCCATTCAAGTTATGCTTGATTCTTTCGAAGTTTTCCTTTTCTGCATTTATCAAGTCGAGAACGTGTTCAAACTTTCCATAAGATGACACGTTGTGTCTGGCAACCTTTTCCTCCAAGTCCAATTCCTCGATTAACTTATTGAGCTTGATTGAAAAATCTGCATCCGCATTGGTCTGGTCCAACCCACTAGATGCCTCATCGTCAAGATGAGAGTTCTGACTGAGAACTATGTGCCATGTGTTTGCTATCTGTTCGTAAGCCGTCTGTCTGACGTAGTGGAATTCTGTGTTGGCAAAGTTTGGTAATCCATGAATTAAGTTTGTCATGGAATGCAAAAATGATAAGGAGTTATGAGGATCCGTTTCGATGGGAGGTAAAAAGTTCAATATGAAATCCGAAAGACAGTTGAAAAACTCGTTCAAGTAAGGCTTTATCCGCAAGTATGAGTAGTCACTCTCCATGTCACACTTGTATGGTAAATGATTCATTATATCGGTGAATTTTTCCTTCATGAACTTTGTAGAGCTACTTACACTGGGCTTGGGGGAAAGTCTATCAACAGTGGATGTTATTTCCGGGTGTATCTGAATCAAGTCACGAATCATGCATTGGAGAGCGTTCTTTTCAAGCACCTCCACCGTTCTATTAACGGGTAAACGCTGACCACATATTTTTGGAGTTTTTGTCTTCTTACTTTTCAACACAGGCGACAAGGGGGCCCTCCTATTGTTCGCAGTCGTCTGCTTACTCACCCTCCCCTCGTCTTCGGCAAATCTCCGCTTCCTCATGTTTTTGGCGCCTAAACCCGCATCCTTGAAATCTGGCGAGTATCTGGGCATGCTGGACGGCAACTCACTCAACCCACCAAGTTCCTGATGCGTGCTGCTCCCGCGCGGCTTGACCGTCTCTGCGGATGCCACCTGGACACCCCACTGAAATCCCGATGTCATTATTTGGCCTATGCAAATATGTGTTTATGTTTCTCGATGCACAGATGTTCAAAACGTCCGTCTGCTACTGACCCTAAATCAACCAGCCTTCTCTGTTCTGTCTCAAGTTACTACCAGGGTACTTCTGTGGTATCTTCTGTAGCCTCCGACCAGCTTCAATGTCCTGTTCAAGAGCTGCCTGCTTTCCAAGATGCTTGACGCCAGGTCTCCTTCTGTACCAACCAAGTGATATTTGTGAATTTGTCTCTCTATCAGTTATGACCTACAAGACGCTAGTTCCTTGATACCTTCTCTGACTTCTCTCGTCAACAACTTCAACGCTAGTATCTATGCTTTTTTGTTTTCACTAGAGAGTAGCTAGTAAGCCAATACCTGTAGCAATCAGAAGAAGATGGCAATTCAAAGCAGTCAGATAATATTTTTGTAGGGCAAAATACGGTTACCCGGATCCAGAAATCACCAACAACGCCAACGACACCAACGACATCAAGAGGTCTTCGAACTACTACAGAGAGCTATGGGACATAGTCAACGTATATTATAAGGTAATAGTAGGCTCCAGAATGGATAGAATAAAATTCGGGCAGCCAATAAAAGTATTTACATCTACAGTGTTCGAGCATACAAGAGGACTAGTTCAATAGTAGTCGTTACCTGCGTACTCGCTGTCACTGCCATCGGGAAGGTCGAACTCAGACTCTGAATCCTGGTCGTAGTCAGCTTCATTGAAGCCCATATATCTGTTTCTCTTGAGTTCGACCTCGTCGTCGGACTTTATGTCCTCCGCGTCGGTCAAAATGTCACCATCGGCATCCGACGTCAGGTTCATGTTGGCACGCTCGTCTTCCTTTTCCTCAAGCTCGATTTTGAGCTCGTGTATTATATCGAAGCACTCTGCAAGCAAGGCATTGAGGGTGCCCTGACCTTCGGGGATCTGGTTGTTGATGATGAATTTGCCGTCGTCTCTGAGGTTGTCTAGAGAAGCCAACTTGAATTGGAATGGATAGAGCTCGCGTAGGTTGTTGAGGCCGTCGATGCGCTTGAGCTCCAATAAGCAACGGCGCACTGTCGTAAGCTGGTTGTGGATCGGCTGCAACGACTCGCTCACAGGCTCGGAGCTCTCAAGAAGCTTGTATATGAGGGCATAGCATCTTCTCAAAAGGTATAACACCAACATTTGCAATCTCTTCACCTTTTGATCTGATATGTCGATGCTGTTGTTGATACTTATTCTTTCGTCATCGACCTCTTTCAATAGTTTCTGGTAGCCGTACAAATCTGTCTCTCTCATTGTCCATCTTCTTGTTATAACTAGATTTTCCAATTTCAACTTCAAGTCGATGAGCTTTTTGTAAAGCTCGTTCAACGATGTGACAGACTTCTTCGTCGTTTCATCCTTTATTGAAAGCGACTCGAACAACGTGAGAAAGTGGTTTGTGTCCTTGTAAATAAAAATGTCATTGATCATATTATTGCAATCATCCATTAGTCCGTTCAACACTATTTGGGTCGAGTTCAACTCCTCTACGGTAGCCGAGGTGCTCTTGAACTTACCCTCCTCGTCTCTCGATGCCTCCACCGCCTTGAGTCTCTCCTTGAGCCCCTTTATCTTTGTCGCAAGCTCTTCGCTCGACGAATACTCTTCCGTGCTGGTCAGCATATTCAACAAGGTCTTTCTGATCAGAAGCACCTCTTTGTAAACCGGCTCCAAGTCATGCGGAATATTTCTGAAGTTTGCCTCAAGCTTTGAGTACAACGCCTCGCACCTCTTGAGCTTATTCCTCAAAAGTAGCCCTTCCTCAACCTTGTGCGTGTTCTCATTCTCCTCCTCATCGGAACAGCTCGACGAGTCAATTATCGCACGTATCTCGTTCAATCGCATTCGTATCGGCTCCAAGTCCTCCAAAGTATACACCTGGCATTCCTTGAGGTGGCCCAATAGCTTGTTGACCGTCGAAAGCGAGCTGTAGGTGGCGGGCGCAAACTTGATCAACCCGCAGGTCACAAAACATAGCGATATCAACTGCCAAATATCATCGATAAGCAAGTCGTTGTGGTTCGGCAAGTTCAACGTGATCCCCTTGAGTTCCTCATCCTTTCTCGTCAACTTAAGTTCATGCAATGTGTTCAAGAATTGGTCGTATATCTGATAGATATGCTTCGAGTCGATGTATCTGTTACGATTACTCTTCAAATCTGAAAGGTGATTATAAAACTTCACCAACTGTTCATTCAACGGCTTTTCATACGAAGGTATGCTTTTATTAGTCATAGTCTATCACTTGTGTACCAGAGAATACTCAACTAGCCTATGGGTTTCCTTATATCCAATCTTGGCTTAAAAATCACCCCAACTCTTAATAGAACATCTTAAAAATGACTATCTCGGGGTGAAACGGACTATAATTTACACAAAACTACGTTAACGACTGGATCATTTAGACTTAATATTGAAAGTATATAGGCTCAAACATTGACTTAGAAGAAATATATTACAAATTGTTGCTCGAACGTCGTGGTGACGGCATGGAGATGGGAACTTCCAGGGTGAAGGTGTGGTATAGGGCACCAACACCGTGGAGAGGGGCATGACAAGGTGTATGTGCACCAACGGGGACACGGTTCATAAAATCTTAACAGTGAATGCAAAACACAAGAGGCTGTATATTATAGCCTCAGTCAGTTTAGGTGTGTGGGTATACGTTAATCATGAATCGGGATTTGCAACTTGCAAAATTTTCCTCGAGTAGTCAGCCTCGTCCGCCAACGAACCTTCACTGATCCTGCGTCTCCCCATCATTGGGTTGAGTCGCGGATCCGCCAAGCCTGGCTCTTCCAAGGTTGTGTTTGCCACATTGTCTGAGGGATGGGTGAAGGGGTTGGTCATGGGCATGTCAAGCGGCGATGTGCCATACTTCGACTTGCCGGTCCCGCCTCTTCCAAGACCCAGGCCCAGGGCCAGGCCCTTTTCGTAGAACTCCTCTTCGTCCTCGTCCGTCCTGTTACGATACTTGAGGAAGAAAAACGCAGCAATACCAAGAATGGCTGCGCCGGCAACTCCACCTACTACACCACCCACGATGGCACCCACATTCGTCGACCTGGATTGTCGCAGCGACAGTGTCGACGATGAAGACGACGATGGAGCGGCCGTGGCGCGCGACGACGAATCGGTGTTCGTCACTGTCCTGTAAACGACCCTTCCTCCACTAGAGGAGGCTGTTGTTACCACCAGTCCTCTTTCCAGGCTCAGGGTGCTCGACGACGAGTCCTCTGAAGTAGAAGCTTCGACGGAAGATGACTCCGACGAGCTGGAGCTCGTCTCCAGTGACAGTGAGGAGGATGACTCCGACAGCTCTGATGTCTCTGACGTCTCTGACGTCTCTGAAGACAGAGAGCTGGTAGCGGAAGACGAGTCCGATGCGCTACCGGATCCCTGGTCTCCCTTTCCTTGGTACACGTTGAACGAGTTGCTTCCTCCACAAGTCTCCTGGCCGTAACCTTGACATTGTGTGTCGCAATTTGATGAGTCTACCTCGTTGCTGCTGCTGGCTGCTGAGCTCATGCAGTAACAGTATTGCCCGTCCCTGAGTGCCACGTATGCATAGTCACTACATGAGTCTGAGCATGACAGAGAGGACTGGAACTGTGCGGTACCCTTGCTCTCTGCAATGTTCACAGAGCTGTAACACCCTATTGGGTCTGCTGCAGAAGCTGTTGTGGCTAGAATCCACACAGTGAATATTGTTTTTAACAATGTCTCTTGAATCATGTCGTATGTTCTTGAATCGTTATTACGCCGTCACTTGGTTGTTTGCTTCTTTTCAAAGAATGTGATCAGAATCTGCCGATCTGATATTTTTATTCCTGCTTTGTTGTCTCTTTGCGAGTGTTCAACGCTACCTAAACGAGTGGATACTTCGGGTTGAACAACAAAGTTGTAACGAACGTAAAGGGGAAAACGAGTGAATGCTAGCGGAAAGTCACAGAAATTTTGCTATTGCTACCACTCCGGCTGCGTCACAAATTCTGTATATCTTGTCCGTGCCTGCTGCTTCGACACAAACTGGTTCTTCCTGGTCGTCGATCTCACGCGTAGCGACTCTGCTGTCTGCTCGCCCTCACGGATTTTCAGCGTTCTGCGCTATCCCGTGCTCTCCGGTGTCTGCCACTGTACCACTGCTGACGCCGTGCTGTCCGTCTGCTGTCCAGCGCTGTCCTCCGATCTTGCCGATCTCGACCGCTCTCAACCTGCCGATCACCGTCTTAAGACTGAATCCTGTGCT
The DNA here is from genome assembly GCA_031081905.1 of Debaryomycetaceae sp. ZIM 2471. Taxonomy (NCBI): domain Eukaryota; kingdom Fungi; phylum Ascomycota; class Pichiomycetes; order Serinales; family Debaryomycetaceae; species Debaryomycetaceae sp. ZIM 2471. The sequence goes on along the minus strand of JARYTF010000009.1, from coordinate 547,705 downwards.
AGCCTGTACTAGTCTATACTAGCTCCTTACTAGCTTCTTACTAGCTTCTTACTAGCTCCTTACTAGCTTCTTACTAGCTCCTTACTAGCTTCTTACTAGCTTCTTACTAGCTCCTTACTAGCTTCTTACTAGCTTCTTACTAGCTCCTTACTAGCTCCTATACTAGCGCCTATACTAGTTCCTATACTAGTTCCTGTACTAGCGCCTCTCCGATCAACCTTCTATTACACTAGCTCCTATACTAGCACCGATACAGTATTTTTAACTAGTATCTAATATTCTAATAGAACCACTTTCCTAAAAGAACCACTATCCTAATAGAATCAATATCCCACTATCCTAATAGAATTTATATTCAATAGAACTTATATCTAATAGAACTTATATCCAATAGAACTAATATCCAATAGATCCAATATTCCAATAGAACTAATATCCCAATAGAACCAATAGAACTAATAAACTATAATACTAATAGAACTAATAAAACTATTACACTAGTATCCAATTACTAATTTCAAGCCTTCAATTTAAAAATGATTTACCGCAAAAAATTTTCGTTACGATTGGGCGGCGAATTTAGGGAGGGCGTTGGCGAGGCCAGGCTCGGTGGAGGCGCGTGGGTGGTTTTGTGATCCATCCCTGCGGGCAGGCGCGCTAGGGAGGCGGACGGTCGGTGTGCAGGCGTGACGAATGCGGACAGGAAGGGGGGGTGGGTGCAGGGGCGTGCAGGGCTGGGTAGGTGCGCAGGGAGGGGGGTGGTGGTGGTGCGTGGTGGTGAGGGCCGTTGCCACGGCTGACGTAGGGTGTTCTGGGCGGGTGTGTGATGGCGGTATGCGGGCTGGCCGGTGGGACGGTGGGACGGTGATGTCGCTGACGGTCGGTAGGTGGTGCACTGGTCTGGCGCCGGCGCTAGCTGGTGCGCTGCAACGGGGGCGGGGACCGCCCCCGGCAGCTCGGTGGCGTCGTGGTGGCACGCTGTGGGTGTTGTGCCTAGATGTGGCTAGATGTGGCTAGATGTGTCTGGACGTCACGACCAGAACCGGACTATCTGGAACACATAGAAGCCGAGCACAAGCCCAAACCAGATGCGGTTCACGCAACGGGTCCTCTCCTGAGCCTTCTCTTGCATGCTGTGGTTGTGCCCCCAGTCGCCCTTCTCCTCGAGGCCAATACACTTTTCCACGGCGGCCATGTCTGGCCGGCAGAGGACGAGTGGGCTCTGCGACGGCAGGCTCTCAGAGCCTGTTCGGCCATCGCACCCCACACATACAGCGTCACTGACGGCGTCTGGTACGCCTGCTCTGGCTAGCGACATTAGCTTCTCGTACGGGTTGATGTAGATGTAGTTGACAGCCCGCACGGGAGGCTCTGTAGTCGCAGGCTCGCGGCCCAGCCGCGAGCCGGTGTGCTCTGTGGCCGGCACTGCGACACCCCCGGTGGTGTCTCTATGCCTTTCAGTACATTGGCGGTCTCCGTTAGCTGTTGGCATCCCCATTGCGTCTCGCGTATAACATACAACTACACTTAGAAGCTGTTTAAAGATTGAATATCGAATCGCATATATGAGTTCCTAATTAGGCAATATCTATCTCGTCCGAGACCATCAACCCCAAAAACGAGTCGATGACAGACGTTGCAGCCAAGCTTGTGATCTCGCTGTTGCTGTCGTATGGAGGGCTGACCTCCACAACGTCTGCGCCAACGACGTGGAGTCCGTTCAAGCCATCCAAAACGCTGAGGAGCTCGCGGCCCGAGAGGCCGCCGATCTCCATGGTTCCGGTTCCTGGCGCATGGGCAGGGTCGAGCACATCGATGTCGACACTTATGTATACGGGACCAGACCCGACGGTATCCTTGATCTTCTTGGATATGGCGTCCTTGCTCATGTGGTCGAAGTCCCGCGCTGTGATGACCTGGAACCCGCAGTCGGCATCGTGCTTTTGGTCGTAGCTGCTGTCGATGTATGGCGCTCTCAATCCGACGTGGAAGTTTGTGGGGGACAAGTATCCTTTCTCGTGGGCATAGTGTAGGAACGTCCCGTGGTTCAACTCCATATAATGCGAGAGTCCGCCCCCAAGCACCTTAGGATCCCAGGTGTCTATGTGTGAGTCGAAATGAAGCACGCTGAGTTTCCCGTATTTCTCAAACGCAGACTTGATAGCCATAAGAGTGATCGTATGGTCCCCTCCTACCGTTATGACCTTCGGCAGTTCCTCCTTTGTGCCCGACTTGTGATTGTGAATCGACCGGACTCCCCTGTAGAGTTGATTCAAGGCTATCCTGTTATCGAAAGGGGTCATGGGGACATCTCCACAATCAACGAGCGTGAGATTGTGATTCCGTGTGTCCCAAGGATCTATTTTCCCCAACTTGGAGCCTCTCTTGTTTCCTCTGACTGGTGTGATTCCCCCAAGAAGTCTCCTGCTACTAGAGCGAATCGACTCGGGTCCAAACCGAGCACCTGGTCTGTAGGACGTTCCCGTATCGAATGGTGCCCCGACCACAGCGATATCGATTCTCTCGTCAAAGGTATCAGGATCAAAGCAGTTAATATGGGGAAAATGACCAAAGGTGACAATCCCACCAAAAAGATTGGGGTCCAGGTTCAAGTCACTCGTGTCGTCCTTTTCAGGTAGCTTTAGCTTGGTCTGGTACCTTTGGAAAGCTGAGTGCGCTTTCTTCGAGCGTACCTCTCTGTGTTGCTGCTCGATGTTAAACGAGCCATATTTAAAATGGTCATTTTCGAGCTTCTCTTCAGCCTCGCCTATATCAGAAAGCCCGTCTACAGGCAGACGCAATGCTCCGGTGTCTATCAACTCCTTCCTTGTCTTTAACTCGTATTCTCCATCTACCAATTCACCATATATTGAATCCATAAACGTTATCTCGTCATCTCTACCTTGACCGAAAACGATCTCATCATTAGAAGCACCAACGGAGGCAGACGTTACTCTGTTTATTATTGTAATCAACGAAAGAGCAGTACAACAAAGCTTCATTCCCGATATTCAACACACTTGGGTTACTACTCTATCGGAGCTTATTGTGTTTAGATGAGATATATATATCTACCTATCCATATATAGAAACCAAACAGGCAATTACAAGCGACAGCGGATGTTTCTATACTGATATTGCTGGAATTTAGACGCTTTGAGAAGACGCTAAGCTAAAATACGTACTGATGCTCTTTAAAGTCGTGTTGTATTGACTTCTTTTGGACGTAATTGCAATTCAAAATAAGTTCGTAACGTTTCAAGTGCAAACGAATGACTCCTACTTACCTTCTATATGGTACATGAGAGCTTAATCAAGCCATCTCTTCTTCCTCGAGCCAGTAGTCAAGGAGGCCCTTGTGATTCTCTCGCTTGCTGCAACAGCTCCGGTTGGATCTGGAGCAGGAGAAGCCCAGTTTACATATGACGTTCTTGGAGAAATTCTACCTGGTGTGAGGGTTGTAGCGAAAGATGGGGTTCTGGCCCTTGTCGAATAGTATGTGACTGCACTGGTAGGGAATCTTGTCGAATATCTGGAGTGCGTGATTGTTGTTCCAGGTTGTGTTTGCATAGGGGCAAATCTTGTTCTGCCTGTTTGTCTTGTATACGTGATTGAAAATGACCTTGAGTTGACACTTCCACCATTAGCACCAACACTGATCTGATCCCCAGGTGGGTCTCCTCTAGCTGTGGTGGCCCTTGCGTTTGTAACAGCCGTGTACGTGCTGATAGACCCAGAAAACCCTCTCAACATAAACCTGTCAGAATAATGAATCGAGTATCCCTCCTCGAAAGTTGCGTAGACCTGAATATAGTAATATCCGTTGGTAACGTCGTTCTCGTCGATGGTGAATGTGTAACTGTGGGTATCCGCTTGACTCACGGTCCTTGAAATCAAACATTCAATTCCGTCGTTGGGACCAGTACACAAGGAAATCACATAGTTTCGAATTTTGGACAACGAGTCATCGTCGTCAGAGTCGTCAGAGCTGTCCCGCCATGCTACCCGAATCCTTCCCGAGCCTCCAGACGCGGAAACCGTTTGTGAAGCTTCTGGAGCGGTAATCGAAACATCTGCCAATACAGTGACTAAAAACACCAATAAATGCACTAAACCTCCCAAGATCATTATGACTAAATTTTGGTACTCAAATATTCGAGTGGTAGTTGCTATGAGTTACGTTAGTGGAGATGTTGTGAAGGGTAGATAAAGAATATGATTCAAGTTATTGTAGAAAGGCAGTGTCAGCTTTTAATACAATCAAAATTTTTGAACTGCTGAGCGTGTAGATTTCCTATTCGGGTAATATCTCGACAAATCAGTCTCCTTGCTCTGGCCCTCAGTTATTCTTAGCCTGAGGTCAGATGAGAAGGGTCCACGGCTCCAAACGTCGCCAGAGTCGTCCGCCGGTGTGTGTTTGTGTTAGGCTTCGTGTTTGGGCCGGTGGATCCTTGTATATGCACCGGTTTGTTCACCATGAGGCCTGTTAGGATCCAGCGTTGATGCGAAAAATCTCTGCCGATCAGATAGCAAGCGCTTCAAGGGTATCGCCGCATCGAACGGTCTTCGTGTGCTAGCTAGAGCATCTGGTCTAAACCAGATGCTCTAGCCAGCTCCACCTTCGTTGCGTGCCGATCACATGAGGGGGCGAATCCTTATCACAGCTCGCTGGAACTCTTTCTGTGCATGTATCAATTCTAACAGGAAACTGGAACATCTAGACTACTACACGATACGGCACTATCTATGCTTGCTGGGTACTGTTGTTGCTAAGAACTCACCCGCACCACAGCGGGGGACGCTGTCTTGTCGGCCGACTCAGACGTCCCTCTGCTCGGCGGCGGCAGGGCCCGTAAAAATTCGGAGAGTGTCAATATGTATGGAATACGGGGCCAAAAAATAAACCGTTGCGCTAGTGGAGAGCTTTGCGAGAGTTCGCGAGAGTTCGGTGGCAACAGCACACCCACAGAGAATAAAGTCGGTGCAGAGAGCTATTCGGAAGGGCGGCAAGAAGGCTCTATTACTGTGTATTTGTTTTCACGTACTGACCAAGTAATCAACGTGATAAATATATATATATAGATTAAGTCCGAAACCTGGCACACTCCGCATATAGCTGTAGTTGTCTTCGGTAAAATGCATTCCTGGAGCTCTATCCAGCTGAAGCTGAAGCTTCAGCTGCCTGCTCACGATAGTTTCTTGGCCTGAGCTCGACCCACCACAGAGTTCGACTTGCTTCGTCTGCGGCCCAACTGTGTGCTCTTTCTTGATCTGGTTCTAGCCGGCTTGGACCTCAGAGTCTCTTCCTGGCCCAGCTTGGACCTATGGCCGCCCTTGAATAATGACATTACTGTCTTCTCCACCCTCTTGATAGCAGACGACAGAAACATATTCAGAGACTGGACGTTCACATACATAGCAGCTCGGTGAATGTAAAAAATGAAAAACTCCTCACTCACCTAACGCAATTTGCCATCTTGAGCCGGAGCCAAGACCTGGGACTCACTAGTCTTATATACATCTACACCCATACATTTTTGATTTGCATATCCATCTATTTGCGTCTATATCCATCTACAGATACTAAAGTTACGAATCCATGGAGTTAACTCGGATCCGGTGTCAAATACATAAGCGGTGTAGCCAGTGTATCCCAGTTATTCCCGACTACTTTACATGTGCTCACGACCGTGCAACAAGATTGCCATGACTTGTTGCTGGGTCGTTTGCTAGCGTCACCCTAGTGCGGACTGCCTGGCGGGGACGCCCTAGTGATGCTGATCCATATGCGGACTATAGTGGACCTGATGGTGCAAGCCATGGGTTCAAGAAAGCTATTGATGGAGTTTGTCTCGGAAATAATTCAAAAAATGATATCCGAAGTCTATACGGGTGCAAAAAAGTTCCGTTGGGGTGGATCCGTCTGACGACTTCCGTGGTTCCATACAATGCTACGCGGGAGAACCACCGCTAAATGACACACCGGTGTATGGCCAGAGTGTAGCCGGGTGGTGGGACGGAGCTACGGCCCTCCCGGCGGTCTTGGCGTAGGTACGGAGCTGATCTAAGCAGGGGGGCCTAATGCGTACATAATAGCACTTAGCTCCTCATACGGAACACGCCACGGCTGACGGTGGAGGTGGCAATACATAGTGGAGGTGGCAATACATATAGAGCCGTTGTGGCCATGATCAGTGCCTGAGCAGGCACTGGTCAGGCACTGATTAAGCACCGACCAAGCGCTGATTAAGCACCGACCAAGCACTGATCAAGCACTGATCAAGCTCTCAAACACTTGCAAAAGTCAGAACTATTGATCACCGCTCAGACACCGTCACCAGCGTATCTGCTATTATAATAGCGGCAAATCCTCAGCATCAAAGTGGTGCCCCGGACTCTCCGTACTGCGAAGCAATTGTCTGACACCCATTAGTAATGCCACTGGAAGAGTCGCCGGATTTGCAACCAGCTTAGTGAGCATAGGCCACCACAAACCTCGCCTAGTGAGTATGGGGCCGATAGGAGTGCCTCTCCCGCGACGACCGGTCCCTTCGCGGTGGAAGCGGCGGGTTAGCGACCAGAGTGGATGGTGTAGGCGGTAAGTTTGCCTGTTTGGACGGTTGCGGTTGACGGTGGCGGGTTTCCTAATTGGGACAGGGCATCTCCATAAAACCCCAGCATCGCTTCTCATGTACCAAGTCAATCTCTTTTACTTCATTTGATCTCTATTGACCGTCAATCGATCTATTTATCCATCGATACAGAGTGAGACATTACATTGGTGCACAATGGCTAGATTGAACTTGAAAAACCTTGAATTGCTAAGGAACAGGCCTTTTGTTAACGGCGAGTGGATCAAATCTAAGTCGACCAAGACATTCAAGGTCACAGATCCTGCAACCGAAGAGGTGATTGCTGAGTTGCCCGACCAGACAAAGGAGGAGATTGATTATGCCATCAAGGTGACGGCAGATGCGTACAAGAGCTTTAAGAAAGTCAATGCGTACGAGCGGTCGAAGTGGTTGCGCAACTTGTACAATTTGATGATGGACAATGCGGACGACTTGGCCAAAATCATCACCTGGGAGAACGGCAAGTGCTTAACGGACGCCATGGGAGAGGTCAAGTATTCGGCCTCCTACTATGAGTGGTTTTCGGAGGAGGCCAAACGGTTGTACGGTCACACTATTCAGCCCTCCAACCAGAACAACAAGGTGATCACCTACAAGCAGCCGGTGGGCCCTGTCGGACTTTTGTGTCCATTCAATTTCCCCTCCGCTATGGGGTCCAGAAAGGCGGCTCCAGCGTTCGCTGTTGGATGTACCTGTATCTTGAAGCCTGATGCTCAGACACCCTTGAGTTCGTTGGCTTTGGCTTACTTGGCTGACAAAGCAGGGTTTCCTAAAGGTGTCTTCAATGTGGTTACGGTGTCTGCCGAAAGCACGCCATCTTGTGGTTTGCAGTTTTGCGAGTCCGAACTACTTAAGAAGATCTCGTTCACTGGCTCGACCGGTGTAGGTAAATTATTGATGAAACAGTCGTCATCCACTTTGAAGAAACTTTCGATGGAATTGGGTGGTAATGCACCTGTCATAGTTTTCGATGATGCAGATTTGGACCTTGCTGTCTCCCAAGCAGTCGCTTCAAAGTTTAGATCGTTGGGTCAAACTTGTGTTTGCGCTAACAGACTCTACATTCAAAAGGGAGTCTACAATAAATTCTGTGAGAAGTTTGCTGAAGCAGTGAACAACTTTAAAATCGGAAACGGTTTCGAAGACGGCGTTACTCATGGGTGTATTATAAACGAGAGAATCATCGAAAAGGTGGAAAGACACACTGAGGACGCAGTTTCAAAGGGAGGTAACGTACTAGTGAAAGGTGGCCGTTTGCCTCATTTAGGTAAACACTTCTACTCGCCCACCGTGGTAAACAACGTCTCTCTTGATTCCGAGGTTCTCTCTGAAGAGACTTTTGGTCCCTTGGCTGCGTTGGTTGAATTCGAAACAAAGGAGCAGGTCCTTGACTTCTGTAATGATACCGAGTACGGTTTGGCCGCCTACGTTTTCTCCGAGAACTTGAAAACCGTCTGGTACATGAGTGAGTTTTTGGAGAATGGAATGGTAAGTGTAAATACGGGCTTATTTACCGATGCTGCAATTCCCTTTGGAGGAGTTAAAGAAAGTGGTTTTGGTAGGGAGGGGTCCTTGTATGGCGTTGATGACTACACAGTCTTGAAATCCATTGTGCTAGGAAATGTCTACTGATGATTATTTATTCTTAGTTAGTAATACAGGCTATTTCGCAATCACCTTGGAATTGACTTCAACATCATACATTTTGGATTTATTGCGTCAAGTTCCTTTTGATTGAAATAATGACTTCCATATTCTTTGATCCACTTTGCTTCCACTATTATACAGTTTCTCATATATTCTTTACTCGTTAGTACGAGCTCGTAGTAGAGTATTAATTTTGGTGGAGGTTTGGTTGCGTAAAGAGACGAAGATGGGTGAATGTAAACCACTTGGTTCTTCTTCAATTTTCGATACGAATCTCCCATTCTTGAAAGGATACAGACGTTGGGGAAGAATCCAGAAACTATCGAGCGTTGCAAACTAGCCACCTTCGTAATTCGTGCAACATCTTGTGAAGATTCCTCCACCTCTATACCTAATTTAGAACATAATCTTTCCAATTGCGACTTGACATCCCTAACTCGTTTCAACGTCTTATATTGAATGAAGTTGTCCTCACACCACTGACTGGAAAATCCACTATCTACCCATTGCTCCCATATGTTCAAGAGAGTAAAATGGTCACCTTCGTCCTTATTGAAGCCTTCTTTACGTTTGTCCGCTTGTTCTTTCTTGTCCTTTGGTCTGTAAAACAAATTAGAACTCTCTCCGAGAACTGAAATTAGTGCCACCATTTCTTCCAAAACTTTCAAATTGGCACTGGTGATCAAGCTTTTGGAGAACATTGGGTCGATTGGAAATTCAACCATTTTGCGCCCGATGCTGGTCAACTGACCTTTTGAATTCAAGGCACCAAGGGCGTATAACAACTCTAAGGATTTGATTATAGAATCCGAGCTAGGGGGATCCATGAAATCGAAATTGACTAGATCATTAATTCCAAATGAGAGAAGAAGAAGAATAATGGTAACCAAATTGACTCTCAATATTTCTGGAACTGGATTTTCTTCTAGCTCATTGTGAAATGACCATTTTGTATATAATCTGAAGCATTTCCCTGGTCCAACTCTTCCTGCTCTACCAGCTCTTTGGTTCGCTGATGCTTTAGAACATGGTACCACAACTAAGCTCTCCATTCCCGTCACAGCATTGAAAACGTTTTGTTTCACATAGCCTGGATCGATGACATACTTTATACCATCGATGGTAATGGACGTTTCAGCTATGTTCGTTGCAAGCACTATCTTCCTACTATCTGGAGGCGTATGCTCAAAAATCTTTGATTGCATGTCTGCCGGAAGGTTTGCGTATATGGAGCATACTATCAACGGTTTTATTGAGGAACCCAACTTTTGAATCGAGTCGTTCAAACTCTCTTCCATTGATTCAATTTCATCTTGACCTGTCAAGAAGACTAAAATATCACCGGGCAATTCCTGAGCAGTATGAATTTGGAATATCGTTGTGATGGCAGCTTGTATATAGTTGGCTTCCGGATTCTTGGTATAATGGATATCTACTGGAAATCTTCTTCCTGGGATGTTGAAAATTGGGGCTTGATCAAAGAAGTCGGAAAACTTTTTGGCATTGATTGTGGCCGATGCAATGATAAGTTTAAGATCCTTCCGTTCTTTTATGATATCTTTCAAAAGACTCAAAAGAATTTCCGTGGAGACCGTTCTTTCATGAGCCTCATCAATCATTAGCGCACCGTATTGCGTTAGTTCCGGGTCTGACAAAAACTCTCTGAGTAGCATACCATCTGTGACATATTTGATAATTGTTTTGTCGCTCGATTTGTCTTCGAATCTGATGCTGTATCCCACCTCTTCTCCAAGTTTTACATTCATCTCCTCCGACACCCTACGAGCAACAGATGTTGCCGCAACCCTTCTGGGTTGCGTACATGCTATCTTTAGATACTTGCCGTCAATTTCTCCTGCATATCCTGCCTCGTATAGGTACTGCGGTAGTTGAGTCGTTTTACCAGAACCAGTTTCTCCAACAATAATCATAACTTGATTCTCGCTGAGAGTTTCCAAAAACCTCTCTCTATATTTGAAAACAGGTAGCGACTGTCTCACATCCTTCAATCCTTGCGTTTTGGCTTCGCTGTTCTCAACTATCTCTTCATCATTTATATCTTCCAATTGTTGGTCTTGATCAAAGTCGATGAATTCAGACTCATCAAAAACAAACTCATACTCCTTTTGGCTTGGTATCTGGATCACTTCTGGTGCTTCGTTACCCTGGTACGCCTTTCTCAATTGATCCTGTTCCCACTGGTTCTCGTATCGGTTTTTTTTCTTACCATCCTCCTCGTAGGCGTATTTGGCGTTCAAAAGCTCTGCTTTTCTTCTTCTATCCAACATACCATCCTCATTCACGTAGCTCTCTGGTAATCTATAGAGCGTATCTTGACTCCCAACAGCTAAGCTATCCCTCTCTTTCGTTATGCGAAGAATCTCTCTCTTCCTTTCAAGGTCCCTTTTCTCACCGTCGCTTAGCTGCTTGTATCTATTCTCGTATCCATCTATTTCTATCCTGAGCTGTTCAAGCTTGTCCTGCTGGCGTTTTTTCAAGTAGTGCGCTCTGGACTTGTCTCTGAACTCATCCATACTCTTATCGGGCTTCTGTACTCTGCTTTCAACATTTTCTGTTCTCTTGTCTTCGTCTCTCATAGTCTGGGGAACACTTTCAATTTTTGCATCCTTAAATCTGTCGTCGTGCTGACTACTGTTGTCCTTGATTTCATCCCATTCATCGTCGAAGTTGCGAACTCGCTTTCTCCCCTTTCCTTGTATAATGTTGGACGACATGGTAGTTGTTGATAGCTAAGAAAACTCTCAGATATAGACATTCAGGCCGTTTTTATATCGCGATGATCATAAATTTTTCAAAGTCCCTAAAGATCTTCGGGGCCATTTCCACCAGGGAATTTAAATTAGCTATAGTGGTGAGAAATGTCGAATCTCTCGTTACCTGCTACAGGAGTCTCGAGGATTTCACCAGATGTTCCTGACTCGTCATTTTTCAGCTTGAAAAATAACTCTACTAAGGAATTCAGCTCCAACAACGAATTATCATCATCGTACATCCCACCCTGGAACGAACCGTATATAATTGGAGTAGGTGGCACTTCGGGATCGGGCAAAACGTCGGTGTCTCAAAGGATAATTCAAGAATTGAATCAGCCCTGGACGGTACTTTTATCATTTGATAATTTCTACAAGACCCTAACTAAGGAAGAGAATGATCTCGCATTCCACAACGAGTACGATTACGACACTCCTGATTCGTTGGATCTTGACTTGATGGTGGACGTCGTTGAGAGATTGAAAAAGGGGGAAAGGACAACAATTCCGCTCTATTCTTTTGCGTTGCATAGTCGTACCGATAAGACGACCACTATCTATGGGGCCAATGTCATTATTATCGAGGGTATTTTCACCTTATACGACCAGAGATTGATGGACCTTATGGACCTCAAGATCTACGTTGACACTGATTTGGATGTGTGTTTGGCCAGGAGGCTCTCAAGGGATATATTGTATAGAGGAAGAGACTTGGCAGGAGCTATGAAACAGTGGCAGAGGTTTGTTAAGCCCAATGCAGTGAGGCACGTTATACCCACGATGAGCAACGCTGACTTGGTGATCCCAAGAGGCCTGGATAACTACATAGCTATTAGCTTTATGATCAAGCACATTCAGAAGCAATTGAAGCTCAAGAGTGCACTGCATTTGAAGCATTTGAAGCATTTGGGAATCAAGAGCGACTTTAATTTGAAAACTCACCCCAACGTTCAATTACTTCCTGACACCAATCAAACTAGGGGTATTAACTCGATCATATTCGACAAATCAACAGAGAGATCAGATTTCATCTTCTACTTCGACAGAATATCCTCCCTCATAGTGGAGAAGGGAATAGAGTTTTTAACTGAGTACAACGTGGTGGATATTGTCACCCCAGAAAACCAGGTATACAACGGTATGATCCAAGACTGTGAGATATTGGCCGTTAATATTATCCGTTCGGGCGATTGCTTCATGACTTCGCTCAAGAGAACACTCCCAGACATCTCCGTGGGAAAATTGTTGATTCAATCCAATTCTCTTACTGGTGAGCCCCAGCTTCACACTGAATCTCTTCCTCATGAGTTAGAAGGAAAGAAGATACTCTTGTGCGATGCACAAATAATTAGTGGTGCTGCTGCAATCATGGCAATACAGGTCTTGTTAGATCACAAGGTAGGCCAAACGGACATTATTCTTTGTTCATACTTGTCCACAGAGATAGGTTTGAGAAGGATTTTGTGTGTCTTTCCAAGCGTTAATATTGTTATTGGCAAATTGAGTGTTTCGGATGATGATACCGTGGATGACAAACAAGTATGGTACAACAGAGAGAACTTCAAAGACAGTGACTGGCACTTTAGAAATAGATTCATTGACAACTTATATTTCGGCACCGAGTAACATGCCAACAATCGCCTACGCTTATTCAATATATACATCATTCGTCATGGTTCAAGTATTCAGGCTTGGTGAACTTAATTGCAGTAGAATTTCGTCGTAAATGTTTCTTTCCGTGGATTGGAAAGCTCTTGCAAGTCGGACTCTCCGAGTGTGAATCGTCCCACTCAGCTTCGACATCGTTGTGCTGCGAGCGTATTGGGTCTAGCGTACGCAACTTGCTTGCTCTGTGTTCATTCCAGCCATCCAAGTCCCAAAAGGTATAATTGTGTTTGATATTCTCCATTTTACTTCTGCACCTGCTTTCGCAGCCGAAGCTGGTGCGCTGCTTCTCGTTTTCCCTGAGCTTGTCACTATCTTCATTGTACTTCTCCTTCTCGTGACATGCTAGAAAGGCCCTTAACGGGTAACTCAGCCCAATATCTTGGGGAGCATCGTCTCCAGACCGCACTGCCAATTGGTATCGCCTCATCATTGGCATCGCTCTGCGCACTAACGGTCTTGTCTGTGCTGGAGCTTGTTCCAATTCAAGGATCCTTTCTGCCAGTAACTAAGATGTGTAAACTAGTTGAGATCTGGTCTTTAATACTTTCTTATCGTATAAATTGACTACACTGTTATGGTGATTGCTGATGTTTAAAAAATCGACATTGCTTCACCTAAGATATGCGCATGAATTTTTCACTTTCGATCTCAAGTGTAATTCGCCATCTATATATAACTTTCTAGCACCATATAGCTGCCCTGTTCTCGTTTCCCCTAGCTCTTCAAACCCCACCAACTACGTGCATTCGAGCTACACCGTATGCATATGGCCCCACCCAACATATCATTTGTACAATTCGCACAGCAACCAAATCAGCAGTTTTCGCAGAAAGGAATACTCTGGAACCTATTGTTGCGGCAAACAAGATTTGGAGTTTGTGTTTTCGGATCTCGCAGTGATTATCGTATGTTCAGCCATCCGAAGCCCGGTTTGCTCTGGAATGCATGTCGCTTTGAACTTGTGTGATTCTGCACCAAACGGCAAGCATAATCTGGGGTCAATATTGCTACATCTGATCATTCTGCAGAGTTCCCCTCGGGACTCCAGGTACCGCAAACCTGTCACCCCGTATTTACGAGTTTCTATTCGCAGGCACACATCCACCTACATGGAACGCTTGGTGGCAGCTGTATGCTAAGGCGAAAGATCCCTCCGTAGCGCAAGAGGCCTTTCTCGATAAGATTGGTGAAGATAAGAGAGAAAAGATGTTCGGACTTTCACCACCGAAGACCAAAATCGTCCCCAGATTTCGAGTCAAGTTCACGAAAACTTCGTCAGGCAGACGAGAGGCATTCTACAATAGATCCTAGACGTTTTGCCTAACGGTATTGAAGAATCATCAGTTGCTTGTCCCGCAAAGGAGAAAATATCTTGAGTGCCTTGAAGAGTGCCTTGAAGTACCGAGATTCAAATTGAAATTTAAACCTGGACATCACTAGACAGAGAGTGAAAATGTTGAGAGCTGCCCAGCAATACACAAGAACGAGGGGCACCGAAGTGTCGAGCAGTGTCATGACATTGAGAACCTGTCTTCATGGTGGCACTGTGAGATCTGGATGGAGTAGAGGATATGCGTCGTTCAAAGCGGCCGAGCCTTTGGATCTTTCGGCCGTCAATAAACGGACAATTGATGCAAAGTACGCTGTGAGAGGGAAGATTCCTATCAGGGCAGACGAGTTGAATGACATATTGAAGTCAGACACAACCCACCAGCTCCCTTTTTCCAAGATCATCAATGCCAACATTGGTAACCCTCAGCAGTTGGACCAAAAACCACTAACCTGGTACAGACAGGTTTTGTCCTTGTTGCAGTACCCCGAGCTTCTCGAATCTGGCAAGGATTTGTTCCCCAAGGATGTACTTGCAAGAGGACAGGAGCTTATCAGTCATCTTGGATCGATTGGTGCCTATTCCCACTCCCAGGGAGATGGATTCATAAGAGAAAGGGTAGCGGAGTTCATCACCAAGCGTGATGGATACAAGTCGAACGCCAGCGATATATTTTTGACTGGAGGAGCCTCTGCTGCGGTCCAGTATTTGATTCAGTTGCTTTCAGAGGGAGAGAAAACGGGCTTTTTGATCCCTATTCCCCAATATCCCTTGTACACAGCTACAATCGCCTTGAACAACGCTGTTCCTGTTGGCTACTTCCTCGAGGAGGAGAATGATTGGTCTACCAATCCAGAGGGGATCAGAAACCTCATCAAGGAGAATCAAGCCAAAGGAGTAAACATTAAGGCACTTGTCGTCATCAATCCAGGAAACCCCACAGGTTCAATTCTCACTAAAGAGAATATTGCTGAAATTATCGACATCGCCGCTGAGCACGGCCTCGTTCTTATTGCAGACGAGGTGTATCAGGAAAACGTTTTCAAAGGCGAATTCTTGTCAGTCAAAAAGGTTCTCAGTGAGTTGAAAGAGAAGGATCATGAAACTTACAACAACGTCCAATTAGCCTCGTTGCATTCGACTTCTAAAGGTGTCAGCGGCGAGTGTGGTCAAAGAGGTGGCTACATGGAGGTTGTAGGCTTCAGACCTGAGGTGAAAGATATCATCTTCAAGTTGGCGTCAATCAATCTATGCTCTGTAGTGTCGGGACAAGCATTAATGGAATTGATGATCAATCCCCCCAAACCAAATTCACCCTCCTACGACACTTTCAAGATAGAGACAAGTCGCATCCATGACGACTTGCAATCTAGAGCAACCTTCTTGCACGAGTGTTTCGAACAAATGGAAGACGTTTCATGCAACAAACCAATGGGTGCTATGTATTTATTCCCCCGGTTGGACTTCGCCAAAGACGTCTATCCTTCCCTCTTCGAACTCAGCAAAAAGGAGGGTCTTCAACTTGATGAGATCTACTGCATCCGCTTGTTGGAAGAAACAGGAATCTGCTGCGTCCCTGGGTCTGGTTTCGGCCAAAAGCCAGATACTTACCATTTGAGAACTACTTTCTTGCCTCCGGGCAAAGAGTGGATCAGTAAATGGGCTAAATTCCACGCCAAGTTCGTTAGTGAGTTCAAATCGACATAGATAGACACAAATAAAGTGCTTCACATAAGAACTGGATAGAATCAATGTAATGTCATCAGCTGTGAGCTGAGACTGAACGCGAAATAGTCTTCTTTGACATTATGTATATATTTTGAAGACTTTAGCCCCGTAGAAGTTGGTTGTATAGTGTAGTGGTTATCACTTTCGGTTTTGATCCGAACAACCCCGGTTCGAATCCGGGTACGACCTATATCAACTATTTTTTGTCTCCGCTATTGCAGCTTTCATCCCAGTCTGGTGTCCCACTCTGGGTCATTCTGGTCACCACGGTCCACCGACTACATCCTTTGGATTTCGGTTGTTAGTGAGGTGTTGTGGATGGTTTTTCTATACCCATGAAGCGATATTAGAATGGGTGCAAAAAAAGCCAAAATTTGCATAAATTGAGAAAAGATAGTGATAGTTTGGGTCACCAGTTGCCAAAGCTTGTTTGGCAACATTACCTCACGAAAAGAACAACGTAACCAAGGTTGACTCACCGAAGCATTGCTATCGCGACTCCTGAGCGTACGTGTTCCCTTACAATGAACCCATAAATGAAACGTAGAGAAGTATCAGAACAGTAAAATCGATATCGGGAAACGAGTCTTGAGACCACTATTGGCTCTATTTTTCTACAAAAACATAGCAGAGCATTGCGGAGACAAGGAGAGAAGCAATATTTGGGACACTCGAGACATAACTTCTTACAAGTACTGGTCAAGGATGCTCTTTGGGGATTTATGAAAGTGAAGCACTTGAGTGAAAAATCGTTTAGGACGCGGTGCGAAGTAGATCTGAAAATATATTTAGTCCTTCATAAGCCTTGGACTCTGGGTTGAAAAGAAGGCCGATTAGTAGTGCTGTGAGTTCCAGAGAAGACAAGGATCCGGTTTTGAGGTTGGTCTTAGAAAATCAGAAAGCTCAAGATGGAGAAACAGAATCCTTTGTTGCCTTTCGCTTACTCTACGTCATCCAAGGATGAGATTGCATTGAACACAACACCCCGGAAACGATCGGTTATCGATGAGAATGCTGTGAGTATGTATCACACACGAAGCACAGGAGGAGGTAATGGCATGGAGCGGCCTTTTTTGGCCGGCGCACCAAGTTTGAAGAGAAAGATGGGGGAGAGTTTTAACGAGAAGGACGATATCAAGAGACGAGAGACGGAATTCGAGGAGTTTGAAAGCGAGCCAACTGTGATCGACGATTTCGACGAGGAGGATGATGTTGGGGATGAGGACAAGGAAAATGTTTACGATCTCTCAAAACGACGTATTTTGGCACCGCCTAGTAGTCCGCCATTGGCGACTGAGCCAATATCCGAGACCGACTATTATGGCCTTGAATTCCCGGTTCAAAATGGACCCAGTGAGTTCCACAATGAACGTTCCAAGCCGGTAAAGGATATTGGAAATGCGGCCTCTCTCAAGGTGCTCAAGACGCCGTTCACGAATCATGAACTTAGCTCGGAGTCTGATTTTGGAATTGATAGATTCAACAGGTTTAAAAATCCCAGCTTGAACAAATGTCCATCAACAGACAAAGAGGAATACGACCTTAACGAATATTGGCAGAGCCAGAATTTTGCATTGAAGAAAGCCCGGGAGAAGATCATTGACGCTTTCGAAAACATGCAAACCACGATCAATCTAGAATCAATGAACCTTCACGACGTGCCCGACGAAATAAAAGATCTTGACAATTTGGTGATATTCAATCCTGATCTTAACACACAGATATCGTATCAACTATATTTGACCAATAACAACCTAAAAGAACTCCCGCCATCCTTGTTTCAATTCACCAAGCTAAACGTTTTGGGATTGAGGAGCAATAAGCTTGAACGTATTCCTCCTCTAATAAAGCGATTACAAAACTTAACAGATTTGACTTTGGGAACAAATAGATTAAGTTTTCTTCCTTACCAAATCCTCGAATTAATCAGGCTCACTACATTCAGGGCAGGACCTAATCCTTTCATTGAAATACCAAATGATGCCGTAGCAGTTACTACTTCAACTTTGAATTCAGAGAGACAACGAAATTACATTTCCAAACCCTACATTTTAGCACCGGCGGCGAATCACAATATCCCCACATTGAAAACTCTTTGTCTAGATAAGATAGCGAAGTACAATGTCACATATCAGGAGACGAAGAGTTGGAAAAAGTTCACTCCAAAGATTTTTCATTCTTTGATCGTGGAGGCAATCTCCAAGGGCCAGTATGAAGAAACATGCAGTGAATGTGACAGAATTGTTGTTCAACCCGTAGCGGAAGTATTCGAATGGTGGAACTTATTGCAGAACAAGAATGTGCCAATCAGGAGGCAGTTTTGTTGCGGTCAATGTTTACGTAGTTGGAAATCAAACGTGCAACTAGATTTAGAGAGCGACGATATGTTATTGAGTTTTTAACGAGTATAGTCAGCATAGTTTCTTTACGTAATTACAAGGAAATAGACCAGTATTTCCATCCAACTCTCCCTTCCACCAATTTCCATTGTCTTCTAAGATTTTTATGAAGTCACCTGGCTTTATAGTCAAATCTCCTTTTTGCTCTCCTTTGTAGTTATATATTGCTTGACAATAAGTATAATTTGGATCGAAGTTAGTAACCGGGACCGATTCAACTTCAGATTGAGTAGGACTATTAGTGAGTTGTCTCAAAAAGTTTTCCCTAAATGCAACTATTGATAGTTCTTTGATGTCGTCTGAAGCACTTTTGTTCTTCATGAGAAATTCAGCAACAAGTTCATCATAAAAGCATTCGTCTCTTAACGCCCTGGGACTGAGATTCACCATCCCCATTACTGATGATAATGTAGAGTTGATTTGATAAGTTACCATCAATTGAACGTAATACATCATGATCTGAATAGGTTGCAAGGCTATGTCTACTAGTTTGAAGAAGAATGGTAGTTCTTTTTTGAGTAAACTGTTCATCTCTTCATACTTCATTTTTGACTCCTCCAATTTTCGTTCAAAGTTGTATAGCTGTTGGCCCTGCTTGATGGATAGTTCACATCTCTTTTGTTTCATTAGTAAACTATCATGAGCATCAAAAACCTTGTCATAATCCATCAAGGCATACGATCTGGCTTTCACTTTCTTCTTGATGTTCTTGATTACCTTCAAGATTTCACCTACCTTCGAGTCGATAGTATCTGCCAAGAAGGTCAACTCCGCGGTGAATGAAGCACCAATATGATTAACCGTATTAACATAACTCTCCAAATCCTCCCATAATTTGTATTCCTTTTCATACACCAGTCGTTGAACATCACTTTCAAATACGTCTACATTCGTAATGCCAGATGCATGGTCCCTTTCTAGCTCATCCTTCACAGCTCTCGGTAGGTTGCTATATGGATCAAATAGATTTTTGAAACCAGTGCCGATAGTGGAGAAACTCGAGACCGTAGAAACGGTCGAGTCCTTGTACTGGCGGGTATATTTTTGCAAAGACATCAAGCATCTCTCGACGTGATGTAGCGTTTCTTGTGCTCCATCAAACTCTTCGTCTACAGTATAGGTGCTTAACTTTGCCCTTTGTCTTAAAAATTGAGGTGTTCGTTTGATATCATTCCATTCAATATGTTCCTTTGTCAGTGATTTGATTTTTTCATCTGCCACCTTAAGCTGCTGACTCAAGAGAGATGTAAGCTGGTTAATACCTAGTTGTGATTCCGGCGCCATTTATCTACAATGAAACAATATCCCGACCATTCTCTAGCGAGCTCAAAATGAAATGACTGCGAATCTTTATATTTGTGGTTTTCGCAACCTAAAAAAGTTGAACTATGTTACAGAGAGAATTAGATCAAGGATGCCCGTGATCTGTTCCAGGCCAGGCGAAGATCTTTCCTTTACCCGAATCTACATCTTGCACGGGGATGATTTTTTCGTAGCCGCTGAGAGAGGATTTTGTCAGTCTCATGATTTTAATTGCATCGACCTGCTTCCTTAGACTATCTCTCACTCCTTCGTCCAAACCATCAAGAGTGCCACTTAAGTCACCTCTTATTTTTAAAATCTTTTCGCTTATGACATCATCTAGGGTCTGTATCAAACGTTCTCCGAAACTTTTATCTGTAGGCAAATTCATATTAATCTGCTTTTGGAGTTTACATACCAACACTAGATTGCTAGCAACAGTGGAATAATACTGTTTCGGATTGAAACCCTCCAGCCTATTGTTCGATTCCAATGGGGGATTAATAAGTAGCAAAGCTGCATAGTACAACATTATGTGAATATGAACAGGGACATACTTGAGATTATTCAAAATATCACTGTCATTGAGAACGAGATTGAGAATCGTGCGGGCAGCATTGATCGCTATGCTGGCATCCACCACCCTCTTGTCTTCAGATAATAATTCTTTGTTGGAGATGAAATCATCTTCATCGGAGGAATCTGAATCATCATCATCGTCATCTACCTCATGCACTGAGTCACTATCGATGGCTGGGGCATTCCATTTGGGGAGAATGTTACTGTTGTATCCAGCGTCTGTTTCCAATTGTCTGATAGCACTAGAATTTATATGCATCTTAGCAAAATTGTAATATATCAAAGTCGATTTAGATGACCAGACAGTTCCCACGCTACCTGGAGATAACAAAACTGTCCAAGACACCATCCATTTATCGAGTTCCAAATTGGTCTTGGAAGGTATTCCGAGGGCGGAAGGGCTGATCAAATCCCACGCTTGTCCTTTAAAGACTTCAGAAAGTGCCTGATTATACTCCA
This sequence comes from Debaryomycetaceae sp. ZIM 2471, assembly GCA_031081905.1. NCBI lineage: Eukaryota > Fungi > Ascomycota > Pichiomycetes > Serinales > Debaryomycetaceae > Debaryomycetaceae sp. ZIM 2471. The sequence goes on along the minus strand of JARYTF010000009.1, from coordinate 527,190 downwards.
CCTGAGAGACAAGACGCATATCGTTTATACGTTGATATTTCTCAAATTCTAGTTGTTTCCGCTCATCCAAAAGCGTATCATTCAATGATGTGGGTATCGGTTTCACGACGCTCTTGCCTATTGTGCTGTCTCCATTTTCTATCTTTCTTTCATTATCCGCGAGCAAGATTTGTCGACTATGAGTCAAGCTATAATCGGCATGATTAACTAATGATTCTCTATTGAATGTCATACTCTGTTGACCATCCAAAACGTAAAGCAAGTACCATAGCTTGAGCTTATCCTTGGAACTCAAATGAGATTCTTCTGAAGACCTCTTCATAGGGGAGTTTAATCCGATCTCCTTTGCAAACTGTAATGCTAAGCCTGTGAACATTTGAGAATCCGAAAGCCAAAAGCTACAGAGGACTAATGCAACAATGGTATTGAAACCATCAACTTCATTTTTAGGTTTTCCCTGATATAGGAGCTTACCACATATCGATTGAAGGTAGTTTTGTAAGTGGGTAGATTTGTTGGAAAGACTCTTCTCAGGATGATGCATAGATGAGATTGTACATATAGCACAAACCAATATCGGTGATGACTCCCAAATGTTGTCAACCGATATTTTGGATATATCAAACCCAAATAACTGTTGCGAGATATTGAAATTGAAATATTCGAACAATACCTCAGCTTCTACTTTTGACAAGAAGCCTCGTCGAAAATCCTCAGGTAAATGACTTCTGCCTTCACCGGCCTTGTCAACAGAAATCCTCTTTTTCTTCTTATCAGGCCCCAAGGCTTGTTCTTCTAGGTTAGGCTCGTTTGACTTGGCATTGCCCAGAGAAGTTTGAAAGTGACGGTTCTGAAACTGTTGATGTGCAATCGCAGAATTCTGTGTCGCAGGGTACGGCATTATGTTTCTTTGAGGCGTATTCGGCTGCTTATGACTGGAATACAGATATGCATTCTGTGACAAGGAAGAGTTTTGTTGTTCGGACGTCTGGTTTTGTAACATGAGCTTTTGGTTTGTCTTCAAAATGTCAACCAAGTCACTAAGCTTATCATCAAAAGTATCGATTCTGTTTTCTATCTTTGACTTCCACAGCAGTTCCAGCAGTTCTTGGGGTTGCATCAAGTACATCGCTTCAGGTCTCATAACAGACGACGCCTGTGGTTGCTGGATATTCCCGTTTGTGTGCCCCAAAAATGACTTCAACGATGGTAGTGCTTTGTCTTCCGCAGCTTTGTTGCTTGAAGGTGAGTTGTTGTTCAGTGGTCGTATTCCAGGTAGCTTCAATGATGGAAGCTTAGGAACGAACTGGCAAGTCACGGCCTGTCCGCTCTTAACACACCTCTCGCATGGAAGGCTATTATTGTATAAGCATTTGACCTTAGATTTCTTACAATTGGAACATGGTTTTGTTCGTTTTTCCTTGGCCATCCCTCGAAGAAGATGTTCAATCCATCACCTATCTAGTGAGTTTGATAGATCAATACTTTTGTGAGGTCTTTGTGTAACTTCAGAGATTTGCAGCTTACCAACCATGTTTTGCATGTTACAATCTGACCCCGGATTACTGGATCATGAGTCGAGCAATCGTTCCACGGCTACTCTTCAGTGGCACTAAGCAGAAAGATATAAGAGAGCTAGTAGTAGGCACGGAACCAAATCTAAAACAAAACACATATACTCACTTGAAGATGTCAATGAAACCAAGAATAAGGTCGTTTTTTGGCGCATCCAGACAGTACGTAGTAGCTGGTGCTTCGAACAACCCCAGTAAGTTTGGTTATAAGATTCTGAACTGGTATGCTAGCCGTGGATTGCCATTCATCCCTCTCAACCCTAGGGAAGACGAAATCTTGTCCACCAAAGTTGTTTCCTCAGTAGACGAAGTTTTGGACGCATTGAGCGGCAGGAAAGATATCAAGGACCACAGGTTGAACGACAAAGACGGGATCAGCATATCCTTCTTGACACCTCCCCGAGTCACAAGAAGTATTCTCCAGCTGATTGCTTCTCACGACGGTTATAAAGATCTTATCAAAGGATTATGGTTTCAACCTGGAAGTTACGATCAAGATGTGATCGACGAGGCACAGAGCATTGAACTTTTCGATAAGGTCGTATATGAAGATGAATGTATATTAATTAGGGGAGAAGAGGGTTTGTATAACGCCAACTTATGAGTTAGAAAGATGAGGGTAGGTGTGTACTTAATCTAGCATTTTTCTGATATATGTTCCCCAGCCTTCTTCTTCGTTGCTGTCAGGTTTTATGCTATTGTCATCTACTCCTATTTCGATGGTGTAGGGGAAAGGAGAGCTTTCAAGAGAGGTTATGGGTGGTATATGACTTTTGTAGTTGTCCACTATGTCTATTATCTTCATCAAATTGTTCTCGAAGCTTTGAATTGATAACTCGATATTTTGTTTCGCTGTAGAATTCAAGGGACCACTAGACACCCCAGGCGTCATGTTCGCCTGGCCAGTAGACACGGGGATGCACTTGATGGCCAAAATCCACGACTCCCATAGTTTCGAATCCGCTGAACTTGGTTTGCCCTGTCCAAACCAGCCGCTCTTCTTCTTGGTCTTGTTCATATCTTTATCTAGAAAACCAACAGACATGTACGCTACTTTATCTTTGTCTATCCTACTGAATTCGTTCTGTATCAATAGGTTGATTTTCTCATCAATCAAAGAATCCAACTCCTGTTGGTCTGTTGCCATTGGATATGTCACATTCAAAAAGTCATTCGTCGTTGGCACTATAGGTCCGAACAACCTATAGAAGAATATCGACCATAGAACACCTAAAATCTCGTTAGTACGCTGTGTTGCTCTTCGTTCTCTCATTCTTACTTACCTTTAATCGATTCCCTTACTACTGATCTTTCCGCTATTAAATTCAAAGTATACTCCATTATGTATACAAGAATAAATCGCACAGTTCATACAGCCACTCAGGAGTCAAAGAAGCCAGTAAGTACGTCTAGATTGCTTATAATCAAAGAAAAAACAGTCACCCGTATCCAAAATCTGTGATAGAGAAGGGTTCAACTTTTGATGTTTATTGTATACAGACTAGTTGATCTCTACAGTAGGACAGACTTATAAATGACTGCTATAAATTAATGATGTGTGCTTGGTCTCAGAAGGACACTCTATAATGAAACCAGCGTCGCTAGGAGCTGGTACGTTGTTTTTGTAGTAACAGAGCTCTGATATGAGAGACTGTACGGATGCAATATGCGCTGGACATTTCAGTTATCAGTGTGAGCTTGTATCTCCTTGTATGGCATTATTGGATGTCGTTGACGATCTCCACCTCATTTCGAAGACTCGTAGATATATTTTCCCTCCTTCATCTGATCGAGGACCTCGAAAACCTTGGGGAAGACGTCATGCAACAATATATGCTTCTCATCCTCATTGAATTTTGTAAGTACATGTTGGGTGATGTTACCGTTGGACTTTCCTATTCCAATGGATATCTTGGTATAGCTCTGTCCAACCGACTTGTCTATCGAACGAAGGCCGTTGTGGCCTCGAGGACTGGTGTTTCTTCTCCGTATTTGAAACTTTCCCAACGGTACCAGAAGTTCATCGTGTATTACAACCAAAGCTGGCGAGTGCGTAGATCTTTTCTTGTTATGTAAATCCCTCCACATACGTCCGATAGGTACGCCCTGGACGTTCATGTAAGAATCCGTCGACTTATACAAAAGTACCGACAGGAAGTCACCCAGTCTGCTTGAAATAAGTTGCAGAGTACCACCATACTTTTCTATAGTACTGAAGTGTTGCCAGTGGCTCTTGATTAACTCTTCTAGAAGCCAGTGCCCTAGATTGTGCCTCGTACCTCGATACTCTGGTTCTGGGTTACCAATAGATGCAAAAACGAGAAAAGGTTTTGTCGTCAAATCATAGACATCGTCGATAGGCTTCAGGTTCGTCACATACAGTCGTGATATTTGACGAATTTGCTGCTCTGCCGATTGTATGATAAGGTTTCTTAGCAAGTAAATATGCCTGAAAACACACATTTCTATAAGCTTCAGGTTACTAGGGTGAGATGATTTTTTTCAAATCGCAAATTTTGACGAACCAACTGTAGCTACGTTTAGTCTGACAAAGGGATATTCACAATGCTCATATTGTGATCTGACATACAGAATACGTTAGATTACTCAGCTTGTAACAGAAGTCAGAATAAGAGGACAAAGCCAACCTTCTTATAAATAATCTATTTTTGATGAAATAGTGAGCTAGATAACTCTATGTACTCAGTCTTAATTGACCTTCGTCAAATCTTTATGACTATTATCGTATTTCAAATGTCTAGCATTTAAAACCTTTTTCAACTCAGCAAGCCTTTCACGTAAATTGGGTACGTCTCTTAAGCTTTTCTCCAATGCCAATCTTTCTTCCTCTATTTTCAACCTTGTCTCAGCATCGAATTCACCAAAAAAGTAACCACCCTTACCATCAAATTTCAATAGATGGCTATGGAAATGCCATAATGCAGGTCTATGCGCAACAGACAACAATGATATTCCCAATTCTTGAGCATGGCTATACATGAATTGCTCCACAGAAGGAGATACAGCAGAAGTGCATTCATCAAGAACAGCAAATCTAGGTTGATGGTAATATAAGCGGGCCATTGCGAGTCTTTGCTGAGCGCCGACAGACAACTCCTCAGACCAATTTCTTATCGAATTCCACGAATCTTCATCAACCAATAAGTCGTCCAAAGATAAAAGTTCTAAGATCTTTGCTAAGTCCTTATCTGTCTTCTCGTGTTTGTTGTTTCTATATTGCTCGATACTGTGGGGGTATATTATTTGCTCACGAAGTGTGCCCTCGCTCAAATATGCCCTCTGCGGTAAATAGAACATGTTTTCCGAGCTAGGAATTGTGATGGTACCTTCTTTGCATGGCCACAAATTCCCAAGCATTCTGAAAAGCGAAGACTTTCCTGATCCATTTGGACCGGCAATCAAAAGATGCTGACCAGGGCTGATGTGGAAATTCAAACTTTCAATCAAGGTGACGTCTGCCGGAGTTACAAGTCTTACATTCTTGAATGAGATCTCGTCACCAATTTGAACATTTCCTGAATCCTTCAAAAGTTTGGACTGCTTTATCTTGTGCAAAGCATCCTGAAAATCAGATACTCTTGTTGCATGGCCAACCACCTGTAATATATATCTTCTAGAATAGATCAATCTATCCAACGAATCGGAGGCACTCAATAATAGTCTTCTGTTGGTGATAAAGTTACCAGCCGCTTCAGGATTAGGCTCACGCTCCAAGTATTTGTCGATGAAAACAGGGGCCGAACACAAAACAAGCCCGGCGGCACCCCAGAAGTATTTCACGATAAAGGTTTGCGCTATTTCATGAACGGCCTTTTTCCAGTGTTCCATTTTTAAAAATCTTTCTAGTTGATAATAGCAAAAATCAATATAATCAAGCTCACGCATATGCCCTCTCAAGAAAGCAATTTCCTCGTTGTTGGTTACGATCTTTGAATGCCCAGACCTTAATTGACCCTCCAAATTGGCTCTTTCTGAAGCCAACTTCGCAAACGGAGGTGAGAAGAATCGAAGCACAGTTGTGGAGAAGAACGCCAACAAACCCAATGCCAAAGAGCCCTCGCCACTTCCAACGCCACTCTTTCCCAACTCCCTGGCACAAAGCAACAAATCTAATGTCGGTTTCAACAACTGTCCAGGCAAGCTCGATAAGGCTGCTGCTAACCTCGACACATCTGTGGAGATTCTTTGATCCGGGTCTTTGATCTTGCTATCCGATAACTGGATCAAAGAGTAATAGTTGGGATCCAAAGAATCAGGCAAATAATCTTCCATCAAGCTGTCATTCATGTTGATTCTTAATGCCTCACGCATGTTGCTTCTGGTCCATGTCAACATAGAGTTGACCACAGAGGCAGGCAACCCCAAAAACATCCAAAAGGCCAAAAGCCTACCAAACTTCCTTAACTTCTTACTAACCAATGCTCCCACCAACATACCGTCCAAGCTGGCAACCTTGATTGTCAAAAATGCTCGAATCACAAGCAACACCAAATGAGCTACAAGATGAATAACCACTTTGTTGGTGTACTGAGGGATCGCAGCCTTCAATAATCGCATCGTCGATTCCTTCGAAAGCTTGGGGCTTTTGCTCTTACCCTTCCCCAGACGCTCAACTTCAACGCTGTGCTCACCCTTGCCCTGTTTACCCTTTTGTCCTGTGCTTGTCGCACTGGAAAACATGGCGGTTATCAATATGATGTACGAAGCATTGAGAAACAAGTTCCGATTGCTCTTGTATACCCCCAATGCCAGAATCGCTAGCCCCCTGAAGGGCGACTGTAGAGTAGACATGTCGCTCAATAGAATGGCTTCCGTCCCTCTGCACTAGATACCCCAGATCTGCTCTGTTTGTCTCAGAACTCTCGTGGCGGCCAAACTGTCCCTGTAGGTGTAACGTTAATTATCCACAGGTTTTTACTTGAAATGCGCCAATTTTGTACTTACAACTCTTTCCTTGATTTCTAGCTGAAAGCTGATAGAGATATTGCAGAAACAACAATTCAATCACCTTTAAATCTATAAATTATGCTACTATCAACAGAGTGTAGCCATATAGGCTTTAAATTTTGAGCTAATAGATGCTTGTGGGGAATAAAGTCGCTTACATAAGCGAGTCGTTTTACCGAGGAAGAAGAGCTGCTGCGAAAGCCGAAGGGCCTTGAGAACTGTTGGATAGAAGCTGGTGCAAGCCGACTGGGGACTGTGGATGGGAGTGCACCAGGGGCCTATCAAGATGTGTTGTCGGGTTGTCTTGAAAGGGTGTAACTTCGACGAATTTGGTCCTGTTTGGGATTGTAGGGGCTAGGGTGCTGGCAGATATGGACATTAGGCTGCGAAGTCGACTGGGCTGCGACGTTGGCTAGGTCAAGACGATGGCTGGGTTGGAACGTTAGCTGGGTTGGCACTTTGGCTGGGTTGGGGCGTGGATGTGCGAAAGCGAAGGGGAATCGAATCTTTGAAACCGCAGGACACCGCTGGGGCTACGGTTTGAGACGTGGGCCGTTGTATGGGTCAGAGGCTTTGACTGGATCTTAAACTATCTGCTATATTTACAGGAAACTAGATGTACTCAGGGCGACCTTGAGTTTGAACGACGATATCGAAAGAGCGGAAACACGGCGGCAGCAGTAATGTTCCATTTAGCTCGTACGATAAGTCGAAATAATCTGGTTTGGCTTCTATGACAATACACGGTGCTAACATACACGAAAGTATATACATTTGCAGCTTACGTGAAGCAGCAGTCTCATGTTCTATTATACATGGTCGAATAGTGGAGCTTCAGTCATTTCGGTTACTGAAGCAACGAGCACACCGAGTTGCGAGTACTACTATAATGGAATGCAGTGAAGTCTGTGCACTTCTAAGTTTTCGCCATTGCTGATGACACTCCTTGAGCGTTTGAGCAGCAGTGGCGAAATCGGATCAACTGGTCATGCCATTTCTCGCCAACGTACCCTTGATGCCCAATTGTAGCTAGATGCTGCTCAAATGCTAAGTCGAAGCTACGAACCACCGGCGACTCCGATTGGACCGGCATGGCAATGCAAAAATCCACCTAGGACTGGAGCGTCTCTTGAAACTCCTTTTTGCGCAGCTCCAACAACGCCTCAAGCTCCTCGACTCTCCCATAGTAGAGTGCGTTGGCCAACTCCGTAGTGTTGGAACTTCCATACGTCTCGAGAAGATTCTTATAGAGCTGCACCATCTGGCCTCGGGTGGGTGCGCGGGCCAACGCGAGTTCCCCTCGCTTCTTCGAGAGCTTGACACTGTCATGCTGGTCCCACTGCTCGACTATCGAGTCTAGTTTCTCCTCTTTGAACGTTACTGTGTCGGGTTCTATGAACCCATTTCCGTGCAAAAGCTGCACAAACAAAAGCAAGTCTCGCTTACTGTATGTGGACGGATCAGAAGCATCCCTACCACTCATTACCTTCCTTTCTTCGGTCTTCAAGAATCAACTGAAAGCCTTTCGTCTTCTCCAGGCTTTTCAAACGGTCTGAAAATAGACGACTATGTACAGGAACACAAACAATCAAATATCTTCGTTTCAACTCTACTATTGAAGTATTGAAGGTTCGCTCTATATTCTTTATATCGATGTCATACTAGGATGATGGAGAATTTTAAGGATCGTGATAGAAACATTGAACTAGACTTTTCCAAAATCGACATAAATCCCCAAGATTTGAAATCTGTGGGTGAAAATAGGAGCACTCGGTTAGGCTACAATGACAGGAGCGTTAGCAGAAGCAATGTGGTTCGGAGGGAGAACAACTATAGAAAACAGCTCTATAATGAGGACCAATTGTACTTGAAGAAGAGAGGAGAGTCGAGAAACATGCAACGATTGGAGCTGGCATACCACACACCCCTTCGGACGGGTGATAGTCTGATACGACCGTCAGTATCGACAGTGAAAAAGCCCGCAGAACAACGTATAATGGGGTTCGTGACACCGGAGAGGAACGCACACGGAGAGCAGAAACAGCCCCCCAAGTTTCTGTTCATGAAAGAGACAGCGTCGTCTCTCCAGCGGAAAGTTAATACCCCTGTGTCGCAGCCTGTCTCTTTTGATGCAAGACGTAATAAGGCCGCCATGGCCACGAAAAAGAGGCAGGACCAGTTGAAACTGTTACCCACATCTGTTTCCAAGAGAAAACTCTTGGAGGCAGCAAGCATAAATGCACATCCTTTTGACATAACCAATTTACAATATTATCAACCCGAAAAGTTAACGAGCAGCCCCAAGCAGCTCACCATGAATTACAACAAAACGATAGAGTCGCCATCTCCAAGTGTGGAGAATTATCGTATAAATCCAGCTAATGAGGAGGTGAGAGCATACAATAGATTATACAACTCCGCGAAGCTCAAAACTAAAGAGAACCAATCTTCGATGGCGGCTGAATCAAAAAAAAGTCAAGGTTCTTTCAAAACGGTTCCGATATCAAAAAAACAGAGATCTTCAGTGGAACCACGCAATACAAAGGTCGATTCATTTCATGCATTCTACTCATATATTTACAACAAAGATAAAACGCTATTTGATGAAGAATCCACTAATGAATATCAACTATGCAAGCCTTATGATCTAGGTGACTTGGGGCAAGAGGAAACGCTTAATGTGTTTGAAAGAGGGGAGATTCTTCACAAGCAAGACATCTACTACATATCAAGGGAGCTCAATAAATCTGTCAACATCCGGGATTTCAAACGTAATTTTGGATTTGATGATCAAGATAGTAACTACATCATTGCTGAACACGATCATATCAATTACAGATACGAAATAGAGCATATCTTAGGCAATGGGTCTTTTGGAAACGTCATAAAGTGTAAAGACCACAAATTCATGGACAAACAAGATCGCCACAAACCTGTTGCTGTCAAAATCATAAAGAACGATGTGAACTGGTCTTGCCAGGCGGTCTATGAAATAAAGATGTTAAGACACTTGAATGATAATAATCCAGAGCATTCATCAATTCTCAAGTATTTGGACCACTTTCACTTCAGAGGACATATGTGTATCGTGACCGAACTATTGTCGCTCAATCTTTATTCAATGTTGGAACTCCTAGATTTCAAAGGCATCTCGTCGGATTTGACGAAGTATTTCTGTAAGAGAATTTTACATGGTTTGCAATTCATTCACGACCTCAACATTATACATTGTGATATAAAACCCGAGAATATAATGATCAAGCTACCCACAGACTTCAATCCGAATCTGGATTTACGTTGTTCCGACTTGATTGTGAAGATCATCGATTTCGGATCTTCCTGCTTTGATAATGAGAAGTCTTACACATACATTCAGTCCAGGTTTTACCGTGCTCCAGAGGTAATATTAGGAGCTAACTATGAATCGAAGATAGACATTTGGTCGTTTGGATGTGTTATAGCAGAACTATTTTCTGGACTCCCTCTACTTCCTGGAAAAGGCGAGGTGGAGCAGATAGGGTTGATCCTCGAGCTATTTGGCGCCCCGAAAAGCTCTTTAATAATGGGAATGAGAAGAAGGTTGCAGCTGTCATTGAAGGCCTCGCCATCCAAGATATCAACCAAAACCACCCTAGACTTTGATCCGACGAAGGCGAATGATAAGATCATAAGAAAAACTTTGTTGTATAACCTCTTCGATTTACACGGCAAGGTAAATATGAACTTTCTCAACCAAAGAGTGATGAGCATGCAAAACTATACCAGAAAGCAATTCAAACTCAATTCCAAAAACGTCGGCGTGGTGTTGAAACTCCAGCAACAGACAGAGACTCCTGCCACATCAAAAGCCTTCCTCAACTTTCTTATGAGGATATTCAACTGGGACCCCCAAGAAAGATCGACTGTGCACGAGCTATTAAACGATGAGTTCTTAACCCAGTAGAAGATTTTTACGATATAGGTGTTTAGAGTATAATACATTGGCATATTTCATTACAGCTATAGTCCACTGGCATGTTTCACTGCAATGCAAGAAAATACCCAGGTATGGAAGCGCATTAAAAAGGGATGGAATAGACATGGTGAGCAAACATAGGTACAAACACTGTAAACAAACACAGTGAAGAACGACAGTGAACAAATAAAACCTATACCAGGCTTATCGCAACATGTAGTATGGAAAAGGCAAAAATAATAGAATAACTTTAATGGGAAAAAAAGAAAATGCGATTTCTGTGGATCGAACACAGGACCTCCAGATTAACTGCGACTGAATTACTTCAGTCTGACGCTCTCCCAACTGAGCTAAAACCGCTTCTTGTTGAAAATTGTGGAAAGACTTTTTGTCAAGAGCACTTTGCGGCTACTCCAGGTTGTGCTTCTCTCTGTACCACTACTGTGGTGGAAGAGTAAGCTTGCCGTGATGAGTGCGATGTCCATGATTTTGGTGTGACCATACGCGATCCGACCCATGCCACACAATTGGAGAGGTTTCAGGTTTGCTCAGTTTATGGTCATCAATGATTGTCATTTGGCTTTGCACGTATCACCAGGATCTCAAAGCTCACAAAAGGAAGCGACGTGCTTGGCTTCATAGTGCAATTTTTGGTCCCACAATCAGCTGTGCAGCGGATGCGACTCTCCTGCCTGAAATTCAGAGTCGCAATGGAGCAAGCAAGGTCTAAGTTGGGACCTTGTGCATCCATGGTGGCTCTCGGCATCCATAATGGTTATCTGCACCCACGATGTTTAAACGCGTAGCTAGATGTAGCTATTCTATTTTGAGAAATCAAGAGTATTTCGAAGGCACGGTACGTCAATCTAAAACTACGAGTGTACTGCTTTCATGCCGACAATAGCCTTGTGTTTGTTGATTCAATAATTCACTTGGCTCAGGACCAAAAGATTGAGAGCAATGCCCCGGAATCAACACAATCTGCACCATTGTGTCATCTGTGGTCTAATCATCTATACCCTGGCTGATCGTACCAGACGGCTAGGAGCACAGCAGCCACTTTGATTGGAACCGGTTGCAACTACAAGTGTAAACGCATAGATGATTGTAGATATGATTCTGTTCAATTAAAGTGTATTGTATTATAATCTATTTGATATTAACATTTCATCAAACTCTACACCGAAAGAAGAAAAAATTTAGATTTATTGATCAGTACAAAGCTATTTACACCTGAGATTAGCCTAGCAACAGAAAACACTTCGTCGCTTCGGAAGGGTATTACAGGAGCTTGATGTACTTTTTCGAAAGCCTCGAGAGAGGACTAAAGAAATGGTTGAATGTAGAATATTCCTCACCATGTAGACGCGAAGCTCAATTCACACCATACAGCAGCTGAGTAGACATTTACACCACTTAGATCAAGTAAGCAATTGGAATCAAAGCCAAAGCAAAGGCAGAGCTTCCAATGATGTTAGCAGCACCCTCGTAGGTTGAGATAGGGTTGGATGCAACGCTAGACTGAGACAAAGTGGAGTACACGAGTTCAGTACTAGAAGAGGTGGTGTCCTCTGCAGCAGAGCTTGCAACTGGAGCAAGAGTGGTGCTGTTGGTGAATGCACTGGTGCTGTTAGTGAATGCACTAGTGCTGTTAGTGAATGGGGAAGGAGCTGGAGCTGGAGCTTCAGAAGTTGGAGCTGGAGCCTTAGTAGTTGGAGCCTTAGAAGTTGGGGTCTCAGTAGTTGAAGCAGGAATAGGAGCCTTAGAAGTTGGAGCAGAGCTTGCTGGAGCAGATGATTCAGATAATGGGCAAACAGTGGTGAAACCTGTCTCGACAACTTCGTCAGTAACAGTGGACTCGACGTCTTCTGTTGATGAAACAACAGAGGTGGAGCAGATATTGTCACTACATTGGGTGACGGTGACCTGTGTGGTGATGTACTGAGTGGAGGTACCTTCTTCACTGGAGGTAACAGCTGGGGCCTCAGAAGATGGAGCTGGAGCAGAGCTTGCCGTAGCAGTCTTTGCTAAAGACGATGCTGGAGCAGCGGTAGAGGACTCCTCGCTCAATGGGCATACAGTGGTGTATGCGGTCTCGACACCCTCGACGGTAACGGTGGTGACGGTGTGCTTACCTGGGACAGCAGTCTCAGTACAGACGTGGTCCGAACAGGAAGTAATTGTAAGCAATGTGGTGGACTCCTCGGTAGCGGTAACGGTACCGTTGCTCAAAGAGTAGGCAGAAGCAGTAGCAGCTAATGCTGAAGCACCAACGAAGTTAGAAAGTCTGACCATTGTGATCTTTTAGTTTGAAACGAATGTAGTTGAGTTGGACGTAATTGATACTAGTGAATAAACAAATTATGAGGCAGAAATTCCCTGGCTAAGTATATATATCATGCAAATTTTCCTCCCACCTGGCTCCGCTCCAGTTACGATCGTCCATAATAAACAAATACTCCGTGAAACGAGGACGTGAGCAATACTACACACCGGCATGCGACTAGGCAGCTTGTCTGCCTGCCCTCCGTGCCGCGTCTATTTCTACTACACGCTAGGATTGTTTGCAGGTACACAAGGCTCGGGGCCATAACGTGTGCTTTGTATCGTCCCGTCATGACGCTGTTTGCGGCAATCCAAGATATGCCCCTCGATCGATTTAGTCCTGCTCTCCTTGTCTTCCGTACGCACACATACATATCCGTGTCTTTTTGCTCAGCTCTCATCCAATCCCCGTAACCGTTCAACTATTGTGCCTTTGTTGAACGCGATTGCAACCATTTGCCATGTTGGATACTGCATCAAAAGACGTTTCGTGTTTGTTATTCACTCATATCAATATACAGTTTTGTGCCCGTTTCGGCTGCTATCACAACACAAAAAAAGCCAAGTTAAACTCTCAGACGCGACGGAAGCCATACATAAGCAAGCGGTGGTGGGTGGACGTTAACAACAAGCTGCCCATAGTGTCACGCAGCAATTGTAGCTGGCGACAGAGGTTGTAGAAGTTTTGTAGAAAGCACTGGTTACACGACGGGCTGAAGAGTGGTTGGCGTCGTGGTTGCGGTTGATTGTAGAGTGCCCGATTGGCCAAATTAGACGAAAACACCAGACGATAGGGGCACTGCATGAGACTCAGTGAGAGACGAGTTAGGCACATAAGGGGCAGCGGAGGTCGTCGATGGCCGTGAAGAGGGCGAATGAGTGCTGACGAGAGTTGTACTTGGGTGTGTACGGTGCGAAGCCTGGGCGCATTGTGGTATCATAAACGAAAATGGGCCCAGAAGCGAACGCCACAGAGATGGACCTAGCCGACGGATGCTGATACAGAAATGTTCAGTCATGGAGGAGGTAACGCCGGTGACTTTATATCTATTAGACTATGTACATGTTTAAGGCTGCTATTGTCTATCTAGGAAGGGCCTAGCTCGAAAACTAGCTCGTCCTCGATGAAGTCTACTCTGGTAATGTTCAAATCGGCCGAATCGAGAGTCGATCCGATCTCGAGCTCACCGGTCAAGAATTTGTTGCGCAACATAGAGTTATGCTCCAATCTGGCCTCGAGATTATTGAAGCCCAACACATTGACCTGAACGTGACCTGACATAGGGCTGCCCTTGATCAATAACTTGAATCGCATAGGCGAGATCTTTCGCTTGCTGAGTAGCGAACAGTAGTTCTTGAAAAAAATTCCCTCCCAAAACTTGCTCGAAGAATGTTGCACCTTTTTATTAATTAGCTCTGAAATTTGTAGATGGTTGCTGATATACGACAACTGGCTCTTCTCAAAGGGCGTTCCAGGCTGCTGCAGAAGGAATCCCTCGAACATCCAATGATTCGCCATATCGACGAACCTTCTCAACGGGGATGTTACAGTGCTGTACGATCCCAATCCTAAAGACTTGTGACCTCTTGCATCAATGTGGTACTTGGCGGAGCTCAAATACGTCAATATTTTATCCGTTTCTTCCACTGTGTAACTTTTCCCCAAACGGTAAGAGTTCGTGGTGATATTGGCTAGCTCTTTCTCCACTTCCTTACTTAATCGCATCTCTTGATTTCTGTGTATTATGGGGATGTCATGCTTCCGAGCAAACCTTGATGATGCATAATTTGCGAAGATCATGAAGTGGGAGACTAGTAGCTGAGATTTCGATTCCTGAGCCTCGTGTGAATCACCTTGCACCTCGATACTGGTTGCAAATCCATCTTTATTGATAGTCAACTGATAACCGGTGGGTGTCTTCTGAAGCTCTTCCTCAAATCTGGCTTCTTCCTTCGTGAATTCAACCTTAAGAGACGACTTTGAAACGTCAATGTCCAAGCCTTTACCAATATTCACCCTAATATCTTTTAATACTGTTGAAATGTAGTACAAATTAAATAAATTCAACGCGTGGCTCTCTGTCAAGTTCTTTTTCTTGAAGGAGTCAATGTTATATGGGGAGTTAAGTACTTCATTTACTCTGTCGTAAGTAAATCCTTGAGGAAACCTTTTCACCTTCCCTAACTTGACCGTAGATGTGGTTTGAATTTGATTATATATCGCCTGTGTTAGTTCCGATGGTGGCCTGTAATCTTGATTGTCCATCTTCTTAGCTATGTATTCATTAATGAGGCGTTTGTCAATTGAGTACTGAACAACAAAAGTCCTTGTTACTTTACCATCCTCACCTAATCCTGCTAATTGAGAGATCGTTTGGGGCAACATGAAGATTGGACCTTCAGGCAAGTAAAGTGTTGAACCTTTGGAGAAAGCTAATTGACTAAGGATGGAAAAGGGTTTCAAGTAGGTAGTAGGGTTTGCAACATGAATTGAAACACGGTAATCTGTCTCATTCTCTTGAATAGAAATGCCATCATCTATTTCATGAGCAGATTCGGAATCTATACAATAAACTGGCGTATCTCCGAAGTCTTCCCTGATAGCTGCAAACTGGTCTTCTCGATAGAAATCTCGAAATGATTGATGGAGTGATCTAGTTTCACTATTTGGAATTACCTTATCATCTCCGGTTATATCGGCTGATGAACGGTCCATCGAATCAGCACTAGGATTACACTTCAATTTTGAGTAAACATCATCGATCACATCATAGTATTCTTGTCCCAATTTGGATGAAAACTCCACGTTTGGAAGCTGCAGTGCATAAGACCATTCAAATGGATTATCAATAAACTTATTCGTAGACAGTGACTGGAAGATTTCAAAAATGTCATACGCCTTTGCTTTCGAATAATCGTAAGTGTACCCAGTGACAGCGACTGCACTTTCACCAAGTCCCGTCATGTGCTTATCGAAGAGTCGTATTAACTTGACAATGGTGGTTTCGACTTCCGGATCGTGATGAATATTTCCAGATATGTAATTCTTCAATAGTTCGATAACATCATCGTAGATGTCAGGTTTAATGACATGAGGCCCAATGTCGGCCTTATATAAGAAATAGTCAAGCAAGTGCTTTTCATTTTTTTTGTCTTTCATTTGAACCAAAAAATCGGAGATCATTCTGATATGTTTGATAGGCAAAATACATACACTGGATGGTGAATCACTAGCATTTGCTTTGTTGAGTTTCCACCATCTGCCTTGGTTCCTAATAGACAACATCATAGCCAAGAATTTTGGCAATGGATAGCTCTCATCATTGATACGATTTGAATGTCGAGCTTCAGGATACCGTCTACCCAAGTTTGTTTCATCACTCTTGTCATTGTTAGAGAACCCCAACTGCTCTTTAACCCTTTTGTAGAAAAGCTCTTCATCACTGATGTCTTTTAAGGCATCTAGATTGAGCATGTCTACGTATTTTGCCAACTCAAAAGTAGATACTGTTCTAGGGGAGTTGAGAAGATCATCAGAGTGATCGTATTGTAGTGCTCTATGCAATATCTCCAACTTTGTTGAGACTATTGGCAAATCTTCAAAAGTTTTGATTGCCAACTCAGCTAAAGCCTCTGAGTACAAAAGACGTGCCTTATTGGGAACATGATATGTATTCACATCCGAATTTGTCAAAAGCTGAGAAGATGCCTGGGCCACGATGAAATCTCCTGCTATATCAGACGGTGTGCCCCCTTCCTGTTTGTCATGACATCTCTCCTCATTCTTCGTCTGTAATTCTATCGGCAACGAACCATAAGAACGAGAAAACTCCTGATTTGATATGCCTATTGGTGCAACATTCATGTATTTTGTTTCCAATCTTACGAAACTTTCAACAACTTCTGCCAAGTCATCTGGTATTATGCCAGGAAACCGCATCCTCACTAACAGCTTTGAACCAAATATCAACTCTCCCTCATGATTGATGAATGTGTATGAGTTGGATGACAAACCCTTCGGGCATGATGCAACAAGGTATAAATTGATACTATTTTCGCTCAACAACACAAGATCACCAATTCCAATAGGTCTACTTGCACTAGTAGGAGATACCGTAGCGGAATTCAATGACTTCATTATTTTATTTTGTATTTCTTGCGCTGCATCTTCTGCCTGATTTGTGGAGATACCTCGAGAAATCCTCTTGAAGTCTTTTAGCCACTGTCCCGATGCGTTACTATACCGCTTCTTCATTCTGCTTCTCGCATCCTCCTGAATCTTGTTGTATAAGGTTGCATTGTCCTTCGTGAGATCCAAGTTTATGTTTGCGGGATCAAAAAAATCTGCGGTAGCAGCCTTCTTCGTCTTTTGAATGATATCTTTGATATCTTTGACTACATTAGGCTTATTTTTGCCATCTTCTTCATGTTTTGTTTCACTATCAGTCTTCCCTCTTCGGCTAGTTCTAGTGTTGGTCGACTCAAGTACATCCCTATCTACTTTTTCATGAGATTCATTTTTGACCTTATCTTTATTGTTGTTTGAATATCGCTCATTTCTTATTGCAGTTATAAAACTATTGTGCCTTACGAAACTTCTCAAAAAGTTGCTTGTCAAAGAGTACAGCAGAGCACCATATCTGACATTGATCATATGGTACTGCTTCCTTTTCTGTTTCCCAAGCTTCAAGAATATATCTTGATATTGAGATGATGATGAGGAAAAATAGAAAAAAAAAAAATCATATCCATAAATCGATGTTTTCTTTGTTGGCCTTGAAAGCTAATTTACAAGCATCTTTCAGCCAAGACGGCGCCCGTGTTCTCAATACTTACAGTTTTTCGAATGCGTTGACGTCAACAAATTTGGTTTATATCGCAAATAACGTCTTTTAACGGCACACCATCATCATCAACATAGATTTCGATAGTTTTTCAGATATCAAAATCGCATGCCAATGATTCCACATACCAGGGGTTTTAATGGTATATCGCAGAGGGTGTACAACAAGAAGATTTTGTACTCTTTGTGCTTGTATAAAACTACATTTCGCTAATTGATAAGGATCGTATTTACATCACAGAAACCACCGACGTTCCATCTTGAAACCTGGTTCTAAACACGGTATTAGCATTCGTGAACATACCTTCCTTCAAAGAGACGACGATAAATTGGGAACCTTTGAATCTTGTTTTAATCAAATGACCAATATTTTGGGTATGGGAAAGATCCAAAGCAGCGTCAACTTCATCGAGAATGTACATCGGGGCAGGCTTGAACTGTAAAAGAGCCATTATGAGCGATAATGCAACCAAGGACCGCTGACCACCAGATAGTTCTACTAAACTCTCCTTCCAGACGGCACCCAATTTGACTTTTACTTCCAAACCCTCCGTTACGTCGCTCTCGTTAACTGGAACAAGTTTCGTGAATGATCCAGGCAAAAGGTCAGCGAAGATGTTTCCAAAATCAACGGATACCTTCTTGTATGTCGCATTAAGAGTGTCACGTTTATGAGAATTCAACTTGTCGATAGTATTCACGATCTTTGACTTGTCCTTTTCGATTGTTTTGATCATCTGCTTCAATGATGCTTCTTTCTTTTCAACATTGTCTATCATGCTCATAATGTTAGTGTTTACTCTTCTCCTCATGTTTTGAAATTTCTCTTCCAACACTGCTTGCTGTTCATGGTATTCATCCATGTTGATACTGGGGTATTGGCTGAGAATATTCTCTAGAACACTGGAATTGGTCACCCACTCATGGTTTTCTATCAAACTATCCAACTTATCTCTTAAGTGATGATTTGCCGAGGAAGACTTCTCTAGTTCGTAATTGAGCTTTTGAATTGACAACTTGGCATTACTCAACTGGTCATTTTTGGACTTCAATATTTCAATCAATTCATTGATCTCCTCATCCAAACCCAACATATTGGCTTTTTCTTCTTCTAATTCAGTCTTGCACTTACTGAATTCGTAAGATGTCTCATCGATCTTCTCGTTAATTTGTGACAAATTGTCATTGAGATCCTTCAATGCATTCTTGGAGTTTGCAATGTATTTGCTTGCATTTTCTAGCTCAGACTTCTGCTGCTCACTTTCAACCTGTAGCGTTTGAAATCCTTCAGACCTTTTATTGATCTCGAACTCTTGTTTCACTAATTGATCACGAAGTAAGTCCACTTCTTTCTGTAACTTCTTCAACTTAGATCCTTTGTCGCTACTAAACTCACTCATATCACTTTCGATAACTTGAATTTCATTCAAGTAACCTTCCACCTTGCCTTCCTCTTCGGCGACCAACTTTTTTAATTCACCAACAGAAATCTCATTCTTTTGAAATTGTTTAACTATAACTGAAGCAGGGTTTGTCTCAATTTTTCTCTCCAACAAAGATAACTCGTGCTTCTTCAAGTTGATTTCATTCCTCAAGTTCTTAGTTTGAGAATCGAGTACTTCAAAATGCTTCAATCGTTCTGTGATATTTCTGAGTTGCTCAGTCAAATCTTCAATCACCTTGTTAATCTTATTGAGTTCTTGCATTGCGACAAGTAAAGAACTGGTATTCTTTCTAGACCCTCCTGATAAATTTCCCTCCGGATCATATACATCACCTTCAGTGGTTATGGATCTAGCTCTAATCTTGGGATCAAATGTTACTGCCTTCGCAGTGTCTGGATCTGAGCAAATGAAAGTGCTTCCAAATATGTACTCCATAGCCTTGAGAAGCTCGCCTTCGAAATCTATTAAATTGAGAGCCAACTCAACTTTTTCAGGTCTCAAATGTTTAGCATATTCGACAGCATTATTATCAACAACCCTGGAGTTTATTTTATCCAATGGGATAATGGTAACCCGCTTTCTCAATTTTCCCTTCTCCAAAAGATTTGATGCTATATCGGATGATTTCACGATCACATTATAAAGTCTACCACCCGCACAAACCTGAAGGGCTAATGACTTGTCAAGATGAGATTCCCTCAAATTGAATAATTGAGCGGCTATGCCTTTCACTTGGGATCGATCAAATCCTGGGTATGGATCGGTGTATGTGAACTCAATATTTCCAACGTCTCTTCGTATACGATTAGATTGGTCATTTAGCTTGTTGATTTTCGTTTGTATTTCATGCTCTCTTTTTCGCAACTCAGTGATCTCCAGGACGTTATAACCGACATCAGCCAATTTCTTTTCTCTTTCCTCGATCTCGATTTTATGTCGCTCAGTCTCATCGACTAAAGCTTTGACTTCCTTTTGTGCTTGATCACACTTTATTTTGTCAACTTTCATTTGCTTCGTCAAATGGACAATCTTCATTTGTGATTGCTCGATTGTGTTCTTCGAATTACTCAACTTGTCCTTGACATCTTTCAATTGAGCCATATATCCTCCATCGGTGTTTCCTTTTGCAGATACACCAGTAGACAATGTGGACAATAATTCCTCCTTTTTATTGTACTCTTCTTTCAATGCCGCAAATCTTGCTCTGGCTGCGTTGTATTCCTTCTCATGATTCCTGAAGATATCTTCGTTATTCAGAAGGTTCTGTTTTAAGCTTTCGAGCTTTTTCTCTCTTTCCTTCATGATTTTGCTTTCATCTTTGATATTATCAACTGTTAAGTCTCTGGATGTTTTCATTCTCGTAATTTCATCAGAATAATGGTTTTCGAGAGATTCGAGCTCTTTCAATCTTCCATCTTTCTTAAGCTCCTTTTGCCTTTCACTCTTCACACTTGCAAGATCTGTATTCAATATAAGTATCTCTTCTTCTAGTTTAGATGTTTCAACATTTAAATTGGATAAGATTGAATTTCTTTCGTTTAATAAATTAGAGTGGTCATCAAAGCGTTTAGAGTAAACGAGGTATTCGTGAGCTGATATGATTCTAGTCAACTTTTCCAAATCGGTTTGGATTTGCTGATATTCCAAGAAGGTTCTCTTTTCGTTTCTTAATTTCTCCAATTTTGGCTCTATCTCTTCTTTCAACAAATTTCGTATTTCAACAAGCTTAGATTCTTTCTTAGCCATAGTGTTCTGTGCCTTCACTTTTCGCTCCTCAAACGTTCGGGTACCAGCAGCTTCTTCGATCAAGGATAATATCTCCGATGGCTTCATGTTCAATACCTTAGTGATCTTACCTTGCATAATCAAGAAATTGGGATTGTTGATATTCAATTGCACCGATTGGAAAAGATTGAGAACAGTTTGCTGTTGAGCCTTATGACCGTTAATTAAATACTTAGAGGATCCTCCAAGAATGATTTGTCTAGTAACACTGATCTTGCTGCAATTCTCGAAACCGATGGGAGATTTTGAGATCTCACTATTATCAAAAACTATTGTTACACTAGCCTTCGTCACACCTGCCTGTCCTCTCTTATAGATCAAGTCTTGTAAGTTCGACGCCCTCACTGTAGACATTGATGCAATACCTAAAACAAAACAGATGGCGTCAAGAATATTTGATTTCCCTGATCCATTTAGACCTGTGATGGCGTTGAACTGTGGATCCCATCCAGATATCATCGTACGCGTGGCGTACGACTTGAATCCGTCTATGATCAACTCCTCCACCTTCATTAATACAGCAACGTGACCTAGGGATTTGATAAATATCAAGCTATAGATGAGCTATGTGAAGACGTGATTTTGTTTACAAATGTAGACTTCCTAATAAGGAAGTATATAGCCAATTTAATTTAACTAGTGTATATGTATGTCTTTCAGAAAAATAAAAAGACTCTTCCTGAGGTCCTGAAATTTTCAATGTGTGACATAGAAGCATCGGCTTCCATGTGTGGTTCAATTAGTAACGAGCTCAGGGTCCTATAAACACCAAAGTTCATGCAACTGCAGGTAGGGAAAAGATGTTCACAGAGAAGAACCCCAAATCGATAAACTATAGCGTGGAGCACTGTAGCTTAGAATTCCATAGTGTGAAGCTCTAGCTGATGAGAACCAAAAAGCCAAACGCACCCATCTTGCGATTAAGTCTTGTTATCTCCGTCGACAAACTTCAATGAATTCACCGGGCGCACTTGTAGACTGAAGTGAAGCAGGCCAGCAATTGGCTGATTCACATATGTATCACGGAACACTAGCGTTATACTTGCAGGCCGATTGATGGCCTTGCCGGCCAATTCTCTTCAGATATCAAGATGTTCTCTTGCGTATGTCTTCGATTTGGGTGGTCAAATGGGGAAACTCCTTGCCCAATTTGTCGCCCAAGATATCCCTTACCTTGCTGAACCCCTGCATGCGCCCCTTGAGTCTAGCATTCGTCTTAGCTGTGACCTCGACGAACTCTCTTGTGTAGATGTCAGGGTTCCTTCCATCCTCAATGTACGAAATAACATCCACTGGTATAGGATACTGTTGTGTAAATGGACTAGATGTCAACCCCGAAAGCTGACTCACCACCTGGTTCATTTTAAGCGTGAGACCATTGTGCGATTGTTGCGTACCCTGGTTATCATGCACCAAGACTCCAAGCTCTATGAATGATTCTATCAAAGATTGAAGTTGATCAGCTGTAGCTATCAATGGCTCATTTTCATCGTTTTGCTCTAAATTGGACGTCGTCATGTTACCAGACTTATACCGATTCCATTAGCAGCTTCCTAGTGTCTTGAAGAATTTAATTTTCAGTTTCAGCTTTTAGAGTAGGGCCCAAAAAAAAATTGGTTGAAAATTCGATCACCATTTTGATAACGCAACTCTCAGAGGCATTCAACCCGTCAAAAAAACGTTCTGAAGTTAGCAAAGGAGCCGAATATATCTTATGACAGCACTG
Organism: Debaryomycetaceae sp. ZIM 2471; assembly: GCA_031081905.1. Taxonomy (NCBI): domain Eukaryota; kingdom Fungi; phylum Ascomycota; class Pichiomycetes; order Serinales; family Debaryomycetaceae; species Debaryomycetaceae sp. ZIM 2471. Next base: position 504,569 of record JARYTF010000009.1, on the reverse strand, counting down.
AAAATAGTTGTTCTCAGCTACAATCCCGAGAGGTATCTCGAGGTCAATTCTACGCAAACTAACATATCTGATCAGGACGACCTGCGGTTCTCAAGCCAGAGTCCCATGCCGCGAAACAGAAGAACACTAGCAACTGAACTACGAGCATACAGCGGATTACATCTAGTATCAAGGGACGACAAGTCGTCGTCACCTTTCAGCCGGGCTCAGTTGCGCAGCCAAACTCCCCCGTCTCTGGTCGAACACCAAGAGGCTGCAACATCCGATGGTGTGAACAGCAGGTCCAACAGTCCTCCAAATGAGATCACATCCAGTCCCGCAGTAATCGAGAAGAGCAGGCATCTGAATTTCACCACGGTACGTCACGCATTCCGTCCGGAGGGCACACCTGAAGCCAAGGAGGGTTCACCGGATCATATGCACGATGACACCACCCCTGTCAAACAGTTCACAACGTCTCTGGAAGCATTGGGACACATAAATGACTATGTATTCACTAAGAATCTCGATGACTCCGAGGCTTTTGCGACCGACATGTCGTGGTTCCACGGTGTCAAGACAGTCAGCGAACGTCTCAACTTCTTGAAAGAGGCCCATAAAGCCATCCTCCAGGCAAGGAGGCTGCGCTCCGTATCTTCATCTCTCAAGTCAGAGAGCCCTACAGCCGCGGAGGCTCTACGTGAACACTCGGTGTCCAACGAGGAGCACGAATCCCAGACGCTGGAAAAGGAAATGCTCCTTCCACCAAAAAATTTTCGATCTTCGCCCAACGAAGACTCGGATGGTGCAAGCGGAAGCAATACGGACCATATCATGACTAGTGTGAAGATGTCACAGCTCGACAGCTACAGTCTGTATTGATCGTATCTTAGGTTCTTTATGTAACGTTATGAATATCCTGCATATATACATGGTGATGATTTATCGAGGATTTAACATTGAAGTTTTAACCGTCGGTAAGTAGCCAGAGAATATGAAAGCCATAGTTTCTACGGGAAAAGCATACTTCTGTACCATATTGTCGGTATTTGGCATAGCCATTTTATCGGTGATTGGATATTTGTTCAAAATAGAACATGAATCTATGATGGGATCCATTACCGACCCCGAGGATGGTGAAGCAGTGGCCAAGACAGTATTCGGGGCAGTATTTGTGTATTTGGCATTTTTTGTGTTCTGCGGATGTCAGGTTATCTTGATCAAAAGGGAAAGCAGAATTCGATTACAGTGATGATAGAAAGCGCTATAAGACTCGCAGTTCATCGCATTTTGACTGTGTTATTTTCAGTTGATGAATTTTCAATTCTGGATGAGAATCGATTCCATCCTTGAAAATGCTGAAAGCTTCATAGTATATGACACCATATTAGTTTTAGAAAGCATTTATTCTGAAATATAAGTTTAAGTAAAGTTATGGAGAATCGATGTAGACTAAAGTTTGGCGACGGCATCCTTGCCTCCTCTCCAATTGACTCCTCCGCTCCAGTCACACAAATCAAAGACAAGCAACCTCAAGTCTGCCAACTCCTCTTTTCTGACGCCTACATTCAAAGCACCTTTCAAATGGCCTTTCAATTGAGGGTTGACATCTTGGGGAATCAACGTGGCCACGATACACATCGAGGTTTCTGCCGCAGATAAGATATCTGTAAAGCTAAGAAGAGGTGAATATATGTGATGGTAGGCAAAATGCCACAAATCTGGGTATGCGTTGAACATTTGCCTTTTTATCTTGGTGTTGACCTTGTTAGTGTAGATCGTATTCCAAAGGTCCGAGCCCCGTATGAGCTCATTGCAAACCTGACCCGAATTGATAGATTCCGCAGATATGGGACCATCAACAGTATCCGAAGCTGCGCTGACAGACGAGCCTCCTTCAAACCTAGTGCCCTCTACATCCTCCTGAACTATGTTGGAGGACGGGACGTGTCCAGGAAACACTATAGGGGTACGTTCCGGCGTACTCGCTGGTTTAATAGCAGTTGGTGTGACACTTTTCAATATCATGAGTGCGTTGATAGATTTGGGTAATCCAGCCAAAGCAGCACTTTTAAGAAGTACTTCTCGTATCTTTGATGCTATTGAAATCTGTGAGGCATGGATATCGTCACCTTTGGAGAATTTGAAGGATAAGGGCAACTTATCATAGTAGGAATAAGGAATCAAAATGTCCGGTAAATTCACCCCGACTGCAGTAAGATCCTGGAATTTTTGAGCAGAGCTTATAGAGTCTTGCGCCAATTGCAAAAGATATTTGTCTGTCAATAAACACTTCTCGTTGGACGAAGAAAACTCCAAAAGTTGCTGCCTCAAAGCAAAATGGAATACCTTAGGAATTTCCTGGGGCTGGTTGATTACAGTTAAGCATGCACATGCAATCAAATACCACGAGTTATGTAAAGAAGGGTAATTGTAAGCCAATTTGACTAACCTCTCTGGCGTAAGAACCGTCATTGTCTTGGACTTGAAAAAATTCATTTACAAATTCGATTTCACAGAGAAATCTGGGGTTTTTAGAGGGGACTTAACTGTTGATTATGAGACAAAAGAGAAACCTCGGTAATGCATTTTTTTTTTTTTCAGTCGATACAAGTTAATGATTGTATTCAAGTCTTGAACAGAAGACGCTGTAGATTAGTAGTTGTTGCAGTGGTCCACATTCAGTTGAAGTCCTTATTGAAAGAATGATGCCAAAAAAGAAAGATGCACATAAAATTCTTCATTCTGAATAAATATAAGACTATATAGATAAGACATAGAGAGCATGTCAAAGTTCGCTTGTGAACATAGAACACGCATTAAAACTAATTTGGTTTCGTTCATACGATACACACGAATTGTACATGCATTAGGAATTTTAGATCATTGCAGACTATTTAGATGCAAATCACAAACACCGCAATAAGACAAATGGGTCTGTTATTCTAACCCTCAATGTATCAAAATACGGTTTTAAATTCATGATGATTGAATTTTGCAATCAAATCCTGTTAAATAAGGCTTTCTTCTAGAATAGTACAGTAGTCGCGACTATGTCTTATTCTCATCCCTGATACTTGACCTTATCCAACTCTTGACGATAGAATCTTTGAGTCTCTTGCCGCTAGCACTGGTCCATGGTCCCATGGCCCAGAAATGCAGTATGTTACTAAAAATTGGCGCTGCCCTTTCATTGAAGAGACTGAATGGTATTTTGCGGCTCGTTGAGAAATCTTTCGGCAAGGTATCCATTAATTGATCCTGGGCTAACTTCTTTATCGTCTTCTCATCTTTCAACATTTCATTTACGACACCTTCTGTTTCCCAACTATGTTCTGGAGGTGTACCCAGAGTTGTGAAATTGTGGAGTGACCTCTTTCTCTCCCAGGGTCTCATAGATTCATCAATCGGGATCCATCTATTTTGCTCTCTCCATATTTCGGAACCTATCATCTCCTTTATTCTCAGAACAGCCCTCTTATAAGCGAATTTTTCGTCCTCTCCTGTGAATGCTTTCATGTCTTTGAAGTTAACATTATCCTTCTCATTTTCTCCAGTCGGCTCATCACGAGATGATACATCTATCGTACTTCCTTTGAAATCATCGTATGTCTCTGTGTGCTCTTGGTCGTAAGAAGATATATTGGGTCGATAAGGATTCGAAATTGCAATTGTAGTCTTTGAGAACATTTCTTCATCTTGAACATCAAGTCTGTTATAATTGTCTTTGTTGGTCTCCTTCAATTTTTTTAAGATATATGGGTCTTCAGACCCCAATGCATCAGGGAAGAAAATGCTATCAACATCTACTTCGCTGCGCATGAAGAACTGACATTTCGCCTCATACAAGGCATCCAATAAAGTTATAAATCTTCGAGCCTCATTCTTCATCTTAATGGTCAATATGGGCACATTATCCAAGATTATCGTGTGGTATCGAGATGCGAGGGTGATATAGTCTGAGGACGAATACAAGCCTTGACAAATGTACAGAAAATCGAGATAACAAATGCTATCATCATTAAACGTGAGCTGAATATCCGTTCTTCGATTATACACCTTGAAAAAGGACGGCTTCCCGTCAAGTTCCAGAATGCTCTTTGTTTTATTCAAGACTGTCTCATCAGAGATACCTAACGCCTTCCTCATGATCAATTGAGTCCAAACATGATCATGACCTTCGTCCTTCAGTTTAACGACCAAATAAAGATCTTGTGAGGATTTCGATGCAAAAAACGACCGATAATCTTTCGAGGATCTCATTTCAACTGAGTGACATCTCGCATTCAAGATGTCAACGAAACTTTTAAACTTAGTCTTGTGAAACAGGTTTGAGTATAGCTCTTCTGGAAGTTTATTCGAAGTTGCTACCAATACACCTCCCAATTTGAAATAATATGTGAAAAGTATCTTTATGATGTTTGCCGATGCAATATCTGGGAGCATAAACTCGTCAAGCATCAAAATTGTATTCTTATTGATCATTTTTTGAGCTATCTCAAACAATATAAACTCATTCTCCATCGTCATCCTCTTATAGCTTTCATTGTTGTAAACGGTATCAGTAAAACGTCTCTCATTTTGCACCCTATGCATTTCATTGTATACCCAAAGAATAAAATTGTTAAAATGCCATCGCATTTTGGAGCTATGCGGTAATGATGCTGCAAAGATGTCCATTAACATAGACTTACCACATCCAACCTCACCGTTCACCATCAAACCTTGTGGTGAAGCGAAGTTGTATAGTTCATCTTCATCGGTGATGAATTTAGTCAACTGTTTCTTTTCAGCATCTGGATCTTTTTTGAAAAGATTCTTTATATGACTGTATTTCATGGGTATGAAACTCCTGCCTCGCTGCCTCGCCACTTTTTCTGCCTGCTTAAGTTCTATTTTTCTCATGATAAGACTGATCTTTATTGATAATTCCTCTGGTGGAGTATAATCAACAACCCTGTAGTATAGTCTTTGAAATTCTTTCATTATACGTAGTTGATTTTCATCCTTCATCAACAGACCTCGAGACACGTAGTTCTGGTAAAGTATAAAGGGGTCTGTAATTGATACTTGGGTGTTCTCGCTGCCCCCTGACTGTTCACCTTTGGTTCTCCATGCAACTGGCAATCGGCCTTCAACACCATGAGGATCCGAAGAATATGCTATTGAAGTATAAAGTCTGAATGGAACCACCTGGTATCCTTTGGGAGAACGACCTGCTAGCGATAAATTCCAACTCTTCCGCCAAACCATTATCCTAATATATGTTCGTCCAAGTCGTTCTAAAAAAATCATTTGATTTGTAGCCGTTATCAAAATTATCTTTTTGATCACTTATCCGATGCGGTTCATCTTTCACAAGAAAAAGAAAAAAGAGAAAAACAATATCTATCAAACCATCTTCATGCTTATATATATAATGATATGATATATAATGTGCTAATAGTATGCAAATGCAAAAGTATTAGGCTTCGTTGCTAAGTATTTAAGTTTAGTTGCATCTGAGCGAATTTCTTATCCAAAGAATTGGATAACCCATTCATTTCCTCATCAGTTCTTCCGTAGAGTTCATACCACCACTTCACGTCAGTGTAATTGAAAAAGATAACATCGTCGATTGTTGGTTCTTTCTTATAATTACTGTTCGCAAATTCCTTAGGTCTGGATCTGAAATAGTCCCAAACAGAAACAGTAGAGTCGGGCAACTTGTACTGTTGATTGAGTTCTCTTTCACAATCACATAGAAATGTTCCATATTGGCAAGAATAGCTGTGATAAAAAAGTCTCTTCAAAAACCTGCTATTGAATTCGAAAGACGAAGGATTTTGACGGTATAGCTGGTACACGCAATCCAAAAACTGATGGAAGATTGGCGATTTTTCGCTGCTGCCACTATATCCAAAATTGAATCCTCTGTTAGATTCTGACTTTCCCCCGTCACCCAATGATTGAGTCGAATTTGAAGCAGCAGCAGCGGTGCTTTTTATGTGATTTGCAGCTCTTTGGAAAAAAGCAGTAACACTTTTTGTTCCATCTATGCCATAATTGCTTTGTTCGTTAAGTTCGGACTCTGAAGAACCGATCACTGGTGATTCTGATCCCCTTGTTGCTGAACTGCTCGACCCATTCTTGGACATCGATGCACCTATACAGCCCATATGATCACTTCTTGTGGAAAACTTGAAACCAAAACTAACCCATTCCTTTTCTACTAGAACGATGAACCCATCAATTGTTCTATAAAAGGGGTCCAAGCATAGTTGCAGCAATGCCGAAACTTGAGATGTACGATCCCAACCGTCTGAACAATGAATTATAACATTTGTATTGTTCAAATGAATAGATTTGGTGATCCTATCAACCGACTGCAAAATCAATGAAATTCTATGTAGCCATTGCGTTTTACTTAGAGATTGTTGTAAGGCAGCTGAAAATTGCTTGTCACTTGTACCGCTTCTTGTAGGATTTTTGTCTAAATCATTCAAAATCACGGATAGTTTGTTTAAAGAATCTCTCATTACATGTATGTTGTCAATGTTGCAAAAGATCTTATCCACTTGATTCAAATTGACACGTTCCTGTTTCATTTTTCCATCATTGGAGTTTGGAGAACTTGATTTATTGTCTTCCTTGGGTTGTTGACCACGATAATTGTCAATATTCTCGGTGCCCGCACCTAAAGCATGTTGGGCCATTGCATTTCTGACAGGCCGAAGATCAACTATCAAATTCTTATGTGGTTGGCTCTTGAAGTCGTCATCAAGGGATAACTGAGCCAATCTTTCTCGTTCCTGACTTTTGAAAATCTCACCTATGAGCTTCTCGTCCTGAATTGACCTGTTTTGCAAATTGAGTCCCACCAAAGGTTGTGAACACCTAGCAATCACATTACCATTTATACTTGCACGATGCTTATATACAACGCAAGGAATTCTTTGCTTTGATCTAAATTTTCCAGTGTGCTTCAAAACATTGTCAGATATACTAGATGGTACAATCAACGTCTTTGGATACGAAGGACAGAATTTATAATCCGCATTAATCTCAGTTATCCTCCAGTAGTTGGAATCATCCAACAATCCCAACCTTTTGTATTCAGCGACCGGGTCATACATATCCCAACCTTTCACTTCTAAACTATCTTCCAACATGTTTGGCTTATAACTAAATGCATATAGCAACAGGATATCATTCCTTGATTTAGGTGTAGTGATCAAATTGCTTAGATTTTCGAAGATCTCTGAACACGTTGCACCACTATCGAATACAAATGAATAGTATGTGAAATCCTTACAATACAAACGGATATGAGCAGCCGTCAAGCTTTTGTAGTCGTCGTCGATTGGTGCATAATTTTTGGCATTGACACCATCACCACGACTGTGGTTAGCCCACGGTGATCCTCTATGCTTCGTCATCTTTTCGATTATCGGGTAACATATCCAAATCTCCTTCATGCCGCTATTCAGCGATGAGGATGGAGTGTCGGAAGAAGATAACCGGAAGACAAGATGATAGGGGTATAGAAGAAGGGTTCCCTTGAAACTGTATCCCTTTCTATTCAAAGTAGCATCGTCTATGGTTTGGATTATTCGATGCTCCATGACCCCCTAAACTACTTGTTAGTTGTTTTATTAGACTTGATACATCTACTAGATACAATTGATGAATTTTAAAAAGTAGCGATAGATATAGACCTGTACATTATAAACTATGAGCTCTACGCCAACCAACATATAGCTTTATAGGCCTTCGAATCTTTTGATCCCGTGCTCCTGTCTCAGCATCTTTGCTTTCACCTTTGGTTCTTGTTTTGGGAGTTTGGCTTTCTTCTGAGGAGGCTCGTTGTCATTCGTTTTTTTATCAAGATGTGTGTCCTCCGAGTCTTCATCTCTTACTGCTTTCTGTTCTTCCTTCTTCTTTCCAGCATACAGTGATAATAATTCACTTTTACTGCTGTCTTCCGCTTCCGATTCTGGACGAACGGGGCTTTCTTCTATTTCAATCTCGTCCAAGTTTTCTTCTGCATCGGAGTTCGAAAGAGAGGACATATTTGAATCCAATTCCGAATCCAGATAGTCATCCGATCTATCTGACAGACTTTCATCGACGTCCAGTAAGCTAAGATCGTCCTCATTTGAGATTTCTGGCCAGATCTTTAATGTTTCCATACCGGCACTTATCAATCGATAATTGTAATCTATTTCCAACATTCCTACTTCATCGATAGCACCATGCTTGCTTGTCACTTCAGAATGCACCCTTCTCTCGACGATTTTTCCAGAAGAATAATTGAATCGATGTATCAAACCTTCACTGTCACCACACCACACTGACTTCAAAGTATCATCATCTTGATCATTCATCGTGGGAATCATGGCGTCGATTGATGCATCTTTATTGATTTTTATTCTAGATATCTGATCAGAAAACCCATTCTTCGAGTTCTTCCAAAGGGTTACGATTCCTTCGCCGTGTGATACTAACACAGTATCGTTCTTGTTATGGTTGATGAACTCATTAGGAAAGCACATGGTCAACAATTCATCCTCTTGGTCATCAGACTGCGTCACCACACCTTTCCTTATATCTATATGACTAAGTGTTGTGGATCCGAGCGAAAGATAATGATAAGCCGAAACTGCAGGCATTGGACATAGGTAGTTCACTGCATCACTGTGTACCGATGGTACCTTGAATTTCAACGGTTTTGAGTTGAGATTTTTGCTATCGTAGACGTGAACTCCACCACTCTCCAAACCAGTCAATAAGAAGGGATGAGATGGAGAATGAATCATCCTTGTGACGGCATCACTGATCATATTCTTGTCGTCGCTAATTTTCGCTTTTGCTGTCACCTTGCCTGTTTCCGTATTGGCCTTTTTTATGACATGATCGGTGCCTACCGAATAGATGCTTTCTCCCACTGAATCTACTAGTGGATCAAAAATAACGGATCTACATGATCCCTTGTGCCGTTTGGTCTTCCAGTTGTCCACTATATTGACATTATCCGAAAGGTCACTATGATCCTTTACAAATGACCAAGTCTTGATCTCGCTGCCCTTGTTCAGAGACTTTATGCTTTTACTTTCGGCTTTGTCTGCTTTTCTATCTTTCAAGCCTTTATGGAATTCTTCGAGTGCTTCTGCGTTGTATGTATTACAATGAACATGGCCAGTTGCGAGGCCAGTTACTATTATCGGTTTAGTAGGATGTGCAGCTAATGAAAACAAAGGTTCTGAGAACCCTACTTCGAGTATTGGGGCTGAATCCGACTCGTCTATAGAGGATGGCTTCTGTTTTGACTTTTTAGACTTGGCCATACTACTTACGTCAATAGTCTGGAGTAAAAATTTTGTGATGAGATGGACCAGAATATAAATTGCGAAAAAATTACGAGACTCTAAAGAATACATTAATTGATTGATATCAGCTTGCTATCATGGTGCTATATAACTATCAAAATATATCACCTGCATCATCCAACTGTTTTTCCTTTCTTTGCGCCCAATACTTATCATTGAATTCCCAGTACGAATCACCTGTGACCGGGTGAGTTTTCTTGACGAACCAATTAGGCTTGTAGGAGACTTTGTTCTTCTCACGAGTTTTTCTAGCAGCCCTTTGTTTCTCCTCGACTCTATGCTTCTCCTCCGCAGCATCGTCATATCTACCTTCCTCCATCGCTCTTTGATCTGGTCTTAATCTCGTATCTGTGGGAGCAATCCAAGCGCGAAGATTATCATCAAGACCATTCAAGGTAGTAGCAAAAGCAGTCAAGTTGAAGGGAATCTTTGGTCTTGGTGCTGCCTGCCAAACGAGGAACTTCAGTCCACTAGTCGGGTCTGTCGAGGTCTTGGAATTTCCCTCGCCCTCGGTATCAACTAATGACTGTCTTCTGGTTTCAGCTGTTTGTTTCCGATCGGAGATTTTTCTTGCAAACAACTTCGTATTCCAATGACCACCTATCGCCCACTTAGGTTCACCCTTTCTGTCGTATACAATTCCCGTCAATTGGTAAGCAGAGGAAGCTTTCCAGCCTCTCTGTTTCATGTCAACTATTGCATAATCTCCAGTGACATGATTTTCTACTTTCATTTGACCATAACAATCAACGGTTGGGTTACCAAGCATAATACCAACGACTTGATTGTCCACCTTCTTCCAGGAATACAATTCTTCATCCACTTTCTCATTACTAGCATTCAAAGTTCCATCATCGGGTCGCAAGACTGCGAACATCTTTCCCAAGTGCTTGAAGTCAAAAGTACGTCCTCTAAATTTCGAATCCACGAAATTCTCACCGTAGTAGTCCCATTTCGCAGACTCAGCTTTACAAGCACTTACAGGAGGGTGATGGGAAACTTGTTCGGTGAGTAATCTGTAATTTTGATCGGGCCGACAGTACTCGAATGTCTCTCCCAATAAGGGATTGAATGGTTTTGCAATCCTATTCGTTGTTGAAGCGTATTCGGATGATGCAAACGCGGAGACGTAAACTAATCTCAAAGTTGAGTCGTCACACTTTGCGGCCACGTCCAACAAATTGCAGTATTCCATGTCCTCTGCCAATCTTTGAAGTAAAGAGGTGGGTTCATTGAATGAGACGGGGAGAGTAACTCTAGTCATGTCTTTACCAATCATAGATTTCAAAATGCTCCAAAGACCTACTTTGGGCCTATTGTCCTCATCCATCGCTAACTTCTTCCTGGGAGGATTTTCGTATCCTAAAAATGACCCTTCTTTATCAAGTTTCTCCTGTTTAAGGGCTTGAAGATCTGTAAATTTAGTTTCTGTCCTCTCCTCTTCTTTATCTAATTGAATATTAGCAACCCCAGATTTGTTGACAGAAGTGCCCTCTCCATCCAGCAACTCCTTTTGAGCCTTTGCTCCAACGAGTTCTGTCGACTCAATCTTTTTGTCTGCATCCTCCAGTGCAACATTGGAGCTCTCGATGGCCGAATCTTCGACGAAACTGTCACTTTCTTGACCTTCATCAAATTCGTCAGCATCGAAAAATTCATCATCTGATTCGTCATTCAATATTTGCTCGAACAAAGCACCATCATTGGAAATGGCAGAAGACTTTCTGTCTTGAAGAGAATTATCCATCTGAGACAAATCTGCATTCCGTAAAGACCCTGTAGGGGTATTATCATTATCCGACCTTGCTCCCGACGAGCTCAAAAACTTCTTGAGTTGTTTCTTCTTACCCTCAAATTCCAAAAGCTTTCTCTCACGTTCAGCAATCTGATCTTCCAATTGGCGAATCGAAGTTTCCCAAAGTTGATTAATCTCAAGCTGCCTATCCAATCTCTTCTTGTATTTGTCGCTTCTTTGTTGAATCAAATCATTATAGTGTACAAGAAGAGTCTTGATTGTATCAATGGATTTGACCGCCACATTGTGCACTTCGTTGTCCTTGAAATCAGCATGCCCAGCTTTCGTTAACAAATCCAAAACTCCTAATATTCCTACATCCAAAGATCTTCTTATCTTAGAGATTTGGTCTTCCAACGAAACGAGATTGGATGTGTCAGATTTTTGAAGTGACTCTGAGTCTGAGTAATTGTCTTCTACATCATCTGCATCATAATCAAAATTTTCCGCATCGAAGTCGCCGACACTATTCTGTTCATCGAAGCTAAATCTGGATGCGTTGACTCCTGAATCCTTGCTCGTGAGCTTTGCTGTAATTGCTCCAGCTTCGATATCCTGCTTTGAAAAAGTGCTAGACCTGGAGGGCGGATTCGATGCATTTTCATCTGCTCCATTTCCAGTCGATGTGTTTGAAATTTGACTTGAAACCCTCTTGTGCTTGCTACGACCAGGAATGTGAATACGGTGCTTCACAGGTTCCGACTCTTCAAAAGCAACATTATAAGGCGAAGGATTATCCAAAGAATCTCCTCTGTTTTTGTCTTTCTTTGCCACTCCTCTTTTAATGTTGTCCCTAGCAATAGTGATCGCATTCTGTAGCGTCCACACCCAGCGATTCGTTTCAATTGGGTGGTTCGCTTTCAAATGCCATCTTATTCCGTTCTTTCCCAATATCTCGAACTTGAGCTTCTCAGAGGAGTCTAGATGTAATTTTGCAAAGCTGAGGTTTAAAGATCCCCTACATGCATTATTTGTGTCATCTTGATTGGCATAGTATGAGAGAATTCCTTTCAGGTCTAGTATGAAATATCTCAACTTGTAACCAGATGCGAAATTTGTCCACTTTTTGAGATATCCCTTATATGTTGGAGAGTTTCCAGTCTTCGTGGCATTCTGTGTGTTAATAACAGGATCCATGATGGTTTGATCCTTGGACGCTGCCTTGATGAGCTTTCTCAAAGGCTCATTTCTGCTCGATACAAGATCTATGGGTAACTTCCCCCTCTTGTCTCTCTTAAAAGGATCACCACGATGGTTTAAAATCCAATCGCACATTTGAATGTCATCCTTTTTGATGAATTCATGCAACACAGTGTTCCCTGTCTCGGGGTCTGCTCCGTTTATGTCTAACAACTCTGAAGCTCTTGGATTTGCGACTAAAAGCCTTTCCAAGTTGTCGAAATTCCTGTCACTGAAATATCTTCTCAATTCGGTGGCCAGTTTCTCCACGAATTTGGCTCTCTCGAACTGCATCAACTGAGCAATCGTCAAATCTTTGCAAAGTTCGACAGGCTGCTTCTTCTTCAAATTGACGATCGTGTCGTTGATGTTGGGCAATGACAAGAGGTACTTCACCACTTCCAGTCTCGAGTACAATGCGGCTAAGTGCAAAGGTGTGTTCCCCTCGACATCCTGGGCGTTGATGTCAAGCTCAAACTGGTCGGCATAGCCTACTAAATATTGAATGGTGGACAACGGGGCCACCTGGACAGCATAGTGCAAAACTGTCTCCTTCAATTGAATGATGTCTGTCGTCTGTATTGTGTTACGGACCGTCTTGAGCTCCTCGATCATGGATTCAACCTTCAGGTTGTCTCCACCCAGGAGTGCCTCCAAAAGCTTGAGTCTCAACAACGACGCACTTAGTTGTGTGGATGACATTGTATCCTTCTACCTTGTTATTTATGAGTGAAGCCTATCCCTAGTCTACTATCTCGCTCTGTGTTGCTTTGCTATTATAGAGATATAGTTATAAAGAAAGATACATTTCGATTAAGAGCTTAACCCAGATTGCTCCCAATATGGTGATGGGATTCCGGAAATGTACTATTCCGGAATCACAATATCCCGGAATACGTCATCGGGGTCAGCTACAGGCTACAAACACAGTCTATTATTATATGGGATGTGCTCCCAAATGGAGGACCCTGGCACACCTTGGGAGCGGTGGCACCCCTATTCTTAACTGACAGATTTGGATGAGTCTTTTCTCAAGATTACCTGTCCACTTCTTCTATCGCTAGAGATTCAGGAGATGATAAAATACCTCGGAATTCTCGAGATCGCAAAATTCATGAGGCTTCAATGATTTTGAAGTCGTAGTTGAAACGACGTCATAGACGGTGGAGGCAAGACTGGACAGACAGTCGAGCAGAGTGTGGCATCTTTAGATCACATGTGGTTCGTTCTCATTTTTGCTGTCGAGTCTATTTTGCTCGTCCGGTTGTCAGTTGGTCCACACTATCAGCGCACTCCAGGAACAATTACGTCTCTTCCGAGCCACGAGTTCATTACTTGATATCTGCCATGTTTAGCCATATTTAGGCATGTCTAGCCATGATAGAAAGCTATGTTCGGGATTATCTGGTCCTATGGTCGCCTCTCTTTGCTCTGACACTTCCCCAACACGAGACCTCATCGAGATCTCTTGGTCCCTTGTAAGTCTTCTATCTACACTACCCATCAAGAAACGAAAAATTGAGCCAAAAACTCGAAAGTAATGCAAACCCTGTAGAATCTTGTTCGATGCAAAATGGTGGAGCAAAAGAGAAGGATAACCAAGAGCTCTGCGTCTTCCAAGAAGAAGATAAAACTAGATAACGAGAATTTGAAGCCATCTCACACCCTATACATAAAAAACTTGAACGATAATGTCAACAGGAAAACGCTAAAGCATACATTATACTTACTTTTCTCGACATATGGCGACATAATAGACATAAATATGAACACCTCTAGTAAGGTGATGAGGGGCCAGGTTCATATCATCTTCAGCAAAGAATCAAATGCAACTTTGGCGAAGAACAAGCTTCAAAACATGAGTGTCTTCGACAAACCAATGATGATATACTATGCACAAAAGGAATCGAAGGTGATTATCGAAGCTGAAAATAACGACAACGTTGCAGAGGAAGACGTGTGATCAGACATTTACATGATATGCATTTTACGGTTTTAAATACAAGTTTTGGAGGTAGTGAGATGACTGATGGCATCTATCAACACACTTTTAGTGCATTTCTAAAGCTATTCATTATGCAATCAGGTACGCCAACCCCATCGCCAAAAGACATTCCTCCTATGGTGAAGCCTCTGGTTTCCTTTTCGATTGTTGCCAATAATTCTGTCTTCTGTTTATTGTAGCCAACATTGAACTGGGGTATACAATCTTTGATGAGATTGTACGACACTATGATGTCGTCGTCGGATATGGCAATTTTTTTTGACTGATCTTGGGCCTCGTCCCTGAATACGATATTTGCGTTTATATCATTGAGATTCAAATACTTTTTCAACATTATCCTAATCTTGTCCAAATCAACATATTGTTGCTCAGGTAAGTCGTCGAAGTGATGACCTCCAATCATTAGGGTTACTTTTTGTTCGTCTGATAACTTATCTGCCTTACCGTTGAAAAGACTGATGGAGTGCTTTTCCACATCTGAATCAAAGATAACTCCTAACAACCTTTCTGGGTTTTCATTACTCTTAGGAACGAGAAATCCAAATCCATTTTTGCCCTCAGGGATTAACTTTCTCCCCTTTGCATACACATTACATAGCAAAATACTAACGTACTTCAATTGTAACAAGGATTTTAATTTGTCGGTAGTATTCACGACGTGGTTGGCTAGGTTATTAGAATTAATGGTGCAATGAATGTGATCGTACTGCAAGATTCCATTGCCCGTATCAATCTTTGACTTCACAGGGTCTATCCACTTCACTTCTGAGTAGTATAATAAATCTACGCCCTCCAAAGAACTCAAATACTTTGTCAAGCTGCGTGGGAAAGCTTCTAATCCATCTTTCAATTTGATCATTGGATATTTCTTCAAGTCGACAAAAAGCTCACTTAGATGTTTATTAAATGATATCAGACCTTGGTATCGTCTCAATAAGTCAGACATCTCATTTTGCGGCTTTGCCTTTGTCATTCGAGACTTTTTGTAGATTGCCCTTATCAATGATCCATGTTGATCCTCGTATTGTGCCAAGGAAGGAAGGATCGAACGAATACTTAGCTTGGAAATATCCCCAGCATATATTCCATGCATAATTCCACTTAGTACCCTGTCTGTGATATTCGTGTTTCCGTAACGCCTTTTGAAGAACGACTCGATACTCTCATCCTTCTCCTTCATAGATCTTGGTGTAATGAATAAGTCCCTTGTGATCAACGAGGCAATCCCCTTCGTAAAACCTTTCCTAGCGAATGTCCAAAATGTTGCAAAGGAATCAGGAACTTGCACTATTTCGTCTTTATCTGAAAGAAGATATTTCCTATTAGCTAGTGACGATCGTTCAAGAACTCTAATTTGGTTTCCCTCGTTTAGTTTGGTCAAAATGTCCACCATCACAAGTGTTCCATCACTGACTCCTCTCAATGTCCGGGGTCCCTTTTCCAAGGAAGTCTGGGTGGAACCAATGGTATCCTCGAGCTTCAAAGTATTGATGTATCCTCCTGTTCTGCCACTCTTTTCCAAGATTGTGAGGTTCAAATCTGGCCTTAACAGCTTCAAGAAGTAGCTGTATGTAAGGCCAGATATACCTCCACCCAATACTGCTACCTTCCCATTAAGTGGGATCTTGTGAACAGTCATCGATGATTATTCCTATCTACAACAGATAAATTGCGAAATCAATGTCAGCACGATTTTTTGTGGTTTCATTTACTATACAAAAATACATAAACGCTCTAGACATTATTCAACGGAAAAACATTCCTCAACTGGTGTTGCTTCGAATTCGTCAAGCTATCCTTACTCGCAGCGAACCCCATATTTGTCTCTGTAGCTAATGTAGTACGTGATTTGTTGAAGCTATCTTCGCTGCAGTGCGCAAGTAATGGTAACCTTAGATCAAAATTGTTGGACGTTTCCTCAGAGACCATACTAGCCCTGTCATCAATTGCTAAATTGTATAGTCCTTCGTCGAATTGTTCATCTGATCCTTGTAAATCATCTCTCGGCGTTTCCCTTTCTCCCTCCAACGCAGATTCTACTGTCGCGACAGGAGTGATATTTCTGTAGTCACTCTCCATTGCTGGATATTTTGAGTTTTCACCACTGGCAATGTAGTCATTTGAGCTAGAACGACAAGTTTCAGAAGAGTCGGCATCATTTCTTGCTTTTCCTTCTAACAATGAGTCCTCTAAAGACTCGACTGTTGACACAGAAATGGGCTTACTCTCACTTGATGCAGAATCCGAGGTTACTTGCTCATTTGAACCCGGAGTTGAAGTGGATCCGCTGTCCCTAGCGCCATTCCTCAAAACAGGAGCGAAAGAACTAGCCAAAGAATCTCTGAGTTTGGACCTGGTGCTTTTGACTCTACCCACATTATTTTCATCAGTGACAACGGCATCAATGTTGAAAGTACTGGTTAAATCATCGGAAGAGTTTGTCGCAACATCATAGGATGGTGCCGGCTCACTTGGAATATCTATTGAAGACATTCTACTCAACCCACTCAAAGGATCGTCATCCAATGAAAGAGATCTGACAATTGGTGACAGAGGCTGAGACATTGCCTCCTCAAATGAAGGCAAGCAACCATCTATAGTGGATGTTTCAGAATTTGATGCCGGTGAATCTGCATTGAAATTAGGTATTCTAAACTTGAAATTATTTTTATCTGGTTTCACTGATTCTGTATGCTGAGACATGTTCTCAACTTCGTTATAAGTCGGCAATTGGATTGATACATCGTTACACTTTGCACTGAGCAATACAAGAGGGGTATCAACAACAACCTCATAATGATGCATCTTGAAATTATCATTGGGATCAGGTTTTGATATCCTAAAGCAAACCTGCAACCTGTGGTGGATCTGAATGTGTCTAAAATTACAATCCGGGTATAATGCACGAGAGACATTTGTGTAGCCCTTTTGGATATTGGCTTTATTTCTCTCCGTCTCTGACATGAATGCAGAAGAATCGGGGGTCATTATATCATCATCATCATTTGTATCAGGTGCGATACAGTCATGGCTTAAATTAGTTTCTAAGGTTCCAATAACGTTTGATGATGGCGTGAAATTATGGGACAGTGAATCCACTGAACCCTTTTTATAAATTGATGCTCTTCTAGACGTTGCCCCTAATTCACTATTGGTATCATCATCGACAGACGATGACGTCAATATATTCCTGTCTTGCATCGTTGTCAAAAATGGCAATGCTATATTGATGTCCAACGAGTTCGCTATCATCGATTGGCCATCATTCTTCGATAATGGGTCTTCAAGATTTAAATCATCTAGTTCAGGTTCGTAACATGAAAACAATAAATTGTTCTCTGGACATTTTATTACTTCCTCCTTGTATGGCTCTACTGAGCTTGTATTAGACGACTTACTCTTCGTCTTCAACTCACAAATTGAGATTGTCCTTTCTCTTGTCTTCTTATCGGAGTGTGTTGACCGTAGAAGATATGGGTCATCACTGTCGTAATCGTATTCCTTCGAGAGATCACGCGAGACGTAAGTGATTCTTTCTAAGATATTAAATTTAATCCTCTTGACTATGATGTTTTTCACCAAAGGCAGCAACTTCACATTGATCAGCTGCTCTGAACCTAATGGTACATACTTCTTCGGAAATGTAATAACGTAATGAAGTGAATCGTTCCAAACTCGACTTACATATATAGGTTTGTCCGCAATTGAATTGGCTGATGACGGAGGAGTACGAACCATAGGTAGATTGTAATTCGAGCTTACTCTGGTTTTGCGACTTAATTTGTCTGAAACTTTGTTGAATTTCAAGTTCAAAGTATGGTTCAACGAGCCATTTATCGACAATATTGTTGGAGGGATATGTTCAGGTAGCAAGATAGGCAATAGGAATACGTACATTCCTGGTTTATAGACTTCATTCGAGTTATCATGCAGGGATGAAGAGTCCAAGTCGGCCACACTTATCGATTTCTTTCTCATTGGGGAAAAAGATGACGTATTGTGATTTCCATTTATGTTGTCAGACCCTGTTGCAAGATCTGCAACATTCATTAATTTGTACTCTCTCGTTCGCTTCGAAAGATCTTCTGGAGACAAATCTTTACATTTTGCTTCATTCGTGTTTAAGGTATTCAAGTAAAAATCACAGTCGCCCAAGCTTGTCTGCCATTCCATGTGTCCAATCTTAAAACTCTCTTTGAAATGTTCTTTTGAATAAGGTTCTCCTGAGGGCCATAGTAAGTTGACCAGGGACTTGAATTCGAAGGTGACATCTTTGATCGTTGACTCCTTTTTCAAATCAACAATGACAGCGAATGTGTGTGGGATCGGGGTATCAGAATCTATCTTTGTGCATAAATAATTTGGAGAGTTAAAGTTCTTGATCTTCTCGAGAAGATCTTGTGGGATATTATTGCCATTAAGCAATCCCTCTAGTGAAATATCCTCATCTCCGGACTTTTCTTTTTGTTGCGTTTCTATGTTAGGATCACTCGCATCAAGATTAGGAGTCGTAGGTTCGCTAGTAGCTTGGCCTCCATCGTTTGTAGGATTCACGCCACCATTCTCCACATCCTCATAAGTGAAGCTCGCTGAAGACGCCGGTGCTAGATAAATGCAGTCTCTCGAATTGGCGACGTATACTTGCACCGTTTTAGAAATGTGTCCACTTGTTCTCGCTTTCAAAGCAATAGGTTTCTGCAATCCATACTCCGCAAGGAAGCTGTTAAGCTTCTTACCAATCACCTGCGACGTCTCCTTCACGATCAAACGCTTTGCTTGCTTCTTGCTGACGCTTCTCGACCTTGAGCGAGACGCCGGCCCGTTGAGGAACGTCATCGACTGCGCCCGTAGCCGCCCACTCCCAACCACGCCGTACGCATCCCGCGCCAGACCGCTGTCACCTCTTTGCCTCGTCGCCGCCCCCGACGCCTCCGATGCTTCCGATATCACCACCATCGGGTTAGCCACGCTGTTGCGTCTTTCGTTCTTCTTGATGTCTCTGAGCTCCTGGACCGACGGCTCAGACGACCGCCGCCCCTTGCTCTTCCCTCGTAGCCTCTCGAAACTGAAGCCACGTGAATACATCTTGCACCACCTGTACTTCCTTCAAAAAATTCAACAACCAGTTTCGTCCCTCAGCGGTGGCAGCAAAAGTCCTGCTCACTGTACTAATACTCTTCTGTGTATGTCACACTCCCCAGCTCTAATCCACCGGGTCCTTTCCTGTGTCAAATCCGCTTCTTCTATAAATCAGCACTGTCCAATATCGGATCTACTTAGCACCAGCTACAAATGTATAATATAAAGATAGATGACTATGATATTTGAGAACTATGGAGAAAATGCGTGACAGGGCAATTAATCCTTTTTGGTATTCAACACTTCACGTATCTATGAGATAATGGGATCACTACACGAACAGATGCACAAAGTCTAGGAGTCGGGCAACAATAGAACGGAATGGGGGCGGATCCAAGAGTGAAGGCTTATATTTCGTATGTATAGCGTTTGTGAGGGTCGTTTGTGGGCAACTGGTCGCACTGGAGATGGGAAAGCACGCAAACTCGAGGTGCAGAATATGGCAAGTGCGGTATTCATCAACCTTAAAATGTAGCACCCTATATTGTGAAATCTGGGGATGTAGCACGCGGCAGTCGCAGTCATGGCACATGACGTGATGGGTGCGCAGGCGGTAAGCAAGTGACAGCTGGTACGAGCGGCGGCTGGTACGAGTGACGGCTGGAGCAAGATGCCACAAACGGCAGGAGCGCAATGGCTGTACAGATGGTGAAATTGGCCCGACGTCAAGTCATGAAAACAAGACAACTGAGCCGCAAGACTATAGCAGGGGTTGGTTTGGGTAGGGGTTGCCCCTCGCACACTGGGAGGTGAGGATGACGGTTGTGAGGTGAACACCTGATGGCGGGCGATTGGGAGATCGAGATAAGCGATAAGAGTTGGAAACCGAGCTGGGAACTGGTACATGCATTTTTAGGAGAGTGCTTTCTTATATAGATGTTTAGCATATCAAATTGATACTTTTGAGTCCTTCGTTTATACATTCGTGGTCTTTAGAGTCATTCTTGTCGTTAGCGTCGTCAATTGTGGAGTCTTGCAAAAGAGGGTGCGAAAAAAGCGAGTCGGAATTTGCAGAAATGCGATCCAAACGACCCACTGCGCTGCCCTCGTCCTCGCCGCTGTCTTGGGAATTCGAGGTGTCATACCTTCTTTTCTTCGTCTTGATGTCTGTGGCTTGATTGGGCTGTTCAAATGCGCGACTCGCCTCGTTGGTTGTCAACTGATGCAAGTTTTCGTAAACCTTGCGATCTATGATACAAAAACATGGCACCAATGCAGGCGTGCCGATATCTAGAACAAGCTCCGCAGTGCCATCATCGTAGAGTTTGTATATATGTATCCTCTTGTCAATGAGAGAGCAGGTGACGTAGATTGGGTCGAACAGAGCAACATGGCTGCTTTTGCGAGTCTTTTCATGAGCGTGTGATAAGGCAAACTCCAAAGATAAAACAGGGCCAATTTTCAAATTGTTGTAGAAAGATACCATTTGCATAGATGTCAAGTTCAATATGCCTACTTTGGACATCGAGTCAGCAAAAATTAGGAACCTGCCTTGGTTGAATATCTTCAAGCTTACAATAGCAAACTGAGACAATTCAAACGTCCTGAAGGGATAACTCTCCTCCATGATATTGTAGATCAAAAGCTTACCGAACTGTGTTCCACATATGATAATTTCGTCCTGCTCGACTGTTGCGAAGCATATCGATACTATCCAGTTGGAAATCGTTTCTAGAGACGACGATTTATAAATATAATCTTTATAGTGTGAACTAGACACCCAAAAGGGAACTAGTGCCTTAACCTGCCGCTCATTGTGGTACAATTGTGATCTCAAGTTGAGAAGAGTGCTTCTTCGTCTTAAACGAGTTCCTCGTGGAAACGTACTTGGACCACTCAAAGTAGACCTTATCTCACTACTCTCAATTAGGGGCTCTTCTTCATCATCGTCCTCCTCCTCACCGTTCTTCAATCTGATCTCATACAATTTAAGTTCATTATTTTTGCCGGCACCCGCAATAAGCAACTTGTTGTACATTGGCAAATAGCTAATTTCGACATCCGACACGGGAGTGTTAATCAAAAATACTTTATAGCTATTGTCTTCATCATCGTTCACTAAATCCCTTAGCACCAATTTTCCCTCGTTTGAGCAGCTATACAAATACTGCTTGTTGATGAACCCAATGGAAATAATCGAGTCCAGAGGGTTCATATTTGCATTCTTCCACTCTTTGTACAACTTGAAGGACCTGTTCTGGTGTGACACATCTTCGTATAATTGAATCATCCCATTCTTTCTTCCCAAAGCTAGGTAGGTCTTGCTCTTAAATGTGAACCTCTTTGCCTGTTGAACATAATTCTCCCTTCCCTCTGTCATCATTTCATTCTTGGGTTTGATAGTCAATCGGTCACCTCTCCTTTTAATTTTGATCACTGAGCAATGTTAGATATTGATATCCATCATTCTACTTATCATGTAAAAAACTTACCTGATAATCCACCAGTGTCTTGGTCCGAGACTACAATAATCATCTTCCAAGTCCATAAATCAATCGTCAATTAGCATTGATCGAATGAACTGAAAATAGCAGAGGGTACAAAGTACTTGATAGTGTGATGTACTGTATATAATCTCGCTTTTAGGACAGCTTTAACTCCTCTTAGTGATCCACAGCTCTGGACCCTTTCATCTTTCCCAGGATGAAACAGTCTCAGCTTCGGGTATTGGGAGTTTTAGAACTTGGGACATACTAGTATCTGTACAGGGGTCTCGCTGTGTCTTAACTCTTATATCAACATATTTATACAAATGTACACAATATACGAATCCATGAATGCAAGAATTAGTAGCAAAGTATTGAAAGCTCCTGTCGATAGTTATTAGTGGACTGTAGAGACTTGTATTTAAACAACCTCGTTATCACGGACGTTATCAAGGCATCAAAGACGAGTTGTCATTGGTAAAAAATTCATTACCACCTCTAATCGGCTTTACGATCTTCAAATTCAAACCTGTCTTTGGCGATTTGGGAGACCCTAGTTGTCGTTTAGGTGAGCCCAAGTAGCTGCTGTCTATAGATTTGCTTTCCCTAAGAGGGCTGACATTCAGCAGCAAGTTGAAAGAGTCCCTCGTTAAAAAGTTTCTGACTGAATCATCTTCTACTGTGAACCTCTTGTGATCATCGTCTTCCGTGATATCGACTTCCTTATCTTTTTTCAGGTCACCGATGAAACGTGTCTTGAGATCATTAATTTTACTTTCGAAGCTTTCACTCTCCTGTAAAATGTGCAATTTCTGTTCCTTCAAAAGCGAGCTTAGCTCATTTATTTTGCTGTTCCTTGACTCGATGATCTTTTCATTAATCATCAAATGCTTTCTCAAATTCGAGTTGATCAATTCGATGTCATTTATTTTGTCACTTAATTTAAGAAGAGAATTTTCCAATTGGAAAAACTTCAGCTCTTCTTGATGGCTTTTCTTCAAGTTCTCGACTTTCATATTGAATATTATGTTTTCCAACTCTTCAATCTTCTTATCTCTCCTAGCGATCTCCTCACTTTGGCTATTGTTGATCATATTCGGTGATGCCAATGAGAGAGAAAAGCGGTTATTGAATTCTTGTTGAGACAAAAAACCCCTCCCCTCTTTGCTAGTGACGGGAGTTCGAGGATTCAAGCCTGTTTCATCTTCCTGTGGTACGACTTGGTCTGTCGGTTTGACCCTTGAAATTTCGCCTTCAAGGTACTGGATGTATTGTTGGTTCAGCTTATTTATTTGCTGCAGTGATCTAAGTTTAGATTTAAGTTCTGAAACACTGAGCTCGGTATTGATGTGTGCTTTATTCTTGATCTTCTTCGCTCTTGATCCGAAACGTAGAGTAGAGAGAGTCTCTGGCTCGTTGAATGATGATGGCGAGCAGTTTATTATTAAAGACGTACGTGAATTCCCACCCAACGCCTCTTGAAGTATTCTTGTCAATTTAGAGTCACGATAAGGTATGTGTGATGATCTTCCATCAGTAAGCGCATTTATCACATTCCCTAGTGATGATAGAGAGCTATTGATTTTCTTGGCCTCTTCTAGTGTTTGCCCAATCGCTCCACTTTTGTTTACTTTCTCAGAACCAGCAAGATCCACCAAAAAAAGACGACTTCGCTTGATGGTTTCTTGAGGAGCGCTTTTTTGAACAAGTTTGATTTGGACTATTGCATGAGATCTAGACGAATCGATATTCATATTAGTCGAGCTGATCTTTCTTGCCTTCAGCCCAGTACTTATTACCTGAAAGACTTCCTCGGACGATGAAACAAACGCTTGCGACAAATCTTTTACGTATATACCATTTACCTTATCTTCGTGAATTTTGCACTGATCATTAGAAGGGTTGAGTAGATCTCTAATTTGCTCGTTGTATATCTCGAAGTATGACATTCCAACTGTGTATTCTATATCATTGGACGAGTGTTTGATACTTTCGAATATATCACAAGAGATTCTGGGGATGATTCCCCTGTTGTCGTCATTTGCATCTGATGATCCAAACATCGTATATGATTTACCAGAGCCCGTTTGACCATACGCTAATATCGTACCATTATATCCGCTCATGAAATCTTCCACGGTCTTTTTTATGGAGTACTCATACACTTCTCGTTGACTCGATGTAGGCTTAAACACATGGTCATAAGAATAGTTGTATGTGTTCTCCTTCCCACGAACTATGACTGTATCTGGATCTTGACACACCACAATGTTATCTCCCAAAGTCTTCTCGTTGACCAAAGAGGGCCGCACTCGACAAAGTACTTTGATATTCCTGTCCTCTTCGCTCACACCTACTATTTGGCTGGAAAACTCTCTTTCTGAGTTCAACGGCAGTCCAATGGAAGAACTGAACCCCATTTCGGGCAGCGTCGGTGAAAAGAAAGCCTTTAGAGGCGTAGAACACGTTGACATACCCCCTACAGTTTTCAGTCTCTCTCTGTAGCGGTCCTTACCTCAATGGTCTTTCAATCTCTTTCGCGTCTCTTATCGTGAGCGGCAGTGTTTACTCCAATGATCTCGCGTGTGCACTTCTGCCCGCACCTTCCCTTTTTAACAGGTAGTCACAGACTTTTGAATTCTATGTCCCAAAGCAAGAAATATGCTCCTCAACGCCAACTTACTCTTCTATTGAACAACCTGATCTGATACAATGCGGGAGAAACGATATGGCTACAGGTACACAAACTGTAATTCTTTCATCTTAACCTGCAAATATGGTTTGTCTTGTCAATTCTATCTGGGTTGTGCATATAGATATGGTCCCGTAGAGACTCCGTAAGGCTGGTTTTCGACTCCGATGATCAGAGTCAATATCTGTCTGATATGAGCTCGAGTCAAAGCGAAGCTTATCAGCTTCTCTATCCATAGATCTATAGACGATTCACGAAAACCAAACCAAGGGTCTCTGGCTGCACGCTATATCACCACAGAATAAATACAGCTTTGAGTCTCTCGCTCGCCTGTCATCGGGATCGGCCAATGAAAAAGGAACCACTGTTTTATTTAGACCATGATTTGTACACCTCACGTGCATTGTATTTATTACTCATGAAAAATTTCTTAGTCACAAATCCATAAATAGTCGTTGCTTCGACTTTGATTGATAGATAGACAGTAGTTACGACAC
Source organism: Debaryomycetaceae sp. ZIM 2471 (assembly GCA_031081905.1). Classification (NCBI taxonomy): domain Eukaryota; kingdom Fungi; phylum Ascomycota; class Pichiomycetes; order Serinales; family Debaryomycetaceae; species Debaryomycetaceae sp. ZIM 2471. The sequence continues at coordinate 479,489 of JARYTF010000009.1, read as the reverse complement.
TAAAACCATGAGTACCCCCCAAGATATTGCCCAGACATTTGAAAGAGCGATGGATATCTCTGGCTCGCCAAATGCAGTCTCGACGTCGCCATCTCATTCATACATGAACCAGTTCAAACCTAGCTTGCAAAAGCCTACCAAAGCTTTGAAGCCGTTTTCCACTGGAGACATCAAAATTTTGTTGTTGGAGAATGTTAATCAAACTGCCGTGGGTATATTTAAGAACCAAGGCTATCAGGTCGAGTACTACAAGAGTTCTTTGCCAGAAGAAGAGTTGATCGAGAAGATTAAAGATGTTCATGCTATTGGTATTAGATCGAAGACTAAGTTGACCAAGAACATATTACAACATGCTAGGAACTTGTTTGTTATTGGATGTTTCTGTATCGGTACAAACCAAGTGGATTTGGAGTATGCTGCCAAGTCTGGTGTTGCAGTCTTCAATTCTCCATTTTCCAACTCCAGATCTGTTGCTGAGTTGGTCATAGCTGAAATTATTACTTTAGCCAGACAGCTCGGTGACCGTTCCATTGAGATGCACACTGGAACTTGGAACAAAGTTTCTGCTAAGTGTTGGGAGGTTAGAGGAAAAACCTTGGGTATTATCGGATATGGCCACATTGGATCTCAATTGTCAGTTCTCGCAGAGGCTATGGGAATGAACGTCATCTACCATGATGTTCAGATGATTATGGCTTTGGGAAACTCCAAACAAGTGAATAGCTTAGATGAGTTATTATCGTTAGCAGACTTCGTAACATGTCATGTGCCTGCTACTGACGAGACAAAGAACCTTTTGAGTGCTCCTCAGTTTGCAGCTATGAAGAGTGGTGCGTATGTCATCAATGCCTCCAGAGGTACCGTTGTGGATATCCCTGCATTAGTCCAAGCCATGAAGGTCGGAAAAATTGCCGGTGCAGCCTTGGATGTTTACCCTAACGAACCAGCCAAGAATGGAGAGAACCTTTTCAACAGCAACTTGAATGATTGGGCTGCGGATTTGTGTTCATTGAGAAACGTTATCTTGTCTCCACATATTGGAGGTTCAACTGAGGAGGCACAATCTGCCATTGGTGTCGAAGTCGGTACCGCTTTGACAAAATACGTGAATGAGGGAACGTCTACCGGAGCCGTTAATTTCCCAGAAGTTACATTGAGAGCTTTGGATTTGAACCAGGAGAATACCGTCAGAGTTTTGTACATACATCAGAATGTGCCCGGTGTGTTAAAGACAGTCAACAACATCTTATCGAATCATAACATTGAAAAGCAATTCACCGATTCGAATGGTGACATCGCTTACTTGATGGCAGACATTTCAGATGTTGATATCTCTGACATAAAGTCTCTTTATGAACAATTGGAACAAACACCTTACAAGATCGCTACTCGCTTGCTTTATTAAAGGTTTACTCCTATATTCACAATTAATAGACCATTCAGTTCAATCTCCAACCACCCGATTGAGTACTTTAGAGCCAATGGCTCTTTCACAAGCTATATATAAATAGATACTTATCGACTTCATTTGCTACCGTAGTTCCTCGATCTTTCTTGCCCGGGTAATTGCCGCTGATGTATTTCTGTTTTGTGTAATTTTTGGTCGGGATAATTGGTAGAGTACAACATTTGGTGGCAACGAAGACAAATACACTGGACTAGGTACAACACTTTGGATTCGAGATTCATAAGCCACTGACAGTATTCTAGGAATTGTAATTCGAATACAAAGATGGCACTAGTTTCTGCATCACCTTACTTGGCCCTTTTAAATGAGCAAGATTCAAGCTTGAAGATATACGCTTTAACGTCGTTGAATAACGTTATAGATGAATTCTGGGCTGAAATTGCTAATCACATCGGCGAGTTGGAAGACCTTTACGAAGATGAGACGTTCGAGAAGAGATCACTTGCTGCGCTTCTCATTTCAAAGATTTATTACAATTTGGGAGACTTTGAAGCATCCGTGAAGTACTCACTTTTCGCCAGCGATGAATTCAATATTGAAGAACAATCACAATACATTGAGACTATTGTATCCCAGTGTATCAATCTCTATAACAGCTTGTCGCAAAAACGGTATCAGGATTCATCGATTAAGATAGATCCTCAATTAAGTGGCATCTTCGAGAAAATGCTCGAGAAGTGTATCAAATCTAATGAGCTAAGGCTTGCTTTAGGTATTTCCCTTGAGAGTTTCCGATTGGATATTGTCGAGTCGATTTTGAAGAGACAAATCGAATCAAATGAGGCCATTGCTGTATCATTGATCAACTACGTTCTTAAATGTTCAAGCAATGTGATCAATAACACATCTTTCAGAGCCGAGGTCCTAAACTCTTTGGTGAATCAGCTTCTAACATTGAAGAGCAATAAAGATTTTTTCACCGTTTTCAGGATTGTCGTTCAATTGAATGACTCTGAATTAGCAACAAAAATATTCAAACAACTTATAAAGAGCGACGAAAAGCTCATCACTTATCAAGGTGCTTTCGATCTTGTTAATTCTGCAACTCAAGAATTGTTGGATAAAGTCATCGACAACCTTAAACATGATGAAGACATCGATGATTCTAATCCAGTTGTGTCCAGGCTTTTGCATATTTTGAGTGGTATCCCCACCTGTGATATGGATATAACATTCTTATTCAAAAACAATAATACTGATATAACTATTTTGAACAAGTCCAAGAATTTGTTGGAGGGAAGAAGCTCGATTTTCCATTCTGCTGTCACTTTTGCTAATGCATTTATGCATGCTGGTACAACAGATGATTCGTTCTTCAGAAAAAATTTAGAATGGTTGGGAAAGGCCACAAACTGGTCAAAGTTTTCAGCAACTGCAGCTTTGGGCGTTATACATAAGGGCAATTTATCACTGGGTCGTAATATTTTGAAACCATATCTCCCGGGATCTTCAGGTGCTCCTCACACTAAGGGAGGATCATTATTTGCCCTCGGTTTAATCTTTGCTGGCCATGGAAGAGAGACTATTAGCTATTTGAAGCTGTTTCTTGATGAAAACGGAAACTCCGCAGGAAGTAATGATACAGACATCATGCTACATGGTGCGTGTTTAGGTTGCGGTGTTGCAGGTATGGGAACTGTTTCAGAGAGCTTATATGAGGCTTTAAAGGTTGTGCTTTACTCTGACTCAGCAATATCGGGGCAAGCTGCCGGATTGGCAATGGGTTTGGTTATGCTTGGATCAGGGAATGAGAGTGCAATGAACGATATGCTCACTTATGCCAAGGAGACTCAACACGAGAACATTATTCGTGGCTTAGCCATTGGTATCGCGTTGTTGAATCTCGGTAGAGAGGAGAAGGCCGACAGCATTATTGATGAATTGATGACTCAAGAGAGTTCAATTTTAAGATATGGTGGAGCTTTTACCATCGCATTGGCATATGCTGGAACTGGAAATAATGGTGCTATCAAAAAACTTTTACACTATGCCGTTTCTGACCCATCAAACAATGTCAGAAGAGCCGCTGTTTTATCACTAGGCTTCGTTTTGATTCGTGATTATACTGCAACACCTCAGATTGTTGAATTATTGTCTCAATCACACAATCCACATGTTAGGTATGGAACTGCACTTGCATTGGGAATATCTTGTGCAGGAAGAGCTTTGCCTGCTGCGTTGGAGGTTCTCGAACCTCTTACAAATGATTCTGTCGACTTTGTTAGACAAGGTGCTTTGATGGCCACAGCAATGGTGCTAGTACAGCAAAACGAGAATGTGTGTCCTCAGGTGAAAGAATACTCCAAAAAGTACGCGGACACCATTAAAAACAAACATGAGGATGCTCTTGCAAAATTTGGTGCTACGTTGGCTCAAGGCATTATAGACGCAGGTGGTCGTAATGTTACAATTAGTCTCGAGAACGCTGCAACTAATACCCTCAATGTCAAGGCAATTGTGGGATTAGCTGTCTTTGTTCAATCATGGTATTGGTTTCCTTTGGCACATTTTCTTTCATTATCCTTTGCTCCTACTTCTGTTATTGGTGTCAGAGAAGATTTGAAAATACCGAAGTTCAATCTCGACTGCAACGCCAAACCGGAAGTGTTCCAGTACCCTCCTAAGGTTGAAGAGTCTAAGGAGAAGCAGCCAGATAAAATTACAACTGCTGTTTTATCGACCACTGTGAAGGCTAGAGCAAGGGCTAAGAAGATACAAGCCAAAAAGACTGGAGACAGTATGCAAGTAGATGAAAGTGAAGATAAAGAAGATATTGGACCAAAGTCAGATCAAGATAAAACGAAATCAAATGCCCAAGAAGAGCAGGTCAAACCTGACGATGTCACGCCTATTAAATACTCTAAAACTGCCTACAAGATTGAGAACATGACTAGAGTATTGCCGGCTCAAGCTGCATATGTGTCATTCATCAAGGGTGATAGATTCTTACCTGTCAAAAAGATGAAGAGTAACAATGGAATCATCTTGTTGGAAGATACAAATCCAACAGAGAAGGTTGAATTCATAAAAACTGTGAGACAATTGAATATCACCGAAGCACCTTTGCCTGAACCATTTACCTTAACTGAAGAGGATATCAACTTAGATTAAATATAATTACAGAGCACCACGCTGCCATCAAGCACATCAATTTTAGAATACAAATACTAAATAAATGTTAAATCTAAAGAATAGAGCTCGTCAAATTTCACGTAGAATACAATAACTTCAAATTTCAACTACAGACACAACTGGTCTGTGGTCGCTTATTACCAACCCGTCCCGCTCGTGAGTCAAAACTTCATGTTCCAAAATTGGAACCTCCTGTGTGGTCCAAATGAAATCGATCGTCGACCCACCTTCTAACTTGAAATTTGTAATGGTATCATCATAACCCAGCCTCTTTTGACAATGGCGTGAAGTGTCCAATAAACTCTTCTCTAAAGTCTTGTACGCATCAGCATTCAGTTCACTATTGAAGTCTCCACATAACAAACTAACACCTTCAGACTTTTTCATCAAGTCGATGATGAGCTTGGACGCTTCCTTCCTAGCCTGTTTTCCTTTATGGTCATAGTGAGTGTTCAAAAAGTTGACCACTTTTCCGTTTTTCTTGTTCTTCAACACCGTAACAGTTACGGTTCTCGCAAAAGCAGCATCCCATCCGGGGCACGGCTTGTTAGGTGTTTCGCACAACCAGCAGGTCTTCCCACTGATCAATTCCCACTCGCTCTTCTTGTACAAGATGGGTGCAAACTCTCCCTTTGCCTTACCGTCTTCTCTTCCGACCCCAAAGAACGCCCAATCTTTGCCCAAACCATTCATTATGTCGTTAAGCTGGTTCTGCTTGACTTCCTGGAGCCCCACCAATGTCGGGTACTTGCTGGAATTTTCAAGTATGCTCTTGATCACTCCCTTTTTTCTGTCCGACCAAGGTCTTTCTCCCTCCATCAAGTTCTTGGTCTCCTGTCTCACATTGTGTGTGTAGATTTGAATCTTGCTCGGTGGAAGTTCGGCATTCTTGTTGTGCACCTTTCCACTCACATTCAGTGTAAAGTTCTGTTCTTTTTTGTTCTTAGCCTTCTTCACTGCATGGGTTGCACCCTTCGCTAACAAACTAATTGCCATCATATTGAATCCTTGGTTTTCTTCTTCTTCGTAGTGTCCTCGGTGTGGTTGTTTCTGAGAAACAGCTGAATTATATAGCAATACTGGAGGCTTAGAGACAGTGACCATCTGAATGTAGCAACAATAGATAGACAGATGAAGAACTGCATATGATGATCCTCGAGATATCGGAAAGTGCGACTAAAGTATCGCCAATCCTCACCACGTACATAAGAATTTAGCCTTTCGTACTTGTGGGATGGCTGTGTACAATGTCGTCTGAACATCTAATATACAAGGAGAACAACGGGATACTAGCACAATTGGATGATAGTGGGATCAAAGTATCTGAACAGTCGTATGCGGTGTTGCAGGAGGAGATAAAGGAGCAGCGTGTCACGTCGTACTTCAACTGCTTCGGAAGCCACCCCTACGGCGACTTAAATGGATGTTTCATACCGTATAGGCTGATACTCTGGTGTGAGCAAAGCGCCGACAAGGCAGCCGAGGTGGAGGTGACGTTTGCATTGAAAGACAGTGGCACATTGAATATATGCAAGCGAAATTTTGAGATTCAAGACTCTCCGGGGGATTCCTCCAGTTGGGCGGACGAGATCATCAAAAGGTCATATTCCAATTCTGCGCCCCAGCCGTCAGTTCTCGTGATTGTGAATCCGCACGGGGGGAAGGGAAATGCGTTGAGATTGTTGGAGACAAAAATCAAGCCGGTTTTGCAGGCAGCTAGGGCAAAGGTGACCTATATCGAGACGAAATACAGAAATCACGCACAGGAAGTCGCTCGAAGCTTGAAGGTCGAAGAATATGACATAGTCGCTTGCTGTTCAGGTGACGGCATTCCTCATGAAGTTATCAATGGCTTCTATCAGAAAGAGCATAAAGGTATAGACGCATTTAGAAGAATTGCCTTAGCTCAACTTCCTTGTGGGTCGGGAAATGCTCTATCATTGAGCACATTCGGCACTAACGAACCCTCTATTGCCACTTTGCTGATGTTGAAGGCTAAGAGGAGAAAAATGGACTTAATGGCAATTACACAAGAGATTGACAATGAAGAAATAACCAAGTTATCGTTCTTATCTCAATGCTATGGAGTAATTGCAGATTGCGATATCGGAACAGAAGCATTGAGGTGGCTCGGACCTTTTAGATTTGAGCTAGGTATTGCGCACAAAGTGTTAACAAAAAAAGAATATCCTTGCGATTTGTATGTAAAGTATGCTATCGAGTCAAAAGAAGAAATGCCTGTCCACATATCCGAAAACCTTAAAAATAGACCATTCGTTGATATAAGTCCTTCGACTTTTTCCTTGAAAGCTCCATCGTTACAGGCAAACATTTCTGAAGAATGGGTGCACATTTCGGACAGGTATACATCAAAATTGAATATTTTCTATGTTGGAAAAATGCCATATGTATCCGACGGCGCACAATTCTTCCCAGCAGCTTTACCAGACGATGGTATGATGGATATGATCTTAACAAACACCGACGTCTCCGTTGCGGAAATGACAACCGCTCTCCTTTCGGTCGATCACGGTGGGCATATTTTGAAAAGCAAAGTTCAGTATTCCAAGATTCTAGGATATCGACTCGTTCCAAAAGGGAACGAAAAACACTACATCTCCGTGGATGGTGAAGAATTTCCATTCGGACCATTTCAAACCGAAGTTGTACCTCAAGCATTAACCTTTTTGTCTGAGAATGGGAATTTTGTTGACACCTCCATGGTCAAATCTTGATGACTGCAGCGAGAACATTATGGACACACTACATTATTCTTATTTGGACCAAAACTTGTTTCCTCGGTGGCTCCCCCTGGATCCGCGTTTGGTAACTTGGAGATCCGGTCTTTCATTATTCTCGTTAGCTTATGTAGCATGTATTTGTAATTGCTATTCCTCTCATTCATTTCAGTATCTAGCAATTCTTCATTTACTTTATATTGCTCGACTAAGTCACCAATGGACATTTTCAAAAACTCGATCACTTTATGTATCAAGCTCCAATCGTCCTCAAGAAAAAGTCCTTTCTCAAGAAGCTGAAGGCATAGATTGTCAATATACTTCTTTGAATCATCTTCTAATAATGGAGTTAACTGAGAGACCAAGATATTTATCAATCCTTGCAAGAATCTTGAATGTATTTCATTTGACTTGATCAATTTCATCAGCATATGCTCTATATTATCGTTCGTTTGTAACAACTGCTCGTTTTTTAATTTTAGTTCTTTGTTCCACGTTGAACTTGCTTGGATCTTTTTCTTCAACCTGACGTTATCTGACAGGATTTGTAGATACTCTTTTTTTAAATTTAGGTTTTTCTGAGTAGATGTGAAATCCTTGTCCATGGATGATTCGTCTAAACTATTGATGTTAGATGCTTTTCTATTGGAGCTAGATATATGCAACTTCAAAGAGCCTATTTTTTGCTTGAGTCTTTTGATTTTATCCTCTTTCTTGAGGAACTCTAGTTCTGTTTGGGACTTTAATAATGCAATATTGTCATTCATTTTTTTGACGTATGTCAAATTTTCGTTTAGCAGTCTATCTGACTCTCTCAATTGATTCATAAGTTCAATATTCTTCAGCTTGAGTCTACCTATCTCACATTCTTTTCCTGTAAGGACATTCTCATACTCTTCTCTTTGTACGGCCGTGATATCTAAATACTCATTCTTTTGTTTCAATTCCAAATACAACTTGTTCTCGTTATCATCGTGATCAGCTATGTCCGATAAGAGCCGCTTGTTTTCAACAACCAAATCTTTGTTCAATTTACTTAGATCTTCATTTTCATCCACAATTGCATCTAGCCCCGATTTTATTGACAACAATGCATTTACGTGTTCTTTTAACGAGCTATTGGTTTCCGCTAGTTCTGTATCTTTTTTCTCGAGTTCCTTTTCAAGAACTTCTTGATTCTGCTTCATGCGATAAATCTCTTTTTGCATCAGATTTACTATGGAAGAGGTCATGTTAATGATCTTTGAAGCTGGAACGGCGACATGATCACAAGCTTGTTTCTTGGTTTTACCTAGTTTAGTCGCCTCGTGCTTATCTTTTCTAGTTGTGTTTGTTCTCTTCGATGAATCTTGCAATACTTTCAACATATGCATATCCTCGGCCTCGTGATTTATCATGTCCGTTCCACTAAACCTTTCAATTATATGATCAACTTCATCATTTTTAAAGTCTGGTTCTTGTTTAATTATAGTACAGTCAACTCCATCCTCAACACTTAGGAGACGTTCTCCCTCTACGTGCTCAGAAGCTGAGCCTGGTTCCCTCGGATTGTTCAGGGTTGTAATAGACTGACCTACTGTGGGAGTTTGAAGTATCTCATTCCTCGAAAAAGTAGTGTACATTTCTCCGTCCTTTTCGGGCCGTTTGATACCTTTGTCGACTTCGGTAATGTCTGCTTGAAAAGACACCATTCCTCTCATCAGATCATTTTCACCATCCTTTTCTTCCTCTGCACCACCTTCCTCGACATTTATATCATCCATGAAATCTTCTGTCAATTCTTCTTCTTCTTCTTCTTCTTCTTCTTTTGCATTTACATTTGCATCATAGATTTGTTTCATTTCCATATTAGCTTCCTCTTCATAGTGATCGGTGATGTGATTTGGCTGCAAATTCTTGTCCCTGGAACAGTTCGCATTTCCACTAATTGAAAATAGAACGTTCTCAGAGGCTCTCGCATGTACTTCAAGTGAGATTTTGTCGCTCGTAATGTGTTGCAAGTCATCAATAGACGGCAAGTGAACTGAATCTTCGAAGGGTGCAGTTTTGACATCACTAATTCTCTCCGGACTTATGTTCCCTAGATCCAGGGAGTAAGTTTTTTGGATTTGATTCTCGTGCAGCCTGTAGTCTTCAATATTGGCGAACTTCAATTTCACTCCTATGTCAGGAGAAGCTGATTCGTCACTATATTCAGATGTAACCGATCTTTCAGGGGAGTTCGAGATACCAATGATAGGACTAAAATTCAAGTGCTCTGAACGATTCTTTTCTAATTTCATATCTTCAAAATGAACCGATTTGTTGGATCTCTTCTTTAACCCGCTGATACTTCTTTGTCTCGAAATATTGAAAGAAAGACTTTTGCATCTCTTCAATATTGGAGAATCGAACGGGTTAATGCTCAAATCGGAGGTCTCATGTCGATTAAGGTCGTCCTCAAAATCAGTGACTTTATACGGATTAGATAAAGAATGCCTTCGAATCAATGGCGGTATATCTGATTTCCTAATCTCCTCTGTAGTATCACAAGACACGCTGTAAGAGTCGGATGAAGAGTCGCATCGAACAGATCGATTTTCATTTGCCTGGGTGCCAAAGGCAACTGATCCGGTGAGCTTGGGAATAAAATTTCGAAACATATCTTGATGAAGTAGTTGCAATCCAAATTCATGCCCCAAAATAAATTGTTGCGAAAAAATGAGACTTTGAAGGAAATTTGTATCAATCCACAAACACAACTAGAATCAAAAATCTGAACTGAAAGACTAGTAGACCTACTCGCGATGAATAAAAACGCTTAGAAAAATAACCCTTTCGAGGTGCCACTCAATAATGAACAATATCAGTTTGATCATAGCTATGATGAAGACAACATATTCAGGGAAAAAACATTACTTTTCGAAGATGGTTCTGTGGTCTAGTTGGTCATGGCGTCTGCTTTACACGCAGAAGGTCCCCAGTTCGATCCTGGGCAGAATCAATCTTTTTTTTTTTGATTGAAGGAAACCAAACATTTTCATGCAAATGGGGCATGCCTCATTGACAAACAAGAATTGCTTAACTCATAGCTATGCTAATGAGTCAAGTTCAAACCTAAAAGCTATATGAAAGCGCGTCTTCATACTAAGAAATATAAACAGTCCCAAAGGTAAAGATATAATTAGACTAAATGAAAGAGGAGACAACAGCTTTCATTTAGCATTGTCTTTTCAGAAGTAAGATTTCGTGGAACCTCTCTTTCAAGGTGGAATCACACGTATACTGTTTATGTTAGTTTGTTGAACTCAAATCCAAGAATTGTTACTGTTTCCACATCATGTAGGTGTTATTTGATTTCCTTTTATTCCTAAGACATTGTAAACGGAATAATCATGACGATAACGCATGTTTATGTATAATCATATATGGAAACTAAGTGACATTCATCTAAAGTATGCTGAGATTACTTACTTATTAATGTCGTTAAAGACAAGATGAGTTGAAAAGTAAATTTTCGAAAGTTTTTCAAGAGATTTCATCGTCCCTCTTCCAGTACTGTACAGAGATAAGATTATCTAATTGCGAGTTGACGTCCTTGATTGTTCGTCCTAATGCAAGTGATCTATCATTGTGTGAATAAGTTCGTTCAGCCCCCATGGAAATGGACGGAACTGAAGAAGTATCCACTTCCGTGTAATTTAAGGCATTGCTTTTAGGATTGACAGTTTCTGCTTTCTGTTCTAAAAAGACTTGGTCTTTCTGACTCAATTCATTCTTTACGACCGGTGGTATGGCAGAACAAAGATCCAGAAACCAGTAATCAAGTAGCACAGCACGATTTCTGGGTCTCACTGAAATAACGCTGTCAACCTTCTTCAAAGATCGCTCCCAGCTGTAGGAGAAACTACCTATATGCTCAAGCACATCAGTCCAAGTTATTGTGAGATCTTGTTCCGCATCAGCTTCAGCAGAGATTTTATACTCCACCCTTGAATTCTCTCCAAATTGATTTCCATCATTATCGATTTCCATGCTATCTGAAGTTACAGGCTCAGCGAAATTTTTAGAGTTACATCTGTTCATTATTTTGAGATTGAACCTTATATCTCCTGAGTCGAAATTCGAAGGAATTACAGAGCTTTGTGGTGAATTTTTCTCAATGAAGCCATCAACGAAATCGATTTGTATGCCAAAAATTCGCCCTTCGGAGTATAGCTTGACCAACATCCACTCTAGTGCACTTCTATCAACCCCAATTTTTTCTTGTAGATAACGCAACTCAACGGTTCGGAAAGAAGAGATTAGATTAACAAGTATTTTTTCCCTGAGGTTGTTCAATATCTCAGTAGTGGCCGTCTTGAATACACTATCTTTCGCCATTGGGTCATTATTGACTCTCATTCTGCCTAATACTTCTAAGAAGGCATCTATGTTAGGATTAGAGTAATACTTTATTAAGTCCAACCAATCTGAATACTCTGGTAACAGAGAGTAAATTTGAGTTTCAGGGGATTCAAAAGGATTTACCTCGTTCTCGGTCAAAATAGAACATAGTGTTAAATATTTCAAGATTTTCTTCTTCAAAGTGAGTCCTGCCTCATCATAATTTTTGAAGCACTCATAGAACTCGAGTCTAGCTTTTTCATATTTCCCACGATGAAAATATACCTTTCCTCCGCATTCTCGTATTATCCCCATGATTCGTGGATGAGTGAATGTTGTAGTAATAGAAATACTATTTTTGTAGAGTTTGCCCAATATCTTAAAATCGGTTCTTGGTAAATGGGAATAATATTGGATCTCTGCGGCATTAAGTTCCAATGAAAACGTATTCTTAGCACTGTCTGAAAGAGTGTGTAATCTTTTGGAAATCTTGTCGATCATTTGTGGGCAACACTCAATTTTTTCGTTTTCTAGATATCGATTGAGCTTGTTGATGTTGATTTTGAACCATAGGCGGTTCAGATGGTCCGTTGTATCAGAGGAAACGATGGAGTTTAAAATGGAATAGAGTTTTTGAACAAATTGTTCATGGCTCGAGCTGGAATATCTAGCCAATATCCTTCCCATTGATTCTTCGAGATAAACATGGCTTATGTGAGGTAAGATCCTAATAAGATCTTCAAGAGTAGCCAAAACTTTATCGAAATCCTGTAATTGGAAATATATCTTCATCATCTGCTTATAAGCTTTGAATGCCCATTCATAGCCTACTTCCGTCTCCAGTTGATTTGTAATATTCTTCAAGTATGCAATTGCGCTCAAAGGTTCATCTTCCTTGATGTTTTTGGCAGAGTAATAATCGGTCTCCTACATAGTGTTAATGTGTGAATCCTATAAGATTTGGAACAAAATACTTACGACCTGATGTGATATGTTCTCAACTTGATCACTAGTATTCAAATCTTCTTGCTCCACTTGATCATCGTCTTCGAATTCAAACTCGTATGATTCTTCCGACATGAAATCGTCTTCATCAGACATGATTAATGAAGTATAAGGACTGTGTTTGTACTGCAATATAATTATATTGAAATGTTAATCTTTAACACGTGAATACAGGTTCCAATCTTCTCTTTGATTTCTTGATCTCAAGATCTTGAATGGAACCTTAGACTTTTGTTTACATTGAGCGTTGCATTAAAAGTTGGGTATACTAGCAGATCCTCCTTGAAAAGTGTGAACTACCATTGGCTCTTGAATCTTGACGATCTCACTTGCACTTGTGTGATTGACAATTTCGACGAAACAATTATATTTCAAATCCTTTCGCTGAAAAATGCAAGTAAAGATGCTCAAATCACGCCCTCTTCTATTCGTAACCGTAATGCAACTCAAATGAAATCACATTAAAACCTTTCTTGATACGTCTGTTGTACTGTTAATCTCAAGATTATTTATATGAATTCAGGATTTCAAAATAATTGATTGAACATGCTCGTATGGCGCAGTGGTAGCGCAGCAGATTGCAAATCTGTTGGTCCTTAGTTCGAACCTGAGTGCGAGCTGTTTTTTTTCCCTCCTTCCATAACTACGTCAGTAAGCCCAGTAATATCAACGGAATCTCATCTCTTGCATATTTTGCAAAATAACATTGTATTGATTACAGACTATAAATTGCTGTCAACAATACTTTCTAACAGCTTCTGAAAAATTTAAATAATGAAAAGAATTAAAAAACTGGGAGTTCGAACAACACAAATGGTTCATAGTCAGTATCAACCAAGGAGGCGTATTCTTGTAAGCTCGAGCTATTTCCAAATCCATCACCTCCGAGATATCCAAACTTCGTTATCAAATCCTTTTTAGCCTTGTCCAAAGTTTTCAATGTATGGCCCTCAAATTTCACCATAAAGTAATCAAATTGAGGAGGTAACCCATATCTTAAAACAGATTCACCGTAGACTCTTATGACCTTGATATGCATCCAAGCAGAGAAAATATCAGAATATGCCGTTTTTGACAAGCGGATTAAGTCACTCCTTGCTTTAGCTTCCGTTGCTTTACTTATGTCGAACTCTTTTCTTAACTCGTTTAATGTCTCCTCAGAATAGACAAAATCGACTCGAGGATGCCATTTGCGCTCTCGGGCAAGGTTAGTAAAATCCTGTTGATATTTCTTGAACAAAGTGACAGTGTACAACGAATAGTCCTTATCAGTGGCGATCACAGATGCTGACCTAGGTATGACAAACTGAGTTAGAGTCTCATAAGAGTCTTCGAAGTCAGAAATCAAACTCTTGGGCACAGCGATTAAAACCGTTGTCAAATGCTCCGAATCTAGGACGAATTGCTCGGGTTTGACGATTTCATGCAATGACCTTATTGAAAGGTCTCCGTATCTCTTACGGTCTGCTGCCAAAAAATTAGATCTAGCATTTTGATACCCTTGGTAGGCAGTTCTAACATCACCATCTAAGGCTATCGCTTCATTCGAAATCAACTTGACAAGTTCGGAAATAGGCTTGTCTAATCTATACTTTGATGTCTTCCATTGAAATTTTTCGGCATATGTCGAAACTGGCTTCGAGTCCACAATTCGCGAGATTGAACTAGCACCCTTCGAAGTAGCCAGACTCTCCGTCGTGGAGGTGAGCACATCAATAACCTTGGTAACAGATGTCTCCAATTGCAGGTCAATTTTAGCGAGCTCGTCACATTCCTCGACCAATGAGTCCAAAGTTCCTATCTGAAAGTCTGGCAACTCGAACTTGAAAAGAGGGCATTTTCCTCCATTCAAAACCTTCTCAAGCCATTCATCAGCTTCGGCCGACTTTGGAAGAGAGAGAATCAAATAGTTAGAGATGGGATCCATGTTCTTCCGATTAGTGCAAGATTTTTAAATCTTGATAGTGTTCAGGTGTATTTCGATTTCTATTTGAATGTTCGGTAAAGGGAGTAGAACAACCCACAGCGTAAATCTCAGTACACACTTAAATCTATACAAATGATGTTACTTCCGTTACAGTTAAGCTGGTGAGTCTAAGTTAGCTTGATGTCTCTTCTCTGTGCCATATGTAGCGAGTAAAGTACACCAGTATTCCTACAGCTAATTAAAGCAATGTAATCTTGAATCTTAGTGGATTACCCATACAGTCCTGTATGTTGCTGGTTTATATGCGATGTGATTTTTTTTTAAGGTTCATCTTGATAGAAGACTTACTACTTCAATACTGATAAAACATGAGTGACACTCTAGAGGTATGTAGATAATACTTTGAATATAAATGTGGAGCTTTCGATATACTAACATCAATAAAGGAGCGCCTCAAGACCCATTCTTCAGCTTTTGATGGATTATTATCATTAATACCAGCCAAATATTACTACGATGATGCCACCCAGGACCAGTGGCAACAGAAGAAGAAATCCAAGAAAGAGATTCAAGATTTAAAGAGAGCCAAATTGGATCCAGAGTCCTCCACTCAAGCAGATGAGTATAATACAGCTGGTGCAAGTGCAAAGGACGTTATGGATAATAAATTCCAGGTAGCGACAGTCGTCAAATCACTCCCAACAGAGAAGTCTCAAGACCCGATGGTAATAGATGAGAAGGAGCAAGTCAAGGAGACATCATACGATATTGAAAGTGAACAAGAAAACGCCAATCAAAATGATGCAACGCTTTTCGATGATGACGGTAATGCCATTTCTTCATCTAATGGTGCAACCACCAAATCTTTGCAGAATGAGATGATATACAAGAAGTCAAACAAAAAGGAAAAATCAGAAGAGGAACAAAAGAAGAAGCAAGAGAAGTTGAGAGATTTGAGAAAAAAGCTTGCAAAAAAGATTACAGATCTTCGAGAGAAGAGAAAGGCTCCCGGCACAAAAACACCCGGGGCACCAAAGTCAAGAGAGCAGATTCTCGAAGAGAGAAGGAAGAAGGAAGATGCAAAGAAACTAGAAAAACTAAAACGCAAACAAGAAGAAATGGAAAACGTTTTATCTGAGAGCGATTCTGAAATGGAAGATCTTAACGAAGCTAATAAGGAAAGTAATGTTTTGTTCGGAAACATAGTTTTCGATGATGGAACTAGGGTTACCTCCGATCTTTCAGGTGTGCGATCTACTGCCGATAAACGCAAACAGAAAGGACCCGCAAACAATGACATCAAAGCACATCTTTCGAAGCTTGAACAAAAGAAAAAGAGGATAGATCAAATGGACCCCGAGGAAAGAATCAAGCAATTAGAAAAGGACAAATGGCAAAAGGTGATTACACAAGCTGATGGTGTCAAACTAAAGGATGATGAAAAGCTTTTAAAGAAAGCTTTGAAGAGAAAAGAAAAACAGAAGTTGAAGAGTGAGATCGCATGGAAAGAAAGAAAGCAGATAGTCAAAGATACGGCTGTAGCCAGATCTAAAAGAAGAGAGGAGAACCTAAAGGCCAGAAGAGACAATAAAGGAAAGAAAGGAAAAAAACAACCCAAGTTGAAAAAATTCACAGGCATAGCTAAACCTTCCAATAAAAAGAGAGCCGGTTTCGAAGGCTCCGCAAAATCTAAAGGCAAAGCAAAAAAATCAAATTAAGTGCTGGATCTCACTATGGTACTGTATGTAAATAATACTTCATAGCAATCCCTAAATACATATATTTTATCCTGACTTTCTTTATTCTACTTTCAATCAGTTTGAATTATCATTATACTACCATCAAGGAAACAATGTCATTCCCAGACCAAGTCAAATTCTTCTTATCACATATCGATGCTGTACGTACGAGTTGATGTATGTCTTACAAGCGCTTTACTAACATCCACTAGAAAACAGCCGGCTTGGGTGCCTTAAGCCACTTTGAACTACAAACAGGGTTACCAAGGTCATATGCTGTCTTGGCAGGAGTTGGTGTATACTTTGTTTTAATTTTCATGAATATTGGTGGAGTCGGTCAACTTTTGTCCAATATTGCGGGCTTTGTTGTTCCAGGGTATTTCTCCTTAATCAGTCTAGAAACTTCTTCACAAGATGACGACACTCAATTGTTGACGTACTGGGTTGTGTTTGCCTTTTTGAATGTGATCGAATTCTGGTCCAAGGCAATCTTGTACTGGGTTCCATTTTACTACTTATTCAAGACTATTTTCCTTCTTTATATTGGTATCCCAGCATTTGGTGGAGCTACAGCAATCTATCATGCAGTAATCCAACCAATTTCAAGAAAGTATGTCATTGGCCACAAAGAAGTGTCTGACAAAATCAATGATTATGCTGAAGGTGTGTCTACATCGGTTGACTTATAGGTTGTTTAGAACAAATGAATTAAATCTACACTAAACTATATTCTGATCGCTAAAATCATAAATTCAATTAATAGTAAGCAAGAAACATAACAAAATCACTGACATTTTGATTCATTGCCAAGTCGTCGTAGCGAGGAGGGGGACCAGTGAACGTGATGGATCCTTTCTCGTCGAAGGTTGCATTTTCATCAGAAACATCAACACCGTTCTCTAAGGCTTTGTTCTTCTCAATTTCAGATAAGCCCATTTCATCCCTTGCAATCCAAATATGAGGTTCCTCGTCTGTCACATTTGGATCCAAATAAGCATTTTTCACTACCTCAGGTTTGTAGCTGACATAGTTGAAGTAACTCCTGGGGAAAGTCTGTCTTACTTCATCAAAAGTTTCTGTCTTTGGCTTAAAGAATTTAGTAATCCAAGTCACCTGGGCATTACCTTCTTTATGATTGTCTTCCTTTATGATGTCATTCTCGAATGTTTCTTTATCAACTTGACCGGCAGAGTCGTCATCAGATTTGAATTCAGATTTGGAGTCTGCTTTCACATCGGCCAAGACTTGGCCATCGTGAGATCCGATAGCACCAAGCTCGTTTCCGCCATTCCAGTAGTTCTCACCTTCAGTTTGAATCTCTTTGTATCCTTGATCGTACATTGGATATTGGAAAGTCTTGTCACCAGAAGCGTATTTAATTGCAGAAATTGGAACAGCTTCCATTAAAGGCAAGAACTTTCTCTTCAAATAAATGTGAGCAGCTGCAGTGAAAACGATAATCAAAGCTTCCAAAGCAACAGATACCCAATTTTGCGTAAAAACAAACAAAGCAGTAATCACAACTTCAGCCAAGTATAATCCTACCAATAATTGGAACAAAGCTTGAGGATAATTCAATCCCCTTGCATCTTCCTTGCTTGGTCTCATGACAAAGAAGAGTGTGTAAACAAACGCCATGTAAATAAGCGTGAAAGCGACGAATGAAAATCCCAAAATTAAAGGTGCAATAACTGAGTAAGACATCGCAATGACCGCCATAAGCTGATAAGAAGGATACAATGTTGCCCATCCTGGTGATAACAATGCGGTCCAACGAGTCCACTTGGCTCTGGGCGTCTTGTCCAAAACTCTTCCTAAAATTTGAGCCAAAATTAAAGGCACCAATTGTAATAAGATGGCTGAGGGAACAGACAAACCTTGGAAACACAAATATGAAATGTAGAAATTCGAGGCAGCCGGGAATCTATTAGCCAACAAAGGTAAAGCTGATCCTGGATCAGATATGATTGTAGTCACAGACGAAGCAGCAGCAGAAGTCAACGTTAATACCAAGAAACTGTTGACAATTTGGAAAGAGTAGAACCAAATCTGACAGAATGAGTTCACCTGTTGAACAGTCAAACAGCCACTAACCTTACCCATCTTTTTGATGAATGGAGGAACCATCGCAATCAAAATAGCAAGTGCAACAACTGGTAACAAACCTGAGACAATACCTCTTATGGGGCTTGGCAAATTCAAAATAAACCTCAAGAAATGAACTCTATCAGTCAAAGTATACAAATTGGAAATAGCACCAACAACTGCAACGGGAATAGCCCAGAAAATGATCATCAAAGTCAAAACAGTAGAAGCGAGAATCTTCTTGATTCTTCTCTTATTAGTGGTGAGCTCCAAGTTCTCCCAGATGATATCCTCAGGTGCCAATCCGGTAAAACGCTTGACTCCCTTGAACTCCTTATTGTAAGGAATAGCTTGGTATGCCTTTTGCAAATCCAATTGAGTTGGGAACTCCATGAAGACGGCTGGTATTTGAGTGTTAGCGCTATACTGCAATTGGTCCTTAGAAATCTCTTTGTTTAACTCTCCGAGTCTCTCCACACCGTAATCCAAAGTGTCTACCTTCTTACCAATCAAGAACTTCAACTTGTGAGTAGGTCTCTTTTTGCCATCTTTCAAGTATTTGTTCAAGTCATCCGCTGGCTCTGGAACTTCCTTACCCTTCTTCAATGCCTTGTTTCTGAGTTTGACAGCCTTAGTCAAGGAACCGTTAACGGCACCTTCATACTTCTTAGACAACTTGGTTCTCTCTTTGGTCTTTTCAGCTAATTCTTTGAAATCGCGAGCATGCCAAATGTTGTTGGCAGTGGGGAACAAAGCCCTAATCTCTTCTTCTTGGTAAAACTTGTTTGGAATCTCAGTGAGAAGCAATGTTCTGGATTGAAGGAGGGAGTCATAGAAAGGAGTGGTTTGCATTGCATGCTTGTAAGTGACATAGTAGACCAACTCTCTGTAAATTATAAAGATGATGACTCCAAAGAATATCCAAGAAATGAAGATATGTGCGAGATATCTCCACTTGTTTCTAACATTACCAAATGCCACTGTGTCGAATCCAGTGAGATGGTTCGAATTACTGGCATTGATGGGGAACAAAATTGGCCATGAAATGATGACTCCAAAGATACAAATCACAGTGAAAATAAACAAAAAACGAAGGAAGAAGTATCCGTCACTTCCAGTGTGTTCAATCGTTGATGTTCTATTTCTGGTGAAAATATACTTTAACAACCCGGCGGGTCCTTTCGGAGCAGGCTCAATTTTAGCGCCATCTGGAATCTCTTTCACCAAGCTTCGAGGCTCATAAACTCTTCTTTGCTTCTTTCGCAATAACAGGAAAATGGCAACATACACTAAAGCAATTATCCCTGTGACAATTAAGGTTGACACGAAAGAGGAGACGGAACTACCTTGCGTTTGGGATGGCATTCTATCTTATGAAAATATGGTCAATCCTTCTTCCACCTTAGTATCAATACTTCTAATTTTCTGTTTCTCACAAGGGATGTCGAAGGGAATATATAGAGCTCTTTGTTTTTGCTATAAACATTCAAGTCACGGGCAATCCATATGTGAGCAATTGTTAATATGAAATTACTTCATTGAAGCGGCTGAGCCAGTAAGTTGACAACCGAGCATTCTCCGGTCACGATAGTATGGTTCCGGTCTGTCAGCACTTGCAGAGTTAGTATAAGCCGCGTGGTATATTGACCTTCTTACTAACTAACAGCAAAAGTTCTATGCGTCGCCGATGACTTCCGGTCGTTAATCTCGAACGAGATATTGACGGTTATTGACACCCACGCTCCCGTTTCATGTGATGATTGTTTGGGCGCGCTGCAAGAGCACAATTTCAGAGTGTCGTTCTATGCACAAGAAATACTCGCAGTGAAATCGTCCAGCCATGTTAGTCACGTGTGTGAAATCACAGTAGGTAACGATAGACCAGCTTGACTTGATGCCCGCGACCATTTTGTGGTACTTCGTGTTTGTTTGTTGGTTGCTGTTTATAGACCTCGGGATGAGTGTTGTCATCTACATTTCGCAAGCGGCGTCCCAGATTCGGACGCTTGACGAGCCGACAAAAGTCCGGAATTTGAAGAGTTGACCGAAAGATGCATTCATTGCGAACTAAGCTAAGTAAATATGACTATGTACGTGATTTAGAGGCATTGATATTGGCATCGCTGCTTAACGTCTTTGACTCGATAGACCAGAAAACCTGCGTTGTCATTGCGCAGAGAAGTCGTTCCATCTGCTCTAGGCCGCGCCACTATTACCATTATCATCATGTGACGCATTAGCGACATTGCCCCCAGCTGGAGGCTGTCGAGAAGGCGGTCCCGGAGGCGGTCCGGGGGGTGGTCTGTACAAATCCCCTAGGTCACTATCATGATCTTGATCTCCATTCGCGGAGTCTGGTACGTGCCTGTTGATCGCCACTCCGTCAGTTCCGGTGCTTCCTTGTCTATGGTGTACCTCTTCCGGAATTGAAGGGTTATTTTCACTGGGAACGAAGGTCTTTGCATTGGGATTGGGGTGAAAATTTCCATTATTGTCGTAGAAACCCATATCAAATTCGTTCGTCGTCGCCGAATACTCGGGTACATAGTTGGAAGGCATGTTGGGATCTCTAGTGCTCGGCTGATTATATTGAGTCTGAGATTGAATGTAGGAAGGTGGTGTCATCCAACGAGTACCATATATTGGTTGTATACCTTGCCTCGTTCTTTTCCTGTTAACCCGTAGCGTACCTAAGATCACAATGACAATGAGTACTATGAAAATAGCGAAGAAGGCCCATCTGGCTCCTCCTGAATTCGACCAAGAACTACCACCGTAGTCATATCTTGGATGCAAGAGCTCGTTCTTGATTATCATACTTAAAGTTGGGTCAGATGATAATTGTCCTAATGCACTTGGTCTTCTACTTTTGTGAAGAAGCCAGTTATCACTTATATGCTCAAACTTTCAAGATAATTAAAAAGATAACGGGCTATTCATGAATTTTTTGGTCAGGAAAAATTAATCAGTCATTATTCTGCTTACGAAAATATATCATAAAAATTATTGCAGCCTTTTCTGTTTGCACTAATTAATTGGAGAAGCTAACCATCTCTGGGTGTCGATTCTACAAGGTATATCAAGGCATAATAACTCGTATTTCATAGACGGAATTCGGAATTTTTTGGATGAATATGAAGCATTCTATACACTTATCCGCATTAGAGCCCGAGACAACATCGTCTGTCGCCTACATAGATTTCATTCTGACCCCCGAGGAAATTGAGCGGTAAGATATACCAGTAGTTGGTGATCTAGCTGTACATTACTAATATCTTAGTGGTACCTTTCAAAGGTTGGTAAGCTTGTGGAAAGTGATAGAGCACAGCATGACTGCGAAGGATGTCAGCGAGATTGTGCTTGTTTTTCAAAGGGTGCAAACTCATGGCGTCAAAAGAGCATTATATCCCAAAAGTAGGGTTCTCTACGTGAGACAGTTCTCTGGATCAAGCTCAGAGTGTCGTAAATTCACTTGTATCGTAAAATTGATGAAGATATTGATTTTGAATCTCGCTTTTAACAAGTCAACCAGCAGGAGAGACATATACTATCAAGATGTATCATTGTTCAAGCACAGCCAAATGGTTTCCAATTCCTTGATAGATTTGGTTTGTGACTCCTTGAACTTAGCAGCAGATGACGATTTGCTTGTTCATGCCTCTCAAAAGGGAATGATATTTGGCAACACGGATATCAGTATCAACACAAGTATCAATCTCGTTCTCAGATATTCCGATGGACCACAGTTAATTCCCATATTGAAAAAGTTTGACAAATACAATTTACATTTAAAACAGAGTCTACCTGCAGCCATTATTGTCATAGAGAAAGATGCTGTATTCAAATTTTTTTGCAACTATATTAAAGAAACCAATTTTCAGCAAAATCTTATAGTTCTTACAGGCAAAGGCTTTCCTGATAGAGCAACTAGAAAGTTTCTCTCGGCATTGAACTTTTCTTTACCTCGAGTTCCTATTCTAGGCTTTATGGATTCAGATGTGTATGGATTGAGCATTTGTAGAAATTATAGAATGGGAAATTTGAAAGGTGAAACAAGTGATACCTCAAACATAACACTAGAGGGAGCCTTCATATTAGATTATAAGACAGGGTGGTTAGACGTCTCTGCTAAAGACTTTAGGATGATGTCTAATTTTATAATCGATGTGCAACGGCGTTTGCAATTTAAAAATCAAAATCAAGACGTTGCAGAGTTGAAAAAATGGCATAGAGAAATCACAAGAGGATTGGTTCTATTCAAGAAATCCGAATTGAATGTTGTAGACAATGATACCAACAGTGCAAGTCAATACATTCTCAAGAAGATTAATTCACGTCTAAGATCTAACCTTCAAATTCTTGACTGATGAATTTCAATTGCATTATGTCACGTGCAAAAATATTACCCGGTATTTAGTATATGTCCAGTCGATAGATTTTCAGCCTTTAAATTATCTTCCACCTGGTCTATTACACTTCGGAGTTAGCTTACTTGTCATATAGTTGAAATGGTTTACAGTACTCGTCAAGTTGGTTCTGCCAACACCTTAGATTACAAAGTCTACATCGAGAAAGATGGAAAGGTAGTATCCGCTTTCCATGATGTTCCTTTGTATGCCAACGAAGAGAAAACCATCTTGAACATGATCGTTGAAGTTCCAAGATGGACAAATGCAAAATTGGAGATTTCTAAGGAGCACAAGTTGAATCCAATAATCCAAGATACAAAGAAGGGAAAATTGAGATTCGTTCGTAACTGTTTCCCCCACCACGGTTATATCCATAACTATGGTGCTTTCCCACAAACATGGGAGGACCCTAACGTTTCACACCCTGAAACTAAAGCCAAGGGTGACAATGATCCTCTTGATGTTTGCGAGATTGGTGAGCAAGTTGCTACTGTGGGTCAAATCAAGCAAGTTAAGGTTTTGGGTGTCATGGCTTTGTTGGACGAGGGTGAGACTGATTGGAAAGTCATTGTCATCGATGTCAACGATCCTTTAGCCACCAAGTTGAACGACATTGAGGATGTTGAAACTCACTTGCCGGGTTTATTGAGAGCTACCAACGAATGGTTTAGAATCTATAAGATCCCAGATGGAAAGCCAGAGAATCAATTTGCCTTCTCAGGTGAATGCAAGAACAAGAAATATGCTGAGGATGTTATCACTGAAACAAGTGAAGCATGGGAAAGGTTGATCAAAGGCGAGTCAAAGGACTCAAAGGGTATCGAATTGTCCAATACGACATTATCATCTAGTGCCACTTTCACTTCTAGTACCTCAGACATCCCTTCTGCCTCTCCAGCACCACCAGCACCAATTGATAAATCAATTGACAAATGGTTCTTCATTTCTGGAGCTCATTAAGTAAGTAGAGTTGTTTTGAGAGATACGTGTACCGTAAAAATGAATATATAAGATTCTCAAAGCTAAAAAAGTCGATCATTTATGGAAGTAATCATTTTTCCATTTTATAAATATGGATATCGTGCAAAGTTTTGCAATTATTGCATTTAATGAGAAAAAGTCTATCTAGGCAAATATACATCAAAAATACCGCGTAATAACCACCAAGTAGTATTCCGTGTGACAGATCAATATGGATCTTTTCAAGGAGCTAGATGGTGGCGGTTTCAAGTTAGCTCTGATGTTCCCAACTTTGACGTCCCAGCTAGAAGGTTCTGGTATCACGACAATGGATTTGCTCACTTGTCACCTTAATGGAGAGATTTCACAATTGTCCAGACGAGTGAATAGACCAATCAAAGAGTTGGAACGGTACATCGAAAGCTTGTTAGCTGTTCTAGAGAAGTCTACTGAGCCGCCTGTAAAGAGGACTACGAATGACGCGGGATTGGATCTTCAATTCATAACCACCGGGATTCCTCAATTGGACCTACAGTTGGGAGGTGGGATTTCGAAGAGTTGTATCACGGAGGTGTTTGGGCCCAGCGGATGTGGGAAGTCCCACTTTTTGATGCAAATTGCAGTTCAAGCCTCGAAAGATTCCACCCTGAAGGATGGCTGTATATACATATCGACTGAGTCGCAATTGGAAACCAGAAGATTAAAAGATATGACTCATAAACTAGGTGTGGATGAGTCTCAACTAAAGCTGCTTTCTTACATATATTGTCAAGATCTAGAAAGTCAAGATCACATTTTGTTCACACAATTACCCACTAAATTGATTGATAATCATGTCAAAGTTATAATAATTGACAGTATAGCTCACCATTTGCGAAGAGAAGATGCAATAACAAATATTTCATATCTCACTCAACGACTATTTGAACAGGAACAACAATTTGCAAACGACGATTACTATAGGAAAGTGAAAAACATACATTTGAAACTCATGAATAATTTCTTCAAATCAGATGCAAAATTTGTGAACAGAAGTTTAAAACTTCAATACTTGCTGTTGATGTTCCGGCACCTATCAAGATTGTCTCAAAGATACAATATCGCAATAGTTGTGGCAAACCAGGTCAGTGACGTAACCGATGTCGAAGATGATATTGTTTTGGGAGATATCCCAAATCGTAAACTCTTGTTAGACAACCAGATCGGATTTTACTCTGGATGGGATAAAAAATCCATTTCTAGTTTCACAGAAAAATTTTGTGATGATGGAGTACACATGCAAACTGTGGAGAATCAATCCAGGTCTTTTATGATCTCAAATAATCATGACTTCCAATTAAACTCCAAACGTCATAAATCTAATCTTTTTCACTCGATCGAAAGTAGACAGAAAGACACATATGATACAGCTTATGATATTCTGAAAAGTGAGATTTTAAGAGAATACAAGGCTACCAGTCAAATGACTAGGAAATACGTTCCCACATTAGGATATCATTGGAGTAAGTATATCCCCACAAGAATTATGCTAACGAAGTTTTATAAACCAATAATAAGGGAAAAGAATGACCTACAGAATGAAGTCTTGTCTGATTTGAATCCGGAAGTGGAGGACAGTAATTTCTTAGGGAAGAGCCAATCTGTACAGGATATCAGGAAGAGATCGATGAGTAGATTAGATCCCGTAATATCGCCTCATAACTTAATAAAGGGATGGAAAATTGAGAGATTCGTAAAGGTGGTATCCTCAACGCGAGATAAGGAAGGAAAGCAGAATGCTAAAAGGATAGGATTCGCTATCACTGACGGCGGACTAGAAGCTGTACAAATGATTTCTTTGTAAATTTTGATGAGAAAGAGTTGATAGTCAATCAAGCATGATCGTGTATACAACAATTTGATGATAAACATGCCATGCAGAAATCAAACATAAATACAAAATTTGAATAGATTCAAAACCTATCGTTCAAGCATGAAAGTAAGTACAACTATTTATCAAAACGACATATAGAAATCAATACTAAACCATTCAATAGTTCATAGACGAAGTTGATATAGAGTTGGTCAACCAAGAATTGAACTTTCAATCTCAAGACAACAATCTAGTGATAAAGGGAGGATGCGATTTGTTCACAACTAAACCGATTGGCTCAGATAGGAAGCTTTTCAAAACCATTGATAAGCACTTAGATCAATTAATGGAGGAACAGCAACACTCTCATTCATTGGAGAAGGAGCGGCAGCACTCCATAAATTCACTATTTGGTAGTTCTGCATCTTCTCCAGTTTTATCCAAACATCCCCGCCGCAGAAGCAGTAGTCACTCTCATACAAACGAGAGACGTCAAAGTAGTACACTGAATAAGTTCAATTTGTTGTCTTCATCAAATACTCCGATCCTGGAACTCAACGCAGATACATCTTATGAGGCTATAGAATTTGAAGACTCTCCCTTCGGACCTCTTAATAATACCACGACAAGAAAGACATTCGCATATTTGATTGGCATATTGAATAGCACGTATCCCGACCACGATTTTTCTAGCTTACAACCTACAACAGATAATTTTCACAAATTGAATTCAGCAGAGGAACTAATTCACAAATTCAATAATATAATGGTATCATTAGGAAAAAAGGAAGATCTACTCAATTGGATATGGGACACTGTGAATGCCTATATGGATTTTACACCTCCAAAGGTTTCCCCGATGAATGGACATAGCTCGAGGCATAACAGTTTTTCTCACAGTGGAACAGATACAAAAAACAGTGTCTCTTCTAACAATCAAGAATCACCTTTCAATTTACAGAATTACGATAATTGTCAAATATTTGAGTTCAAACCTTCCGATGAATCAATTTTCGAAGATTTGAACTTCCCTTACCAGACAATGTGGTCTTACTACTGGTTCATATATAACAAGAAGAAAAAGAGAGTATCGTTCTTATATTTGAATGCCATCAACAAGATTCATTATTCGAATATCAACAATAACGGGATTATTGCATCAGAAAAGAATAATGGTCAGCTGATCAACACACGGAACAGTAATATTGTACAAGACGCCGAAGATGATTCACCAAGCAACTTCGATGGTGAATATGAAGATGACATAAATATGGACAGCGATGTAATCGGTGATATAGAAATATGATTGCGGTTAACTAATTGCGAAAAATGTAGTGTATATCATTTTGCTTTGCTTGCTTCCAATTTTGAGTTGCTTTTTTAAAGAAGTATAAAGGGTCCAATATACTGCTTACCTGATTATAACAAGGCAATACAACATGTCACACAACAGTTTAGCCACTAGTGTTCAATTTGATTTAAACGATGGAAATAGAATACCTGCTTTAGGATTGGGAACGGTTCCTCCTGAGGACCCAAGTCAAGTCAAGGATCAGGTCATAGCAGCCGTGAAGGCTGGGTACCGTCATATTGATACGGCTTGGTACTATGGAACTGAAAAGTACATTGGTGAAGCACTCAAGGAATTGTTCGAAAACAAAGTCATTGAACGGAAAGATCTATTCATCACTACAAAGGTTTGGCCTTCCTTCTACCACAGTCCTGAAAAGTCTCTTGACAAGTCACTTCAGGAACTTGGACTTGATTATGTCGACTTATTTTTACAGCACTGGCCAATATGTTTAAGAGGAGATGAGAATGGTCTCCCTCCAGATCCTAAGGATGATCACGGAAAATTGCTTTACGATGATGATCCCGCTACAGGAACAAAATTTATAGAGGTCTATCACAAATTGGAAGATTTGAAAGAAAATGGATCGAAAGTGAAATCAATAGGAGTTTCTAATTACTCAATTAAAAGATTGAAACAACTTTTGCCCAAAGTCAAGAAATATGTGCCAGTAGTTGACCAGATAGAGTATCACCCTCTTCTCCCGCAACAAGACTTGGTTAGTTTTGCGAATGAACGGGGCATTTTAATTGAGGCATACAGTCCCGTTGGAGGTACTGGTGCTCCAGTTTTGAAGAATCCGCTCGTGAAGAGCCTAGCAGATAAATATGAGGTGTCAACCAACGAAATTGTTAATGCCTACCATATTTTACAAGGCAGAATTACTCTACCCCGTTCCTCAAACCTTGAACGGATCAAAAGCATCACTCGATTACCACCAATCTCGACTGATGACTTGGAAGCTCTTTATCATCTCGGAGAAAAGAATCCAACTCGCTACATTACTGATCCTTGGGGATATGGAATAGGATTCAAATGGTGGAGTGGTGACGATCTTAGTGAGGAAGCTTGATTGTGTCTTTGATATTAAATACTTTAAATATAAAAGTCAGTACATTTTAACAGTTCTTGGTAAGTGTAGGCCATTTGAAAAATGAGATACCAAAATAAGATTTATGAATTATTGAACCACACTTTGCGTCGCAATCCCAAAATTATACAACTGCTTAGAGATCAAGCCATACCTTGGCCACAACAGGAGATGCAATATCTCTAGTGCACGTTAAGAATCCTATCAACGAACTAGATGATGTAAACTTTTAGTGAGGTAAACAAAGGAGAGCTTTCAAATACAGCGAGTACACAGCAAATCGTTAAAATTTGAGAAATTAATCGAACTCATGCATTTGATATTACTCAAACCAACAATTCGTAGACTACGTACAATATTTAAATTTAAGCTCATTGTAGATCAACATCAATCAATGAAGATTCACCGAATACGCAGAGAATCCGCTTAGCACGATGCTAGGCCAATGCGACTTCTGTAAATAATGTAGAGCTGCGGTATCGGTGAACTACAATTCATGGTAGCGTGAAATTTTAACACTTGAATAGAATGAAAATTATGAGATTGCAACCAGTTTTCCAATTTACGAACAGTTGTGTTGAAGTCATGAAAATGAATTGCACTAGAAATGCGTTGTAGATTCAAATCAGACACTTAACTTGCAACATTGTTTACAACACTACGTTGATAAGTGGGTCAGTTGACACTACTCCTACGTCTTACTAAAAGTAACCATCTCCGCGTATCATAGCTTATCGATATTGATGGACTTAAACTACGTGGTATCATGGAATAATGCTCGAAAGTGAGCCATTGATATTTAATCGCGAAGAGATGATGTTGTATTAAATCGATATATTGGTTTGCAATATGAGGATCAGAGATAACAATATTACAAATGATCACTAAAGCTATGATACCAAATCAAGTTAAAGTGGATAAGTATGAATCGATTCGTTTGATGTAGTTCAACTATGATAGGTTAATAGCTAAGATGTTGAAATAACACGCTGGTTTCAAACTAGTAAAATGTACTACGGGATTTGATAATGTCGCTGCAAACATCATCATGTACGAATGTTCGTACATCAAGCATGAAATATGATGACGTTTTGGCACTGCCAATACAGTTCGTCGATGTTTGTGTCTTGCGCTGACTGGTCTCATATCACTGTAGAGTTACGACCAGCTTCGTGAAAGTGGTTTCTATCGTGTATGAATTGTCATCGTAAAAGAATTTACTAATTGATCGGCTCTACGTATCATATCAAGATAATTAAATTCAAGTTTCTAGGCAATGTATAGTATTCGTAAGCAATCATTCAGGAAGTTCTGGTTTGTGTATGGTTGCAAGTGGGATTATTGAGGCGCTTCAATTTAATGTATATTTCATCAAGTGGATGTTACAAAACTTTTGTATGACTTTCAAATATCGGAGGGCAGAGAGTCGTTAGGGCTACGTTGTATAATTTCAACATGTCTTTATTGGTGAGTGTTAAATATTGAGTTTTATTTAATGAAATGTTTCGTGGTTGTACTTGAAGAAGTTGTGATTAGACGCATGACACGATGTGTTGTGCTCAGTCATCAATTGGATTGAGCTATTTGTTGAGCTGGTTTGAAATTTAGCAAGATTAGGCGAGCGACGGAGTCTTTCATTCGAGAGAGAGCTCGTCACATGGTTATATCTAGTCATAGGGTTTCCAATTCATTATAGTCAATATTTAGTGTGAAGTGTCTTGTATGGTTTTGTTTTATCGTGGTGTTACTGATTAAAAGTGTAATTTTCAACGGGTGTGGCGGTTTTCTATTCGCTTGTAGGCGTTTGAAATGTATTGTTATTTGTGTCGTTTCTGTAGTTGGTATTTACAAAATGAGTTTTGAAGTACACTTTCTCGTAAGGACATGGGTATTTGATAAATATCTAACTATCTATGTTGCTAAATGTTTGATGGACTTAAAGCTTGAACCTGATTTGATGCAAATTGGCAGATGTGGTTTTGATCTACATCTTTGAGAATTGTAAATAGTTGTGGCTTGTTGCATACTAGATGTTCTATTGTCGTCCATATGTTGTGTTCAAAATCTCGATATTCCACACTTCTCGTTTCTCCGTCAAAGTATCTTGGAATATTTATGTGAGGAAAAATACGATGCTTTAATCTGTTCTTCTTGGAATCGTAAATGTCTTCTTTATTTATGAGTTCAATGGGATTTAGTTTGGGTATGTTGCAATGTAAAGTGAAAAGATCGGCGAATTTGTGAGAGTCGAAATAATCTCCGTGGACTTGTTCGAGATATTTTAATTGTTTTGCCAACGGCATATTAGTGTTTTTCAAGGGTGCCAAAACTTGATTTTTGTAGAGCTTCTCGTCGTCGACGGGGTTCTTTTGGCCCATGGCGACTCCGTGAAAATCATTATTTTCATCAAAGTAGCCGAATGTTTGAATAGTATTCTTCACTTGATAAAACTTTTGGCCCGTAACCACTGCTGCAGTGACAAATGTATCTTTGTCGCCCTCACCTGGTTGACCCAAGCCCAAGAGCTTGTAATATGTATTGGGACCATTAACATTGTAATACAACGAAAGTAAAAGGGACCTTCCGTGAGTGGCTTTATTGATGATGAGTTGGCCTGATTCTGTTGAAACATCTGGAATAGCGCCCTCTAGGTCGTGATATGGAACATCCTTTGTCATTTGCAAGCCAAGGACGGACTGTCCCAGATTGTGATTCTTCAATTCATACCGTCCCTTTCTCACTCTTTTGTTTCCATTTACTTTAATTCCAGCTATCTCGTAGAATGCAGGGTGAACAGTTCTTGGCCAATAGTCAGGCCATGTTATTAAACCGTATTCTTTGAATAGATCGCTCTCGAAGACATGCTCGGGATTCTGAATCGGTATGTTATCTGAGTCTAAAAGAAGGACATTTTGGAAGGAGGATGTGATGATGGCCAACGATTTGAGTTGATAGGAGGCATATTTCCACTTAGAGTTTACTTCTTCTCCAAGCCTTTCCGGAATGACAACACAAGCAGCATTCATTAGTGAAATCTCTTTGCAGAAACCCTTCTCTTGTTCATAATCTTCGTAAGTTGGCATCATGATCTCTACTGGAAGATTAGAGCCAGATTCTCTCAAGCCAATTAAGGCCAAATTTGAAAGCCATGAGAATCTTCCACCACCAACAAGAACTACTCCAGTGGTGTCTGAATTATATAACGAATGTGGTATCTCATCGGGTAAACTGTTTAAGATATTTTTGTGTTTCGAGCCTAGTTCCTTCACTAGTCCTTCACTTACATAAGCTCTCGATAGTAAAGACTCTTCCGTCAATACACCTTTCTTCTGAACTGATTTATCAGTGTAGCGAATTTGGTTGTTCAACTCTTCATCTGTATAGCTAACTTTATTTTCCTCGAAAATAGCGAAGATATCCTTCCAAAATTGATTCAGTTTAAATGGATCTTTTAATGTGTCCAGTTTGGGCGATAGTGAATCGAAAATTGATCCTTTTTCGAAAAGGCGGAGGCTTATAATCTCGTAACTCGAAGAACTTAACGTAGAAGTGAAAATAACAAATGTTATGATAGATATCGCAACAATACAAAGTTTGTACAAGCGCCTCGACACTCTACCGTAAGCGAAGAACATTACCTGCGTGATGGCGCAAAGATTTCGGAGGACTAAATGAGAGATATATATACTATGGGACGTGTATACGACGTGTGTAGATGCGACTGGTTATTGGATTACCCGGAGATCAACATATAAGACTATTCGACTATTAATAGAAAAGTCTTTCTCCACTGTGATATGCCTTACAACAGCATAGGTTTACGAAGTGCTCGGGGCTCTGGGACGTCTGGATACGTCGAGAGTAACCTATCTACAACATGTGACAATGAAGATGTATCTAGATTAGGGTTCCATAAACGCAGGAGAAAGAGGGATGAAAGCATACAAAAGAATGACGATATGAAAGCAAAATCCAAGAAAATCTTCTCTGCTCGGAAAGAGATTGCAAGACACGAGAAGAAACGCCAGGTCGAGTTGGAGTGTGCCAAACTTAGGGCTGAGTTGGAGAAGGAAAACGTGCCACAGGTCGACATTAAGCAGAGAATTGGCGACTTACGAGAAATGATGATAGCAAATCTTTTTCCCGAAGTGGGTGAAGGTAAACAGAATATCAATGCAGATAAACCAAAAGAATACGTTTCGCCCAATTACAATTACAAACGGCGGTACGAAAGTACGCATTCTTCTAGAGCCGTAAGACGGCAGAATTAATGTTTTCAATTATATAGAGGTTTAATGTATAAGTTACTAGATGCTTAGCCGTTCGCGTCCTCATCAACGTTTTGTGTAGCACATGTGTTAGACCCACTTTCCGTTGTCTCCAAGTGGTTCTTGTCCTCATCAACATTCTGTGTAACATATATGTCAGACCCACTTCCCTTGGCCTCATAGTGGTCCTCATATGGTTCATCGTCTGACAAAGTTGGATTGATATCAATTATCTGTGTGCCAAGAATCTCAGTCGAATTTGAAGCCCTGGTGGTATTTACTCCAACCGCACTATCGTGTGTTGGTGGTTGAAGGTCGCCCTCATAGTGTGTTAAAACCAGGTTGTGCTCATCTGCATGGATGTCCTCGTGCGAACTAGGCTCAGGAATCTCCTCTGCACCTTGTTCAGTGCAGTCAACGTGTTTTTTGTCCCCTGGTTTTAAATCGACACTAAATAAAGACGTGTAAAAAAAGGAAAATTTAGGCTTGCTGACAATTGGATTGGGTTCCCTCAATGCTTTGGGTAATCGTTTCCCTCTGGGTCCTCTAGCTCGGGATCTTGAAATAACTTTATCACATTCCGTAGGCTCACATTCGTTCAGCGTTGAATCATCTACATTTTCTGGCTTCGTTGTATTCGGTGGGACAATATTTTTCTGCATCATGCCTTGCAAGTTTTGTGCAAATTGCATTTTGTCGTTTGAAAGTTTCAGTGTAATTGGCTTGGGCTTGATGGGATTCTGCATGCTATGTTGTTTATCCAACAGTGTAGGTAAGTCTCCAGTTCTACTCTCATTGAGAAGTTGTTGAAATGCTGCAATCTTCGATGATAGCTTTTTCGGCTTCGATGGAGGAACCTTTGGATTGTCGTTTGCTGGAACAGAAGTGCTAGAGTTTTTGGATGGGCGCTTTGGCACAACTGGTTTTGCGTTGGAAACTTCTTCTGAATCTTGAGACACTTCATACGAAGTTTTTGTTTGGTTATCGTTGTCAGGAGAACTAGTGATCTCGGACTTTGCGTTCCCTAGAAGCTCTGTACTTGGCTCGGTCTTGCCTGATAGAACTGTTGGTGCTTCACTATCTTTAATCACGGGATTTTGTGAATCATTTTCTTGAGATATTTCTTGTTCCTCTGCGACACTCTCGTTTGTTTTCATTACAGTCTCATCTGAATTAGTCTCCAACGATTCTGCCGAATCAATCACCTTTGGTTGGCCCTGTTGAAGAGAATTATCTTCGCTCTCTATCTCGGTTTTCTTAGAATGCTCTTCCCCGTGACTGTCATTTGTCACTGACAGAAAAGAGTCACCCTTTAAATTGTCATTACTGAATGATTCCATCGTGCCAATTGGTGGCTGAGGTGAATGTTGCGTTGAATTCTCGATACTCTCTCCAGATGAATCTATAGCGGCTTGATCATCTTTTACACCCAAGCCCTCAACTTTCTCAGTATATGTCACGCATTCTTCTCCGTGGTTGGGTAGGACATCCGAAATAGGTGAATTGTGTTCCGATTCCTCCTCGCTATCACCTACATTGCTGGACGTTGGAGCATCTTTTACAAACTCAGCATTTTCTCTGGAAGTTTCACGTCCCTTTTTGGGTCTTCTTGGGATAGGGGGGAATGTAGTTGAAATGTTTTCATTCGAATTCGAGTTCGATCTAGCACTTGAATATATATCAATTACATCTGATGTGTCTGATATCTCATCTTGATGAGATTGTGCGTCATTCTTCAATTTACTTCTCACTTTCTGCGGTCTCTTCGGAATCGAGGGGGTTGTTCTGGTTATATTGTCTTCCATCTCTGTTTCTGTAGTAAAAAAAAGCGGTAGATTTATTGATAACCAAATTAAGACAAGTGCGATTTTTAAATCATTCAGATTTACTTCTACAATCAGACTATGTACTTCAAAAATCTATTATTCAAGAGTAGTTTAATCTAAATATATCGTTGAGAACATAGTAGGAGTTTCCTTCAGGGATCAAGTGAAAAACCTGCGAATAACGTTGAGTGTTTTGTTCGTTATCGATGAGCAATTCCCCAGTAACCATCACCAAAATATCACCATTGGGAGAAGCGGGTTGGGCATCTAATGTAGATATCCTGTGAGCAACCTTTTGAAAGGGTAATGAAGCTAATTTTTCCACAATATCCTTAGCCCCTTGTAAGTTAGATGTCTCAAAAGTCAACATAGACTGATCTCTGTATAAATTACCCAATTGAGTCCTGTCGGAGTCGAATTGCTGGTAGTAAAAGTTACAGAATTCCTTAGCTACTACGTCTATTAGGCTTGTTAGTAAATCGTCTGAAATATTGAAACTCATGTAATTCCTCCTGCCCCTAAAATTGAACATTGTCCACCCTCTGTTCTAGAGCTGAGAGGAAAAGCACTTTCATAGTTTAGACTCACCTGACATCGTTGAAGTATATAGGTTCACCAAAAGTAGATTGTTCGTATTCTTACGTTACAAATCGTACTTCTTGAAAAGGATTTTTGACTAAATTCAATCCTAAAATCATGATGCTCATATTTACGCGGTATTTGAAATACGCTTGAAATTATGATGGTGGTTAAGCATTATTTAAACTAACTGAGAGTAATCTTTCAATATTCC
This sequence comes from Debaryomycetaceae sp. ZIM 2471, assembly GCA_031081905.1. Lineage (NCBI taxonomy): Eukaryota > Fungi > Ascomycota > Pichiomycetes > Serinales > Debaryomycetaceae > Debaryomycetaceae sp. ZIM 2471. Next base: position 444,481 of record JARYTF010000009.1, on the reverse strand, counting down.
CTTCAAGTGAGTATTTGTAATCTTTCCTCTCCTTGTCTTTTTCTGTTTCTTTTCCTGTTGTTGTGGCTTCTTTTTCACCAACGCTGGATCTGCACCAGTAGGTTTAAGACTTTGATCAAGTAATGATTGGTATAAGTTATCGGGGTCAGGCAACTTTACATCCAACCACATGTTCTTAAACTCATCGTCGACCGTACCCAAAGGTCCACCCAAATTCGGCCAAATCAACCTGGGTGTGTTTTCCTTCTTATTTCGCAAAACCAATATTTTATCCTGTTTCTCGAGTTCACTGATGGCTTCTAAGCACCCAGACCAACCATCCTTGAGTTCTTTCACTGACATTCCTTTGAATGTAGGCTGAGACCTTAAGAAATTTAGCAAATCATCTCCTGACCGAATGTTGTGTAGTGAAACATATTCTAGAGTATTCTTTTCTGGATCATACTTGACTCTATCAATCTCCTTGAGCAAGGGCAATAATGTATCCATGATATTAATCGAAAGATAGTTCTGTAGTTTTGATATATGCAATGGTTGGTCTTGTTGTTTGATAAATTCAACAGCTAAGTGTAGTTGCGTGTATAAAGTCGACCCCGCCATCTCACCAGCTGAAGCTTTTAGCCTTTTGCTAGACTCCATAAAACTCTCAGGTGGATTCCGCTTCCTGTTTTCGATATATGGGGCAGTTCCCGTTGCTGAAGATACTGAGTTGTCATTGCTACTTGATTCTTGGGATGTATTGCTTCTTTGCGAGACAACCTTTCTCGGTAACTGAATACTCGGTCCACTTCTGATCTTGTTTTTAAAAGCAGATAGCTGCGCTGATAAATTAGACATACTATTTTAGTCTAGTAGTAATAAGATACTTGGTAAACGTTAATGTCTAAGATTAATGGTAGCATAATTTATTTACCCGGAAATTGTATCTATAAATTCATTAATAAAATTTTCGTTTGAAGAAAAATATCATCTATAACATGGAAATTTGAATGCATCGGCGTCAACATGAGAGCGTTAACATAATAGATCAGTTTTATACTGAGTCTGTGCTGTCAGATTCCGACTGTTGTTCAAGTTTCCTAAATCAAACTTTGCCAGCCTTAAAACCATCGCTGTTGGAGGTCGCCGCAATCATATTTGGTCAGGCTGATCCATGAAACGGTGATGACCTGATGTCTGGAACAATTACTTACATAGTGACTACACATCATTCTTCTATTTAATATTTAAACGTTGTTTATTTGATTAAGCAAAGTAGTTCTCGGCTATTCTGCCTCTTCGTATTCTATCTCTCGTTCGAAAGAAATCGTACTCATCAAGGGATTCATCCTTTATGATTCTGGATGCCAATTCACATCCTTCGTATGTATTGAGATCTATTAGTTTAGCCCAAGGCAAATCTTTGTGCATGCCCGAATTTGTAAGATCAACAATCAAATTCTGTTTTACATTTTCAAATTGATCTGGTAATACGTCGCCATCAAGACTCATCAGATCTGCATAATCTGTCCTGCAGCTACTGAGGTAAGCTGTACTCTTTTCATCCAACAAATTAACTAATAATTGCTGCACTAGTCTTTTATTGAGCCAAATTATGGATGTCAAGTTTAGATATGTCATAGAATTGTCTGAATTAATATGCTTCCCCTGAAGTTTAGAAATTGCAACAAGAATTTCGACCTCACCCATTTGAGTCAAATAATTTTGATCTATGGATTTCAAACTTAAGTCACTCAAAAAGACTTTTCCATCCCCCTTTTTCAAGAACGACATGTCGGTGACCGTTTGTGGTAACGGAGGTAGTAGACTTGTATACTTTCTGATGGGCTTCGAAAATGTTGCAATTGAATAGATAGACGAAGCAGACGATGACTGATTTTCTACACTCCTTTGTGCACTGCTGCCGGTTACATCGTTGACCTCCATGTCGTTAGTTAATCCATCTATGATTTCTATCAAGCTTTTGTCAAAGTTGTTCATAACGTCAAAGGTTTGAAACTTATTGATGAATGAACGTTTCACCTCGTATTCTGTTGACAATGACACACTTCCTAAGTTTATCCTTATAAGATTTGGGCATAGGTTGATGGTATGAACAATATATCCAATAGGTACATCTTTTGAATCAGAATAATTCAATAAGTATTTGTTTATCTTTGGATGGGAAAGTTCATCCGAGTTTGAAACACTTGATATATTCTCTACCGTGTAAGGGACTCTCTTGTAGCTTTGACTTTGTATCTTCTTCTTTTGTCCCCAATATTTGAATGCTTTCAGAAACTTCTTTGATGATTTGGAGTATGATCCATTATTAGAATTATTGGATTCCCTAAAAACTTTTGAGCGATCCAGATAGCTCATCGAGTTCCTACTCGGAGGCTTTGAATAAAGCGAGCTATTTTTGAACTTCCAGTCTCTCCATCCAGCTAATATTTTGTTAGTAAATTCGCTGTTCTGGTCTGCCCCCGTCGGCGTGCGAATGTTGTCCACATCCTCTATTAGCAAATCGTAATTGCAAGGTTTTATGCCCGATAAATCAATGCTCTGAATGTACAGACCGACCTCTGGATTCAATCTTAGGTATGTGACGAATTGAGCAAATCGATATGTGGAGGTGAAGGAAATATTCTTATAAAGATGTGGCTTCACGGCAAGGTAGAAATATTTGCAAGTGAGTAGACATCGCTTATAGTCTTCCTTATCATCAACAAAATCGAAAATCATTGACATTACCTCTTGTGGAAGATTGTATATACGTATCGAATTGACTTCTTTGATCGTTTTATTTGCCGTGAAATTCGAATTACTTATACGTATTGTCATAGACTTGCTCATGTCATTAAGTAAAGACGAATACTTCATCTTGATCGACGACTTTCTTTGTGCCTTCATATCCTTTCTGAACCCTTTCTCTCCTTTATTCATTTCATTGGGAGCAATAGGGACCAATGCATGAGTGCGATAATCATATCTCGCTCCAGGATTTAGCAATGATCTGTAAGGAGGAAGATATAAGGTATAGTCTGTTGTATTTTTGAAGTTCATCTGTGAACTTGCGTTGTACGATGATATCTCTCTAGTAAACTTTGTAGATATTGTGTTCGCTAAGAGGCTTTTTCGATAAACGTAAAAGTTGTAAGTTTAGGGGTAAAAGTTCTTCCCTTTTGTTTTCTATTGTCCGAAAAAAATTAATTTATTAAGGTATCTCTTTCAGAAAATAGTTGGACACTATCGTACCTGAGTTTATGGTCTGTTTTGTTGAGAATATCGAGCGTGTACTATTTTATCTGTAAGAAACGTATGATCTATTCGATTAAATAATATACTCATCAGTTATTTAGATGTCAGTGCTTATCTGTCCTTCTTTATCGGTGATACCGTTTGGTGTGTATATAACTTCGATCACTCTTCGCTGTGATGGTAACATTTCCGGCCACCTACTACGCCAAGGCAACACTCGCGATACTCTCATCAACTTGTCCCTTGTTTGGCTTTATCTCTTGTTGTCATATCATGCAGTTCAGATCTCAGCACATCGCTGGCGTTCACATCGCTGGCGTTTTGATCGATAGATCTAGCAAGATATGCGTCTACCGTTAGACCTAATAGAGCCGAAGCAGTGTTCCGTATGTAGGACGCAATGATCCTCGATTACATCTAAGGCAGTAGTTTTATAGTTTAAGTAACATGGCATACGTAAGTTGCCAATGCACAATCAAAGTCGCTCAAACATGCCCATAAACTAGAATTTTGCTACCCTTCCATTATTTGAGAGGTGCATATGAGCCAGAAATCCATAACATCAAGCATATGGTAGCCAGCAGGAGTGTATGTGTTCAGACTGTGATGTAAATCATGTCTGAGCGTTCGACTCTGTCTGGGTTGCTCAGACGCGTCATATCGAGGTTTCACAAGGCCAGGAACTACCGTTGAAATTATTGCTGATGGCTTCGATTATGACAATAGTGGAAGAAAGGCAGGTACATACTAGGCGAACATGCTTTAGATATCACATTAATAGCATCTGCTCAGAAACGTTCCCTATAGAAATACAGCGAAAGGGTTGTTCTACGCAGCTCCCCGTTCTACGCAGCTCCCCGTATGCCCTACGTCGGTATTGTGTGGCATTGTTCAACCTAGCAGTATACATTGGAGGAACCGCCAACTAATAATAAAGCGGTTGCTCTATCGAAAAGGGACAAATACATGCTTGATACAAAGTTTGATAAAAATTGAAGTTGGCATTCTTATTGGTGGTAGCTCAGATATGCTATCTTTCATGCACTCGGGGTACGTACCATCTCGCCACTATTCAATTCCCGTCGGTGTTCACGCACATTTCCGCTCCCACCAACAGTTAGTTCCGCTCACACCAACAGTTAGTTCCGCTCCCACCAACAGTTAGTGCAATCCGGCTAATTATAAACATGGTGGAAGTTCTGTATCTTACTCGCAAGCATATGTCAGATGCAATGTCCCTACACATGATGGCTTTTTAATACTTTATATACTGCTTATTAGAGTTGGGCGTACACAGTGGGAGTTGCTTGCATGTGTTTTTGCTGCTTATATAAGCGGATATGCGCCATCCTATGCGTCCAGATAAACCTGATTCTTGTATGGAGTGCCAATGTATGTACGTTTTAATATATTCGGAATGATCTTGTTTAGTGCCCTGTTCCGTATCCTCTTTTTGCTCACGTAATATGATGTGCGCACTTATTACATACGGTAAGACATATCTTTGCGTTCGAAAAACCTATAACATTTAGGTCGTACATACGTTTAGGAAATCAGTCAACTGTTCCAAGGGTGATTAACACATTTTATTTGGAGATATGGCTCATATATGTGCGCCATGTTGACTTTTGGGACATTGAGCACAGACGCCTAGATCCCGTTAGATATTTTGGGGCAAAGGGTCGAACCAAAAAAATAAAGGTTTGAGCGTTTCCTAGTTCCTAGACGCCAGTATTTTTCGAGGTCGAATAAGGTTTACCAATACTTTCTTCTTTCTGAACTAACTGCAAATATATAAATGTTGTTAGATGCCACTGTATTTATACCTTCCTCTTAAATTTTCCTACTGATACTCTTTGCTGTGGTTGTCAAAAGGCAGTAGCTCGTTACTTGATTGCATCCAGAAGCAGTAATTGTCTTAAACCGTTAAATTGACTGTTAGGATTGTTCGAAGGACCTTGAACGTTTTGAGTAAACACGCTTAATCGCTAATCAGGACCTCGATTGCCCTTTGTAAGCATTGCACTAACAAACCCAACCAAGAAATTAACGGCTACTAGCTTTGGCACAAGCCCAGGTATAGGCAGAATGACATCGACCGATCTAAGCCCATCTTATTGCGGATTTGTTGGATCAACGAAGGATGCAGTTTTGATAATACAAGCCGTCCTAGACAAGAAGTTGTTCTTGACACCAAGGCGTCCGCATGAGAGAGAGAGAGCCAGTACCATAAAGTCGGGGAATGTGTTCGTGTTTATCGAGGAGCAATCAGGGATTAAGCGGTGGACGGATGGTATAGCTTGGTCCCCTTCAAGAATATTAGGCAGATTCTTGGTGTATAGAGAGTTGGATAAGCAATCGTTGAATGAGAAAGATGAGAAGAAGAAAAAGAAGAGGAATGCAAGTATGGAGCTTGATCCTTTGCAAGTAAAGCAAGATATGTCACATACGCCATTTATCAACCCTACACACCAAGTTAACGAGTCCAATGCTTTCCCGGAAAGACTGGAATTGAGTAAAAATCTAGTGGGATCATTGGCTACTTCGCATGTATTCAAGGATCACGGATTGATCAAAAAGACTTTGAGTGTGGCAACGAGTTCTGGAGAGTTGAATTTGGAAGGAAGAGAGGAGAAGCAAACTATACATTTGATCAGTTACTATAATGCTGATGATGTTTTGAATGCAAAATTGATTCGACCATCCGAAACTGATTTGAAAACGATAGCTGTCTCTAATGATCTTTGGAGTGCGATCAAGGATCTGTCTTTGGGAGGTAAGATTCCTATTGAGGACGAAGCACATTACTTCCTTGATAACAACTACCAGTTGCAACACATGGCTTCGTTACAACAATTTACGCTGCAACATCGGCATATTCCACAGTACTTGGCTCAGCATAACACCCCGTATGCTCAACTGTCAATCGTGCAACCTCAATATGTCACTCCACCAAAGTATTCTGGACAAATATTGCAACCAACACAACAAAGTCAGTATATGTTGCCTCTCCCTGTACAAATCAAGCACCCTCCTCCACCGCACTTTAGCTCTCCGGTTACGTATAAAGATGACTACAATAACCATTACGGGACGCCAGCATCGGGTGTGAAGAGAGATGATGAAACAAACCATGGAAATAGTCTGGAACTTACTTTCATCAATCCATTTACTGGATCCATCCATCAAACTAGTCAAGGATCCCCTTATGCGTTCGGGACTGGATCTGCTCCGGGATCTTCTTACGTCTCTGGAACAGGGTCCACACTGGGATCCTCTTTTATCCCTGGGACGGGTTCTGCACCGGGGTCTAATCCGGGATCAATGTCTGGTGCTAGTACAGTGCAGCCTTATAATAATTACACCCTTCCACAACAGCAAGTGCAACAACAGCATTTAAACTATCATTATCAATACGATGCCCCATCAAGTTACCCGACGTCATATTACCCAGCTGTATCTCATTCATTTCAGCAAATGCATCCACCGCATGTCAATAATCACCAAATGAGTTCTATCCTGAGCTCCAGTGATCAGCAATCATCAATCGGCACACTCAATGGGTCTATTTCCTCCGTCAAGGCATCTTATTTACATGGAAGTTCTTCTAATAGCATTGGCAGTCCTCCCTCATCCAATTACCAACAACGTTTCAGATCATCTAGCAGTAGCACATCTGCGCCAAACAGTGGTTGGGTTGCTCTGGGTAATATAACTCTGGCTTCCGCTCCTCTCTTTAATGCTCAACAGATAGTAACCAGCGATATGGCTTCAAATTTTGAGCCTCCTTTGGCACTACATCATGTATCTGGAGTCCCTCAGTTGAACACAGATGAGTCAACCAGTACTACAAATTTTAATTGAAGCATGACTTGGTGACCTAAGTGAGTAGTCAATCATTATGAGGATGATGTTCGTAATGAAATTCAAATAGCATGGTGTAAGACTAAATTTGTGTTCACTGTATAAAAATGCAAAAGCGGCCTCGATTATCCCATTCCCTGGGAGGTTGTGCAATTGAGGACGTTTTCAAGTAATAGAATAGATTTCGTTTGATTTAGTTGCTCACAGTAATCGCTGTATATACTACGAAGATATAGCTTATCGCAACATTTTCAGAATTTTTCATATCTTCAGTTTTTTTTATGTATTAAGCTTTTTTAGTGGAACCTTACCTCACAATACAAAGCTTATTTAATTGTTCGGATGCATATTTAGCTCAAAGAATGCGTCACCTGCAAAGCTTTAGAAATATTTAAAGTAAACTAGCTATATGAAATGTAATGATTGACATTTGTTCACGTTGTTTGCAACCAAAACATTGTGTCGGTTAAAGTTGCACTTGCAGTTTAAGATAATATATTTAGATCCATGAATTTGTTCGCCACTGATTGATTTTCTTCTAGCACATAATAATGTGGGCAAGGAAATTGAAGTGAGAACTGAATAAACAAAATGCTGATAAGACTTTATAAGTGTAAACCAATGCGCTAGAGGAAGCCTTGTACCCTATGTACCTGAAGTACCTGCCGTACTTGATGTACCAGAATTACCAGATGTACCCGATTTGTCTTAAACTGTCATTGCAGGTTCTTGTATATCTCGAAGTTTAATGGAACCAGTAGATGTCAAGAATTGAGAATGACCTCCCTGGTTTGATACTTGCTTACAATACCTAAATGATAGAGAATATTGAAGTAGAAACCTCTCTTTTGAACGGTTAAGTAAAAACGTCTAAATAAATATTAGAGAAAGTCTCGCTATGTATTTTGATATCTTTTAATCTATCAGAATCAAGCTTCATCGTCACTATAATTGTTCTTTGGATTTTTTTTCCACTCAAGTAGTGGTGCCAACTCCTCAACACGACCTGACTTTTGCAAAATGAAGTTGTGTTCTATTAGCTCGTCAGTCAGTGCTCTATATCTAACGTCGACACATAAGCATATTGACAAAAATTTCTTGATGGAGTTGGATAGAAGCTCCGGCTTCTTCAACTTAGGCGTTCCGTTGGTTGCTATAAGGTACAATGCTTTTAATGGCTCCTCATTTAAGTATGGTGGTTCGCCCTCTATCATCTCAATTGTCATGATTCCTAGAGACCAAACATCCACTTTTTCATCATATTCCTTTTGTTTGACGACTTCCGGAGCCATCCAATATGGAGTACCTACCATGGTAGCTCTCTTGTTTCGTTGATCTGTCAACTTGGCACAGAATCCGAAATCGGTAATTTTCACGTTACCATGAGCATCCAACAAAACATTGTCCGACTTTATATCTCTATGGATAATATGCTTTTTATGTAGATGTCTCAACCCCTTCAAAGTCTCAAGACAAATTGTGGCAATCTGTTTCTCTGACAATTTAAACTCATTATTTTCTATAATCTCAGTCAATGATCCACCTTCCATGTATTCCATTATAACCCAAAGATCCGATGTACCTCTCAAATAAGAATCCAAAAAGTTCACGATATTTCTGTGTTGGGAGTCTTTCATCACCAAGATCTCATTGACTATCAATTCTTTTCTTGGTTGAACATTCAAGTTCATTTGTTTGATCGCGACCTTCTCTCCAGTACTGACAGTTTCCGCCAAGTAAACGGCACCAGAAGCACCTTGTCCGGCCTTTTCAATGATTTTGAACAAAGGCGTTGGTTCTTTATTGTTGACAACAGTTTTTAATTTTGCTAGAGTTTGCATCTCACTCAACTTTTCCCTCTCTTTCTTTATCTCTTTCGCAGATTTGACTGGAGCTGGACCCATCTTGGGAGATTCTACCTTTGGCTTGGGTTCAGCGACCTGAGGAGCCTTAGTAGTAGGCTTTTGCTTCTGTGATATGTTCAATGGCTTAACAGGTCTTTCCATGTCTTCCTTTGAATTATCTGTCTTGCCAGCATGATTAGCTATCTTTTGCTGTTGAACTTGATTTTGTTGTTGCTGTAACTTAGAGGTGAGTCCAAAAGGTTTGATGAAATTTGAATTACTGGGGGGTGCACTTGAAGGAGGTGTTGGATATTTGCTCGTGAGTGCTGGTCCATTACCAGTGTGTATTTTCAAATCAGGATGAACTTTCTTAGGATTTGGAAGTTGTTGTGGTTGTGGTTGTGGTTGATGTTGTTGATGTGGTTTAATCAGACTTGGTGCTTTATTTGATGACGTAATGCCTAGTCCAGTAGGCAATGAAGAGGACGAATTATTCGGTTTACTATTCAAAGGCCTGACGCCATCGGATTGTGTCTTGGATGAAGATGACGATGCATCTTGAGGAGGTGGAGGAGGTTTTCTCAAGGGTATCAATTCGGTATCAGATTTCTTTTCTGGCGTTGACAAGTTGGGTTCACTCGAATTCAGTTGAGACTTATTAAGGAGGCTACTCAAAGGCGAAAGGTTATTTGATGCTTGCTGTGTCAAATGGTAAGGTGTAGGGGGCTTAGGAGCTGCCCTACTTGGTTTGAATTGAGCAGCCTGTACACCATTTGATTTTTCGTTGGGATGTTTGGTCAACTCGGTGAGATTATTATTCAATTTTTGGGGTGCCATATTGATAGCAGGTGAATTCACGGGTGTCAGCCCTACAGAGCCACCATTAATATCCGAATAAAATTCCAACACCTCTATGACAGCGATAGGATCCTTTTTCCAATCCTCGTTTGTAATTTTGGAATGCAGCAACAAGCTCTTCCAAGTGTCTGGTAGACCGGTAAAGTTACCACTTGCTGGATCAAATCCAACATGCACCTTATGCGTAAAATTTATGGGATTTGAGACACCCGAGTTGCCGTTTATTGACGAGGTTTGGTTACCAATGTTCACTAATGGGCATTTTGCAGTGAATGCGTCCAACCAGTCCAAGTAATCGTTGTTTGATTTGATGGATATCAACAAAGATTTTCCGTTGTTCTTAGGGACAATTTCGATTGTCTGACTTGTCTTGGTATATCCACTGTTTGGCTTCAAGTTGATACTGCTTATCAAGCTTAAAGGAAAAGACAAATCAGGGGTATTGAGTGTTAAGTTGTCCACCGAATAAGAGCTCGTGGGCTCGTTCTTGAAGAAATTAAGAGTCTTGTCATTGATCGTCATGAATCGTTTATTCCAGCGGAACGAAGTAAATATTCCATCGTCCTTGAGGTGTACCCACCCGCTATGCCTCTTGTTGGCTGTTAAGTTGAGTCGTATGCTGCTTGAAGACGAACCCCCGCCATCCAAAGAGCTGTCGGTTCTGTCACCCATCGACGATGGAGGAGGAGGAGCCTTTCTATGTTGTTTGATATCAGATGTATATATGCTCGTCATATTACTCTTCCTACCGTATATGCTCTGTCTGCTGGGTTTCGTGGATTACTTCTTTCTATATCCCCGCCACTGACTACCGGTACGTCCAATGTCTTTCTGCCTTTACTAATACGATAGGAGTACCTCGAATGATATCAGTCCGTCGATATATGCTGTGTATGAAAATCGGGCGTTGTGCTAAAAAATGGTTAGCATTTTCCTTTTACTTTGTGTTTCACATTGAGCGATTGCGGCACATATCCTCCTATTCACGCGTTTTTGTGTCTTCTCGCCTAAAACCAGGGTGATAGTAGGTGCCTTTGCGTCAGCCATAGCGACCGTACTCGCTAAGTTTGCGACAATCTGTCGCTACGGGGTGAATTGACGACCGGTGGTGTCCTTGCTACCAGAGGAAGGAATGCATACCACAGAGAGCCGGGCTAATTGAACAGATACACCAAGGGTTGGAGGCTTGCATCGGGTCGGAGCACATCCAGTCACTACGTTGGCGAGAAGAGAGGCTAGTTTACGAGCTTGCAAGTGTGGGTCAAGCGAGGCACCTGATTTGCATACAGCCTCAACGTGGAGTTTTTACCATACAGACGTTTCAGGTAGCAGGGGGAATAAATTGGGTTGTAGTGGGCCTCTTGCGTATGGGTGGTGTTATGCAGTGTTGGAGTAACAATTTGCTTTAAAGCGACCGCCCCCTCGGACCAAGGCGACGCAAATCGAGTTCGTAGACGACTTGGAACCATGCAGACAGCTGAAGCCGTCTGCATGGTGTAAAGTCGCACGTAGGACAATGCTGCCCTTTCCATGTATGGATTTCGATCTTTGTAGCGATGGGTCTGGCTTGGTTTTGACTTTTCAAATCGCCTTCGATGCCGTCGAGGCTGCTGGTGGACCTCTTGCGTCTCTTGCTTCTGTTGCGTCTGCCTGGTGTGGCACTATATGTAGATAGTCTCATCACATGACTTCAAATGTGGGACTTGTTCGTGGATTATCAAATTCTCCTGTGGATGATAGATGCAACATTGAACATACTTTACTTCATGCAAGTAGATAGATGCCTATGTTCTGGAATGTAAGAAAGGGGAGACATCAACGGGCACAGGATAATGCGGGGGGTAATCTAGATGTGCGCAAGGCTGGACAAGGAGGGGGCAACTCTTCGGATCTACCCACATATGAAGAGGGAAGCCATAATTTGCAATTGAAGCTGACGGTAGGCGGTAACGAAGGTGACGATATGTCGTGCTCGGAGGATAGTTTGTCGGTCAACAGCAGCCAGGAAGAGGGGTCCGGAGATGTGAGCGACGACTCCGACGAATTTGATGAAGCAGCGGTGCATAAGCACTCTTTGAAGAAAGGTGCAGAGTTGAGCGGTCCGTCAATACATGAGATATTGGCAAAGGGATTGATGGATCTCATGAAGACATGTGGTTTGACTCTGTATAACCACGACAAGATGGCCAGTCTAATGGACGAGGAACTGAGAAGGACCTTTCTGTTGATTGTGAACCCGAACGAGGTGAATGTCGTAGCTGATGGCTTAGGAGTAGAGAGTCGTTCTATTATAAACGAGTCTCAACTCAACTTGATTAACAGACTTACGGAGCAGCTCAAGGCCATTTTGGATACAGATTCGCGTACGAAGCAAAGATTTGAGCTTTTGAGTAAGAATGAAACCTTGTTTAGTCGTTATGGAGCTTTCAAGGGTGTCATAGGAAGAGGTGCTTATGGGGTGATTAAAATAGTTGAGCTGAATAAGCCAGCTGATTGCTTTGAAGGATCCAGACGCTCTCTTTATGCGACGAAGATCTTACATAGAAAGGGCAAACACGAGACGAAAGAGGCGCTTATAGAAAGAATACTTTCTGAGTTCATTATATCTATTTCATTGCGGCACAAGAATATCGTCCGAACTGTCGATCTCCTTGTAACTTTACCACATCTTGAGTTCACTAATGTACATGATGTTTCTTTCAATTTGGCTATGATGTGCTGTAATGGACCTTCCTTATTCACATATATGAGTAAAAAATCAGATACTAAAGGTAATTACATTGATTACATGACTTTGAATGAGATCGACTGTTTTATAAAGCAGATTGGCAAAGGTATACAATACATGCATAAGCACGGGGTGGCACACTGTGATCTAAAACTAGAAAATATCTTGATAGATTATGAAGAGATTTCTGATCTCGACGGCACTAAGTCTTCGGCAGTTTTAAAGCTTTGCGATTTTGGTAAGTCCAACGTGTTCCGCACCAAATGGGATGCTGACGAGAGTCCCTGTGAGTTGGGGCCAGTGGGATCAACACCATATATGTCTCCTGAAGAGTTCTTGAAATCTTCAAATGGCTATATTCCATATTCAATGAGTAGGAAGGATTGCTGGTCTCTCGGAATACTTATCACTGTTCTTTTTAACATCAGAAGGTATTATTATTCTGGGCTTGGAAAAGATGTCTATAGTCAATTGGATTCAGTGGTGTACAATGATAATGACTTTATCTTTCCTTGGCGTACTACCGAACCGAAAAGCAAACATTTGGTTAAGAAGATCACATATAAGGACAATGCATTCGACACTTATACAAAAACTAGAATGATTTCTAAGTATCTTTCCAAAAGTAAAGAGTGGGTTATAGAGAGACCTGGCGAATTCAAACCTATCGAAGAATTCTTTCGACGGATTAGTAAAAGTGACATTATATCGAAGTACTTGGGAGATTGCGAGAATGATGATCAAGGCGATAATGCGATAAAGGAGAAAAATCGGTCCCAATATCAAATAGGTAGCCCAACCCAGGGTCTTGATGAGACAAAAGCACTCAAAAATGCTAGCCATTGTGAGTCTAACACTATTACACCTAAATTTGACTTTGAGGAGAATGACGATCTTAATGATTTAAGAAAGATGATAACTTATAAATTATTGGACACCAATCCCCAATCAAGGATGACAGTTGATCAGTTTATGAAATCCGATTGGATGGCATCAGTTGATATTTGTTCTTGAGTAGACGTCTTTTGATACTTTATAGGATGGATTCAATTGAATGTTTTCTTGCATTATTACTATTAATATAAATATTACTATACAATATGCACCTTTTTTTTTGAGTAAAAATTGTGCTTTTGGTCCACCACAGTCTCTTTCAGAAGTCATTAAAAAGATCTCTGTATGGATCTTCTACTCCACTTATACCATAATCCAAATCTTTATCCTCGGGGTATCTGTCAAATTGGGACGTATCTCCAACACCAGAAGTTATTGGAGGTTCGTAAGGTGTCTCAATGTCTCTCGATAGTAATCGCTCCCAAATCACCTCTTTGAACCAGGGATGTGATTTGACATCATCAGATCCACCTTGTAAGTTTCCTAAACGTTGTGTTAAGTCTTTTACTATTAATTGTTGCAACAAATCCAAAATATCCGGTGGCAAATAATCAGGATAGGTTATTGTTCCGTTTAAAATATTCTCATACGTTTTCATTGGAGTGGGGTCGTAGAAAGGGGTGTATCCGGTTAACATTTCAAATATCAAAATACCAAAAGACCACCAATCTACTGATTTGTTATATGGCTTTGTTGCAACAACCTCTGGCGCTATGTAATCGGGAGTACCGCATAATGTATATGTGACATCAGCCACTTCCTTTGCGAACCCGAAATCCGTCAACTTTATATGTCCATTCTTATCTAGCAAGATATTCTCAGGTTTCAAATCACGATATATGATATCCAATTTATGCAAATATTCTATGGCCAAAAAAACCTCTGCAGCGTAAAACTTGGCCACAGGCGTAGGAAATCTTTGAGATTTCCTCAACAAAGAGAACAACTCACCGCCTTCTATGTAATCCATGATCATGAACAAATTATGACAATCTTGAAATGTCCCCCACATTCTTATTATAAATGGATGTTGAGCAAGCTTCAACATTCGCCTCTCATCATTAGTGTGTTCCACTTGCTTCATGTTAACCACCCTTTCCTTCTTCAAAGTCTTCATTGCGTAAAAACGACCGTTATGTATCGAACGAGCCAAGTGGACTCTCCCAAACGAACCGGTTCCCAAAGTCCTCAATATTTGAAAGTCATTTAATGTGTATTTACCTTTCGTGGTGGTGTCGCTATCTTTATGCCTGGATATTTTCTTCGTCAACTTGTTTTGAAAATCGGCATCCTCCTCCACCGTGCTCTGTAGATTCAGAGGAACATATATGTTCTGCTGCTGCTGTTTCTGAGCCATTTCTTCCAAGTCAATATCGTTGAGGGACTTCAAGCTAACCTCATTATTGTCCATGGAAGTCATTGTCGTCAATATCCAACTGCCACTCTTCTCTTCGCTACCTTGATTCGTTTGGCTTACCCGTGTGTGATGCCAAACTACCGAAATCTGCGATAATCTGGTTCTGACTTGTTTTTAATTCTAAGTTATACTCAGCTCCTTTAAATATATATTTCAATGATCCTGAAGATTCCCGGTACTGAACCTTTATATGTTGTTTGATAGCAACGTCAATCTACAAACAATGATCTTGATGGATAGAAAGATAACTGAATAAATGGCTATGTAGATGAATCCAATTATTTTCTTGAACGGTCTTTTAGAATTTTAGTTTCTTTTTCTTTTTTTTTTTTCCTTCAATTTCAATCCACAAAATTTTTCCGTATACAAGAGTAAATTCAGTATATAGTGAAGCATTTGTCGTACCGGAGAGGAGGTGGAGAAAGTCAAGAGGCCATTAGTATCTAGTCCGACGCTTCAAACTTCAACACAACTTTACTCTACGGTGATTGTATATATAGCTCTCAATTGGCAGACATAACATCAAAACTTTATGTCATTGGTGGAAATAATGGTTGCTAAAAGAATTACTGCGCAGCTTTAGAAATGTAAAGCTTTCCGATGATAGAGTTAGCGGCGAGCAAACACCCACTAGTCCGGCCTAGAGTGGTTGTGGCAAGAAATCGGAAATCAATAGCTTGTGCCTTCATCAAAGGTTTGAAGTCACGTTTCGACAATAGGTCGTATAAGTATGACGTAAAAAGCTTTTATAATGACGGAAAATTGAATCCAGGCAGATTACTTCAGAAACAAGGAGCTGAGATGGGATTTATAACAGCGCATTGTAGGAATCTATCTGATCCAGAGATCGTCGTAGTCGTCGTCGTCGTTCTGACTGTTTTGCGGTTCATTGGACGGTCTTTGTGTCGGTTCCGATTGCTGCAACACCGGATCATTACTTTCCACCTGTAAATATTCTTCGTCCGAACCATAACCAAACCCTTCACCGCCCCTGTTTATGTCTCCAGAAGCGGACCTCTTGCGATCAGTATCTAAGTTTGATGCTTGGTAAACAGAGGGGAGTCTGGGTTGGCGGTTTCTCTTTGTGAGCATTGTAAGTTGGGTGTGCGCCGTTTTGACCTTTTCAAGAAGGTCATTACTGTTCGCCAAATCGAATCTTTTGGTGGACAGGTCGCCAGGCACCATAGGGTCTAAAGTATGTTTAGATAGGTCTCTGATTAAGTCTGCAAGCACGTCAGTGAAACCGAATGACTTTAAATACTTTGCACGTTCCAAGACACCAAGCCGGGACTGTGAATCGGCAAACTCGTGGTTGTCGCTTCCTCTGTCCGACTCGTCAGACTCGTCAGAATCATCGATATCTATTCTATCCATGATGGCACCCCTTTTAGAATTCTCCTCTATAGTGTCGAAGAACTCGAAACGACTACTTTCTGGTAGCTGGTATAGTACTGAATTCTCATCCCAAGTCAAATTCAACAACACCCACACAATTGAGATTTTTATTTCATTGAAATTGTTGTTGAAGGAGAGTCTTTTCGTAGCATCAAGTTGATTCTTAAAATCGGTTGGCGCCTTCAATGATAGCAAACGGAGCCAAATTCTCAACAACTTATCGTCGGGAAATAACCTTCGCTCAACGTTTTCGTAGTTCGTAAATTTGTGGTCTTCTATATAATTGATTGCCGTGACCAACTTCACGTAATTATCATCAAGCACCAGGTTGAGGAGACAATTGTCGTCATTGAAATTGATATTCGAGTGCTTATCCGTGAAAATTCCCAAGTCCATTATATTGGATACAATATAATCTACCCAACTGGAGGAGATGTTTGCACTTTGAGAGAATTCCTTCTCGAAAGCTACCTCCAAAATGGCATTGAAATCTGGGGTACCAGCAGTGAAGTTGCGAAGAATATCAAAAGCTACCAATTTTTGCTGTAACTTTATCAAATGAATGTCTTTTGAAGTCTCTATATTAAGCATACCATAGGAAGTTTTCTCCAAAAGCAAAGAAAGTGAGAATACTTCTACCATTTCCCTCTTACTTTCGTTGTTCTCATTGAACATGAAATTCTTTAATAGTTGCAAAATGTTCAACTGAATTATATTTCTTTGATATACGTCTTCG
The DNA here is from genome assembly GCA_031081905.1 of Debaryomycetaceae sp. ZIM 2471. Taxonomy (NCBI): domain Eukaryota; kingdom Fungi; phylum Ascomycota; class Pichiomycetes; order Serinales; family Debaryomycetaceae; species Debaryomycetaceae sp. ZIM 2471. Next base: position 427,505 of record JARYTF010000009.1, on the reverse strand, counting down.
TGATTGAGTTTGTCCAAATTGTAGTTTAAATCTGCCGAGTTTTTGTACATCTTCAACAAATCACCTAAAAAATGTTCCTCGTTTATGATTTCGTACCTGAATGAACTAAAGTCAAGAACAAAGTTTGCTAGCGTACCCAAAGTAATAGATTTGTTCAACATGTGGGATCTCTTGAAGTTGTATTTCGAGGAGGTGAAGTTTTTGAAATAATCGATCAATCTGGTACATGTCTCAAGGCCCTTCAATATTTCTAAGAAGTTGGCAATCAAACTACCTGCTGCTCTCTTTCTTCTTTTAGAGGTGGAGTCCAGGTCCATTGAAAGATCACTGGTCAATGAATTGCACTCAACGAAGAACGTTCTTAAAGTAGGTACAGATCTCGATAATGATCGCATCAAGTAAAAACAATTGGTATTGATCGTATCGTCCAAGATCGAAACTATGACACCCAAGTTTTTACCTAGCCATGGAAGCTGATCCTTCAGCAATTTTTTAGAGGCATCTTTGGAACAGACGAGTTTGTAAATCAACAGAAATTGATGTAACAAGAAATTGTAGTTTTCAACTATTTCGAACAAGATTATTGACATAATAGATGCACCCTGATTGTTCTTCAATTCCGCTACTCTCGTTCTATTGTCTTCACTCACACTTGTGAAAACACTCAAGAAGAGCAATGTGTCAGCCATGAAATCATCGTTATCTTGTAAATTCAAAATTCCTGTGAAGTCGCCTATCTTATTACTGTACTGAAGCTCCTTCTTGAGTGACTTTAAAAAAGAGACTCTTCGACTATTTTTGAATTTTAGTTCTAAACTCGCAATAACTTTTTGATCCAATTTAGTTTTTCTTATGTGATCGTTGATCAGCGGATATTTGGTATAAATATTCGATAACAATCTAATGGGTAAGATCAAATAAGGTGGTAGTGTTATTGCGTTGCTTTTGGAGCCATTCAAATCCAATAATTCTACTATACGAGGAAATAATTCTTTGTAGCTCTCAAAAATTGATTTTTCTTCCTCAACACCGCTAATACTCAGAGAGCTGCTCAAATATAGTGCAGCTAGATTCAATGCAGAAAGCTTGAGATAATCGTTATCCGACTTCAACAACTTTATCATAGCTATGTAAATCTTATTCGATATGACTTTCTCATGCTTTCTATCGGAACTTCCTAGCAAAGGATTGAAGCCGAGAATATCGTAATCGAACTCCTTGGAGAAGTTTAGCAACTGAGCAGTACAAACTATTACACTATTGAGAACAGTGACATCCAACTGATCCTGTAAAGACTTGTTGCTTGGTGACACAGCCAGTGTGCTCAAAATCTTTGTCAACACCCCGTCAATCGCTTGTAATGAGTTTTTCCCGGGGAAAAAAGAAGCACATATGACATCGCATTGATTTGAAAGCTTGTTGATGAGAACAAAAAGCAAAATGCGTATATTCGTATCACTTATTTGCAAGTTGCCTAGAATCAAAGGAACCATTTTGAGCATGCTAAGCAAAACCCCTTTAAACAAATGCTCTCCCAGATAACTGAAAATAGCTATGGATGCTATACTCTTCCAAAGCTCCGATGCAATGTCATGATCAAAAAAGTCGCCATATCTGTTGTTTTGTAATATACAGATTATCAAATCAACGCAATACTCTGTAATCTTCTCCATCTTATTCATTATTGATGATTTATACTCCTTATCACTAATCACTTTAGCAACCTTCTCGGTGTAAAAAAGAATTATACGCACTGCAGGGCGTGTCAGCTCCTCTAAACGTGCTATACTCTGTATCACGTCCCTTCTTCGGCTCGTGTTAACCTCTGAGATAAAGGAATACAAGATATTCAAAATCACCGTCCTGTTCTCGATGCGTTCTAACTTTCCGATATTGTCCGACAGAAATTCATCCTTCAAGGAGTTCTCATCTGAAAGCATGCTTAACACTTCGTTGGTCTGGTGAGTGAAATCATCTACGAGGTCTTCAATGAACCTAGCATTGTTAATTAGCTTGAACTTCAAATCTTTGTTTCCTATCAATGATGACCTCAAATTCCCCGAGTGCATTGAAGATAGATCTTCTTTATTCACTATATCGATACCGTTCATGCCATCATAATCCAATGCCGGTGACATGTCGATATATATTTGGTAAGAAGACTATCAGAAAGATGTAATCTAAAATCAAGTGACGTATGAATATGTAAGTGCGAAGTCTTGCTCTATACAAAATATGATTAAGTTGTTGGATAGTTCCAAGAACGCTTTGGTGCCGACATTGGCTACCACAGGGATACAGATTGAAGAGACCAGCTCTTCGTCATCTAAGATCGATGTTTAATTGGGTTCACAGTCCAGGTCAAGTCAATCTACTAAACATATCTAGATTTTACTACGCCAGTACTTCTGGGCCTCAGCCGCTGGTTTTCCCTTTTTGATGTCCTCGCTGACGTTTTGGTCCGCCAGAACACGCTTAGGAATATACTCAAGAACTTCGTCCATGGATATTGTAGCTTCCTTTCCTTTTTTGTGGTTTACAGGCAATCTAACTATGCCATTTTTATCAGCAACGATAAGATCACCTGGATTGATGGTAAGTAAATCGCTTTCCGTTTCAATGCTCAGCACTTTCACTTCTATGGGAACATTTATACCAACGACCTTAACTACTGGACCAGGGGCTGAACTTCCAACTCCGTAGGACCATACGGGGTATTTTAGATCATTGTGTTCATCGAGGTCCCTGATGCGACCCAAGATGACCGAACCATTAGCTCCTAAATAATTGGCCCTTGTAGACATCAATCCCCCGTAGAGTGCGTTATTGATCTTCACGTAGGGGGCATAAGTGGTCTGTGCGGATGGTGGGAGTCCTATCACCACGACACTGTCCTCGGGAATGCTATCGATGTAGGATTTCTCAATTGCAGGTCTTGGATCTGATTTGGGAGCATAGAGCACTGTGTAAGCCGTACCCACTACCGTTCTCTGCTCCAGTTCCTCAGTTGGTGAGCGTAGCTGCAAGTTAGGAATATATCCTCCATTTGCTACTCCGAATTTCACCAAAGAGTCAGATACATCGCAAGGAGTGAATTTGGAAAGCGTTGCCATTGCATTCTTAATTTGATGGTTTCGTATCATCAGACTCATCCTTTCTCTGGAAAGTTATGAAACAGTTTACTCTAGTGGTCAAGTGATAAAACATTAGATGTTTCCTCGCACTTGCGCTCGGTACATACAAAATAGTGAGGATCCATTTATCCGATTTAGCTATGTACAAATTCAATGACTTGAAGACTTCCAAATACAAATATAAGTTGAGTGCTGTGAGAGTGTCTAGCTTTGGGATTTCAATCTTCCAAACTGATTCTCTTGGATAGATTCCGCAAACGTTCCTGGGATATTTTTTCCCCAATCTCTGCTTCTCTTTCTTTTTCGTCTTCTTGGTTTCTTGCCTTGGATTTCTCAGATCCTTCTACACTGGGGCCTATTTCATCCTCCTTCAATTTGTCTTCCATTATTATCCTGGTATCAGCAACCTTGAATCGTTTGCTCAATTTGTTTAAGAAGTCAGGGTGTAGTTGGAAATCTTTGGCTAGTCTTTCTTTACTTACACGGGAGTCATGAAGATCCTTCAATATGGCCAGTAATATACGTGGATGCACCATGTTCTTCTCTATCTCGCCTTTATAATCTTCCGTTCCTCTTGCTCTCTCTTCCATACTGGCTTCTTTCTGACCTCTTTCGTATAGTTGACGCCTTGACTTTAGTTGCTGCACAGCAAGGGATGAATTCATATCTTTCATAGTAGCCTCCCGCGACTTTACCTGCTTACCCAAGTGTGTAATGGACCTCACAAAGCTTTGATCATAGGATCCAACTTGAGGATCAAACCCATCCTTACCCTCAGGCAATTTAATTTGAGGATCGTTTTGAGGCAAATTCTTGTTCTTCAACTTTCTCAGTAATAACAGTGTGTCGATCTTATCGTTCCCCTTAAACTCAAACCCCTTGGCTTCACTTGCTATACCATCGTCTGGTGTTATGTCTGCGTGATGCTGTGTGCTTTCTAAAATACGCCTCTCATATCTCTGCTTTAAGTCCTGATTAGGAAGCTGGTTGACATTAGCAGACCTGTTTACGCTGCTTCCTACATCCTTGGATATTGTTTTGGTGAGCTTTCTTGCGGGCTTTGATACTTTACCGCCCATACTAGTTATCGAAACTTGGAACTAACTCCATAAATTGGGTTTTTTCAAATCGATGCGCATCTTCAACCAACCAGATTACTACAAATTGTAAAAGTCTACAAATGACGATCGCCATAAATTCATAAAACTAAGGTATTATTTTATGTTTAGACATGTAAATAATGCAATGTGCTCTCCAATGGTTGAGAGCTGGAAACTGAAAAATGGAACAAAGGCTAGACAGCTTGAAATATGTTTTCACAATGTATGCGTGATCAATTCTTGTCCTTTGATACCTTCTTTTCCTTTTTGTGTTTCTTCTCTTTCTTCTCTCCTTTGTCCTTTGATACCTTCTTCTCTTTCTTGTCTTTCTTGTCTTTCTTCTCCTTCTTCTCGCTGGGATCCATTTTGCTCGAGCTGTGCTTATGCTTGCTAGGCGACGTTCCTGTTTTTGTCTTCTCTGTCAATTTTTCTTTTTCTCCGTCTAACCCATCCACAGAATCATCAGACCCATCATTATCCGAAGCTTCGGCGTCGGTCCCACTTCCATTTGGATCCGAGGCACTGTATCCAGTTGCAAAATGTCTTGTCTTCAAGTTCTTGATCTTTCTGACATCCTTTCTTTTCTTGACGGCACGAGAATAGTCTATTTCCGGGATTTGCACGGTCTCACATATGTTGTAGAATCTCTCTATATTCTTGTTCTCTGCCTTGTATACATCTTTATCTTTTGTGGATAAGACAGTGTACTTCCCGTTATCTGTTGAGGTGGAAAAGAGTTGTTCATTAACTCGATACATTCTGTCTCCTGCCTTAAATGAGACTGATGATGCATCTATTGGATTGCCTGTAAAAGAGATAGGAAGTGACTTTAAATCCTCCAATGGTAACCCTTTTGGAACTTTCAATAACCACATTTCTTTGTTGTCTTGCACCTTGAAAGATGAAGAAGGTTTGAACTTTTTGTAATGCTTAGGAGGTTCATACTCTTGATCAGAAACATCGGAATCAGACTCATTCACGAACTCTGTCGACTTGTAAGCTGACATCTTGCTTCCTATCAACAAAATTGTTGTTAGCCTTTGAACTTCTGAAAAATCTACGAGATGAGTTAAGACTTTTTTTCTCGATAATCACGTGGATCACTACATTACAGAGCTGCAACACAAATTGTTTGCATCTATGTCTGAATACTCTGAGCTGGCACAACAGGCTCAGCAGACTCAGCAATGGCAAAAGTATTAGTTGTGTTTTCGATATAGTCCACTCCCTTCCAAGTCCACTTCTTTATTGTTCCGAACTTTACGAGCGAGATTCTCTCAGCCACATGAGCTATAGACGTTATGTAGACATCTAGTGTCTCTTTTCCCTCTTTCTACTTGTATTGAACAAAATGGAATAAAATTGGGTATCAATTCTACTAGTAAATAGGCTATGAAATCAACTTTTTGCAATATCTGTTCTGCTACTTTTCTTCTCAAAATGTTTTCCATCATCAATAATCATCAACATTAAACAAATATCCTATAACATTAGATTTTTCGAAAAAAACGACGGAAGATTGAGTCCACGTTCAGTTTCATACTATAGTTGTATGTCGCGTCCTGTTGAACGAGAAGCTTTATGTCGTAACCAGTGGAATTTGAAGGACATCTGGTACGACCTTGATTAAAGTAGATGTTATACTCACCTCTGTGCGAACTGTCACGACAAGCCAAGAACGAGGAAGAGTTTCTGTAGGTCAATAAGGAATTTTCAATTCCGAATCCTTGCGAAGCATTGACAGGAGACTTGGTGATGGAAAGTTGACCCGAGCTCTTCAAGTAGACTGCCTTGGTAGAGGGGACTGTTGTATTAGTTCCGTTTTGCGGCACGTTGAGAATGTATCCATTACTGGCCTTGATTCTACCGAAGAAGGCTTGATCGTCAGCTACGAGCTTCAAATCTGTTGCATCATTCTTCACTAGATTGTAGTGGAACTCGGATCCTCTATGGTATGCAATAAGAGAGAACATACCAGATGTAGGCTGGTAAATTCTTTTTGCAACTGGAGACCCGATGGCGATGATGCTGAGCATCAAAAATTGAAAGACTAACGGTAACAACTGCATTATGGATTACTCGTTACGTTAAGCGCAAGAAAAGTAGATAATGATTCAACAGTCATCATTGCACTTTTATATATTTGCCTCTATGGTCATCGGAAGCTTCGCTACTGCGACCTTATGTAACCGAATAAATGATCTCTAAGCATGATAAATTGCTGCGAAGGATTGCTATAAATAAAAAAGTCACTGATCAGCACGTTGAAAGCGGTTTTGTATAGGATCAAGTCAAGCGTATGTCAGAGTGCAGATGATGACACAAATTGTATACCGATACAGTCCCGGGGACAATCAATACGAAACTTGTGGCAATTAAGGTTAAATCAATCTACAATAGTGATTTAAAACAGCTTGATATATTCATCATATAGAGTTTCACTATTATATGAATAGATGTATAAGGGGATAATGGCGTATGACAAAACTAGAAACGTCAAATAAATAAGATCTGTGATAAAATACAAAATTCTCACATTTGGTGAAGAAGTGGTAGAGTCTCTATTACAACGTTCCAGTTACTAGTCTGCTGCCACTGTGATTGGACAATGATTTATATAAGCTAGCTTATAACTCAACAGCCTTTGGACAGTTCAAAGCTGATTTCAAAGAACCGTAGATGGTGAATTGCAAGGAAGTCAAGGTACCGACCATAATCAATCTAGTTGACAAACCTGCGAAAGAACCACGTACACCTAATTGTCCAGCCAATTGAGCCAATAAACCGATAGTGGATTGACCTGGTGCCTTCTTGGTCTTGTTAACCTTAGACAACAAAGTGTCTGCTGGTTGAGATACGAAAGCAGCAGAACATCCGGCAATAACACCAGCACCCAAGTTGATACCGGTCAAAGCTGATTGACTCAATTCACTCTTCTTTGTTGGGACAGCAACGAAAATGGCTTCAGCAGCTCTCTCGTAAACCAAGAACTTAGCGATGTTGTAAGGAATTTGCTTGAACAAAATTGGGGTAAAACCATTGTAGAAAGATCCAAGACCCTCTTCCTTCATGATTCTGGAGAATCCACCGATCAAACCGTTGGCGAAAGATGGTTGGGAAACCAATCTGATTCTGGTGGCCTCCAATGGACACAAGGCAATGTCAGCGAAGAATTCAGCCAAAGCTGCAGATCCAATGTAGATACTGTTCTTGTAGTTCTTGGCGGTGTCAAGACCTAACTGCTCGATCATAACCTTCTTAAACAATTCGTAACCTCCAAACTTGAAGGCACCTTGCATGGAGTATCCCAACACGGTTGGTCCCAATCCGGTCAACAATGCTCCAGCTCCCTCGGAGGAGACAATCTGTCTCAACGATCCGACCATACCCTTGTTGTACACAGCTGGCTCCAACTGGATTCTGGTCTTGATCACATCAATTGGAGTCATGGCTCCGTGGGTAACACCGCACCCAATAGCACCAGCAAGGGCGAAAGATGCGTAATCTTTAGTAGTAAAAGCGGGAAGCGCTTGTGTTTGAATAGCTGACATTTCTCTGCTTTCTATTTCACCGAATAAATATAATTCTAGTCTATTTAAACTGGATTACGGTCACAATTGAATAAAAATTTTAAGGGAGGATATTTGACTATTTAAACGCCGGCAAACGTACTCGGTGGAAATCGGAAAATTTTGAAAATTTACTTTTCTTTTGATAACCAATCTGATTGGGCAATCAAGATCGCGATGCTACATAGATGGAATTTGCAGCTACGGTGTATGTGTGTATTGATTAGATGCTAATGCCTAGCACTTGTAGAGCGGAGGAGTTAGAGAGTGCTTCCATGGCTGCCTTTTGGGTGGCGGTCTTTTTGTTGGAGTCGATTCCGACACCCATAACTACGTTGTTGACTGCGATGGTGGCTTGGAAGTTGGAGCCTGTCTTTTGGTATTTGTAGTTGGGGGAGAGGTTTCTCGAGGTAAGTAGGGCTTCTAGTGTTGCCTTTGCCCTCTTATCGACCCCGAAGCGCTGCTTCGGGTCGATAGGGACCAAGTTGTATGGGGCCACTGGTAGCGACGAATGTGGTTGGAGGGGCGCACCGTATGGCTGCGGAGTAGACTTCGAGGTTATCTGAGACGCGAAAACAGGCGTGGTTGCTGCCGAGTTTCCGTTAGAAGATGGGCTTTTTGCTGGCAACGATATCACTGCGTTTTCGTGGTTGATATGAGGAACGCCCTCATATTGATTTGCGTCAGCTGCCTCTAGTTTGGGGGAGTACAGATCATCCTCTCTCTCACTGTTTTTTGAAATCGAATCCTTGTGGCTATCTATGAGGACTGTAAGAATCTGATCGAGTTTCGTCTTGTCCTTGAGTGCTTCGCATGCTGCGCGTTCCTTTGCCTCCTCAAAACTGACGCTGCTAGTGCCGATCGCAACAGTCTCATTATCTATGGTGAGTTTGGCAACAAAGGGGTCAGATTCAAGCTCTTCATATTTGACGTCCACATGATCGGGAGACACAGTGTGAATGTCGGTGGTGCTCTTAAACAAAAAGTCAATTTCACTCACGGCGAACTTCTCCAAAGGACGTGACTTGATAGACTTACCGAGGTCTGCCATGATAGGATCGTACAATTTCCTCAACCATGCTTCAATCTCATCATGTGGATATCCATCTAGTTTTAGTGCAGCAACATAGGACGTGAATATATTGCTAAAGATAACAAGCTTGTCGGAAAGATCGATCTGATTAGACATGTTGAATCTATAATTATCAACAAGGTGGTATCCAAAGGTAAACTTAGTTAATATGTGCTTCGAAAGAAGCTTATACCTTAGTAAATATGTATCATCCTCATGCAAGTCCGGGAATTTAGCTTCAAGTAGATCTATTAGTATAAGCTCTAAAAGTGATCGTCCTTTTAAGCTGAATTTCGCATTATGTGACCTATTGAAGTCATCTGCCGTAGCCAGTTCTATGAAATCGGATGGCTGTCTGAATGACTTGTCTGTTAAAGCTCTTTTGAGAAGTGATTCATTACTGACTGGAGGTAAATTTGGCGGATATGTGCTGATATCGATATTTTTATTGGGCTTCGTGTGCTTTTTTAGAACTTCGGGAAGCAGATCTCCAATGTCGCTAGGAGGTGTGTAATCTAGAAAGTATCCGACGAACTTATCTGATTTCAGGGACTTGAAATTGATTTTTGACAATGCAAGTAATGAAGGTAAAAGACCATGATCATACAAATGCTTTAGTCTTACTGCTACCTTCAACTGGGCTGACAACAATAGATTTTTGTTCTTCATTGCTATCGATCTAGGGTCGTCTTTTACAGGATCATCCATCAGTATGACAAGTTGCTTGAATTGCTCCAAAGAAGGTGCTTTTGTTAAAATTTGATTAAGAGTCGCTTGAAGTTGAGAGACATTGCCCTTGACTTGGTGTAGATCATCGCACCACGTTAGTAGATCTTTCTGTTCCGACGACAGCATCGCTAGGCAATTGTGTCTATAATAATTGCAGAATGCTATAGTTTTACTGAAATATCTACGACTTGGAATATTTAAAAATTCCTTGAGAAGAGCCAAGTCGTGTAGTGTACTCTGAACATGTTAACAATTTGCGATGAAGAGTGACTGCAATCTACGCCAGTGATATGGTTGCGATTCATTGAATCCGTCCGTCAAAGGTTCCAAGACTTCAAACGTGATGAGCTTTCAATAAGAAATGGTGAATTTTACATATTTGTACATACCTCTTGTTCTAATTATAAAATCAAGGTTGGACTCAACTTCAACACTTAGAATCACAATCCATGTAAATTTTGTTTTCTGAGCCGTGATGATGGCCACCAGTTGACACGGATATCTCCATTCCTGCCTTGAAGAGTGTGTCAATGCTGCAAAATAGAAGAAAGAAACATCAATCTATGTTCATATCCACTTCATTACCAGCTGTTGCCTCGGTATTTTCCGTTGGATTAACATCATTAGAAGTATCCTCTTGGTATTCGGTATTGGCGGTGGCGTTCATATAAGCAGAGAGCTCGTCGTCCAAGTCCTCGACTGACTTCTTTTGGTGACGTGGTTTCCTTGTAGGCTTCTTTCTTTTGTTATCTCTTTCTCTCGGTGGCCTGACGTTTGACTTAGGTGCCAAAATCCTGTCAGCGAGAGACGTTGTATTCTCCACCACCAAAATCTTCCCCATGGCTTTTCTACCATCGAACTTAGTTATAGCATTAGAATTATTGCTCACATTATTATGTTCAAAACATACATAAGCGACGGAATCCTTTTTGGAGTCAAACTTTATGAAATCAACTGGTGCTATCTGCTGAAATAAGTTAGAAAGATCTTCCCCATTGAGCTCATGATGTATATTTTTAACTCTCAATACGGGTCTGGATCCTGCCAATGAAGCGACGTCTTTAGGAATGGTGCTGCCCGAACTTCCAGGATGTGGCCTGAAAGGCTGTCTGTCTGGGCGCGCTCTTGGTTTCTATGGAGTTAGTACCAGACTATTAGACTGAATTAATTTCGAAGTATTTACTTACTGCTTTGAAGGGTCCAGAACGATTTCCAATCGGTCTTCCTCTGGGTTGCTGCTTCTTGTTCTTCTTCTCTTCACTTATTATGTCATCCAATGATCTTTCAAGAATTGACTCAGACATGATTGAATATTGTTTGCCTTGAACTGTTACTCTGTCGATGATGTTTTCGACGTTTTGATTTTGATATAAAATTAGATTGCACAAAATTCATTTAATAGACATATATATCTGTTTACTACTATATTTAAAGTCCTTAGTTTCTCTTCTTTCCTAACACCTTGTAATTGTCCAGTTCTTCGTACTTGACTCCAATGAACTTCCCTTCACCGTCGTAAACATCAACTTTCTTGAGGTAGTCCAAATTGGTCAATCTTGGCCAGTTCACAAATTGATATCCGTCCTTGTTGAGGAAAGCGAAACTGCGTATGTTGAAAAGGAAGCAGGCGCAAAGAATCAATAAATTCTTGATGTCAAAAATCGATCCTCTTGGATAGAAAAGAATAGCCAATACCACAAATAATGATGTTCCCATTAAATAAGGTAATAATTGAGTGAAAGGCGGGCGTCTGTCAACGAAAGGTGAACTCAAAGATTCCCGGAAAGGTCTGTATACTCCCAAAAACAAATCGTACGAATCTTGACGACTTCCGTCTTTATAGTTATTCTTGTAGTAACGAGTGATGGAGTTGAGTAGATCGTTGAATGCACCCTTACGCAGTCTCTTTCCAGTTCGTGTAAAGTCTGTCTTCAAAGCACCGGTACCAGAATAAGCACAAGAGACAGCATCTGCATTATCAGCCCAAAAGTTCTGGAAAAATAGGTTGAACAGAGGATCTATTCTCTCCCAAGGGGTTGAATTATGTGTTGACAAGTAACCCGCTTTTTCCAATTGATTCTGGAATACCCAACGACCCAAAGTGGATTGAACGACATTGGTTCTGTCCAAACAGTCCATACAGTTCGTTCTTACAATCTTAGACTGTAGAGACTTTATCGTATTAGTGGAAAGATCAAAGTGAAAATATGCGTCACTTGTGTAACCTAACTTGATCAAATGGTCCAACAAAAGCGTCACCCGATCCCATCTCATTTTACGACATTCGTGGTGGAAATCGAAGTAAATGTACTTAACACTGTCTGCTAAATCTGATGGCAATGTATCAACAGCGGATTCATAGGCCCTCTTCACTGGCAACTCGTATCCACTCTGATTGACCAAGTTCACGCAATAATTTTCACCATAATGTTCTACCTGCTCTCGGAAGTGCTTTGCGGTGGCATCTATGGGCGACTGTTTAGAGATAACCAAGTTCGGTCTATACTTCAAGTTGTTGATCTCTGACCAAAACACTGGAACAGAACCCCTAGTTTGCAAAAACGAAAAGATCTGCTTGTCTGTAGTTGTGAAAAACTGTTCTGTTTCGTTGAAGTTTGCGACGAATCCTTCATCATCGATACCTCTCCTGAAGTATCTGGTTCCCGCCCGTTTCGAAGATCTTCTTGTTAATAAGGCAAAGTCTAGAAGCATATTACCGTCAAATGTACTAGAATGGGACTTGAAGTATCCATAGATCATGGGTGTCATGAATTCGGGAGCATCACTCACCAATTCGCCGCACAAATACTCATTCCACCAGAATCGGCTATCGTATTTGAGATCCTTGGAGGTATATTGTCTCTGTAACGAATTGGTCACATCGTACTTGCCGTTGACCGAATAGTACAACGTAGCGTTGTTCAAATGAACCTTCAAGAGATCCAAGTAGTGGTTCTCCTCGTTGTCCTTCTTTGACACATAGCTCTGGTCTAAAGGATAAATCTTGAACGATTCCACCTTGGCTATCTCATTACCCAATATAGCACCTTTTATCGTATGTTTATCAGCAATAACCACATATTTGTTGAATTTTAACCTGACAATACCAATGATAGCCGAGATGGCAGAGGAGGAGCTTCCGATGTTCAATTTTGAATATATCGTTGGAAGGGTTTCGGAAACCTCAATTCCAGTCTGACCGCTCAAAAAAAGATATTTCTTGCTGGAGCTATCATGAAAGATATGTGTTCCATCAGGAGCGACGGAATGGTATAAGCCCATGACGTTATTGAGTCTAAATATTCTAATATATCGTGAAGCAAGTACTTGAAAGATTAAATTGTGTACAGGGTGGTATTTTTGATTTTCACATTCAAGATCATATAGAATACTGGAGACAATAGACTCTTGACTAGTGAGTTTCGAATATTGAAGACTCTAGTATTCACTAGCCTGATATCACAGTCGTAATGTCGCAATTCAAATTGAGTGGAACATTGATCGGTCACGAGCAAGACGTGAGAGATGTTAGTGTGGCAAATGATGAGACTATCATATCTGGTCTGAGAGATGGAAGTGTGCGAGTGTGGAAACTAGCACGGAACGGAGAAGGATCGTTTGAGAGCTCTAGTGTGGACTCGAGGACTGTATTCAGGTCACCCGCAAATGCATTTGTGAACGCAGTGGGGTACGTGGAAGATCAGAGTGAACCGTTAGCAATAGGAGCCGGTAAGGACTGCATTATCTATTTGACTGATTTGGAGGCGAACAAACAGGGCGAGGAGGAAATTTCAGGAAAATACCACTTGATTGGCCACCAAGCCAATGTGTGCTCCGTTTCGTACAACGAAGGGTTGGTAATTTCAAGTTCTTGGGATACAACCGCTAAAGTTTGGAGTTTGCTGGATTTCTCCCTCAAATACGATCTCAAGGGTCATAGCACTTCTGTATGGGATGCAAAATTCATCAATCCAGATACGTATTTGACATGCTCGGCTGATAGGACCATACGCAAGTGGATTGGCGATAAAGAAGTGGCTTGTTTCACAGATCACACAGATGTGATTAGGAAGCTTCTTATACTTCCCGGTGGAAAGAATTTTGTATCATGCTCGAATGATTGCACCTTGAAGGTTTGGGATATCGATACTGGAGCTGTTTTGCAAACTTTAGTCGGTCATGAGTCATTTGTATACGATATTGGTCTTCTTCCAAATGGTGACTTGGTATCAACAGGTGAAGATAGGACCGTTAGAATTTGGAGGGACGGACGTACCATACAGGCTATCACACTCCCTTGCATATCCATTTGGTGCGTTAGCGTGCTACCAAATGGTGACTTTGTGGTCGGAGGCTCAGACAACATGCTAAGAATTTTTACTTGTTCCGATGACAGAAAGGCCTCAATTCAAGAACTACGGGCATTCAAAGAATCGATAGAGTCCTCTCAAATAGCTGAACAAAGTCTCAACGATTTGAACAAGACCGATATTCCAGGATTAGAGGCATTAGATAAACCTGGAAAACATGAGGGTGCAACGCTTATGGTTAAAACCCCTACGGGTGTTATCGAAGCACATCAATGGTCTTCGGGCGAATGGGTAAAAATTGGTGATGTTGTGGGATCGGCCGCAAGTTCAAAGCAAAAGCAAACTTTTAATGGAAAGGAGTGGGACTTTTTATTCGATGTAGACATCGAGGACGGCGCACCTCCATTGAAATTGCCTTATAATGCAAATGAAAACCCATATACTGCTGCCGAAAGGTTTCTCGCAGACAATGAACTTCCCAATACTTATACAGAGGAGGTGGTAAGATTCATCATGAAAAATACAGAGGGATTCAAGTTAGACGAAGCGCAGCAGGAATATGAAAACCCTTATTTACCAGATAGGACTTCTTCTCGTCCTACAGAAGCAAACAAAGACTTAACTTTGAAGGTTCTCCCTCAAAAGATGTATATTCTGTTTGATGATTTCAAGGTTGAACAATTGATGAAAGGATTGAAAAAATTCAATGCAGAGGAAAAGACCAGCTTCTCTGACCAAGAATTAGTCGAATTCGAGTCCAACTTAGTTTCTTTGAACTCTAAAAACTCTCTACGCCTCATATCGACTGCAGTTTCAACCATTTTGAGTCACTGGGATGTTAAAAATAGATTAATTGGGTATGATATACTACGTATCTGTATCCACCGTGTCACTACTGTGGATCTTTTGAGCTCTACAGACGCAGCTGAGTTGATTCACAAATTTATCACGAACGGTTTCAATACGGTGTCCGAGGACAGTTTGGTAGTTTTCATGATGTTGATGAAGGTGTTGAGTAACATCATTTCAAGCACTCTTTTTATTCAACTATACATTGATCCAAGTGATGATGGCAAGTACGAATTTAACATATTATTCACAGATCTTTTAAGCAAAATAACTAAAAATATGTCATCATTTGAACAGTCTTCAACAGTCAGGGGCAGTAAGCATATGGCGTCTACTAAAGTTTCGGTAGCAACATTTGTGTACAATTTGTCTGTGTTACATTTAAAGACTTCCTTATTACATTCCAACAAAAAGTCTGAATCGCCTGTCATAAAATTCATTGAACAGACCGGTGACAGTCTCATAAAGAACAGCTCAGAAGCCACATACAGATTATTGATTGCAACAGGTAATTACAAAACCTTGGTAGAGTCGTTGAAGTTTTCATCAATTATGAAAAATGCTCGCAAGGAATACTTGGAAAAATCGAACGAAAGTAGATTCTCAATTTTGTTCGCTGATTTAGACCAACTTCACTTGTGAAATAGATGTCATCGATGGCTTTTTCGTACTATGGGATCCAATTTATTTAGCTTTGGGCCACAGTTTATTTATGAAATAGTTCTGGAACCTTATGTACAAATTGAACAAGTTTTGACGCAGCGTCGAGGTTTACATTATCTGAGAGTTCGATCACAGAGTAAACACTCAAATGAGCGTCTCCTGTCCCAACTTTCCCGATTACCTCGTAGTTACTGTTAACAGTCAAGGTTTCTCCAGGAGTCAATGTCAAATGAATAGGTCCATTGCTTGACAAAATTGCACTGGCTGATGACGGGTCAAATGACTCGCATTTGCCTATCACACGTACCACCTTGCCTTGATGGTCATTCAAAAGGGGAGCATTTATCCTTATACTAGCAACATCCATTGTGTTTGATAGATCAGTTCTTTACTAATGATGGTGATATATATGACGCGTTGAATATTTTGATATACTTAAAGTTTACACAAAATATCAAATTCTAAGTCTGTTACTACCTTTATTCTCTATTTACTGAAAATTAACAGTTACACAAGCTAGACAAGAAGCTATCCGCGACACCCTTCTCTTCAGATCTCATAAGAGATTCTCCGATTAAAAATCCGTCTACATTGTCCTCATACTTGTACTTTTTGACGTCATCAACAGTAGTTATTCCTGACAACGCCAATATCATCACATCACCTTTTCTTCCGTTATCAGATTTGGCATCGTCAATCAAGGAGGATGTCGTCTCCAAATCCACATCGAAAGTAGTCAAATTGCGATTGTTCACACCAATGACAAGAGGATCTGCTTTAGAATTGTTATGCTCGAGCTTTAAGGCTTGATCCAATTCTGTCTTGTTGTTAATTTCAACCAAAGGTACCATACGAAGAGACAAGGAATAATCATAAAGCTCTTGAAGTAAGTCAAAGTTGTCAAGCATCTTGACAATGAGAAGCACAGAGTCGGCACCAGCCAATCGTGCTTCCAATATCTGATATTTACTGAAAATGAATTCTTTTCTGAGTACTGCGGGCCTGGTGTATCCATCAATATTCGGTACATCGATGACTTTTCTGATCAAGATCAAATCATCCAAAGATCCTTTGAACCAGTTGGGTTCCGTCAAAACTGAAATGGTGGAGCATCCATTTGTTGCATATTTTAAAGCTTGGGTACCCGGATGTGCTTTCATGTTAATTGTTCCCTTTGATGGAGACGCCCGTTTAAATTCTGCCAATATTATGTTCTTGTTCAAAACATCTTGAGTGTGCTTTAATCTTTCATAAAAATTAATTACAGGAGGTGCAACTTTCAATGAGTAGGACAAATTCAACTCGTCGAATGACTTTCCAGGAGTCTTTTCAATCGATTCATAGTCAACTTGACGCTGCTTGTATATCTTAGTCAAGATGTTTCCTTCCTTGGAATTAGTCGATGGCATAGAGTTGTTCTCCTCCCAAGTTCCACCGGTGACACTCAAAAGGTTTTCGATCATCACATGTCCGCACTCCGTTAAGATCGACTCAGGGTGGAATTGTACACCTTCGATAGTATATTTCTTATGCCTCACACCCATTATGATCTCGGGAGAAGTCTCCGTACTGGCGCTTATCTCCAAACAGTCCGGTAACGTTTTATCGGTACCTGCGAGTGAATGATATCTGGTAACAGATACAGACTGAGGCACACTCTTGAAGAACCCTTTTCCGTCATGCTTTATCGGGGTGGTTTTTCCATGCACAATCTCTCCAGCATATTCAACGTTACCTCCAAAAACATCAAATATACATTGTTGACCCATACAGACTCCAAAAATTGGGATCTTTCCTTTAAATTGCTCTACAATCTGTCTTGATATACCAGAATCGGTCTCAGGATGACCAGGGCCTGGTGAGATTAGTATAATATCCGGTCTGATGTCCTTTTCAATGGCCTCAACGGTAATTTTATCATTACGAAAGACATCGACTTTGCCACAAAGTTCAGATTGACTCAAAAACTGATACAAGTTCCAGGTGAAGGAGTCATAATTATCTATCATGACCACATGCTTCTTTCTGATTTCGGAAACCATTATGGGATACTTGGATTACAAGTTGTTGCAGTATTCTATTGATCTTGAATTTTTTTTGACTTGAGTCATTCTAAATATTGCTGGTTAAGTTCATATTTTACAGTTTTTATTTTTCGCAACTGTCCGTAGTACAATACTAAATGTTTCTAGTTCTTCTTCTTACTCTTGAACTGATCGGAGAGCCCGCAGCTAGACTTTTGTTATCAGCATCATCGGATTTCTCTTTTGTTGAATTTTCTTCTTTTTCGGGTTCTTGCGGTGAAGGATTTATCTCAACGCCTTTCAATATAAGTAAGCTGAATAACTCCACGGTCAACATGTTCGCCGACGACACAAGAGCAACACAGTAGTTGGAGATCGTTAAGCCGATATCAAGCCATGAACCCTCTGTCTTCACTTGGAAAAAAAAGTGCAAGGATAGTATATCGCAGGTTGCAATTATCAAAGTTGAGATCGTGAACTTTTTTATCTCGATTTGAGCATTCATAATTCCAAAGCATACCGATAAAATGACGTACGGTACGGTGAGTTTGACGCACAAGAGCGCACCCATTGCAAAGGGGTCAAAAATTGGAATCAAACGATACACAGAGTCCAAGGAAAACGAGGATATCGAGGATATATTCCCTACGCCGAAGAAGGCGATTTGTAGAAAGAAGAAACCAACGATAGCAATCCGAATAACTGGAATCCAGTAACCAGGAGGGAGTCTCCCATTGAAATTTCGGGACTTGGTGATCTCCAGCAAGTCGAATTTTTGAGATGACTCAATGTCCATCCATTGCACTAAAAGCACGGAGAAGCAAACATAGAAAAAGACTTCATATGATATCGATAATATGACAAAAGTGGGAATGAATGCTAGGTATGTGGACAACATTCTCAATTGATAGTCTTTGGAAGGCTTCCATGAATATACTAATGGGATGATAGCAATTGACGTTACAAATGTAACCCACCCGAGAACTTGAGAATGGAAAGGTAAACCTGATTTCGCCTGCAAGGACAAAACGGACAAATTAGTAGCATATAGGGTCAAAGGAATGATTGCTAGCTGGCAAGCAACAAGGAATTTCGAGAAACAATCTATTTGCCTCTTGAAAACAAAATAAGCACCCACAAGACCCGTGGAGAATGCAATCAAAGAGCCAAGATTTATTTGGAACAAGCTTTCTGTCTTTATTGGATTCAAGATGCAAAAAACACTTGTGATACAGCAACCAATGAACCACATCAAAGCCTTCCACAATTTGATAGGTTTTCTTTTCAAGAAGAACGGATAAAGTCCAATTGGGATGAATAATAGAGCCAAGAAGATTCTATCACTAAAACCATACATGATTCCTTCAAAAACAATTAAAAATGAAATAAATACAACAATCTTTGAAATGGGAGTGACACCGAAGAAGAGGTCGTCCAATCCCCTGATCAAGATCTTCATATTGGCAAAAATTTCATACCAGAAATAAAGGGGGAAGGCGGTATAAGTGTAGTAGTTGATGGGTGAGTTTTGGTAAAATAAAACGTAGAACATGACAGAAGCTAAAGCGCCGAAGACCAGTATCAACGGTATGTTAATCGTTTCAGAATTGACGTCGTCTTCAGGCAAAACAAATAGTTTCAAAAACAAGAAAAAGGAATAGATGATCCAACCAAAGAAACCAAGTACCACTATAGTCTTCAAGAGTGCCCAGTTGTAAGTTTGTAAGTAGGTCAACCCCTCTAATGCATTTTTCATCAACTCCTCTATCAAAGTAACGAGCTCGCCTTCGAGTTCAGCGTCATCAGAGTTTTGTTCTAGATTCGAAATCAATAGTTCAATTTGAAGCTGATATGCCTCGACAGACTTCCTTGCAAAAGGATCGAACGCCTTGAATTTGAATTGATGATTTGATACTTCTTGTTCTTTCACAAAATACTGCTCCAAAATAGACAATGAGTTTTCATATAAAGCTTTAGTCTTTGTCACTGAATCAGCATTGATATAACTCAAAGGTAACTCACCAACAGAATTGGCAGGATAATTTGCACCAACTAAATATGCCATGAGGGAAGCGATATCAGCCTGCTTTACATCATTTCTTACCAAGTGATCGAAGCCCCACGTATCAAAGAAATTGGATTCATATCCGCTCTTGACTGGGTCTTGCTTTTCAAGTTGAAGAGTAGGTGACTCTAAATCGTGAATTCTTTTTGGACTGTTGATCCCTGCACCCCATGCAATCAAGGGTGTTCTTGTATTGTTCGGGTGTCCATCACCATGAGATCCAAAGTCAGACATACCATGATCAGCAGTGAAAATGAATGCAGTTTTATCGTCTCCAAAGAATTTGTTGATTCTGGGAACAAGTGCTTCTAGCTGTTCATCGATGTATTCTATATTGTCATAGTATTCAGCAGAAAACGGCCTGAAAGCATGACCAGCAGTGTCAGGACCCAATAGATGCAAAAAAAATACATTGCCATCTTGGTGTAGTTCGTCACGTAAGGTATTATTGGACGTCAGTGTGGCCATCAACTCGTCGAAATGCTTGAACACAAAGGAATCCAATTCAATCGAGCTTTGGGAGAAGTCCTCGTATTCATGTCCATACATACACACGTCAATTCTTCCTGGCACTACTTTGTCTCCGTATGCAAACATAGGTAAAATATCTGGAGATCCAAATGAGTACGTATGGGTGGACTGATTGAAAAAAGAGTCGAACTCAACTGGATTCTCCTTCCATCCCTTCGTAACGGCAGAAACATCCTCATAGAAACCAGCGATCATTGCAACGTGTCCAGGTCGAGATTCTGTCGGAACTCTTGTATTGGAGATTCCCCATGTTCCATTGTTCAACACCAAACTTCTCAAATACGGTGCCAAGTACTTTTCCTCCCCAATTCCGGGATGATGTATCCTCTGGAATGTCTTATCTGCTCTCAATCCATCTCCCACTATCAAAAATAGTCTTTTGGCAGGTGGTTCCCATGTTGATCGATGGTGTTTCATTCCATGAACTAACGGCAGAACGAAGTAAATGTCAAAAATCGACCAAACATAGAACAGATGGAATACGAAACCAAGAACTAACAACAATAAGTGATACCTGTTCATCCTGTGGTGGCTCTGGTAGTCTTGGTGCAAAATATGATGAACAACACACGGTGGCATTTGAAAAATAGGAATTCGCGCTTTAAATAGTTGATCTTAAAGTTGATGAATCTATCGAGATTAGTGTTATTAAGTCTATAAATATGAATTCGTAAAGTTCGTAGAGCTACTTTGGCCATATTCCGTTGTCGCGTGCAATCTTTACCCAGTTGCAGTTTTGTTTGTATATGTTCATTGTATTTGTGAAGACTTTCAACAGGTCTGAAAACTTGTGCATCACCTCGTCATCTCTTTCAAGCGCTTTTTGATAGACCTCGAAGCACGACGGATCAGAGTTCACGAGAGAGAAATGCTCCTCGTCCTTCAGTAGCCGCTCATACTGGTATTGGACAATGAGTCTTTTGAACTTGAGAAAATCCTTTTGATACTTTTTAATCAGCTTCACGTAGGACAACCACTGTTGTTCAGTGACACCGTTTTCTAGAAGCGAAGGAGGAGGTGCCGGAGGTTCACAGCTTAGAACCTTGGGCGATGCATGTAAATCGAAAACGCTGAATGGTTTTGGCTTGTCCTTGTATTCTCTAAGATTTGAAATTAAGGGGTTTGATATGAATGTTTTTCTGTTCACCGGAATGGATAGAGTGTCAGCCTTTGATGTACCATCCGTATATTCTGATAACTTTGCTCTCTTACTCGCTCTGATATTCATATCTGCATCAGCGGTTCTAATTTTGTCGTCTTGTGAGTGCTCCTCTGGAAGACTTTTGAACATGTCCTCAAAATTCACGTCATCTATATCGGTGCCCAACATTTCCTTCATTTCTTTGAAGCCAAAGTCATCATTGTTACTAGCTTTGAACTTCTTTGCCTTATTTTGAGGAGTGGAGACACCACTATCGCTCTTCTCGTTACTTGTATGTACAAAAGCAGATCTTCTTTTCGGCGACGTAGATTTACGCCTTTGATACATTTTTGACTTTTCCTGCCTGGGCCTTATATTGACATCAAAGTTGAACATATCATCAGCTTCTTTGTATTTCACGTCATCATCCTGTACGGTTTCTACTTTTATGCTTGATCTAGCGGACTCGCTTGAGTTTGTTCCTGCCGACACGAACTCATCCTTCGATTTCGACTCAGCAGATTTGAAAGATTCACGTTCTTTGTTAACTGAATTTGATTCTACCAGTGACCCATTAGAAAATGAACCGCTTGCCGCATCACTCTCTTCCTCATCCAACACTATTGGATTATTTGAATCCAGTCCCTTGAACGAAGGATTATGAGGTGAAAGAGGGGACGAATAAGCGTAGTAATCCGCAGGGGATTTCTTAGGTGTGTTCAAATCACTTAACTCGTCTTCAGGATCAAGGGGATTGAAAGATGGCTCCCATTGCTTGCGATAGGCATCCCTCTTTCTGTCTGAATACGTCGAATCATAATCATTGCTGCCTTTCTGGGAGTTTCTCCTCGCCTTTTCCTTCTCCTTTTTGAGTAGTTCCTCTCTTTCCTTGCGGATGATGTCTTCCCTCTTCTTTTTGAATATCTGCTCCTGTCTCTGTTTCGCCAAAATATCAGCTTCCTTGGCCCGCTGTCTTTCGTTTTTCAATTGCTCTTCATAAGAGTCACTTTTATGGGAATAGAAGTATTTGTAAAAATTGTAGTATCCTGGTCTTTCACGGTCAGTGAAATGTGACGAGCTATTAGCAGTCAGACTACTATATGTATGGGTGAACGTAGTATGACCACTCAGTCTATTAATCTTGTGGGAGACATCGTACAGTCGTCTGGTATCCGGAGCTTTCAATACATCATAGGCCTCCCTAATTTTAATGAATAGATCATGATGGATTTTATCTGATGTCTTATCAGGGTGATATTTCAAACATAGTTTCCTATAGGCCTTTTTTATTTCCTCTGAGCTAGCATTGCCAGATATACCCAATAAAGCGTAATAGTTATCTGTTCCAGTCGACATCAGTGGTCGCCATTAATAATTAGCATAGCTATTCAAATTCGAATATTAATGTGTTGCAAGATAAAAAGAGACACAAACAAATCTTGATAACAAGATCAACAGAACTACTTCAGTTTGATCCTACGAGTCTATAGAGATATGTAACATATTACATAGGTTAACGGAACTGAACAGTCAATTAGGTGTATTGAAAACAAGACGACATTGGTGAATAAGGGATTAAGCTAAATTATATATTAAAGTAGATATTAAACCAAGATGAAATGTTTTGGCTCATCTGTCAAAGGTCAAAAATTAGAAAGTCAGCCTCTTTCACGTCTAATTCTTAAGTCATTTTTCGGATTTGGACTCAGTTTGGGTATGGAGCAATATTGAGCCGTATTCGGGGACTTTTATCTTGCTTTCAACATCCTTGTACAAGGCCGAAATCAGTGGTACAGCATCATTTGTTTTGCCGCCATTATATTCTTTCGGGAGCAACGTCGAACCCCCATACCATTCAGATACATTACCAGAGTTTTGCACCTGGAATTTGTTGAGAGTCTCGGCACTGATGATTCCCAATTTCTTGAAGAAAGTGAATACCCAACTCATAAGGGTTGGTACATTCAAGAAGAATTTTATCGAGAGTAATTCGGGATAGTTATCGCCAAAAATCAGTATGATATTCTTGGTCTCCGCCTTCATTTTGGGATCCATTCGGAACATGGAGACGTTGTTGTAGTCATGAACTTGCGCAACCTTACTGTTGTCTGGGTCAGTGAAATCCACAAGCAGTAATGCTTTCTCCATTAAACCAATCCTCCAGCGGAGGAAATCTGACCCAATCTTTCCTTCTTGTTTCTCGTCTCCAAACTTTTCAAAGAACTCTTTGGGTGATTTGATGTTGCCGTACAAGTTCCAAGTTGTGACTTTAATGTTGGAAGTGTTTTCTTCAAAGTAAGTGATTACACCTAGCGCCTCCAAGTCATCGTCAAACTTCTCTTCATACGCAGCAGACAAGGGCCTGAATTTGCTTCTCCAGTTCAACGTTTGAACCAACTTTTTTTGAGTGGCATCAACGTCGAATTCATTAGCCACCAAAAACTTCAACAATATTTCATTTCTAACAGCAACGTTCACATGCTCGGTCTCATCGGTATTGATTCTGTAACCGTATATTTCATCGTATTCCTTGTTGTCTATTTCTGCTAAGATTTTTGGAACCTTAGTGATCAATTGTTTGAGCTTATCTATTTGATCAGTGGAAAGTTCACGGGATTTGATCAGAACGTCTTTGATCGATGGTGCTGTATCTTCGTTCTTCTTCTCAACTGTGTTATTTGTATCGCTTGTCATTATATTCAGATAGTGTGTCAGACGTAATATTGGCTATCAGCGTAAAATTTGTGGAGCGACGTTGGGTGCTTTTATGTCCTTTCTCGGATTAGAATTTCTTCCAGAAACCAAAGTACGGTGTGCTGAAAAATGTCATTGACATGCTAAATATATATATATATATATGTTGCTAATAAAGCTACTTAGATGAAGGGGCAAGTTTGAAGCTTAGCACATCGTTCTTATTGTTATCTATAGTATCGTCTTCCGCTATCTTTCCATTTATTCCTTCGACGGCGACAATTGTAACATCACCCATAATTTTTCTAGCTGCTACACCTACAGCGGTGCCCCTCTTGACTAAAACACAATCACGGAAAACGTAAGAGCCCGAATTACCTGTAAAGGAGTTTATATTCCGCACAGGGTAGACGGGAACCAATTCAAGAAGATCAGCAGCTGCTTGTAACAACTGAACCACACCAGTCGAGCCAAATCTATACAACACGAGATCTCTGACATTTTCTATTCTATTCTGTAGTCTTTCATCCAACTCCTTGAGACCGGAATCGGGACCTAGATCTTCGATAGTGTCCACGAACTCGGTTCCCAGATCATATTTGATATAGTTTTGCCTGGCCAATTTTCTCAAGAATATTTCTGTAATGGAAGAGGTCAAGATGCACTTCAGATCGGGATGCTTCAAGATAATCTTGGAGACATTCTTGTCAGCATCAGGGTGATCCATCTTATTGAGGGCGAGAACTGTGGGAAACTTGATATTCATAAATGCCCTTACTACTTTCTCTATTGTAGCATTATCCCAATCCTTTAAAGAGGGTAAATCTGGTATCAAATCCAATGCTCTGGAGATGAGATTCTTATTTGCAGAGTAGCCACCCAACTGCTGTCTAAGAGTCTCTAGTGTGGTTGACTGTGTAGCTACATGCCTTCTCACAATTGACGGCCATTTCTCCATCAAATTTCCCAAAATCCATTTAAAAATTTCCTCTTGAAGCCAATCGACATCATGAAGAGAATCGTAGCCCCTGGTCTCCTTGCCGTCAGCATCTGTTGTCCCACTTGCATCCACAACATGAATCAAACAGTCTGCTTCTGTTAAATCACTCAAGAATTTGTTTCCCAATCCTCTTCCAAGATGGGCATTTGGTACCAATCCTGCAACATCCAAGAGAAGAATAGGAACACCTCTTTTACCTCCTCGACAGTAGCCGTAGTTTGGCTTGCATAGGTCTTGCTTGCCATATCTGGCACAGACACAATCGATCTCTAAGTACCCCGTAGCCTTATTAGGATCAATAGTAGTGAAAGGAAATGCTCCCACTTTTGCATTGGCGTCAGTCAAAGCATTTAGTGTTGTAGATTTTCCACTTGAGGGCTTGCCAACGAGCCCTATCACTGGTTCTTTACCCATATATGCTCTCTTGTCACTCAATGATGAGGTTCGAAGAGCTGAAAAAATCTGAGGAAGTTTTGTGTCACTCAAACAGTATTTCCATTTTTGTTTACACGTTTATCATCTACTGTTCTTTCAATTGTACTGTCACTAGTCATTCAACAAAAGCCATCAATAAGCAACAGATTACAATGGCATTTAGTATCGGAACGCTATTTTCCAGGATCTTTTCTGGATTGTCAGACGATTTCAAGAAGAAGAACTTCTCGCTTTACGGACAGTGGATTGGGTTATTCACGATCTTCTTGTGCCTTGCATTGGGGGTGGCTAATATATTCCATGCATCGTTGGTAATTATATTCTCATGTATCTGTATCGTCGAAGGCCTCGTTGTGGTGTTCGTGGAGATACCATTCTTGCTCAAAATTTGCCCATTGACAGATGGGTTCACCAACTTCATCAGGAGGTTTGATGAGAATTGGCCTAGGTGTGGGTTCTACTTGCTCTTGAGTGTTATACAATGGTTGTCTTTGACAATTCAGGCCACAAGTTTGTTGGTGGTTGCTATCTTCTTCCTATTTGCTAGTATATGCTATGCACTTGCTGCGATCAGGCACCAGGAGTACTTGAAGAGCTCAATAAACATGAGTGGGGAGGGTGACTCGCTTGAAAATCAAGTTGGCGCTCAAATCGTAAGAAATGTGCTATGAGACGTTAGCTTTAGAGGGATAGGGTATAGTATCAGCCTAAACAGCAAGGTCGATTTTTGACATAAGCGTCTGTATTTTCGGATACAAAGAATTCAGAATCCCTAGTGGCAGCATTCACAGTTGAAGTGCCACCCAAATAACGCACCCTTTGAGTCGCTGGGATGGCGGATGAAAAGATCTGCTCATCATGCTGTTTGATGAGGATACGATTTTGTGTCATATAAATTTTATCAAATATATATCGAAAACAACTTATATGAATAAGCTTTTGAAGAGTGTAATTCGTAGAAACAGATGTTGGAGGACACGGCTGTAGCTCGAAAGACGGAGCCACGGCAAGTGTATAATGATAAGGCAAGCAGCAAACGGCTGGATAAAGCTCAAAGTGCACAACCAGAGAAGGAAGAGTCAGAAAAGAAAGATGTGATTTCACTATCATTTGACCAAGTTAACGATAATGCCGATGAGCTCATAGAGTTAAGAGGAGAGGGTAGATATTTCGGGGTCACTGATCCCTCATCCGGGAGGACTGTGAATGCTCTACAAAACTTAGGTAAATTGTGTGCCAACTGCCATAAGAGAGGGCATGTGAGAGCTAAATGCAAAACGGTGGTATGCCATAAATGTGGTATTGTCGGTGACCATTACGAGACACAATGCCCCACGACGATGGTTTGCTCACGTTGTGGACTTAAGGGCCATATAGCAGCCGAATGTAGCAATAAGGCCAAGAAGAGACAGTATTGTAAACACTGTGATACCTTTACCCATGGGGATGATAAATGCCCTAGCATATGGAGATCCTACTTGACCATCAGTTCTGATGAAATGAACAAAGAGCCTAGTAAGTACATGGATACATTGCCTGTTATATACTGCTACAATTGTGGAGACGACAAGCATTATGGAGACGAATGCTTTGAACAACGAACATCAAGAATACCCAACATAACTGGAAGCGCTTTCAGCGGTTCTAATCTACCGAGGCATTTGAGGAAGCTATATTTCGACACGTTGAACGGAAAGGACTCTAGAAGAGGAGCAAAGAATGCCAGAAGTGACTATAATCCAAATAACAATGGCAACTACAACAACGGTAAGCAGAGCAAGCATCTTGAAGACCTTATGACAGGTTATAAGGGCAGCTCAGCAAAGCAAAACAACAGAGGTCAAAATCCTTCCAGATCTGGTTACATAGCGAGACCGGGAAATAATAAAGATGGCTTTGGCTCCCTGAAACAGAATCACCGCTCCGGCCACTCAAGGAATAACAACAATATGGTTTCAAAGGCCAAATACCAACCTACCAGGTCAGGGGTCATAGATAAATCTTCCAAGTCGAAGAATTCAAAGAGCATAAAGCATCTCTATTGAAGTCATAGCATTGTATAGAAATCCCTTTTTTTCCAATATCACATCAATAAAGAATCATGATAGATTAGCGTAGCTAGTGTATCAGTGTAGCAAAATGTCGACAGAGAGGTATATGGTTCAGGTTCGACCAACTCATCAGCTAGAGAATGTCTTGAAATTTTCGAGATATCATAGAATCGTTTCTAGGAGTCCAATATTATTCAACATAGGCTATGATATTGTGTCCTTAGAAGTCCTTCCGATATATATGCTCTATTTAGGAACGAAAGCGTATTCAGATCAACTTTACAGGGACGTGGGAATGAAATCTGTCAAACTGTCGGCTAGTTCTTATCTATTTGATCAAATATCGAAATCCGGTCCTTTTTCTATTTTCAGCTGCGCTATACATTGCTCCACTTTATTACCTCAACAAATCTGCGGAAAAAGAGAGAATCTATAGTGGGCAAAGGTGCTACCTTAAGAAACATTGTATTCGTTGTCTTGCATTCTTTTGTTTCACTTGGATAGCTGAGCCAATCAATCAATTGACGAGAGAAAGAATGCATCAATTTAATGTATTCGATCTAATTGGATTCGAATACTTTCATTACCCCGACAGTAAAAGCGAGGAATACAAGAAGCTCTCAATAAAGCTCACCACAAAGTATTCTACCTTGACGATATATGTGCTTTTCCTGTTTTTGGTGTTGATCGCTATTAAGAATGTGCTTACATATAGAGGATGGCTGAATGTGTACAGACTCAGACTATTTAAAAGGATTTGCTCAAGGCTAAATAAGGAGATTTCCAAGGAGAGAGATACTAGAGAGTCATCATTGAAGCTAAGATTGGCTCGCAGAACAAAAGATTTGACAATGAAAATATTTTATCATGGTGGCGCTATGTTTCAGATCGTTTTTTGGACGATCCTATTCTCATTTCTCTCCCTTTCGGAGATAAATGATGGAGATTTGATAATACTAGGTAAGAGATTGGGACGGATTGCTACTTTCTGCCTTCCAACAGTATTTTTTATAACTTTACGACCATCCTTATTACCTGAGACATTATATTTATCGCTACTTCCCATACATAAGTGGTTGTCTAGATTCGTGATCTTGCAATCTTTCATTCATACAGTCATATACTGTGGTTTATTTCAAAAGAAAAGAACTTGGTTCAAAGCATTGAAGATGGAAAATGTGTTCGGAATCGCCGCTATGTTCGGTTTTTTGGTGATAATATTCACATCTTTACCAAAGTTCAGAAATAGGTATTACAGGGTCTTTTACTTCCAGCACTATTTTTGGTCATGGGTGATTGTTGTGTGTTTGCAATTGCATGCTCGTCCTGTTAAAATAACGTCAATAACTATTGTCAACATGATGATACTTATTACCCAAATCATATACAGATTGAAACTCTCCGAAGTGACGGCATCGGAGGATGATTTGAAAGTCACCGACGTATCACCTAATATATCCATTGTTGAATTCCCCAGATCGGCGATTAATAACATTCCCAGAACCATTGGTTCTCACATCAGATTAACCAGATACTACCCATCAATATTCATGAGGGCGTACAAACAGCTAATTCCGAATTACCATCCATATACTCTTGTCACTTTGCCAAGCGACGAGAAGCAGATGTTGATCGTTAGAACCAATACATTCAAAATATCAAACAAAAAACGGTACATTATTTATGGATCTTTTGATCCGTTTTTGCATTTTATCAAGTATCCTCGGGAATCTAAGAAGTTCTCCATCTCCAATTTGAAAGTCGAAGCTAAGAGAGTGATGATAGTCATAGGAGGATCTGCAATCTCATTTGCTATTCCAATAATGAGAGTGCTAACTTATAATGGCATTCCCAGCAAGGTTATTTGGGTTATCAGAGACTACAGAGATATATCAGCGTTGAATTGGTTTAAAGATGTCATAGATTTGAGCTCATTAGAGATTTTTGTGACTGGAATACCGGAGGGATACTCATTGAAAAGCATGCGAAGTGAAAATTCTTTGGGTCGTTATGTTAGAATCTTCGGCTCTTCAAGGACAAGTTCAACTGACATCGAAAATCCTGAAACAGATTATCTCTTAGATAGGGACAATTTTAGCTTGAATGAAGAAAATCAGCTTGAAAATGTCCATATCTCCATGGGTGATGCTCTTGATGAATATCAAGATGAAGAGGACTGCCCTCAAAACGCTAGCAGTGTTAGAAGCGGTCACATGGATACAATTTCTAACCATTGTTATTCTTCTGATCAGGGTAGAACAGATTCTAGTCAATACACCGCTGAATGCAGAACAAACATATCCCATTCACCTAGGACCTATTCTTCAATCACCGGAAATTATGTACATAGTCAATCAAGTGTGATGACTCATGAAGATGACGGATACATGGACCAATTTTGCAGTATAGTAAAACCTTTGCATTTGGAAAACAGAGTATACAGTGGTCGCCCTACCCTAGACCACAAGTATTACAGTTGGTGTATCAGCGGAGGATTCACACAATGTTCGGGGCCAGTTGAAGATAATTCGAGTAATCTCATTTGCTGTAGGGACGCTTTGAAAACCGGCATGCAAGAAAGGGTTGATGGTAAGGAAACCTGGGTAGTTTCCGCTGGACCTCAAGGACTAGTGAAAAATTCGAAGCTTTGGGCAAATGAGAATGGTTTGAATTTTCACGAAGAGGCTTTCTATGTATAGTTTCATGATCGATCCTGAGAGCTTACCAGAACCCTCGAATGTCCTTCTATTTATATCATTTTTTTGCTGGAAATCTAGCATCTGCGCCATTAAGTTCATTTTCAATATACGCATTGCGTCTTATCTCTTCATCAATAGCCAACTGTTGGCTGATCTTGATTCTGGCCATGTCAGTAGTAAAGATTATTCCCACAATGTTCCAGCAAATCAAATACCCGACCTTATGAGGCATCTTGAAAAATCTCGTGTTGAGTCCATAGTTGTATCTGTAATTGAAATAGAATCCCGATACTAGGCCGATTAAGGTACCTTTCAACATTCCCATGATACCCGCTTGCCACAATTGAGTGTTGTATTCCTGAAAAGCCTCCTTCCTGTTACTAAGAACCCCGACCATGATTGGAAACCAGCAAAGTCTTTAGCACGCACTATTGTGTATGTGATTTTCACTATTTTATGGGGTTGAAATGAAAAAGTGAAATCAAGATATTAAATTATCTCCACATCGGTAAATCTCTATATAGAGTGCAACCAAAATCAAAATTGCGATCGACTGCTTCAACAAAAGTCAGTAGCCGAGTCACTGAGAGGAGCAAATATACAGAAGAGAGGCACTCCAAATGCTTACAAGTGCTATGGAACCAAGAAATATTTCGAGATGAAGAGAAAATTTGTGGGAGACTACCATACATTTTATTTTTGATACAGTAGCATATGTCAACGTAATATCTACTTCTAAATTATATATTTCTTCTGTATGCCACCGAGATTAAGTAGCTGCAAGCTAGCGGTGTTAAGCTTGATTCTTTCAAAGACAACTTGTAAAGCATTGTGAAGTAGCAACTTAGCAAACACATCCATTTGCTTCTTTCTCACTAATGGCTTCAAGTGAAGATTCAAGAATGAGTTGAATGAAAACATGTTCTGGTTAATACAGGAAAATTGGCTCTTCAAGGATGAAAATATGTAGCTAAGATACTTCAAATTGACATCCGTGCGTTCTATGTGACTTTGATCGGGCTCTTGGGAAGGAATGGATGGTCCTGCAGTGTTGGCCGTAGGTTCGCTCTCTGCTTTCTGAACGAATAGGCGTCTGCCGAGGCAGCATTCATAGCAATCGCATCGATTCAATAATAAATCGAAAGCAGAGAACTCTCTTTTGTTCAAGAAAGAGGGCAAGTCATACACCCAGCTGTAGAGAAAATCGGGTATAATCAATCTCTCTAGACTCTCGAACGAGTATATGTTCTTCAAAAGCTTCGATATACTGAAATTCGTCTTTCCGAGATTATCGTAGTCACTGATATCGATTACCAACTCTTTGAGGTGAGGAAACTGCAAGTTAAGGACATTTGAACAAAGAAGACTTTGATAGCTCTCCAAGTTGTTTTTCGAATTGTTAAATTTGTAGTTGATTAAACTCAATTTTGACAATTGTATCTCATTATTCGTGGAAAACCAGTCCATAAAGAAACGACTGATACAATCACACCCATAGTGTATACAGCTAGCCTTCATCTCGAACTCTTTCAAAGAACTGGGAATACAAACGTTTTGAAGCTCCTCGTATAATACTTCCGAATTCTGCTTCAATGAATGCGCCGTAGTTAGAGATAATCTCTCTAACGAGTTCAAAGACACACTGCTATTCAATGTCTTCAATAAATAGTTGGTCGCAGATGGCGTGTTCAAAAAAAGACCACTCAAACTGTTCAAAGTCTTCATCGCCATATTGTTCACAAGCGCCTCTGTATCAGCAGACAATATCACATCAAAATTCAAGTCCATGTCTACAAGCTCGGGATTGAACGGTACATTCGTCAACTCCTGACACTCAAAGAGGATCCAGTGATTAAGTAATGAGACGTTGTTGTTCTTCCAGTAGAATTCTAAGGTGTCATCTGTCTGCTCTAGGTATGTAGAAGAGTCAGACATCAAATACTGGGTGAGTGAGTAGTTGTTACGCAAGTTTTCCGTGTCGTAGTTCACGAAGTATATTCGGTGCTTACTCAACGCCATCAATTGAGCTATCTTGTCATATAAAAACAGATAGTCATATTGCGCAAAATCGGACCGAAAGTGCACCACCATAGTCTTGATGTTCTCGTAGCAGCTGCGATCCAATGAACTGACAAATGCATTCAACTTGTTCCCCCTCAAAAAGCTACCACCCGGCCATTCCACATCCATATCTACTGCTATTATATTCCGATAAAGCACTTTATTGGCCTCCTGTCTGAGAGTATTGCAACTTCTTGAGATCGCAACCAATTCATTTTGCCCACAGAAGTCCAATATTTGATGGAGAATATCGATACTCAAATTTTCAAGCAGCATTCTAAGTGTAACGTCTACCTGTAGATTATACTATGCTAGGGATATTGAGCTGACTTTATGTGGAAAGTATCTATTTATATTATGACTTCCTGGTCATCTGCAAAAAAATCTTGTGGGGCATTTTTTCTTTTGTAAACTGCGAAAAAAGGCATCAAGATGGATGAGCGGAGGTTGAGAAATTGCTGTGTAAACAGTTTTGAAGTCAATTTGAGCATCAAATACCTCATTCTACTAGGAATCCATCCACCTGTCAATGGGGCTTAGCGATCCTTCAAGCCCGTGTCCAAATCTTGTGAAGTTTATAGTGTCTATATTGGCGAAGATGTTGGTCTTACTGAGAGCCACAGTACGCAATCGAGGGAATATCTTGCCTCGAATAAGATTCTGGTCTATTAGTGATATCATGATGTTCTCTATAGTCGAGTCTTCGGGCTGCTGGAAAGTGAAGAGGTTGAAGGTCAAGCCGGTGTTTTGGAGACCACCCCAAGAAACCAACAACGCGGCCTTGATGGAGTCGTAGTCAAGACGCGATGGCTTTCCGGATATAACCCACA
Source organism: Debaryomycetaceae sp. ZIM 2471 (assembly GCA_031081905.1). Lineage (NCBI taxonomy): Eukaryota > Fungi > Ascomycota > Pichiomycetes > Serinales > Debaryomycetaceae > Debaryomycetaceae sp. ZIM 2471. The sequence goes on along the minus strand of JARYTF010000009.1, from coordinate 394,548 downwards.
AACGTCGTATCATGTTCCGGAGGATGATTAGATCTGCCTTACAGAATAGAACAAGCAAGTTCGAGCGTATAAGGAGTTTATAATTTTGATGCAAAATATTGTTGAAGCGGGCCACATGACCGCTTCTGATGGATTCCAGTAGCTCCAGATAGACAATCAAAAATGATGGAAACTGAGTGTAGTATGTAGATGCAATAAACTGGTAGTTAGGCCGCTTTCCAATGATTATACTGACAGGGATGAAGAATTTCAATATTCTCGTTATATTCGGGTGGTCCCTCAGGGGAGGACAATGGCACAAGCACCAACGAAAGTGGACGTATGAATCAACCAACTGATTCTTAATCAAGTAGAATCGTGCCAAAAAGTACCTGTATTGCAATTGTTCATTCAAACTGAAACTGCTGAACACTAAACTTGCATTATTCATGTTGGAGAAGATGTTACGACATAACAAGGGATTGTTGAGCTTAAAATAGACTGAGCACAAACGTACACCCACGAACAATATAGTCGTTTTTTTCAATGAAGTGTCCGTTGGATCTCCAAGTTGGGATCTGATGTTGTTGAACACTTTTAACAAAATCGAAGCCAAGTATGCCAACCTTGGCCTCACACAGTTCTCTTTGTAGTACAATTGATCATCTAGTCGAACGGCCATTGGGTAAATTATATCAGTAGAGCTTTTCACCAAATAACTCAATAGTTGCCCTCGGTTATTGTTGTTGAAAGCTATTGCCAAATCGCTGATGAATTGCGAGTACAAGTCAAACGAGTCCAACATCGACCATGGATCTAACTCCAGGCTCAACTTCAAAAAACTTATAACCAACTCATTGAATGCCAACCATTCGTCGTTGTAGAATTGCCTTTTCTCAACTATGCTGTCGAGTTTTTCAATATTCATGTTAGCGTTGTTCAAGACCACCAAGTATGGATTCACCTCAGGTGACAAATTCAAAAGCTGGTTTATACGCTCAGCTTGCTGAGTCGTAGATAGCTTTGTACACTGCTCTATTTGACTCAAAAAGTCATCGAGGGGGTCCATAGCTAACTCTGTGTATGAAACGTATTCAGTTAGTAGATAAGATTTTTTTTATATTTCAAATTCATTTAAGGTCTTGAGCTTTTTTCATTGATCTTCCTTTTCCTTGTGATATGGGCAGCGAGAATGTATATCGAAAGGCCAATAGGAGAAGAAGGAAACCTAAGGCACCTGGGAAACAAATTGACCCACTGGTGAAACTAGTTTTAAGGCATTTACCTGCTAATTTGACGTCAACAAAATTTCATGAACAACTCAACTCATTCATTTCTTCCAAGACGAGTGAAAGTATTATAGACTCATACTATATTCAAGGGAATATTGAAGTGAATAAGGATGAGAGTGCCATAGAATCTCGAGCTTATGTATTAATTAGCGATACAAAGTCGGTGGAGACATTGCTAAGGGAAACTTTTGGCAAAGCATTCCACGATGAGAGCACCAAAGCATCTAGTATACCTAAAATTGAGAAAGCATTATTCGACAAAATGCCAATAGAAGGGGAAAAATCTAATGAACATCGAAAGATTGAAGAAGACGAATACTTCAAAGCTTTCGTAAACTTTGAGAATGGTAAAGCTGAGAATTTCGATATATCGAAAGTGACCAAGCAACTAGATAAAAAGAAAACGAAGAACAAAAGAGGGAAATCTGCAAAAAGTAAGAAGGGAAGCAAGGAAATCGCTGAGTCTAGTGGGGGCAGTACACAGACCACTGAGAAGAAGAAAGACAAGACAGTTAAAGACAAAGTGGAGAAAGAGTCAAAGACTAAGACAAAGGAAAGTGAGGACAACAAGCCAGAAGACAAACCAAAAAAAAAGAAGCAAAAGAAGAAAACAAATGGCAAGGCTTCCACTGCAGTAGAAAGTGCTAATGGATCCGAAGTTAAGACCGCCAAGGAGAAGAGACTGCTGAGGAGAAAGAATAGGGATAAAGGCGAAACAAATGGAGAGTCCAATGCCTCCGAGGGAGCGAGGATAAGCACGGAGACCAAAAAGCGTAAAAGAAAATCAAAATCAAAGGCTAAGGTGTCAGCGGAAAACAGCAATGGTGAAAAATCGAAGCCTGGGAACACTAAATCCAATGAAGGATTGGATGCAAAATGTTCAACTCCAATTACGGTAAGCACAGGAAACGAGATATAAACAAGCAAATCTCCCAGACGGAGAGGAAAGCTAAATAAGACGACGGGGAACTATTGGTGCTTGTCAAATCACTGAGGTGATCGTTGGTGACTGGTGACGCAAGAGGGGTTGAGATAATTTCATTGGGAATTTTGATTCTATTCATTTCCCCTTCTTTATTATTTATCAATGGCTGTCGATAAATCAGTGCTTCCGGAAAGCTATCAAGCTCCGTGTTTATACCAGAAGACTTTCTCTTGTTTCAAAAGTGTATAAAAGAAGGGAAGGATGCTGTTCCTCGTAGTGAGCGTGTATATAAATAGATAGAAATCAATACTTTGGATTTTTCAAAGCACTGTTGTATGGTGTAAAAAAGGCAAGAGTATGTCATTGTGAGAATGTTTAGATTAGGGAGGAGCTTCACGAGAGCAACACCAGCTGAATGTTTTATAAAATTTGCAGCATGCCAAAGGTTTTTTCGGTCAAAAAAATATGCTTCGACAGGACTGTACCATTTATCGACAACGTACGATTCTCTTGATTCCACATCGTTCAAGACGATGGAGAAGATTTTAGACATCTTACACAACGCGGAGGAGAGAGCCGATACTAATAACAAGACGAAACAAGAGAATGACGAACGAATAGACTTTGATACTCGATGGGGAACCGAATTGGGGAAAGACCTTTTTCAATATCAAGTAATGAAATTGATCGGAGAAAGCACTTTGGTACACAATGAAGAGTATAAAGTAAGTGGAAAGAGTATGGATCAGTTTATCCTACAGATGTCTAATAGCTTAGTAGCAAACAGAAATTCATTCTTCAAAACTTCTGAGGCTAGTTTGCAATCAAGCTTAAATGTATTTCAGTCAATTGCAAAATACTTTATTATGAATGACAGGCAATGCCTGAGGATATTGGGTCAGGAGATTTCCAGTCTACTGTCTGACTTGATACCAATTCATTTTACAAAGGCTTCATACTCCTTTCCCAATATAAGATTACCGCAACCTTTTCGATATGGAGATACAGGTTTATTTACGATCAGAAAAGCTTTCAACACTAAGAAACATCAGTTGAACTTGCTACCATTCTTATTGAAGAATAGAATAGTAGTTGAAGATGTCATCACGAAGTTTCAAAGAAAGAATAAGGTGAGGATAACTACACCGGATATGATAATGGGGATTATGGAGATTCAAGAAGCCCAAGGTAGGTCTATCCTCCGATTCTTGGCCAAGAAAATATTATTCAAGCACCCAGAATTGGAAGCGGGATTCGTACAAGATATAACAGGTAGTCGAGAATTAAAGTTGATCATAGCTCACCACAGCAGACTACCAAGCAGATTATTCAGCTATACCAACTACAAGAACGCAGTTTTCAAGTTTGTTCGAGCTAACAATTTGAACAAGAACGACATTATGACAATCATGGAAGAACAATTTGAAAGATTCTTTTCTGTCTTCTACGCTGCTCATCCTGCTGACTGTGAAAAATGGCTCACAAATGTATTATTAAATATCAACAAAGACCCTAGCGCAGTCGGTGAGCCAGAAGTAGCAGAGGCAATCTCATATTTTCGACTGTTGATGCACGATTGTTTTTTCACGGTGAACACAACCTACTGGAAAGAGAAACGATGAAATAGAAATTACTTGTACTATATACATAGAAATACTATAAAATTGCATTCATCTACCCTTTATAGATGATTCCATGGTTTGTCTGTGGGTAAAGATCGTTCAAATCATTCAAATACTGGTTATCAAGAGCAAAATCTCCCTCAGTCAAGGACATGAAACTGATTACACCATTATCAATAACGGCGTAAACAACACTTTTGCCTGAGGAGCCATTTTTGAACTTCTGATCTCGGAGTCTGAGATAATGATTCAAATGACGTGTGGATTCATCTAGTTCAGATTCTTTCTTCATACGCTTGTCTATCTTGGCCAGGTTTTTCTTGAATTTAGAGGGTAAAACATACACTTTCTTCGGCTCCTTTGTATCGAAGGGCAGAAGAAAATTGATGGAGTTCAAAACAGAAACAGTATCGTGCAATCGAGGGAACACGTCTCGGCGGGTGTTCACTACGGCGACCTGAAAGTCTGGGAAGGGAGGCGCCTTCTTCGAAAAGCTTGGTACGGGCTTCCAAACATTGAAATGAATTTGGTGAGATGCACCAGTTTTGGGTTCTTTATCCTCTTCTGGACAAGCCGTCGTAGGAATCAATTTTAATGATTGGAATACTGAACGATAATTGAAGTAATGCTTGGTGTGAAAATGCATGCTATGGTTGAAAGGATAAGACAACAAACCTATTTGTCGACAAAACCTCATAGGCCATGACAGTAGAAAATAGCTCAAAGCGGACCGAGTACATGTAATTAGCGGATGATAAATGCTTTTGGCGGGCTGGCTGTTTGAAGATGCGGGTGGTTCGAGCTTTTTGAATTCTTGCACTAGATACCCATGTCGTTTCAAATATGAATAAACTTGATACTTTTCCGATACGCGAGGATCCTTACTTGCTACCAAGCCATAGAGATAGCTCAAGCTGAGAGGTGATAGTTTGTCGTAATCAAAATCACTTGTCTCACCCTTTATGTAGAGTTCAAAATCGTCGTTCCCTTCGTAAATTAGAAGCGATCCTCTTTCCATGAGATATATGGCTTCTAATCCGGTTAAACACAAGCCGTGAATGTCGTTCTTGTAGTTCACTGGGGTGCCTATATCTTTGAAAAAACTCCCTTTGGCATGGGGAACAAGCACTTTTTCCTCCAGGTGTACCCAAACAGAGATCAATTTCTGTTTGGCATTATGTCCTCTTTCAAACTCGAGTACCCTATACATACCATTGAGTGATTTTTCGAGTAAAGTGTCCTGGTAGAGTGTACCGTCAGGTTCGAAGTCCTTCTCACCTCGCTTGGGTATTGGCATGCCCTGCTTGGCATCTGGCCCCAAATTGCTTAGTGCATTCCAATCTTGATAATTTTCGTCTTCGATGCTGATCAAGTTACCCCTTTCTATTCCATCTTCACCTTGTTCCGCTGTGGAACCTTCAGTAGATATCATATCGTGTGTACCATCAACCACTCAGATCACAAATTTTTCACTTATCTTAATGTCGTTTTGGCGATGATTGAAAGTCTTCGATTCTCAATCTGCATTTTCAAGATTGATCTTTTTAAACCTTTCAACAGGCTTCACTTATCTTCGAAGATGACGAACCAGGGGGTTAAATTTGAGGATTTAGTAAGTGGTGGTGGCATACAATGGATCGAATTGGAATATTAACCCATTTAGGCAGAGTCTCTCTTTCAAGACATGTTGAATAATATAGTCAGACAGCATTCGTTGGTTCACATCTCTAGATACAGATCTACCCAAGAGTCCATTGGCACACCGGAGATGGAAACAATTGTGAAGAACAACGAATATGGGTCAAGTAAGGATATATATGGACAAGACAAGGCCAAGGTGAAGACCACTGAGGCATCCAAGTACTTTCAATGTGATAATTGTGACAGGAAGATTGCAGGCGCCCGGTTTGCTCAGCACATAAAGAAGTGCTTGGAGCGCAAGAGGAAATGAGAGCATAAGTGTGGTATAAGGGAGCCACATTGACATGAAGTGACTCTTTCGAATGTTATGGGTAAACGTTGAAGACGAAATATTTGGCATCTAAATGGGCTAGGAAGACAGAGTAATTTGCAGATCTACTCTACATGCTTGCTTCCCAGAAATACACATTCGAAATCTAACAAACTAAGGAGCTGTTACGGATTGGTACGCGGCTGCCTCCAATAAAAATACTTAAATAGTCTCTATGAATTTAATGACAGTATTGACGAAATCAACCTGGGCACCCTCATCCGAGCCTGGCCCAATGTCATGTTTAGCACCTGGCAAAACTTTGCTGTAGGGACTCCAGTACTTCCCGTCTGTCGCCTCTTTAAATTTCGCAACAAGACCTTCTTTGTCGACTGACGCAGGAACGTACTGGTCCTTCTCACCGTACAACACCAAAAGAGGCTTCTTCACTTTACCGAAGGTGTGCTTGAAGTCGTCGGCAGTCAAGTAGGAGGAGAAAAAATCATCGTCACCACGCTTGCTGAATAATGAATAGAACCTGTAAGCAGTAATGGGTGTGTTGAAGGCGAATTTACGGAACTTTTCTGGCAAGATGTGGTCTCCTTTTCCAGAGGAAATGTAGTCATCGTAGACTTCTTTGACTAATGCTGCTTGACTTGCTGGATCAGTATTGCATTCAACGTCAGATGCGGAGGCTTGCATTATCCCTCCGTCTATTTCCATGGATTTTTCAAAACCCTGTTCGTAGGAGAATTTACTCAAATATTGCAAGGTGTCCTGCGATCCAGTGGAGTGTCCAAGCAAAACAACCTTCTTCCTGCTCCCTCCCTTTTCGGACCTCAAGTATTTCACCAACAGTCCCAACTGCAGTGTATCTTGCTTTAAAGATGAGGTTCCCCATCCAGAATACGAAGCAGATATCAATGCCTGAACTACCACCCACTTACCGTCCTTGCTGTCGAGCTTGGAAACCTCTTCGGCCAAAGGTGCAACGTAAGGCACGTTCAACAACCCGTTGGTGAGACCTCCGATGAAAAGCACAACATTAGGTGCCGGTTCCTCCAGCTTGGTGAACTCAAATGCCGTCAAGTTAGGCCCGTACTCATGTAGAATTCCCCTTTGAGGCTTGTGTGCGAAAAAAACCATTCTTGAAATCACAATACAGTAATGATCAATTGTTTCTTCGAAAGAGCGGACGACTGTTACTTTATAAGCTCAATCAATTGACACCCTAGATGATGCAATCGATAATTGTAATGGCCTGAAGGTGATGTTCTGTGGTATGGTTATACTGCATATTACCGACACATATTATACGGGCTGTTTAGGAGGCTCCAGGCCATTCCAAAGCCAGTTCTATGTGTACATCAGTCGTTTGCTGCTCATGTCGCCAGCTAGATCGGCCATCCTCTGTAATTTGCGTGAATTTCGGGTGCTTGAATTGGGGCAAAATAAAAAGATCCAATTTTTCACTCTGCTTGCATTGCAGGGTTCCGGCTCTGTATTTAATGAACTGATGCCAAATGACCCAAGCTTGAACTCACCACGGCCAGACGACAATTGCTTGTGTTATCTGAGTACATCATCCTGCCCAGATACGCATACTTCGCACCGGGCCTTTCGCAGCCATGTGTGGACAATTGTCTGGAATTAGTCACTGGAAGGCTTCTATGCATATACTGAAAAAAAATTCTCCATCGCAGCACAAGAGCTGTATAGCTTCTTTAATTGAGAAATAGCTGGAGAAGACGTTGAGTGAATACAAATACGCAATATGCCGCCCCCACCGCCGATAATAATTGATGCACAGACAGTCAGTGGCATTGCAGGCTCCATTTCGCTCGCTTGCTGGATTATAGTCTTTGCTCCACAAATTTATGAAAACTTTCGCCGACAGTCGTCTGAGGGTCTCTCGTTGCTGTTTATCATCTTGTGGCTCGCAGGAGATGTTTTTAATGTCTTGGGATCGGTGCTTCAGGGAGTCTTGCCCACGATGATCATATTGGCAATATACTACACCTTGGCCGACATTGTTCTATTATGGCAATGTTTGGTATACGGAGACAACGAGCCCACAGACTACATTCACTTGTCGCCGGCCAACCCCATGAGCCACGATGTTCTCGAGACGGTGTTGTCAAGAGAAGGGCACGCAGAGGCAGTCGAGGACGAAGAGGCGACGATCGAAGAGGCGACATCCACAAACTCCATCACAAAGCCCAGCAACTCGAAGCTCAGCGGTGTCAAATCTTTCTTGACCAAAGTGTTGATGTTTGTTTTGGTTATCACGTCGGGAGTGATTGGATGGTACATCACATACCTCAGAGACGTAAGAGAGGGACACAAACACAAACCACAAGAGTTAGTCTACGACCCATTGGCGCAGTTCTTTGGCTGGTTATGCGCGATTCTCTATCTCGGCAGCCGTATCCCCCAGATCCTTTTGAACTTCAAGCGGAAGTCCTGCGAGGGCATCTCGTTCATGTTCTTCCTTTTTGCTTGCATCGGAAACCTCACCTACGTCATATCAATCTTGGCCATCGACATGAGCTGGTACTATTTGTGGGTAAACTCCTCATGGCTAGCTGGGTCCTTGGGCACCTTGGCGCTTGACTTCACCATCTTCGTACAATTTTTCATCTACAACGAGGACATTAATGCAATCAACAAGAATGAAGAGCAGGCAGAGGGTGCTCTTATCGACAGAAATGTAGAATCGTACGGTGCCTTGTGAGCGCTAGAGCACACACGATGCCATGAAACTGCAATGATTTCGAACATGTTTATATACCAAAGATATAAAGATATACTAAAGATATTCTAAACTATCAAACTAAAATTGTACCATTATACCATTATACCATTATACCATTATACCATTTTAGACACTGCGACTTCCCAACCTGTTACACCGTCGCAGCAAAGCAGCACAACAGTACACAGAGAAGCCTCGATCTTGTAGAGCTCGCAGACCGGCATTTTTCACAGTCAAGGCTCCATAAAAGACTTTTAATGAAGATATTCAACTCCATAAAGCGTGAATTACTTTTCAGAAAAACTAATTTATAATCTAAATTCTTAGGATTCCAATCGAGCTGGTATGCAAGTGGAAGGATATAATATTAATGTTGAGAACGGTGGCTCAGGGGTGCCATCTATGGGGATAGAGGTACTGGATAGTTCAAGAGACGGGGCACAAAGGGGGATTTTCAAGAGGAAACGGCCTACTTTGGTATGTTTTAACTGTAAGAAGAAGAAGATCAAGTGCGATAGGCAAGAGCCATGCGGGCAGTGTGTCAAAATAGGAGCAGAGGGTTTCTGTAGGTTCGATGTGCGGCCAACAAAGAAAGCACCCGTTAGTAACAGTGTGAAGATGCCGTATGTTGCGAGTGCAAAGAACCCGCTTGATTTCAATATCGGAGGTGGCCAGAATAGAAGAAACAGTGACAGATCGCACACATCAGATAGAGAGTCGAAGGATAGCACCGAGATGGCTTCTGAAGAGCTCTTGACCTTGAAAGAGAGACTTTTGCAGGTGGAGGATATGTTGAGGAGATTTGAGAACAAAGGGCAGCTGGTGGCAAACAATATATCTCCCACTACAGATGCGCTGACAGTTTCCTCGAGCAACCTGGACCTGATGTTTGAGGATGGCACACACAAGAATATGGGCGTGGCACTGAGCCGAACTGCCAGTACCAGGTCCAAGTCTGACCCCAACGAATATTTGTATACTAACGTCAGTTTGGTGGGGTTCAATCCATATGCTAGTGAAGAGGAAGCAACGAACTTTCACGAAGGGTACTCGCCATTACATGTGATGAGTCCGATATTCAAAATCAATTTTGGGCCGTTGGCGTGGGCTTCTTTGATCAAGAAGGATCCCAGTTCTAGGTTGCTCTATAATTTTATCAGTAAAGTGAAGAAAGAGATGGGTACTGAGACTGTGTACAATAGATCAACCCAGGAAGTCGATCCTGAAAAAACCAAATTGTTGGCGTCAACAAATACAAGTACTGAGAGCACGTTCGAAAAGAGAGCTCTCCGAACTGATGGTTATGATGATGTGGTCCCCTACGATGAGCTCATAAAAGAGAGAAAGGAGCGAAGGGAAAAAAGGGAACGTGGGATGACAGAAAACTTGCTGGGGATAAAGAATGTACCCCCAGGGTTTTCTTTATTTGACCAAAAGGTGGATGAAGAGATGCGGTTGTTCGATAAGATTCGATTTTTCCTACCCAATAGATATGCAACGTGGAAGTACATAGATTTGTTCTTCTCGTGGATGTATCCTTTCATGCCATTTATCGATTACACTTGTTTTGTCGATATAATGACTAGTATAATCGGTCCCAAATCATCGAAAAGAGAGCCAATAGCACACATAAAGATAAAGAATAGAGTTGATTGTGCAAGTGCAGGACTACTTTTAGTCATTTTAAGACTTTCCTACCTCGCCATCTTGGGGAAAGGGTCTGAGTCAAACAAACCAAATACACCGCCCACGCAAGCACCTCCATTTGTTGACGATTTACCGGAGTTAATTGCTAACCCCATACATGTTAATGCGATTGAAGTGGCTCAAGAATGTTTGGATCAATTCAAATTATGGAGGAAGCCAAATTTTATCAGTTTCCAACTTATGCTTTATTTGAACTTATATAGCATGTATGCACCCGAAGAGGGCAATGAAGCGGATGGAGGGTCCTTTCTGTTCGTCAATGCGGTTTTGGTTCAAACGGCGATTTCATTGGGTCTCAATAGGGAGCCCGACAATTTCCCTGAGGACAAAAGTGATCCTAAGATGAACAATTTAGGAAGAAAGATATGGTACTTTTTGGTATGTTCTGATGTATATCATGCTTATAGTAGTGGAAGCCCTTTCATGATATGTGATGACGTTTATGACACCAAATTGCCATACGTACAAGATGGAAACCATAATATTGAGGATAAGGAGAGCGATGAACTCATTAACGAGGGTTACTTTGGTTGTACGGAGACATTTCTTAAGGCTCGAGAGCTTGTGAAATTAATTTTAAAGGTAAAAGATAATATCAAGCTATCTGAGGTCTGCAGGCTGCTTTCTGAAACAGAGCTTTTCTTCTATTCAAAGTTCGGTAGCTTTGCAGATTGCTTGTTTCCTCAAAATGGATCTGGTAGAGTTCACATCTTCACTAGGAATATGAGGTGCAAGGTTTTTCTCGGCCTCAGCTCGTTATTCATCTCTATCTATTTCCATTTATTCCTTTTTTATGAAAACAGAGACAGTCAGTTGGGTTTTTTCTATGTGAAAAAGATTTTCTCCATGATAGGTCAGATCGTGCCTTATTACAAGCGCGTTCTTACCAGTCAAGAAGGATTGTGTGATTTCACAATGAATCCCTCTCTCGTGAGCTTTTTACACAAGTCAAACCTAATTTGCATTTCTTTGATCATCAGATTGAATTTCAAAATACACCACTCAGCTGCGATGCTGGAGCATGAATCGAGGATGAGGACTGATATGGAGTATCGGGATGTCTTCATCGCTTCGTGTTCTTTGTCCAGGTCAGTTGTTATGTTGATTGAGGAATTGCTCGGATTGATATCTCACTTAAACGATCGTTACTATTACGCATGGCGTGTGAACAAAGGACACAACTACATTTTGAAGGTCATTACCTCTGAGAGTTTCTACAAGATGGATCACGGCAGCATGAGCCAATACAGCATACCCAAGTACTCACTTCGGCAGCTCAATCATGCTCTAGTAATTTGTAACGACGTATTAAATGGCTTGTTTGACGGATCCAATTCTCCAAAAGAAGTACCTGTTCATGATGACTTTATACAAAAACACTATCAGCAGGCAAGTATGTCAGATGAAGTGTCACACAGTAGGATGACTTCTTCTCTCACACGTCCGAACACAGAACAAGGCACAGTGCAATCAAAAGTAAGTGACTCAGATATAGATAAGCTTTGGATGCAAGCAATGCTTAATAAGAAAGATAATGAGAAAAAAGGAATATGCGATGCGGGTATTCAGGAAGACATATATGGTGGCTATGAAAATGGAGACTCCAACATAGCGCAGGACAGCTTTCAAACGACTGGGCACGTCGACACCCCGCCTTTCAATTTTAGTATTGAAGATAGTCTTTATAACATCTTTGATGAATTACCGATCAAAGATTTGTTTAATCTTTGATTACTGTATATATTTTATTGTTTAACAAGATTTTGTTCTGGCACCTATGATCCTAATTGTATTACACAATCACAACAAGCTCCTACTGGAGTTAACAAAATTGTGACTTGGTTATCTCAGATTTTTTTATCTCATTCCATTTCATGTATATGACTATTACTCATTTTTAGTTCTGTTAACATACATTCTTTATTTATCTGTTTGTATAACAATGAGTGAGCAAAGTATGGATAAAGAGGATAGGGTAAAGAGACGAAACAAGCCCAGTTTGTCTTGCTTTAGTTGCAGAAAGAAAAAGGTGAAGTGTGATAGGAAGCAGCCTTGTTCCTCTTGCGAAAAATCACATATCGGTGCAAGCTGTGAGTATCAAATAACTGCTCAATTGAATCTCCGTAGAAGGGTAAGTGGCAATAAAAATCAAACAGGGTTACCAGGGATCCAAGACTATCCTACTGGCAAAGATAGCCAGTATCGATATAATTCTGCTGTTGGCATTGATGATACCATAAACTTTTATGAGGGCTTCACGCCAGTTGTAAACAGAAGTCCTTTCATAAGAATCAATTCCGGCCCATTTGCATGGTTTACTTTGGTAATAAGGGACCCTTGGAATAGAGAATTGGTGAAGAAAATAGCTACAGATGACGTTAAAAACTATACTCTGCAGATAGGACAGCAGTTGGTGAGCATGACACCGGTTAACAAAACTCTAATGAAGAATAAAGAAGTAGACGAAGAAAAGCGGAGCATTTTTGGTGAGTGTACGTTCCAGACAAGGGGATTGAAAGGAGATGGATATAACGATGTTATACCTTATAAGCTATTATCACAGAATACAATAGATAAACAGAAGGAGAGTGGTGATGTACAACCTGCGATAATCCAGAAATGTCTATCGGAAGGAAGTTTAGCATCAGAACTACGACTTATAGAGCGAATAAAATCTATAATGCCAAAGAAGCGGGTGATTTGGCTACTAATTGACCGATTTTTTGCTTCAGTATATCCTTTGATGCCTTACGTCGATGAAGTTGAATTTACAGATAAAGTCACAAAGATTTTGGGAAGCCGGTCATACGAAGATTCTGCTTTAGATGACTTGAACATAGCAATGAGGCTAGATTTGGCTACTGTTGCCCTTTGTTTGATAATACTCCGTATTACTTATCTATCTTTATTCCCAAACAACAAGGGTATGGAAAATCCAACATCCACAGGTCAAAACAACACCGCTGAGAGCGAAAATTTAAGGTATTTGCTCAACAATACCGTAGGTATAATCATGACTGAAACAGCTCAAGAATGCCTCAATGCATTTGATACAAAACGAAATCTTAAAGATGTATTGCAAGCTGAAATTTTCTTCCGAATTTATTCAAACTTGGCACCCGAGGAAGGCGATTTTTTGGATGGTGGAGATTCACAGATGTCAGCGGTTGTTTTGATTAAAAAAGCTCAATGCCTAGGTTTGAATAGGGAGCCCAATAATTTTCCTGAATATCAAAATGAGTTGAGAGCAAATCATCTAGGAAGGAAAACATGGTGTTTTCTAGAACTTTTGGATATTTCTCTTTGTTTCATGAATGGTAACTTCACCAGCATACGAAGAAACGGATTTGATGTAAAGAAACCTTATTATGAAGATGGAGTGAGTAACGTTGTGGATGTCGAATTAGAACGTATCACTTTGAAGTGTTACACTTGGTGTGACACTTTAACAGTATATCTTAGGGACATATCAGACGTGGTTATGGATATCAATGGTCGAGTATTAATTGATGAACTATTGGGAAAATTGAATAGGCTAGAAGAGCTTTGTCAAGATCGTTTTTTCATATTCAGCGAGGTGTTTCGCGAAGAGATGGCTGAGGTTAGTGAAAAGTGCCGTCGGTATTGCATGACGTTCAGAACTAAGATTTTCCTCAACATTTATCCCTCGTTGCTCATTGTTTACCATTTTCTATTTTTGCATTTTGTTCAAAAGGATGATGTTAATTCATCATTCCGTATGATAGAGAAGATCTTTTATTTGTTGAATGAGTGCATTTGTCCCATAATTAAAGAGTGCTTTATCGGAGAATTAAACCGTGATGGATACTTTTTCAATCATTCGATGTTGGCAGCGTGTCACAAACCGGTAATAATGATCTTTTCCATTGCACTTAGAGTCGAGTTTTATTTGAAGACCTTGAAAAATGCGGAGGTTCACGAAAACTTGATGAGTGTTGATAAAGGCTACGAAAGCAGATACAATTCTTTATCGAAGCTCATGAGGGCAGTAATGAAGATGGGTGTAATGTTCGTCAGCCTTGAGAATTTACTTTCAAGAAGATATTACTACGCTTGGAGAATATCAAGAGCGCACAAACTTCTACTTGATATGGTATTTGCATATGATTATACACAGATGATACCAGATCACTTTGTAAAAATCAACGGTTTAAAGTATGACTCTGCAAGGTTAGACATTCTAACAGACCACTTGAACAATGCACATTCAAAGCTAGAGAAGATATTTCACGAAGTGGTACCACCGTCAGTGCCTATAGAGCCCAAAAAAAGTGAATTATTTATTATGCATAGCTTTCAGGAGAAAAAAAACCAAATCGTAGATAGGATAACTAAAAGCCTAAAAGACAAGTCAGATGCGATAGCGCTCGAAGAACGTGAAACGAAAAACTATAGCTCTTCTCGTCAACAAGCGGCTACCACAGTTGACAATGCAATGTCCAAAGGCTTACCAAAAGAAAACACTTCGAACCTAGAACACAAAATGGCTTACGAAAATCGTGACAGTGATACTGACAGCCAAGTACAAGATAATTGTCCCAATTTAGATCATGATTCAAAAAATATGGGCTCGGTTAATCCGGGGTCTTCGACTGTGAATTACCTGCCCGACATGGCACTCAATGCGGGGATAATGTCAGGACATGAACCACTATTTCCTTTTGATCTCTCGCAAAATGTGTTTGCAACCAACAATGATTTAATTTTTGATGAAACATTATTGGATCTATGTTGGCAAACTGAGCCTTTTGATTCTAATTCGACAATAGCAGATTGGTTTTCGGGAAGAAAAGATCCAATGTAAATAGATTCATTTCTTAGCAAATGTAAGAATAGAACTTTCTCCAAATCGCAGTGATAGAGATTCCTGTGTTATATCTTCAAGACACTTTTTAGAGTATTCATCGTCGTCAAATTCTACAAATGCAAGATTCCTGATCTTCACCAAACGTAAGTTCAAAAAGCCATCGTAATTTTCGAAAGTGCCCCTAAGCTCCCCGTCCGTTATATCATCTTTGATATTCTGTAGCAACAAAATCTTATTGGGTGGTAGAGACTCCCATTCTTTCAACTTAGCCTTCTTGGACGGCTTGATTATGTCGGTCTTTCTTTCTCGCTTTTTCCTTTTTCTTTCTTCCACCATGTCTGCGTTGTTCTTCACCTCCAAAAAGTAATTGTCCGAGTTCTTCTTTGCGTAATGTACCTCGATCTCCTCGTCAAATATTCTGCTACCATTCAACTTGTTCACAGCTTGCTTCGATGCCTCTATATCCTTGTAGGTAATGAAAGCTTGGCCCTTCATCTTCAAATTCTTGTGAGCCGTGATCTGAATAATTGCCCCATACCTCTTGAAAACACTCTCCAACTCTCTCTTGAGTGTATTCAATGATACCTTCTCATTGAGATTTCGTACATATACTGTCTCAACAGGATGATCTCCTGTCTCCATCGCCTCTGCCTCCATAGTAGAACCAACTCTTTCTCTTCAAAACCAACTTTGAAAAGTGATATTCCAATGTACAGAACTCAAGACACTTCGGCTTCTACGCCAAAGTGTACCGCGAGATCTTCGCTAAGTCCATCAGATTTAGCGTGGGCTTCGCGGAACTGCCTTTCGATTAGCGACTCTCTCGCCCTATCCCTCCCTTACATCGCGGTGATCTTTCGGCGCCACCCACGACCCTCTCCCATTCGCGAAATGCCTGCACCAGAACTACCATAATCAAATCACGTGCCGCTCTTCGCTGCGAACTTTGTGCTCCTGTGTATGTGATCATCGCATAACGAAGCGGTCCTCGCTTCCACCGCTAGCGGGGCCGGTACGCGCATTTCACGAGGGCATGCCGCCGCTGGGCATTAGTGCTAGCGCCAGCTGTGCTAGCGCTAGCGCTGTCCCCCGCTTGCTCTGTTTTGAAATATCACGTATTCTGGGGTCTACAAATACAATAAACCTGTCTATAAAACACCTCCAACACGACTATCGAGACGGTTGCCCTTGACAGCAACAATATTCATCCATACTGGCAATTTCACTCTCTCACGTTTGTAGGTTCGCCTCTATCGCCAGTACTAATCGAGGAATCTCCATTTCATCTTTGTTTTGAGTGCCCCGATAGGCGATTCCTATACTTCTTGTGTGGGCCCTTAGTACCATTCGCACTTAGTAAGCCTTCGTTCTGGAGCTGTCTTGCCACCCAAGATCGCAAAAAGTCTCTCTCGCTAACTTCGTATTCATGGGCCCCTATGGAGTTACCTACGCATCGCAAAACACCCTTCTCTTTGGCGGTATTGTCTCGCTACAGCTCGCCTGTGCCGTAGTGGACCCTTTCCAGTGCTCGCTAAGCGCCTAAAGTCGCTTCGATGATAAACACCCTGTATACGGAGCGATGACAGCGTTATTATGGCCAATTAGACGGCCCATAAATGTAAGCAGCTCGAAGAGTTGGGTCACGTGAGAGTGAAATATTACATAAGGGGCCCAGGGTGCCCCAAAAACTATGGGTGAACAGTAGGCGGTTAAATTCCTTGGATTTATTTATTCTCATCATTTTTCTCTCTGGACCTGTAATACGTGGGTGTTTAAAGAGTCGAGAACTTCGGAAGTGTATTGGTATCTGTTGACACAGTAGCTAATAGTGCGGGATTGTTTATTTGTGCATAGACAGTTCCTGGAAGATTCAGCAGAAGAACAACAGAGACAGCAGTTCGTGAACTGGCGGATTGGATAAGCAGAGTCTCAAACAGAGGTACGAGGCTTTAGCATTTGGCAGATCAGAACTGTGCTAGAGAAGGCGAGGTCGTTTGGATCACGTCGGTGTTGGTGGCTTGCAAAGACATCAGGAGTGCATACAACAAGAGCAAAGAACTTAGGCTGGCATCCGCGACAATAAGCAGTTGTGGAAGAGATAGGGATTGAAGAGAGATTCTTTTGCCGAAAACAACGGACTAGTGATTTCTTGAAGAGAAATCTACTAGTGTATTCACATAGGAGACGTACCATAGGACTTTTTGGACCTGGGTACAAGAGTAATTCTATTTCGCAAAGCAGAGACAACTCTGTCCATATCATAATATAAGATAGTTGGAAATGTCTATTGTTGCATTGAAAAATCAGGTTAGTAAGCTTTTCGCTAATGACAATTCTGAAGAAGAGCTAGAGAGGATTGAAGGGTTGTTGGAGAATGGACAGAGTCCATATGGCTCCACAGACAACCATGATCGCGCTCTGGAAATAGCTGCAGAGGAGGCTGTTTTGAACGCCAGCAAGGCGGGAAGCATGGACAGTGAGGAAGAGGAAGAAGGATTTTTTGACAAGTTTGATCCTCGAGTCATGTCTGACATTATTATTGGATTATCTGATGGGTTGACAGTTCCTTTCGCTTTGACAGCAGGTTTATCATCGTTGGGTAGCACAAAATTGGTAATTACTGGTGGTATGGCCGAGTTGGTGTCAGGCGCAATATCAATGGGTCTCGGTGGTTACTTGGCCGCAAAATCGGAACTGGAATACTATCATGCACAAGTAAAGAAGGAAAAGTTAGACTTTTTTAAAAGGCCGGAGACAATCAATCAAGATGCAGCAGAAATAATGTTTGAGTTGGGTGCATCTGAGAACACTATTGCGTTGTTCTTGAAGGATTTGGATAGCAAGCCAAAAAGCTTGATTGATTTCGTGATAAGATTTGGAAAGGGTCTTGAAGAGCCCGCTGAAGGAAGAGAATTCACATCTGCCTTGACAATCGGACTTGCTTATTTCTTGGGTGGGTTCGTTCCCCTCTTGCCATATTTCTTTTGCAATGTCGTCAAGACTGGTTTATTAGTTTCCGTCATTGTCATGTTGGTTACTTTGTTCATATTTGGTTATGTTAAAACATCCATTTCATTGGGGGATGATTGCGGGACTGTCAAGAAAGTGCAAGAAGGGCTACAGATGGTCGCTACGGGCTCCGTCGCAGCGGGTGCAGCTTGGACTTTGGTATATTTCATCGATGGTTGAATTTCACTGACTTACTGCATCCGTGTTATCCTTGCATTCCTATAACGTGCATCCAAAATTGTCATACAAGCATCAACACACTTTCCATGATTCACTCCTTTCTTTGGAGTCGTTGGGCGAGGAACTTGCAACGAGCCGTTAATGTTTGCATGTCCGCTCACATACGTTACCACTAAGGCCCCATACCTTTTTTCATTTGGCTTGAATATCTTGACTCATTTTCGGTGTTCTACTAATACATACACATGTATATTAGATACTTAACAGTATGTTTGTGACTTAACTATAGAGTACATAGGTGTTACAACAATCGTTTCTATTTTACAGTTTAGACCGAAAATTTGTATTTTGCAGTTTAGCTCCCATAGTGGCGATATTGAAATTCCTGCTGAGATTTTAACTCCACCCGCAAGTAAAGGTATCAAGTAAACGATAAAATGTCAAGTAGATTCGCTGATATATTGTCTAAGATTGCCATCCCAGCAGGTGTTGCATTTACCTTGGGACAATCTGCTATCTATGATGTGGAAGGAGGAAACAGGGCTGTTATATTTGACAGATTAAATGGTGTTCAGCAAAAGGTGGTAGGAGAAGGTACACATTTTTTGATACCATGGTTACAAAAGGCCATTGTTTATGATGTCAGGACAAGGCCAAAGACAATTGCAACAACAACTGGGTCCAAAGATTTGCAAAATGTATCTTTGACTTTAAGGGTTTTGCACAGACCTGAGGTGTTAAACTTGCCCAGGATCTACCAAAGTTTGGGGTTGGACTACGACGAAAGAGTGTTGCCTGCCATTGGAAATGAAATTTTGAAAAGTATAGTTGCCCAGTTTGATGCTGCAGAGTTGATCACTCAGAGAGAAGTTGTTTCTGCCAGAATTCGTCAAGAGTTGTCGAGAAGAGCCAACGAGTTCAATATCAAATTAGAAGACGTTTCAATTACCCACATGACCTTCGGCAGGGAGTTCACTAAGGCCGTGGAACAAAAGCAAATTGCACAACAAGATGCAGAAAGGGCCAAATATTTGGTTGAAAAGGCCGAGCAAGAGAGGAAAGCTAATATCATTAGAGCCGAGGGTGAGGCAGAAAGTGCAGACACGGTCTCAAAGGCTTTGGCCAAAGCAGGTGATGGTTTGTTGATGATTAGACGTTTGGAGGCTTCAAAGGAAATTGCCGCTACTTTAGCATCCTCGCTGAATGTGTCTTATATTCCTGGTGGCAAAGGCAACGGTGATGACGAATCATCTAAAAACTCTTTGCTTCTCAACATAGGTCGATAATTTCAAGACGGAATAGTCCTATTGTATATAGTCATAATATAAGAATTTTCAGGAATATTCATTAATCTATATATGATGCGCAAAATACTAAATGTCCAAAAGCACCAACTCGTCCTCCAATCCGGGTGTGGTTGTTTTGCCACTGCTAATGAGTGATTCTATATCTTTCACTTCTTTCACACAACCACTGGTGAGGTTAAGTATCTCGCTTTTCGTTTCACCGACAACAACATCATCTTCGACTCTAACACCTATGCCGTGATACCATTTGGGCCAGCTATTGGAAGCTGGTATATACAATCCTGGCTCAATTGTGATGACATTGCCCGCAACTATATTCTTGAATTTCAGTTCTGATGGTACGTCATGTAAGTCCAACCCCAAATGGTGGCCAACATAATGTGGGTATACTTGTCTGGCGACTTGTTGTGTAGTTATGGAATTGAATCCGGTCAAATTTCGCAACTCCTGAGTGAGGTACTCGACAGACTTGGTATGAATATCGTTGATGGAGAATCCTGAAGACTCATAGCATAAATCAATACATTTCTTGTTCGTATTTAAAACGGCTTCATATATCTCCTTTTGAGGCTCACTAAAACCCTTAGGTGAGTTTGGCCATGTTCTGGATATATCTGCACAATATCCTCCCAATTTTCCTCCAGCATCGACAAAGACCATTTCATCATGATACAATAAATCATCGTTTCTTGTGTAATGAATGGTCAAAGCATTTTTGCCGCTGGCCACAACGGGAATGTATGCCTGTTTATCACAACCCCCTTTGACAAATTGATAGTCTAAGAATTTGGCCAACGTTTTCTCAGTTTGAATTGGTGAGTCGGATCCGACTTTAGCCATTGCTTTATTCAAGGCTCGACTGGATATCTGAGCACTAGCATGCATGACGGAGATTTCGGCATCCGATTTCACGGCTCTCTGCTTCGCAATCAAGGAGCTCAATGGCTTGCTTGTTTTTCTCGTGCTCTTGAGTATGTCTTGGAACGATTCCAGTCTCTTTGATTCATTTTTTACATTGAAAAATGACTGGAAGCCGGACGCACTAAGCGAGCTTAACGATCTCAGATCGCCCCCATCCCAGAAAATGTAGTCGTTTCTTGCAAGGAGGTCTCCTATATATTTGCGCACCCTACCAATATCCTCGACGTGATCAGCATTGAAAAAATCGTATGCACCTTGAAGGCCCAGACGATGACCCTCCCATAATTCTGCCAGTGCATCTTTGGGCTGCACAAGCATATGGAGCAAAACATCGTCTTCGTTCCCTGAGTCCAGTTTCTTCTCTATGATAGCCACGGAATCCGGCTCCAACCAACCAGTCATGTAGTAAAGATCATTATTCTGCTGGAAGTCGTAAAAAACGCTCCCCGATGCAAACTTCACACTGTTACCCACTAACACGGCAATGGATTTTGGGGGGAGCTCATTTGCAAGCAACAATCGTCTCTGATAATACTCCAATGCAGTTATTCCGGGTGTTAAACATCCAGCATTGGGAAGATAATGCGGTCTGGTTTCATGGGTTGGTTGACCCATTTCATAAGGCACGCTATCCTTGGGCCTGGTACTAATACTAAGATGTCTCATACATTGTAGACCGATCCATTTCCTCCTTCCAATAGCTCTAAAGCTCATACTTTAGGTCAAATGCAATTCTTGGTGAAAATTTAGTGAATATCTAGTGCAAAAAATTTGTAGAACGTGAATATATTGAAGATGATGAGTTGGTGAACATATGGTCAGTTTCAGCTATGATAACACCCGTGGGTTTGCGATAGATTCTTGGGACAAGAAGAAGCCCAAAGAACTGGGTGAAAGTGTGTTCTCTTGTGGCTTCGATTTATTTGAATGGGACAATATACTTCCAGCCTCTCACGACTTGAATTCAAGCGACCAACTGCAAAGTGAATGCAGTGCCGACAAGCCCAAGAACGAGAAGGCAAAACGAAAGGAAAGAAGGCAGCAGAAAAAGATCAATGCTGCTCGAAATAGGAGGCTCAAGCGAGCTGAAGAACAACAGGAATTAGAGGGTAAGAGATCCAATGGTGCTGAAAAACGAGTGAATAGGGCCCAACTAGAGGCAGATATTAAATTCAGGTACTTGTCGATCTTAAAGCACGCCAATCTGAATCAGAAAGATTACAAGGTGCTACAGTATCATTCAATAGCGTTGTACAAGTCTGACTTGACCCATATCCTTCCGGATGACTGGCTCAACGACAACAATATCTCGATCATGTATGAGTTACTCTATCAAAAATTCTTGAAAAAGTCCGATAGCAATCCTTCCGTGGAACAAATACAGCTCTTATACCCATCCTTGGTTCAGTTATTCCTACACTTTCCTGCCGATGTTGGAATTGAATCCATACTTCCCATAAATGCATTGAAACAGGCGAAATTCATTTTCATACCCGTTAATTTCATTGAGAATTACGATTCCATCAACCTAGAAGAGGAAAACAACGGTGATCATTGGGCCTTGTGTCTTGTTTGCTCTATGAACAACACTATTTATCTATACAATTCTATGAGTCTTGAGGATGAAACGACAGATTCCGACAGAAAGCTTCTTCACGAACTCGTAAAAAGATTGGAATCATGCAAGAGTATATTTGGCAGTGGGGCAAAGTTCAAAATCCAGGAGATGGCCTGTGATCAACAAAACAATTTTGATGACTGTGGAGTATATTTACTCATGATAACGTGTCACTTGCTATACCAAATGCTTTGGTCAGAAGGGGGATTTACTTTGAATTTGAATAATGTCAAGTTTGATTCTTTGGAGGGACGCTATTTCATGATTGATTTGATCCGCAGATTGGTTGGTTCTTGATTCAATCGCTGATATACTTTTCCACCAAAATTTCTTTGAAAAGAGTAGCTATACTTTCCCCTTCAAGTTTACGGGACACTGCATCAAACTCCTCGAGAAGGTTTGTCTCGACATTATTGATGTTTTCTCTATAGAAAGAACACCCGTGATTGTCATAACAGACCCCCAAATTTCCCAATCCTAAAATGCCCATCAAAGATATGAACGAATTGAACACGGCATCGTCATTTTCATCGCGACCCAAATACATCATCAACTTTTCCTTTGTAATTCTCTTCAGCATAGACATGAATAATAGAAACCCTTTAGAAAGTGTCATCATTTGAACATAATGATAGAAAAACTTTATGTCAATTTGTGATAACGCTAGGTAATAGCCTATTTCAGCATTCAAAGTTTTCAAAAATGAGTTCCTTTCATAATTCTCTTTGAATGCTTTATACTGAAGTTTGGAGAGAGGAAGCAAGACGCTGTTATAGACGTAGTTCGGGAAATCCGACGTATTCAATATCAATTCGTCTGCCATTCGCAGATCGTCTTCATTGTCATTCAAAGACAACGACTTCGTAGGCTTACATATCAAAGTGCAAAACTCGTACATGACCGTGAGGGTGTTTTGAGGTATCAAGTTACCGTTCATCATCAACTGTGATGGTTTATACATTGCATAGTTGGATGGCACATCTATATTCATGAGCTCATTGAAATCTTCCAAAAACTCACGAAATAGAAGTTTCGAAAACAAATGCGTCAAATTCATTATTCTTATGAGCCAGTAGAAAACCAACTCGTACGACACTCTGTTCTCTGCTGGCTCAAACAACTTTTCGTTCTTTTTGTAGTATCGGGTCACTTTTAGATATATGTTGGCACCCCCATTCTTTTCGTCCAACGGTGCGTCTTCTGGGATATTGACGAAAGGCATAGGCCATGTATCATTCCCACGATCACTCACACCCGTATCATCTCCGTGTGATGTACGCGTTACGAACACAAGAGATCTTCTCGAATAAATGCAATATAAGTAGAAGAAGAATCGATTATGATTGTTAGATTCTAGCTCTTCAATGCTTCTTGGCTGTGAAGTGAATTGAACCATATTCTGAAATTTACTCAACAATCCAAATAAATCCTCATACATTTCTGTCGTGAATAACTTGGGTATCATCGTCTCCAATGCCTCTATCTGAGAAGGATTTGTGAATATCGTATTGGCATGTTCTGCAATAATATTCTCTCTGCTCACAAATTTGTCACCATCACAAAGCCAGCTTTCGTTATATTTGGACTCTTTGTCCAAATAGCTCAACAAGCTGATTATTTCAGCAGCTCGAGGATGCTTCACACCATACCTGTCCATCAAGCCACATATTTCGTTTGATATACCCAGAATCTGATCCTGATCCTCCGCTGATTTCTCGTTCTGTAAAACGGTCAAAGTATACCAAAGGTGGCCAACCTTCAAGAAGTCCAAATCTGGCGTCACATCCTTTGCAGACATCACGATCTATAGTCCTGATGCTCTGGCAATTATATGTTATGTCCTAAAATTTTGCTATGAGCTACAATTTGATATTTTGTCTTTGAGTCAAGTCGAGCTTATCTGCAAAGGAGATGGAGTCTTCACCCAAATTCCAATATATTGTTGGTATCGTACCGATGAGAAACATCTGATGGCCTCCTCAGTACGTACTATGCTATCTAATGCTACTTTACAAAATTACCAGGCTCGTCAGGTACGAACAGCACACAGTGTAGAGAACCAGGGATATCGCCCAGCAAAACGGTATCCAAGTGCTCATGGACAACAGACCCGCCTGGTAGATTGCCAGCAACACGAGCCCCAATATCGCGCCGTTTACAAACCCGTACGACAATCCCATCAGCACGTAGCTCGCCAAAATCATCACTCCACCCAATACCAGCGATTTCAGCATCTTGCCCATATGTCGTAGTCTTTCGCACGCCTGGTTCGCCACGGCAAGCATTCCCGCAGTCGCAAAGAACGCAACATGCATTATCAACGACCAGTACACCACGTACCGCCACATGTCGCTAGAATAGTACAAGAACAGCGTCAGAAACTCCATATGCGTGGACCCCGTTGGCATGTAGAGCGATGGGAACCTGGGTGTCTTGTACCCCAACGGGACATTCAAAGAGCTAATAAAGATCTTCATGCTCGGCATTTGTCACACACCCTCTATGTATGACTATCTTTCGGCTCTAACCAGCTCCAATCAGCTTTAACCAGCTCTAACCAGCTCTATTTATCTGACAATTGTCGTCTCTTCTATTATGGAGCTGATGGGCCTTTTTGATATTGAATACTATGGTGTGTATATACAGGACTGTGCATTTTGAGCTTTTCTAGATCGCCACCGTTTAAATAGGGCCTAAGATACTCAGAAGCTCAGTACTATAAGCACGATGTCTAGAAGATACGACTCTAGAACCACCATATTCTCGCCTGAGGGAAGGTTATACCAGGTTGAATACGCACAAGAGGCAATTTCGAATGCCGGGACAACCATTGGGATTCTATCAGCTGAGGGAGTTGTGTTGGCGTGTGAGAAGAAGGTGACGTCCAAATTGTTGGACGACGACGGATCTGCAGAGAAGTTGTATGTGATCAGCGACAACATGGTGGCCGCGGTGGCGGGAATGACGGCGGATGCGTCGATTCTTGTGAATAACGCACGGGTGACGGCACAGCAGCACTTGAAGACGTACAACGAGGAGATTCCGTGCGAGACGTTGATCAAGCGCGTGTGCAACATAAAGCAGGGATACACACAGCACGGAGGGTTGCGTCCCTTTGGCGTCAGTTTTCTCTACGCTGGCTACGACGACAGGTACGAGTTCCAGTTGTTCTCGTCGAATCCGTCGGGAAACTATTCCGGGTGGAAGGCCACTAGCATTGGCGCAAATAACTCTGCAGCGCAGACCTTGTTGAAGAAGGACTATAAGGATAACATGAGCTTGAAGGAGGCAAGCGAGCTTGCGATCAAGGTCTTGTCGAAAACCATGGATTCTTCCAACTTGAACAGTGAAAAATTGGAAATCGCAACTCTAAGTCTCTCCAAGGAGCATGAGGGTCAGGTTGTGAAGAAGATTTGGAAAGTCGGAGATATCGATCTTCTCATCAAAGACTCCGGTGTTCTTGATGAGAAGAACCAGGATGACGATTAGATGCCTTCCCTACATATGTAATGAATAGATTCACACAATAAAAAATAGCCGACAACACAGTGCTTTGAAGAACGACGTACACCCGAACACAAGCGTATAAATCGTATTCGCAGTGGGTTCCCTTCTCTAGAATTGCCAAACTTTGGCTCAGTGCTCTACATATTTTCATATACATGAAATATTCAGATTGCTCGATTCTTTACTTCTACTCCATATTCTTTCTTAATGACTTTGTTTAATATAGGACTTGGGCGTAATGAGGTCTATTCGAGCAAGTTGGTAAGACAATTGAACCCCTACAATGTGATCTCTTTGAAATTACAAAAGAGTTTCGAAGAATTAAACGTTTCTACGGTGAACTTTTTATCATTGCTGCTTGCCAGAGTGGAACTTGACCAGAAGAAACAAGACCCCAACTTGGATAAATTGATCAGTTTATTCCAAAAATTCTATAACATCCTTAACATTAACCGGTTCGATATCGACAATTTGTCCGTGATCAATCTTGATGATGTCAGAGAGATATATTCTCAATTGAAAGAGATAAATATAAGTGATGAGTTGGGCCAACAGATCAGCGTATTGATGAATCAGTACACCAGGCTTATCTTGAAACTAAAGTTATCGAACATCATGATATTGAATACAATCGCAATGAAGAACAGACTAGTTTACTGGGAGGAAATTCGCTCCTCTAGCAGATACAGATTGCTCTACATGATCCAGATAAGTCCTATCAGGGTGTATGATTTCTGCAAGAAAGTGTTCCACAATTCTATGAATTTATTCTCAGAAAAGAGGCAAGACATGTTGTACACAACTCTGACTCAAGGAAAGGAGGAAGATCACTTCATAGCTCATAAATTCAACGAGCTCAAATCATTTGGCGTGGCATTGAAGGAAGTGCTATGCAGCTCGCTCAATTTGTTGGCTGGAGGAGACCCCAACTACATCTTGTTGAAGCTCTCGGATAATAATGTCAAGAAGAGCGTCGAATATGCCTTGAAATCCCCTACTGTTCTAGTTGAGAAGGAAATATCTTTTAAGATCAAGCTGATCAAGCTGAAGATAGACGACAATACAAAATACATTGATTCTCTCATGAACACTAGGGGAAGTTCGGAACTCATTGAAAGCTTTCTAGAATTTACGAGTGGCGGTATAACATCCTCTACCAATGAGACTCAAAAGGTTTTTAGTCTTCTCCAGAAATTAAAAGAACTTGAAACGGAACAACCCCACCCTGAGACAGAAAAGCCAAGTTTTCTTACTCGATATTGGCCCCTTCTTTTCTTATTGATAAGGTACGGACCTAGCACTTCTAAAAACTTGTACGTCAACAGGTATGAAGTTCTATATTGGATCAAGTTCAATCTCATAGATACGGCTTATGGTTTTTACAAGAATTGGGTTATTAAACCGGTAAATAACATGCTCAACACGTTGAGACATGATGACGAACTATCAATCACGTCGAAGGAATCATTAAAATCTGATCTTGAATCACTCGAGAGAATGGTAGTAGACTTCGTCGTAGACAAGCAAGGGGGGTCAGTCAATAAGGCTGAGCTCCACGATATGATACAAAATGGAGACCTCACGTTGTTGATGTCCAAATACGAACAAGAGATACGCAGTCCCTTCAAGTCGCTTGTGGGGGGTTCCCTCATCAGATCACTCTTGATCCAAATCCAAAAGACCAAGGTCGATGGTGCGTTGGCGATGAACGGAATAGATAAATTGCTTAAA
Organism: Debaryomycetaceae sp. ZIM 2471; assembly: GCA_031081905.1. Classification (NCBI taxonomy): domain Eukaryota; kingdom Fungi; phylum Ascomycota; class Pichiomycetes; order Serinales; family Debaryomycetaceae; species Debaryomycetaceae sp. ZIM 2471. The sequence continues at coordinate 367,216 of JARYTF010000009.1, read as the reverse complement.
TCGCAGCAATTAGTCTTCGGAGTAGTTTCCATCAGCCCCTCCATATTCATCCTCTACAAGGCATGGTCATACTTGACCACAGCAAAGCCAATCACCATCGGTGGAAAGCAAATCGGAATTGTGTGTCTTAGGACTCTCAACAACATTGAGGACCTACTCATCAACGCAGATGGCGAGGAGAATGTAGACGGAAAGTTGTTGGTTGAGACTATCAACCTCATCCTCATATCCGAGAAACTCATACCCAAGCAATTAAGCGATGAGTGGGCAAAGGATTTGAACCAGCTCAACAACAACTCGCTTTCCGTGGACTCGAAGTTGCGCATCGTTTCGAGACTTTGGAACATGTACTGTCCATATCTCAGATAGACGTGAAAACTCCTGGGTCGTATCTAGCGACGTTCCTCGACAACATCGCCGTAGCGGCGAGCATGTACGTAAATATAGCAATAGCACACATCTGTTGTCCCTGATTTCACATAGCAACATCTCTGGTGCGCTTTGACCCGTTGGCATGGCTGTGATAAGCGTTTCTTGTATCGATCTTTTCACAGCAGTTCGCCAGAGTGTCTCGCTCGCAGCGTGTGGCGCTTGAACCTGGCAGCTACCGGCGTGCCAGCCTCCCTAGCACCGCCAAGCCCCATGCGGCTTGGCGGTGTTGCCACCGATTAGGGACGCTAAGGACGCCGTGATGCTAGCGCACCTTATTACCACCTTAACGTGGTACAGCCCCGCCGTTGGCCGTTGTGCCGTCGTCGATACGCATGCCGTTAGACTCAGCGCATCTCACCAGGCGGTCCTCATATCGCTAGCGCCGTCCCCGTCCTGCGCTAGCGACAGATGTCTCCCCTGAAACCCCTAAGCCTGGACATGTGGGACCACCACATTCCCGCTGCAATTACTCCTTGCCCGGCGCACTATGATTTGCCACCGTTCCCTGGGCCGCTGCGCCCTTCCCTACACACAGAACAATGCTTTGTGTATCAGACTCTCAGAACAACCTGCCGCTTGCACAGACGCAGCCGCCTCATGTCATCTTTAGATTGCATAGAGGCGTAACGTCCTGCACTGTACCGCATTGTTAGTGGCCCATCTCTGACCCTATACACGCATATTGCCCTAATCGGTCCGAACTCCACCTATTTACTCCCACTACGGTTCTAATCTCTCTTCTTTCTCTGAAGCTATACAGGCGCACTGCGCGTTCTCTGTAGAGGTCACGAGCCCTGTTCCCTCTCCACCTGCGCTGCTACTCTCCTGTAATCAATCTGGAGCAATCCGCATCTCTCACTAGTGCTGATTGTGAACCTCGAGTCGCCTGTCTCAGTCAGGAACAGCATTGCGTCAATCTCTCCTGGCCTCCTGTTCCTCACAACAAGCACAGCCGATCCCTGGTATTAGCCCTGCCTCCTTTGTTGCTAACTTCGCTGGTGTATCCTGGGCCGCTGAAATTTGCTAATGGGAGAGCACATCGCCATGCCACTGTGGGCAAAGAGACCTCGCAGCAGCTGCGCACTGGCACGGTGCGCAGCCAGCGAGGAGGAGGCAGGGCAGCGCCGACAGAGAAGAGATGGCAGCCATGACGGAACATGGTAGCAGAGATGATAGAGATCATAGACACCATATAGGTGCTAGTGATGGTCCAGAGGGCGGACATGGCGGGGATGTAGACGCGGTCCCGCAGCATACACTTTATAGCCCACAGGCATAGCGTTGCTTGTGGTGGTCTGCGTATATAGGAATGGAATATTAGAATCTTTTGGCTCATACTCTATGATTTGGCTGATTGTTTGCATGTTTTATTATGTTGCCGTAATTCCTCTAAAATTCCTTTAATTGATTCAGATTAATCTTTCTTTCTTTCTGGTAAACTAAAGAAAGATACTAGTTGATTGAACGTCTTAAGAAACTAGATCGAATAGACAGTAAAATGGCTAGGCGAGATTTGACTTACAACAGGCAGCCGCTGAGCGATGAAGAGTCGGTTTCCTCGCACGACGCTATGTACGACGGCGAGACAACCCGCAATCCGTTCATAAGACAGGACGAGGAGGGTGAGGACGGCGAGGTATACCAGGTACGAGGAGATGGGTATGCGCAGCCAGGAACGGTAGTCGACGGGTACGGAGGATACTACTCAGGACGGGGATCCGCGGCCGACTCGCACGAGAACTTTGGCAACGGTAGGGACAATACCACGACGCTAGAGGGACGCTTGCCGTATATGAGCCTGAGCTACAGCAACGGGGAGTTGTCGGTGGAGGACGACCAGTATCCGTTGATAAACAGCACGATGACCGAGTCGTCCGACTCTTCCCCGGATTTATTTGAGAAATCGATGGACCCCAGACAAGACATTTCAGGCACCAACGCGAAAAACGCAGGTATAGACTTCAGCCCTTTTGGTGGGTATCCTGCTTCATCGTTTCCTCTCCATGTGGATGAGAAGGAACCGGACGACTACTTGCACAACCCAGACCCAATAGCGGATGCGCTGTACGATAAAAACAGATTCCTTTACGACTTGAAGAAAATAGACAAGCGATCGCTAGGAGGGTTGATGGGTGTTATCGGCTTGTTTGTCATTGCAGCTGCGGTTTTCATCGTGTTGCCAGTATTGACATATTCAGGTGTGACAGAACCATATCACCCCGATTCCTATGAGATCTTGACCCAATATCAATATCCTATTTTGAGTGCCATAAGAACAGATTTGGTAGATCCTGACACCCCAAGAGATGCACGCACAAGAAGAAGTCAATCGGGAGACGACTGGAGTTTGGTCTTCTCTGATGAATTTAACGTTGAAGGTAGAACTTTCTACGAAGACGATGATCAATTTTTTACGGCTGTTGACTTGAATTATGCCGTCACTCAAGATCTTGAGTGGTATGATCCAGACGCGGTCACCACAGTAAACAGCTCTCTTCACATACGTATGGACGCATATAAGAGTCATGATACGTTCTACCGGTCTGGTATGGTTCAAACGTGGAATCAAATCTGCTTCACTCAGGGAATACTCGAATTCTCTTGCAGACTACCGAATTATGGTAACGTAAGTGGTTTATGGCCAGGTTTATGGACTATGGGTAACTTGGGGCGTCCAGGTTACGCAGCTACCACTGACGGTGTGTGGCCTTACACTTACGACTCCTGTGACGCCGGTATCACAGCGAACCAATCCTCTGCTGATGGTATATCTCTTTTGCCAGGTCAAAGACTCAACAAATGTACTTGTGACGGCGAAGACCACCCCAACCCCGGTACAGGAAGAGGGGCTCCTGAGATTGATGCTATAGAAGGTGAAGTTGACACCAATATGGGGGTTGGTATTGCATCCCAATCTATGCAAATAGCACCATTTGATATTTGGTACTACCCCGACTATAACTTCATTTCCATCCACAATAGGTCCGTCACTGCAATGAACGCATATACTGGTGGTCCATACCAACAAGCTGTTTCGGGTACTACCACACTCAATACATTGTGGTATGAAAAAGGAAGAACTTCAGGTCGCTTCCAGAGATACGGATTCGAGTATCTCAACGATGATGATGACGGATATGTAACTTGGTTTGTCGGTGAAGACCCAACTTTAACTGTCCAATCTTATGCTCTAGGACCTAACGGAAACATCGCTCAACGTAAAATATCGAAAGAACCGATGTCAGTTATCATGAATTTGGGTATATCCAACAATTGGGCTTACATTGACTGGAGTTCGATTATCTTCCCCGTCACCTTGAACGTCGACTATGTCAGAATTTATCAACCATCGGATCAGGTCAACATCGGTTGTGACCCTCAAGACTACCCAACGTATGACTACATCGAATCACACACCGACTTGTATCACAACATGAACCTTACCCGATTTAGCGAGGGTGGTTATTCGCAACCCAGGAACTCACTTGTTCATGAATGCTAAGTACGTAATGCTTACTTTTCTCCCCCGTCACAAATACTGCTCCTGGTTGGCATCCGCTGAACTCGGGTCTCATATCTGGATTGAATGCAGGGTCCACAGCGTATGCTACAGTGGACACATCAAGGCCTGTCCACACTGATGAGATCACCTCAGAAATACTCGAAAGTCCCGTCTTGTATCTTCTTCACCAACACAAACGAACTGAATAGCTACATGCACATGAACCATGCCAAGTTCGAAACAACCCTTCGACCAATTCTTGCAGACACTTTCCAGCATCCGGTGTGCTCGTTTGTGAGTCCCATTGAGAGGTCTCTGGTAGATTCTTCCCATCTCCAGTCTTGATTCAACCATGCGGTAACTAGTGGAATATCGTCAGTCTGTTCACAATTTGTCCCAGCTTATCCGAGATGACGTTGCATGGTTGTAACAAGGCTAGAAAATAGGAGTTGTTCACGCGGTAAAGGCGTTGCAGGCATCAGTGAAATACCGAGCTCTGCCTGCATTATGGCGGGGCGTTCCCATCAAGTTTTTTGTTTAAGGGCTATTTTGGGAGTGGCACAAAAACACGATATTGCAAGGCACACTTTGTGACACAAAATTGACCGGAAATAAAATCTTCACTCGCAAGCATAGCCATCCGTGTTGGGAGAAATAACTAAAGAACCCAGCTAGACGAAACTCTAGTGCCACAGGTTGTTGTTAAGGATTTCTCAAGAGAGATCAGTTTCAGGAACAAGATCAAAGACTACGATTAGGACCGAAAGAGACTAACCGAGCCGGAAAATCGAAAGGCAGCACTGATAGTTGAGATTGACAGGTTGTATCGCAAAGTCAAACAACCGTCGAATACTATCACTTTGGCATAGAAAAGTTCAGCTGACGGAGACACAAGTAGAGTCAGTTAGCCCGAGGACCCGCAGCGAGGGAGAGAAGAAGAAAAGGGAGACATAGAATCCGTGTTCAGGGATAACAAGACATAGAGTAAGACTCAAAAACAACAGATCAAGACCGTGGAATCGCCATATCTAACATGTCGCATCGCAATTTGACATCCCCCCTGATTAACGGTCCTTATCCGCATGGTGAAGACGATCAGTACAGTCATGAGGAGTCGGAGAACCCATTTGTATCGCCAGTCGATGATAGCTCTTTGGAGGCTTCGCCCATGTCGGGTGACCGTCTGTCGGAGGACGGCTCCCAATACGGCAGACCCTTCAACGCTTACAATGGGTACTATTCGCAAAACGGTACATCATCGAACTTGTTGTCAAATGAGAACTCGTCCTCGGATGATGTTCACCAAAGATACTTGTCGCCCAACATAGCAGATGAATCATCCAGCAACATAAACCTGCCCCCTGAGTATGACAGGTATCCATCCATGGCTGGTTCACGCGTGGTTTCCTCTACCTCGTTAACCTCGCAATTTTACCAACAACAGAAATCTGAACAAGAATCAATTACGGCTTCGAGCAAATCAGGGAACCCATTTATGAGTGCTGATTTTAGTCCGTTTGGAGGATATCCTGCCTCTTCTTTTCCACTCCACATAGACGAGAAGGAGCCCGATGATTACCTTCACAACCCAGACCCTATTACAGACGCAGTATATGACAAACACAGATTCTTGTATGATCTCAAGAATATTGACAAAAGGTCATTAGGAGGGTTGTTGGGTGTCGTCAGCTTATTCATAATTGCTGCTGCTATTTTCATCGTGTTGCCAGTATTGACATATTCAGGTGTGACAGAACCATATCACCCCGAGTCCTATGAAATCTTGACCCAATATCACTATCCTATTTTGAGTGCCATAAGAATGGATTTGGTAGATCCTGACACCCCAAGAGATGCACGTACCATTAGGAGCCAGACAGGAGATGATTGGGAATTAGTCTTCTCTGATGAATTTAACGTTGAAGGCAGAACCTTTTACGAAGGAGACGATCAATTTTTTACCGCCGTTGATTTGAATTATGCTGTCACTCAAGATCTTGAGTGGTACGACCCAGATGCAGTGACTACAATAGATGGTAGTCTTAACTTGCGTATGGATGCATACAAAAGTCATGATCTCTATTACCGTTCCGGTATGGTTCAATCTTGGAATCAGATGTGTTTCACCCAAGGTAAGATAGAGGTCTCTTGCAGACTTCCAAACTACGGTAACGTGACTGGTTTATGGCCAGGTTTATGGAGTATGGGTAACTTGGGGCGTCCAGGTTACGCTGCTTCCACTGACGGTGTGTGGCCTTACACTTACGACTCCTGTGACGCCGGTATCACAGCAAATCAGTCTTCCCCAGATGGTATATCATACTTGCCAGGTCAAAGGCTCAACAAATGCACATGTGATGGCGAAGAACACCCCAATCCTGGCACAGGTAGAGGAGCCCCTGAAATCGATATTTTAGAAGGTGAAGTTGACACGAGCATAGGAGTGGGTATCGCTTCCCAATCTATGCAAATAGCACCATTTGATATTTGGTATTACCCTGATTATAACTTCATTCTGATTTATAACCAATCAGTCACTGCGGTGAATGCTTACACTGGTGGACCGTTCCAACAGGCCGTTTCAGGTACTACCACACTCAACATTAACTGGTATGAGATGGGTGAGGGAGATCATGCGTTCCAGAGGTATGCATTCGAATATCTCAACCATAACGACGATGGATATGTCACCTGGTTTGTTGGTGAAGACCCGACCTTGACTATACAGGCATATGCCTTGGGTCCTAACGGGAACATCGACTGGCGGAGAATCTCTAAAGAGCCCATGGCGTTGATTTTGAATTTGGGTATATCCAATAATTGGGCCTATATTGATTGGGCCATGCTTCATTTCCCCGTCAACATGAGATTAGATTACGTCAGACTCTATCAGCCGAGTGATGAGATTAACGTGGGATGTGATCCTGAAGACTACCCTACGTACGATTATATTCAAGATCATTTAAATGTTTATCTGAACATGAATCTCACATCATGGACAGACTCCGGGTACACAGTCCCCAGAAACTCATTAGTTCACCAATGCTGATTTCATAGATATATGTATAGTTTATAAGTCAATGTAAGTTCAGATATTTTTATTTGCGGCTCTGTTTCTCGGGCTCATGTAATTCAATTCTTGGTGATTTCTAGGCGGATTTTTGAAAACGCAAAGGGCCCCAAGAAAAGAGACCGAGTTTCGTGGAGACGCCTTTGATTGTCCAGCCTCCCTTTCTAGTTCTTTATTCGTTCCAGCAGACATGCCTTCTCTTGCCAGTACTTTTGCTTTTGCCATGGATGTTGTTACATGTCAAGCCAGAGAACCCTGAATATATTTCTTTGTACACTATGGTCCGTCTCCACAAACACCAAAATCCACAAAATTGAACGCTGCTACTCTCGAACTTAAATAAGGCTGTGGAGGCTTGAGTCATTCATGAAATTGGGCCCCTAAGAGTTGTTTATTCTGCTAATCGTCCACAAGACCAATTGTGGGTAGCTCAATAGTTGCAAATTTTTCTTGGACCCAATTTGGCCGAGACACTTACTACATTTTGCAATTAGGTGAACACGAACTGCCGTGGGGCCAAGACATAATTTAACCGAATCAATTGAACATACCATATACGCCAAGAGACAGTGGCTTGGAGCTGTATAGCAGTGGACTCGATGAACTTCGTTTGGTGTTTTTGTTTTAGCTTGATAGTTCACTTCCATATTTAGCTCGGTAATTTTCTTCTATATTTAGCTGAGTAAAGAGTTCAAGCATACCCTAACAAAAATCTGTCCCTTGGTATGCCAAAGTTTTCCAGTAAATAATTTACATTCTTTCTGCCTTCACTATCTACTTTTAAGACTTAAATATTGCCGCTGCTTCGTAATTGAGAGACAAAGGGATTCTTTCTTATTTACTAGTGTGATTCTTCTTATTAGGTACATCCTACCCATTGCGTGCTGAAAGTCAAGAAGAAGCCAGAAATATTCATTCGTTCAAGGACCTTCAGTGATCAAACAAAGAAGCATTTATATCTTAGGAAGGAAGTCTCAGAATCACCTGGGTAAGATTGACTGTTTATATAAAAACAACTGCTGAACTACTTTGTTGTTGAATTATGCCGCAGAAATTCAAAATTCTTACACCACAAGCTAATGCTGGTGACCAAAGCTTCGAACAGCTACAAGATGACGATTACAGAAACCCTTTCATCGACATATCATCGGAAACACAGTTTGATGAGAACACAATGATGTACGTCTACAACTCATCAGCTACTTCTCTGAAAGAAGAAGGTAGCCCAAGGGAAGTGTTTCCCCATGAAGAGTCGTACAGCTCTAAACCTCCAAACAATAAATACAGCGTGAACGGTATTGACGACAATTTGAAAATCGAGCCTCCCCCGTACGACAGATACCCTTCTTTGAAAAGTTCCAGAGTGGTGTCATCCGCGTCACTCTCCTCTCAGAATAGATGCGCTGAAATCGATGAAACTGTTTCTTCAGAGTCATCCAAAAATTCGTTTAACCACCTTCTACAGACAGACATCAATCCTTTCGGAGGCTACCCAGCTTCAGCATTTCCATTACATATTGACGAGAAAGAACCAGACGATTACTTGCACAATCCTGATCCTGTCCTTGATGCAAAGTACGACAGGGCGAGATTTCTCTATGATATGAAGAATATAGATAAACGATCACTAGGAGGGTTGTTAGGTGTTATCGGTTTGTTTATCATTGCAGCTGCGGTTTTCATCGTGTTGCCAGCCTTGACTTATTCAGGTGTGGCAGATGGCGTTCAACCAATATCTTATGAAATCTTGACTCAATATCACTATCCTATTTTGAGTGCCATAAGAACAGACCTAGTCGATCCAGACACTCCTAGTGATGCACGTACGAGAAGGAGTCAAGGAGGGGATGATTGGAGATTAGTATTCTCTGACGAGTTCAATGTCGAAGGAAGGACATTCTATGAAGGTGATGACCAGTTCTTCACAGCACCTGATTTGAATTATGCTGTGACACATGACTTGGAGTGGTACGATCCAGATGCTGTGATAACCAGCAACGGAACACTTACCTTGACAATGGACGCATTCAAGAATCATGATACGTTCTATCGGTCTGGTATGGTTCAGTCATGGAATAAGATGTGCTTCACTCAAGGAATGATTGAGTTTTCTTGCAGATTACCGAATTATGGTAACACAACTGGTTTATGGCCAGGTTTATGGACTATGGGTAACTTGGGGCGTCCAGGTTATGCTGCTTCCACTGACGGTGTGTGGCCTTACACTTACGACTCCTGTGACGCCGGTATCACAGCAAATCAGTCTTCCCCAGATGGTATATCTCACTTGCCAGGTCAAAGGCTCAACAAATGCACATGTGATGGCGAGGACCATCCCAATCCTGGCACGGGTAGAGGAGCTCCTGAAATTGATGCCCTAGAGGCTGCAATAGATACCCATATAGACGATGGAGGTGGAGTAGGAGTGGGAGTAGCGTCACAATCTGCCCAAATTGCCCCATTCGATATTTGGTACTACCCTGACTATGATTTCGTGCTGATTTACAATACGTCTGTTACATCCGTGAACAGTTATACCGGTGGACCGTATCAACAAGCGGTTTCTGGTCTCACGACTTTGAACACTACTTGGTATGAGATGGGAGAAAATGAACACCGGTACCAAAAATATGGTTTTGAATACTTAAGTGATAGAGACAATGGTTATATCACTTGGTTTGTGGGTAATGACCCAACCTTGACAACACATTCATATGCCTATTCTCCAAACGGAAATATCAATTGGAGACCCATATCCAGGGAACCGATGTCTGTGATCATGAATTTGGGAATATCGAACAGCTGGGCCTACATTGATTGGCCGTCCATTCATTTTCCTGTTACCATGAACATTGATTACATCAGAGTATATCAGCCAGAGGATGAAGTAAATATTGGATGCGATCCTGAAGACTATCCTACCCAAGACTACATCAACAGTCATTTAGACATTTATCATAACATGAACATGACTTTGTTCTCTGATGGCGGCTATGAGTACCCTAGAAACAGTCTTGTGCATCAATGTTGATATGGTAACTATGCGTAATCCAACAAACCTCAATCTCATTGTTTATTTGATCAACGCAAGAGGCGGATTCTCTTTCATTTCGCTTCATTGTCATCACTTATACTTCGAAAAGCATATAGAACTGTTTACCCCACCGAATCCGAACGAATTACAGAGCGCATGCGTTATATCCTTCTGCCTACTGTTGTTAGGCACGTAGTCAAACTTCTCAAACATTGTTTGGTCGTCCTCTGGATGGCCTCCTAAATTGTCTAAATTTAAAGTGGGAGGTATCTGGCCATTTTTAATCGAAAGAGCAGTAAAGGCTGATTCAACTGATCCTGCTGCCCCAAGTAGATGCCCTATTGCTGACTTATTCGAAGAAATCGACAAATCGATACTGTTTTCGAATAATTTGCTAAACGCATTATTTTCAGCTCTGTCGCCGATGACAGTAGAGGTAGCATGAGCATTGACGTACGCAACGTCTTCTGGGCTTATGTTTGCCCTATCTAGTGCCATTTTCATTGCTCTGTAAGCACCATTGCCATCTTCTTGGGGTGCTGTTATATGGTGTGCATCTCCAGTCAACCCATATCCTGTTATCTCTGAATAGATATCATCCTCTGTCAAACCTCTACTCAATGCGTGTTCAAGTTGTTCAAGTATCAATACGCCACATCCCTCCCCTAGAACAAAGCCACTTCTGTTGGCATCAAACGGCCTACTGGCCCGTGATGGCTCTTCGTTAAACTCTGTTACCACGGAGCGAGCTTTGGCGAATCCAGATAATGCTAAAGGGTGTACAGATGACTCGGTGCCGCCTGCTACCATTATCTTCGCATAGCCGTTGTTTATGAAATTGTAAGAGTCTCCAATGGAATGAAGACCAGTTGCACAGGCCGTAGAAACAGAATGCAATGGGCCCCGCAAGCCATACTTTATAGAGATGTTGCCCGCTGCCATGTTTGTCAAGAGTCTGGGGATGAACAACGGCTTTACTTTCTTGTAACCAGTCTCGTAGAATGAGGAAGAGTTCTCATATACATCTGGGAAAGAGCCTATCCCGCTGCCTATAGCTACGCCGATATCATCGTTCATATCATCTTTTTTCAAGCTCAACTTAGCATCTCCCATTGCTTCTTTGGCAGCTGCCATTGCGTACTGTGCGAAGAGGGCCAACCGTCTAGCCTCTCCCTTTTCAAAATGTTCATCAGCATCCCACTTGCCCTCTTCAATCGATCCCTCGGGTACTTTTCCTATCACCTTCGATGGGATCGATGCCCAGCCATTAGACTCATAGTCAGATAATACGGAAGTGGATATGATTCCACTTCTTCCGGATATAATGTTGGTCCAATTCAACTTGGTTCCAACCCCGAGGGGTGTTATCAACCCTATTCCTGTCACTACAACTCTACTGGTCATGGAGTAAAGTGATGATTAGTTGAATCTTAATTTTTCACTAGAAATATTTCTCATAATACGTAAAAATCTGGAGAAATGGCTCAAATTCGTCAAGAGGAGCTACCGTTATATAAATCACGAAGGAATTGCAAATAAGTATTGAATCTTTTATCGTCGCCGACGATGAAGTTCGAAGGGCTATTCGCAATGTCCTCAGGAACATCGAAATCGTTCAACAATTTCACCCATTGATCAAAAATGTTCATTTTCAAAGATGATAGGTGAGACACAAATTGATCGACTTCGGATTTGTCGTGTAGAGAAATGTCTATCTGAGAAGACTTCAGCACTAGGAAGTCTTCTAGGTGTTTCTTTTTCAAATTGACCTCCAGGTTTTTATGTTGTCCCTTCTTCTCTCTCTTCTCATATTCAGCGAATTCGGTAATAGTGATTTTAAACAACCGATAAAGGTGCTCTCTATTTTTGGGAGTGAGGTCAAGGGAAGCCATTTCACCAACGTGTTTATTGGAGAATTCCTGGTAGAAAGACGATTTCACCTCCTTCTTGTGCTCCAGAAGGAAACGGAATAATTTGATGGCCGATGTAGGGTATCTAGCATCGACTTCATGGAGCCCCTCCAGACCCTCTCTTTGCTTTTTGCACCATTGGTTGAATAGAGAGCTTCTTTCGGTGTCATCAGTGATCGCAAAGAAGCCGGGATGCTGCACGAATTCCTCTATCAACTCATCCCTCACTAAACTCCATGTGTCGTATATCGATATTCTGTCTCCAAAGCCGTCAAGTACCGACATGAACTCATCGGTCTTGGAAGAATCGTCACCTTCAGGAATCGACAAATCGAGCCCTTCAAGTTCGTCACCAGATAGTGATAGATTTAGCCCTTGGTTCACATCGTTCTCGGAATTATCAATGTCAGCGTCCCTGTCCAGATTTGATGGTGAATGCTTGCTTTCGTCATCAAGTCTTGTGGATTGATTATCGTCCGCCTCATCTTCGCTATCGCTGCTAGAATAGCCGTCGAGAATGCCCAAGCCAATTGCTCCAGGCTCCGGATTACCTGGCGGTTCACTATTTTCTTCTATTACTCCATGATGTTCAGCACCTTTCTCCGTGTCTTCATTATCGAATACATCCAGCTCTGCCGAGCTCTCTGGGCTTTCATAGTTATCGCTGTCATTATTTTCCGCTTTAAAATCCTTCTTCTTGACCTCGTGGTGCTCCTCGCTTGAATTTTCATTATCATTAGAGGTTGAGATGACTTCAGATGCTTGCACCTTGATGTACCGCTTGTAAATGTCTTTCAACCCATTATTCTTGGCCACCAACACAGAAACCCAGTCATAGTCTATACTGTCTACGAAATCTTTTTCTTTAATGCCTTTGTTCTCGCTGAATATGTCATACAACTGCCAATATGATTTCTTCAAGCTCCTGTTGAAGTAGAAATGACTGTTTGACGAGGTCAAGATTAAATACCAGTTGTCGTCTTTTTCGTAGGGAATATGATACACGAACTTGGGATGCCCCACGGGAAGCATAGTGCTTTTCATTCTATCTTCTGGTGACAAAACGGTGCTATTCTATACAGAAAGAGTCAAAACATTAAATTTCATTCCTATTGAAACCAGCTCAACTATACACTTATTACGTAAAATAGGCCACTAACAGAGCATTGCCATCGCCGACACCATTGTCGTCAGCTAACCAACATCTTGACCGACATCTTTGTCTCCTTCTTGTCTGAAGTGGTGTACTTCTCTAAGGGTGACAATGTGATACTCTCATCATGACGATCGGCCTCTATGCCAGTCATGCCAGCCTTGTTGGCGGGCTTGCGAGCCGGTAGCTCGCTAGCCAGACTCCCTTCCTGTGACTGTTCTTCGCCACTGCCTCCGCTCAGCGCTCGTCGATACAGCTTTCGTATCCTGCTCACCGCCTGTTCGGAACCCCCATGGAGGTTCTTTGCATGTCTGAGAAGAAGATCTCGCCGTGCAAACGGACGAGAGCAGATCCCGCACGCAAACGGCTTGAGCTTATTGTGAGTGGAGAACACATGTCTGGATAAATGCTCTTCTCGCGTGAATGCTCTGCTACATTTGTGGCATGAGAATATCCGTGAGTTCCCCGATGCCGTCTTGGTGCCATACTGGGTGGTCTGGGTGGTCTGGCTGGGATCGTCTTTGCTCTCGCTTTCCATCTGGTGGCCGCTGCTCTGCAGCACAACCCCTATACTCATCGTCTACTCTGTACAACCGGCCGTTAACAGAGTCGTTTCCAATACTCCACGCCGCTCTTGTAACACTATGTGTCTATCGTAGCCTCCTGATCTAGAGATTCCCTATAGCTGCGAAATGGATGTGCTCTCGCCTACCGCCTCCGATTTCTTTATTGTTCTGTGAATTGGCCACAACAAGCGTTCTTTTTCACTTAAGTAGAAGACAACGGATCCCCTCTGAGCAATCTTACTGTTCACGACTCTGTGTGGTACGACTATAGCAAATCGACGGACTGTAGCTACATTCTGGAGATGAGGTCGTACGAGTGGGTTTGTGTAACTATATCCCCGCATTTTCGTTAGGGTGGGGAGACCAGCAACTATCGTCGCTACGCGGGGGAGCAGGCTACGCTAGCCGCCTGGCGGCTAGCGTCGCATCTGGCACGGCAGCTTTCCCCCGCGCTTGACGTTGACGTGGAGTCCTGGAAGCAAGCACTGCGAGACTCCGCTACTGTACACCGACCAGCAACCACCGAATTTTGGGGCCACAAGGCGGCCGTCGTGGAAGCGGCTGCAGTATCTCACACGTATTCCGAGCATCTAGACGTCCTGACCGTTTCTGTGACAAACGCTTTACTTATGAAGGTGAGTAGTGGCATGGGATAGGGGTAGCATCAACCTGAGACAGAAATTGTGTGATTAGAGATGATGCTTGCCCTATTCTCAGTAAGGCTGCGATGACAGCGGTGTGGATCGCGGGGGCTTTTGCACCCGTGTGGCTAGGGCGCGGCGGGAGACACCCTGAGCTCGGACGAGATCAGGGTGTCTTGTGGTTGCGCGCCAGGAGTGGACAAACGATGGGCGAGCAAACGAGACAAGCGAGCAACATTGCAATAGTAGGCTTTTATTAACTTAATCATGCAGCTGACCTGGAGGTAAAGGGGTCGCTCTTCTTCCCCGGTAATATAGTCATCAGATTATTAACACAATCACCGCAATACGACATTACAAATCATCCGATATAGTGTAACGGCTAGCACGGTTCGCTTTCACCGAGCAGACCCGGGTTCGACTCCCGGTATCGGAGTGTTTTTTGTTTTTTGCTGCTCAGGGACCGCGCTCCACTCAGTGACGATTTATGGCAGATTAAGACAGCACGCTTGCTGGATGTGCCACAGAAAAGGCGGAAGCTCCAGACAGGCATCCTACGATGTCTGTTTTTTCTTCCCTCTAGTCTTTTTGTTACCACGGTATCTGGTCGCTACGCTCTTTTGGCACTGGGACTGCGGTGGCATCTTACAATGCCTTAGTTATCAGTGCACTAACTACGGTGGATCCCATATGTGCGATATTCGCAGCATTGAGCCCATCCTAATTCTCCTAAGAAGCGGCAGAGCCTCAGAGTGCTATGAGAACTGTCCACCACTTCAGCCAGTGAAACAATCAAGCAAAACTGGCGTCCAGGTCGACTCGTCGTCGGTGGCCAGGGTAGATGAAGCAGATACTTGTGTACAGGACATAGATAAAGACAAGGCGAATGACATATCTGAGAGTGTTATATCTACTTCTTTACACATACAATAGCAGGTAAGATAGTATTGATGTCGGAGTTCAATAGCAACAACGATACTTTTCTATCGCGGGTGTTTGGGCTTCATTCGGTGTACAATCAATTGCAGGACAACTATGAGTACTATGATCCTGAGATAAACAGTGAGTACGATGCGCCAGAGGGAGTGAATGGCAGTAGGAGAGAGGGTCGGCGGTCACAGGTAGCAGAGAGCAGGGGTTTTGTGAACGAGGCCGATGCGAGCAATTTGCTCGATTCTGAGTCTGATCTGAATCCCTCGCTGCTGTCATCAGACTCTGAGAGCGACGAGGGCACGTCTCGATTCGAGTCTAGAGAGCATCCCGTGAACTGGGAGGCCAGAAAATCGAGATACGAAGAGGAAGAGGAGGACGAGGATGTGGATCCGAACGAGGAGTTTCTCCTGAACGAGCACGACGATCTCCTCACAAGCTTAACTGCGCCCTCCAAGGATAGGCAGCCCAAGTTAGGTTTGCCGAACACTCGTAACTTATTCAATAAGATAATTCCAAATAAGAAAAAGGAGTCGAAGGGCGACACGATAATACCGATGTACTCTGAGGCTGCAGGCACGCTGTACCGTAAGCCTAGCGTGAAATTTGAGCCATCAATACATACCATGTATCAAAAAAAGAATAGAAGAAGGATTGTCATCCCCCCTAAGGAGCGGGCTCTTTACTTATGGGCTAATATAACCAATATGGATGAGTTTTTGTCAGATATGTACTACTACTACCGTGGAAAAGGAATTTTGAACATTGTTCTCAGCCGTATCGTGGATCTACTGATTTTGATTTTCATTTTGAACTTCACAGTGTTCTTAAAGTGGGGTATAGACTACGATATATTCATTCATCACTTTTCGAAGAACTCAGATCACCCTGTAACTCTCAAGAGTTTGATAAAACCCAACTATTTAAGCAAAAATGTTCCATTCTCCGTAAAATTTTTACTATTTGGCTTTTTTTGCTATATATGTTTGAGAATCATCCAGTTGTATTTGGACTTCAGGTACAAATTGAAGGAGGTCAGGAACTTCTACAAGCATTTACTAGGGGTTGACGATGACAACGAGTTGATGACGATATCTTGGTCCACTATAGTGGAACGTTTGATGCTCTTGAAAGACTACAATAGCCTTACTTCTACCAATAGTAACATCCCTCCCCATTATTTGAACGATTTGAGATCCAAGGTCAGATTGAATGCTCACGATATTGCTAATAGGATCATGCGAAAAGAGAATTATTTCATCGCTTTGATCAATAAGGATGTATTGGATCTCTCCATTTCCTTACCATTTTTTGCCCCCTTTGAAAGTTTCCTTTCTACCAAGTCAGTCTTGACAAGAACTTTGGAGTGGAATTTAAAATTATGCATCAACGACTTTCTCTTCAATCAACAAGGACAGGTCAACTCAGTCATTTTGAAGGAGAGCAATAGGAATCAATTCGCAAAAGAATTGAACTCAAGATTCAAGATGGCTGCAATAATTAACTTGATTTTATGTCCTTTCATTGTCATTTATTTCGTCCTACTTTACTTCTTTAGATACTTCAATGAGTACAAGTCCAACCCTTCATCGATTTTGGGATTGAGACAATATACTCCATGGGCGGAATGGAAGTTGAGAGAATTCAATGAGCTTCCACATTTCTTTATCAGGAGATTGCATCTATCAGTCGGTCCAGCAAATACATACATAAACCAGTTTCCAAGGGGGTTCTTAGTGGTGAATGTTGTGACCTTGGTAAATTTCGTATCAGGTGCCATTACGGCGGTGCTTGTGATCATGGGCTTATGGTTCGAAGATGAAGAGCACAGTTTTTGGTCTTTCGAGATAACCGAGAATAGATCGAGTTTATTTTACATTAGCTTGCTAGGTACTGTGTGGGCTGTTACTTCCAGCTCATTGAATGCTTCTACATCTTCAAACTCGTCTGAGAACTTGAACCCTAACTCATCTTCATTCTTCTATGATCCTGAAGCGAGTTTGAGATATGTCTCTCAGTTCACGCATTATCTTCCACGATCATGGAATGGCCGATTGCATAGCATAGACGTCAAAAATGAATTTTGCGAGTTGTTCAGTTTGAAGATCATTATTATCGTTAATGAGTTATTAAGTTTAGTGCTTACACCTTTCATACTTTGGTTCAAGGTACTGTCTAATGCTGGTGCCATCATCGATTTCTTCAGAGAGTATTCGATTCATGTGGATGGGATGGGCTATGTTTGCTACTTTGCAATGTTCAATTTCGAAGAAAAGGATAAAAACATGATGCATGGACTCAACAAAAGAAGACGCACAAGACATTCTCATAAAGAGGGAGTCATGACAAAAAGCGGAGACATCGAGATGGATAGAATAAGAACAAAAAAAGGTAAGGAAAAGATGCGAGACGCTGATTCCTCGGAAGATGACGACACAGAAGACGAAAGCCCCCTTACCGACAAATACTACCAGAATGAGAAAATGATCAAGTCATACATGTACTTTTTGGAGAGCTACGGAGGTGCAAATGCCAATGGTAGGAAGTCTGTACAGCCGTCAGGCGAAAACATGCAGGTAATACCAGAAGGCCCAACAAAGGCAAGAGTCACATCCAGAGCGAATGAGGCAAATTCTCATACCCGCGTACCAGCCCAATCTGTGGGCCATTCGCAGATCGACCCGTCTTTATCTTTGATAGTTCCGGGAGCATCCAGCAACAATAACAATGCCAGTCAAAGTATGATTGACTCATTGTACAATATCAATTACAAGTTCGACGAATCAGAAGAAGATCTTCAAAGGAGGGGCAACAGATCGGGTGTGTTAGGCATGTTAAACCAGTTCTATAAGCAAGACATTGGCAGATGAACTTTGGAATTTTTGTGCAGAAGAAAAATGAGCCGCACGATGATTTTCATGAAAAAAAACCATCTTGATAGCTCATCTCCTAGCAAATAGATTTTTTACTTTCATTTTCCTGTACTTGTAAATACACATTTATCATCATTAGATGGCTGTATCGCAGCTCAAGCAACTCAAGGAGGCCTTGAAGGCCAATAACTTGATAGGACAGACTAATGTCAAAAAGAAAAATAAGAAGTCAAAAACACCATCAGACACTAGACGGAACGATAAGGATAAGATAATTGGTAACTTGAGAGAGCAGTTCAACCAGTTTGACAAACGAATCAACAGGACAAAGCATGATGTCACCACAATTGCTGGAGGAAAGTTTGTAAAGGTGGGATCAAAACAACACAACGATGTTACCGCAAGTAAGTCTAATGTGGAAAGGTCTTTGAAAATGCAGTATGACTTGGAGAGGAAGAAGGGAAAGAAAACCGGAGGATTGGTTGACAGAAGATTTGGAGAGAGAAATAAAGATTTGAGCAGTGAAGAGAAGATGTTGGAGAGATTTACCCGGGAGAGGCAGTCATCGTCCAAGAAGAATGCGTTCTCTCTTGAAAGTGACGACGAAATGGAAGGAGATCAGGGGTTGATCTTGACTCACTCTGGTAAGGCTTTGTCACTTGATGATGAGGACGATGCTATCGATGAGAACGGATTGGGAGTTTCTCAAACAAAGTACATCGATGAGGACCAAATACCCAATGATGAGAGTGCATCTGGAAGAAAGAAGAGTAAAAATGAAGTCATGAAGGAGGTCATAGCAAAATCCAAGTTTTACAAACAACAAAGACAAGCTGAATTCCAAAAAGCTCAAGACGAAATCATGGATTTGGACGAAGAGTTTGGTGATGTCATGCAAGCAATAAACCACTCTACCGTACCTTCCAATGCCTTCCTGAACAAGAAACCAGAAGAGATAGCGTATGACAGCAAAGTAAGAGAGCTCACCTATGATAGAAGAGCTGTGCCTGCTGATAGGACTAAGACAGTGGAGGAAATAGAGAGTGAAAGGAAAGAAAAGTTGGAGAAGTTAGAGGCTGACAGACAAAGGAGAATGGATGGTCTTGCCGACGAAGAGAGGAATGCTGAAGGAGACGACCTAGATGGGTTCTGGGAAGCCAGCGACGAAGAGGGATTTCCTATTGAAGGTTCAGACAGAGATGTTGAAAGCGAAGTCCTGGATGAGGAGACCTTGAATGAGAATCAAGAATCGGTGCCTAGCAGACAATTGAAGCAGTCGTCCGTTGTTATCCCTAGCAATCTTGAAGAGTTTGAAGTGGCATTGACGTCTATCGACACATCAAATCATATTGTGTACGTTAATGATATCATTAACAAGTATAAACCACATCTTGCTGAAGGTAACAAGCATAAGATGGACTTATTTGTCTCAGTCATATTTGAATATGTGTTGAAACTACTGGACCAACTGGAGACTGAGCATGCTTCGATTGAGCCTTTCGTCGCTACTCTTAAAAGGTTGTCAGAGCAATATAACCAATCATTGGTTGAATCAATGAGAGCAAGATTGGAGCCAATTCAGGACAACATAGATCAGAATAGAGTCCAAAAGAGTGATCTTGTGTACTTCGCTCTCATAGGATACTTGTTCTCGACGTCTGATCACTATCATTTAATTGTCACCCCATCATTGATATTGATGAACGAATATTTGGCATCAATAGTATATTCTCCACAAACGCCAATGTGCCAAATTTCTATTGGTGTTTACATCACTGAATTAATTTTAAATTATCAGAGGCACTCCAAAAGATTTGACCCTGAGACCATCAACTTCATAGAAAAGGCATTCTTATTGTTAATTCCAGAACCACTAAAATTGAAGAATGTCAAGCTCATTTCAAACTCGTCCGTTGTCGAGACGCCTTTGAATCTCGCGCGTAGCGATAACGTTGACACATATGATGATCTCAAAGTCGTTTTAGATATTTCATCTTTGTTCAAACAGGACAGCGCTGAATACAAATTCCAAATACTCATCAAACTTTTATCTCTCCTCAGTAAGATGATGGATTTGTGGAAGGAGCTCAGTGCTTTACCTGAGATTTTGCATCCGTTCATCCCAATATTGAAGCACATGACTAAATATTATGCATTGAAGTTGCCTCAATTGTCCAAATTGCTAGAGAGGTTGGTGAAGTTACATTTTAACACCCTCAAGGACAGGAGACCGTTGGCTTTGCAACATCATCGTTCTTTGGCCATTCCTACATTTGCACCTAAGTTTGAGGAGAACTTCAACCCAGATAAGAAATCTTATGATGTCAATAGGGACAGACAGGAAGTGAACAAGATCAAGAGTCAAATAAAGAAGGAAAGAAAATCGACCTTAAAGGACTTGAGGAAGCAGACCAAGTTTGAGGCCAGAGAACAGATCAAGGAGAAGAAGGGAATGTATGACGCTTATCATAAGAAGATGGCTGATATTGTTAACAAAATTTCTTCAACTGAAGGGGCTGAGAAGAATCAATATGAACGAGACAAGAAACTTAGGAAGCTTCGTAAATAGACTGAATTTCAGTTGAATAATATCTACGTACAAGCACACCCAAAAAGTTTACAAAGTAAACACAATTATTATTCACATAGAATAGAATACATATAAAAAAGAGTAGTTCTTTGAACGTAAGAGTACTATTACTTTGAATCAGCTAGTGAACATCCATGATTCTTAGCACCAACTTGAAAATTACACAAGGTCATGTAACTATAGCATAAGATGTACTAAACGGCAATTGATCTTATGCATTGTGAATTAGAGATGGTATCGGTAGCGTAGTGTGAAATTCACCAAATTAGCTCCATCGTAGTCAATGGCCGTGGCACGGCATAAAATCCTTAAACTTGAGAGACGGTTGGAACACCGACTCTTGGTGCCTTGCTGTGAGATCTTGGACCCAATCCACCCTTGGCGACAGATATTATCGAGAACACCCCCGAGGCCAAAAAGATGAAAAAAGAAAAGTAGAGAAAGGCTACAGAACCCTGTGCCTTTCTACATCTGCCGGACCTTCCCTGGGCAATGTTGTTGTCCTCGACGTAGTCCTCGTTGCTGCAAGAATGCACATGAAGGGCAGCAGCAAGAGCAGTGGCGGCGGCGAACGTGAACACAATGTTCAAAAAGTCAAACAACGCCAACACCACCGGCCATGCGAATGCCGCAACAAAGTATGCCAACAACCCGTAGAACGAAGACGTCAAGAGGGCAAACGCAGCTGCGAATACCGCAAAATTCACCTGCGGATTGGACTGGTGCACCGTAGTTGCTGCCAACGACCCCGTCAACCCCAACACAATTACGAGGAAAAGGAAATTAACAAGTCTCAAAATACTGTCTCCGATAGCTAACATGTTTGCTGTAATGTCTATTTTTTGCACCTATTGTGTACTTTTATATCTCTACCCTTAATCGGCTTGATGTGATAATTAACAGGCTCGGTATTTTCGGTCTGCAAGTGTCTATGATATCAACGTGACCACTGAATGTAAGCTTGCTGCTGTACGTATTCCAATGGGCTTACTGTTTGAATTAGCGAGGTGTGATGACAAATGGATAGCGGTTGCCGGTTTTTGTCTACGATATCTCGACAATGTTTTGTAGCTGGTGTAGAATTTTCTCTGCTCTTTATACGGCTTCTAGCTAGGGGCCAAGTTGAAAAACTACTTTATTTATATGAAATGCTATCTGACATATACTTTCCTAATTGGGACGGTCATGTTTGTTTTAGCGGCTGAAACAGCAATAGTGGAGGACGGACTGTGTGCAGGTCTATAATTACACTATGGATGCATTGGGAACCAAGTGGACCGTTTGGGAGACGGGATGCATCACGTGCTTCTACACGTGATGGAATGCCTCGAATAGGACGATGTGTGAGGCGGACTGGTGCACGACAGAGCCTGGGAGAGGCAGGTGGTCGGCTGGGGATGGAAGGGTCGGCGGTATGGCGGTGAGAAGCGAGCGGCGTCAGGGCGACACCCGGGCCGTGTCCATGCGGTTGTAGGGAGATTCAGGCAGGATTAGGGAGGAATAGCGAGAACACTGAGGAATAGTGAGACATGTTGGGATGAGCAGTGTGCAGGGCGAGCCATGGAAGAGCCGGCTCGGAGCGAGATGGGGTGTGTGGCTGGCGTGGAAGTACGAGTGCAGAGCAAGCGATGGAGGACAGCTTCCACGAGGCGCTTGCAGTGCTGTTGCCCTGGGAGGAGGGCGAAGGTGTGTGGGCTGTTTGGAGTTGTGGTGGCGTGAGTGGTTTGCACGGAACAGCTGTAGACGGTTTTGTGTTGCCGACTGGGCAGGTGCAAAAAATGCCAGTAGCGCTGGGTGAGAAAGGACCACGACGAGGGCGAGAATGAAATTACGTAGGGGCCGCCGTGGAAGCCAGTAATTGAGTGCAGCGTAGACGAATGCAGGTGGAGGCGACGGAGCGACGGCGGCAGGAGGCTGCGGTGGCCGCCGTGCCTGCGATGCGGCCACCGTTGTTTGTCAATGGCATTGACGGTGTCAGTTCTAGCAGGGCTCTACACAGGAGGAGGACAATTTAAACGTAGCATCGTATTGAAGGCCCTATATATGCAGTGAAAAGTAGTTGGCCACTCGCTCGTCGGCCGCGACGCTGATGGGTTTGGCACCATCGTTGTTTTCGATGCTCGGGTCGGCGCCCAAGCTCACCAACAATGCAGCCACGTCGCCATGGCCCTCGGCGAGAGCATGGTGAGCCGGCGTCCAGCCGTCGTTATCTTTAGCGTTGACGTTGGCCTTCCCGGCATCGGCTAGGAGCTTGACAAGAGGCTGCGAGCCGATACTGGCTGCCCGGTGGAGTGGCGTCAGACCCTTCAAATCTCTCACACGACACGACGCCTTGTAGTCGAGCACAAGCTTCTTGGCCACATCCAAGTGGTTCTTACTGGTGGCCAAATGCATGCATGTGGTCCCCTGGCCCGTTTTGAGATTCACATCGGGCTGGATTTTGGTGGCCATCAAGGCGTCCACGATCTCCAAGCTGCCGGTGGCAACGGCAATGTGCAAGGGAGTCCACCCACTCGCATCAACAAGATCGTCTGTGTCGAGATCTTTCACTACGGAATTGGGTCGAAGCAAAGCTTGCGCTACTTCAAAAAGCCCAAATGAGCTTGCCCAATGCAAAGGTGTTCTGTCATCGTCGTCTTTCACAAGCACCACTTTCGGGTTCTCATTGATAAGACTTACAGCTAGCAAAGCATTGCCTTGCTTGATGGCGTCGTGAACGGCGAACTTCGTCTCTGAATCACTCATCTTAGGCACTTACAATCCTGTCGAGATGACCTAGTATCTGAAATATTCATAACTCCATTTCCATATAAAGTACACGTGACTGACATATGCTATATATTCGTTTACTATAGTACTGTTAAAAAGTCCATACTGTTGGTTGCACCTGGAGGTGTGCTTGATTCGTTCCGTAAGTGGCCCACACAGTGGGTGTTCATGAAAACTGTAGATAGCGTTCAAAAGAGACATCCCCAAGACATTTGCGACAATGATACTATGTTGATCTTGCGTCAGCTGCGCTCTCGGCGTCAGCTTCGTTTTCATCATCATCGCTGTCTGTATCGCTGGGAGGATGCATGTAGAACGAGGATGGTATAACAAGCTTGGGGTGAGTTTGAGCCAGGTTTGCACCGCCGGTGTATGTGAAATTTCTGGCAGTGGCGGGGACTTTATCTTCGAGCGAACCGTTCTTGTCGTGGTCGGTGTTTTGCTTGTATTGCACTAGGTCCTTGATCGACGCAGACGTTTGCGAGGTTTCGTTGTGGACGTGGTTATCGCTCGACTCCCGCAAGCTCTGTAAGTAAGTTTCGTAATCGTTGTTAGGATTGGAATCAAGGGACGAAGTCGAACCCGACTCCGAGCCCGAGACGTTGTTCGAGTAAGGAAGTATAGTGATATTGTCAATACCAAGGTTATGTGGTCGTGAGTGGTCGTTGGAAGGGTCGTTGCTCTTTTCGTGAGATAATCCGTCATAAGTCTGATCCATTTCTGGATGCAGCAGCGAGTGGGACAGCAGTCCGTCTAGGTTCGGATAGTTTATCTTTTGGGATTTGAAATGCACAGATGATGGTGCGCTATGGCAGTTCAAGTACATGAAATCGATTTCTTCCAATTTCAATCCCTTGGTCTCGTACACTATGAAATAGGCAAACAACACGCCCAAAGCATTGAGTCCACCAAATATGTAAAAAATCTTGTTTCCCAATGCTGCGGTGTGTTTTCCCGTATCAATCAAGTACGGTGTAGCGAATGCAAATACAAAGTTCACTAACCAGTTGGTTGATGCTGCAAGCGAGATGGCCTTCTGTCTGACGCTTATTCCGTAGATATCAGAAGTCACAGCCCAAGTTGCACCACCCCAAGAGGCTGCAAAAAATGCTATGAAGAGACAGGTAAATGTTATACTCACAATCGATGATATCTTTCTAGTTTCGATGGCAGAGCCTGTAATAGCGATGATAAGATTGGAACATGTCATTCCTGTCCCCCCGAAAAGAAGAATCTTTCTTCTACCTATTATATCAACAAAAACTATTCCCGGAATGGTGAATAACACATTGACGGCATAGGTGATGAAAGACATCAAGTAGTAGTTGTTAAAGTCGGTTCGAGAAAAAAAGTTGGTACCATAGTAAAATATGAAGTTTATTCCAGAGCACTGTTGAAAGGCATGCACGCCAATACCAGTGCACATTCTCAATGTTTGCTTATGCCTACCACCGCCGCTTTTGAAACAGTCGATAATAGTTGTCTGTCCGAAAGACATCTCATAGTCATAATTGGCCTTGATTTCCACAAGCTCTTCTATAAGGTCTGCGTCATCATGAGGCAACTTTCTCAATTTTGCCAAACTGTCTAGAGCTTTCTGTATATTGTTCTGTTGCACAAAGTACCTGGGGCTCTCTGGCAACAACAACATACCACCGCACAAGATTAAGGCCCACAAGAACTGCAAACCTATGGGTATTCGGTATGAGCCCGAGCTATTCATGTCCTTGGTTCCCTGTGAGACGGCACTGGCGATCAAGAGACCCCAGGTGATGGCCCACTGGTATGTGAAGACGACTGAGCCTCTCACCCATTTTGGCGAGGCTTCTGCTTGGTACAAAGGCACGATGGCTGAGAGAATACCCACTGACACACCCGAAATGAACCTTCCCACACATAGCAAGGGCACAGCATTTGAGATTATCTGGATTACGTTCCCCACGTTGAATATGACTGCCGCAGACACAATGATCGAAAACTTGCGCCCGTATCTGTCCGACAACAGAGGAGCACTCAAAGCTCCAAAGAAGGTGCCTAGCGACAAAATGGCCGTGATGATCGCTCGCTCGAAAACAGTGAAATCGGCGCCGCTGGTGGGAAAGTTGTCCTTGACATACTGCATCTCCAAGAGCCCGTTCACCAACCCGGTATCGTAGCCATACAAGAACCCTCCCACCGCCGCCACCATACCCAAAAAGTACGCCGACGACGACGACGCCCGGTGTCCTTCCTGCTCCCGGTGTTCTGGTTCTCCCTCGTGCTCTGCTTCTCCCCGGTGCCCACCGCACCAGGCCCCCACGCCCTTCAAACTCCACCGTCCGTTCATTATTCCTCTCCGGATCTCTGTGTCCGTCGCACCCTATCCTGAACTTCCACTCTCCTGCTCCCGCACGCTTCTCTGCTCCACTGCTGTGCTGTTTTTCACGCTGGTCGTCGGGCTTCTGATTCTTTCACCGCCCCTCAAACGACTCTGCAAGTGTTTCTGACACCTGAAAATTTCGTATATCGTTCCTGTTCGGCCACTGCCGTGTAAGTCTGTCCTAAAATGTATCCCTGACGGCCTACAAATCTCTCTGTCCAAAGAAGACCTACCTAGATCTAACTATAGATTGATGGAGATTTGAGTGGAATGTTCAATCCTGCACACAGTACGTCACAAATTTCTTACAACAGAACCTATATAAGTTACACATCTTCACATATAGGTATAGAGGGAGATAATGACGATTGGACGGTCCAAAGAGCATGGAGCGACGCTACATGGCGAGAAGGGTAAGCATGTGAGTGTTGGAAGAGTGGACATGGCGATCCAGAGAGAAGAGGCGCCCAATTTGCAGCGTCCTCCCAACACAGTAGCGTCGGACAGCTTGTATCAGACAGGTAGCAAGCTCGTGAGCAGTTTCTTGAAGAGTCCGGCGGCAGAGGGCACAGCAGTAGGCAGCGGTGTGCAAGGCAGAGGGATGTGGGAGCAGATGGTGCAGAATATGATGTTCTACGTGAACCACACGATCTTGCTAGTGGTGTTCTTTGTGATCTCGGTGTACAAGAATGTGCAATTCATGTACAGACGACTGGTGTTGAAGTTTTTGACACTCGCATACTACCCCAGCCGGTCGCCGCAGCTCATTCGCGACGACGTGACCAAGTTGACCAAGATCCCGCGTCGCATCTCGTGCATCGTGAACTTGAAGGACGAGGACGACGAGAACGGCGGCATCGACGGCTTGGTCAACAGCATCAGCGAGTTGTGTGCGTGGACGCTCAGCGCAGGCTTGCCCGACTTGAGCATCTACGAGTACAACGGCGTGATCAAGAACCACTTGCCCGAGTTGGTGCGCTACATCAACAAAACGCTCTCGGTGTACTTTGGCACCGACTCATTGCCTGTCATCCGCATCAAAATCCCCCACTCCAACTTGGTCGTCCACAGCAGCAACCCCTACAACGACCCGTCCGTGCCGCTGCCGGCCCACGTCGACTTGGAGCTCGTGCTCTTGTCGTACGTCGACAGCAAGCCCACCATCGTCGAGCTCACCAAGACCATGTGCGAGCTAGCCATCGCCAACGAGTTGTCCATCCAGGACATCTCCATCGGCCTCATAGACGAGGAGCTCCTGGAGCTAGTCGGGCCCGAGCCCGACTTGCTCATCTACTTCGGGCCCTCGCTCGATCTCCAGGAATACCCTCCCTGGCACATCAGGTTGTCTGAGATCTACTGGGAGCCCGACAACAACGACGTCAACTACGCCGTCTTCATCCGCGCCCTCCAGAAGTACGCCAACTGCAAGGTCAACGTCGGCCGCTGAGCGCGCTGAGCGTGCTGCCCGCCGTTGCCCACCGTATACGCCTATATATTGCTATAGACTAGCTCCCATACTACACCTTCGTTCGTGCCCGCTACCGTAGGGACGGCCCACCGCGCTGTCCGCCTCCGTCGCCGCGCCGCCGCCCGCTGCTCTCGCGCACCCGCCCCCGCGCCCTCGCTAGCCGCCCCGGCACCTCGCGCGGTTACCCGCAAATCCGTCAGCGCGACGTGTTGAGATTTCAAGTAAAGGGAGGAAAACTGAACAACAAATCGACTTTTCCATCTAATTTATTTGTAAAATCCCTTAAATTTCTAGGCTTGGGCTTTAATTTAGGAGATAAAACATCGTAGTATTGAAAGATTAGTTTGAGACAAAAATGGGATTATCGTTTTCTAAATTATTCAGCAACCTTTTCGGCAACAAGGAGATGAGAATCTTGATGGTTGGATTGGATGCTGCCGGTAAGACCACGATTCTATACAAATTGAAATTGGGGGAGATCGTCACGACTATTCCCACGATCGGGTTTAATGTGGAGACGGTGGAGTACAAGAACATCTCGTTTACCGTGTGGGACGTGGGTGGACAGGACAAGATCAGACCATTGTGGAGATACTACTTCCAGAACACACAGGGAATCATATTTGTGGTCGACTCCAACGATAGGGAGCGTGTTGCGGAAGCCAGGGAGGAATTACAGCAGATGTTGAACGAGGACGAGTTGAGAGACGCCTTGTTGTTGGTGTTTGCCAACAAGCAGGATTTGCCCAATGCGATGAACGCCGCTGAAATAACCGAGAAGTTGGGTTTGCACTCGATCCGCCAAAGACCATGGTACATCCAGAGCACCTGTGCTACCACCGGTGACGGGTTGTACGAGGGTTTGGAGTGGTTGTCGACTAACTTGAAGAACTCTTCTTAGATCAGGAAGCTACAGTTCGTCCCTGCCTGAGAAAAAGCCAAGTTCGCTCGCAAGCTCTATTCATTTCGTTTCATTATTTTTATAGTAGAACTCGACTTCTCAAGGTGAAAAAAAGTGCAGATGAAGGTGTTGGAGTAAACTCATTACGCAAGAAAATACCAACGTTATCATCTTGGTTGCCAGTTTGCCCTAGACAGCCAGTGGCACGGTTTTTTTTGATTAATTGGTTTTCTCTAACTCAATACATGCTTCCTTCCAGCCTCACACATTGTTTTATAGATTAGTTTAATAATTCTATGTATTTTAAGGAAGATTCACCTTAACGTGTATCGCTATTCGTAGCAGCTGAGACACAACTATCGCCAATGTCGATTCGGCAAATGCCCGATTGTTAAACACGCTTGATACGTGCACGGCGGAAGATCACCTGGTGGCTAACGACGTTCGCTACCGCCGGTAGCGACCGATGCTTCGAGGAAGCCGCTACATGGCTTTCCAGACACACGACGCCGCTGTTCTGCCAGCTACCACTATCGCCATCGCGTCGGGTCAGCACCTAGTCCACATTTCATTCGGCTAATCCGCACTACATTGCTGCGCTAACGAAAGCCTCACCAAACCACCGCATCCGCTCCAACGAGCAACCGGTACAGACTACAATAGATACAGACTAAAGCTGTACAGTGCTCCGTATATCAGAGATACCGTTTGGAGATCATAATCACCAGTATTTCGCCATACTATTCTCCACTATCACACAGTCCTATGACATTACGCACTCTACCGCACTACACTGCACCGCACTCCTACATTGCTCCACCTAGACCTTACTCGGACAGACCCAATTCCCCATGCGGATTTCCTGGTCTCTGAAGTTCGCTTGCTTCAGTTGGCTGTTGGCTCACGCTTCTGCTCTCAACTTCATCTTTTCCGTCTGACGCTCCGGACGCTCTCTGTCACTCCCTTTGACACTCTCACTGATGCTTATGCTATCGGCCTTCCACACAGACTATACATCTAACGCTTACCCTGCCTACACGCCGCCTTTTCGCTTGCAGCCATAACAGCTGCAAGCGACACAGGAGTAGTGAAGAGACCAAACTCCCGCTGCTTAGAGCGGGAGGTGTCCAGCCCTACTCTGTGCTCATTCACGTGGAATAGTCCTGCTGTGATGGAAAATAGAAAAGCCACCGGAAATGGCGATATACGGGTTTGTGTGACTTGTGACTTTGTGTCACATCCGCCCTCTCCTATGGCCTGAAGAAATTTTTCACTATTGGCTTTGAACGGTAGCTTGAAATATTAGATTAATTACAACTTTTGTTAGTTTACAGAGACACTTAGAAGTTAATAATGGTATGTTTCAATGACGCTGCGATTTAGGAATCAGAGGAAACACCTTGTGGACTGCCGGAGTATTGATGAAAACGTTTGAGGAATAGAAGGCCAGAGATGTGGGTCAGTGATATACTACGTGAAGATGTATTGTAGCGCAGAGTTTGAAGAGGAAAAGGTACTGCTCTGGAGGCTAATGTGTCAGTGACTGTGTGAGCGGTTGCGGGAAGATGCTGGCAAATTAAACGGTGGATTAGCACAGATGGAGATGTGAAAAGATTAGCCAGATGAGCCACAAGTGCATATGGTGGAACGAGACGTCCGTGGGAGTTGCGTTTAGTGGGATAAGCACTGTTGTCTGTGTGATTGGAGGAGGCAAAAACGCCGGTTGTAGAACGAGTTACAGACGAACGAGAGATGTGTCTGGTGCCGACATCCCTAGTGTGACCAAACAATAGCATTGATACAATACCTTTCATTCCGAGACTATATGCTGATTCCTGTTATTTCAGATGAGAACGATATACTAACAACAAATAGGCTGGAGTTAAGACTTTCGAATTACGTACCAAGTCCAAGGAGCAATTGGAGTCCCAATTGGTTGAGTTGAAGCAAGAGTTGGCTAACTTGAAGGTTCAAAAATTGCAAAGACCATCTTTGCCAAGAATTCACACCGTCAGAAAGAACATTGCCAGAGTTTTGACTGTCATCAACGCTAACCAAAGAGAGGCCGTCAGAGCTTTCTACGCAGGTAAGAAGTACCAACCAAAGGACTTGAGAGCAAAGAAGACCAGAGCTATCAGAAGAGAGTTAACCAAATTCGAGAAGACCAGAATCACCGACAAGGCCAGAAAACAAAAGATTGCTTTCCCACAAAGAAAGTACGCCATCAAGGCCTAAGTCATTGTTAGATTCACGCTGTTAAAAAGCAGTTCTGCGGTTAATGTGTATATCTTTATCTTTCTATGTACTGCAATGGAAATATTAAATATTTGCTAAGTATCAAGACATATTTCGTCACTATGCATCATTCATGGTGACATCTTCATTCTTCCCTTCTGCCCTTTTCTGATTCTTAAATTGTTGGATCTTTTCCTTAGTCTCGACATCATCAATCACATCTTCCAACTTGAGCGGGACCCTGTTGAACGGATCGGTTGCGTCACTGAGAAGATGTGTCTTGATGGTCGATCTATCGATACTGACTCTTGAGCTGGGAAGAATAACCGGATCTTCCATCAAAGTGAACATGAGAGGATCCAAAAACTCATCAGGAATCTCACCGAGTTCAAGTTCCTCATCCTCATAACTTTGTCTTTGCAGATCTGCTTTCTTCGCAAAATCAACCAAGTTTTTGATGATTTTAGGATCAATGTATGTTTTGGTGGAAAGAATTCTTTCTGCTTTCTCAAAATAGGAGATCTTGAACGATCTCCCATCCCTTGATGTAGCAAGAACAAATTTATTTTGATTTGAAAGGTTGTTGTATATCTCACAAAGATCACTTAAGGTTCTTCTGGGATTGAAATCGTACTTCTCTGGAGATTCCACTTTGAGATTAGAACACTTGGGACCCACCATGACAGAGAGATTGTAATTCAACATACTTGCCAATCTATCAACGATTTCCGGCAAGATGAACCCTTTCGGAACTTCTTTCGTGAACAACTTGAACAATTCCATCGTTTTATTTGATAGACCCATATATGACTTAGCTTTCTGCTCTGCAGATTTTAATTTGCCAGCCAATTCCTCATCATTTCCATGCTCTTCATTTGGTGCATTTCCCATAGAGCGGCTCTTGATTTCCAGCTGATAACTATTTATCGATTGCAACTCGTTGAATGTTTCATCAAGTAGATATGTAGTATCATTCAACATACGCGCAATAAAACGAATGAAAAAGTCCACATTGTTCTCTGAGTAGTCCTTGAGTTGATATCTGTAAATGTCGCTCTTCCAAAGCTCTTCCAAAATAACAGAGATGTAGTATCTGCTATTGAACTTATCATAGAATTGAGAGGACGCACCAGTTCTTTCTACCATAACATAGAAATCCAAGAGTGCGTACAATATGTTGTCCATCACCACCTTATTTGTATTGAATGTAGGTGTTACAAATCCAGGACTGTTATCGGACAACGGCAACGAACCAATGAAAAGAATTTCCACTAAGTTGGACTTCATGTGAGGATTACCCACCAACTCAGAACAACGTAATAGAACGACACTGAACTCGACCAACACATCAAGTTTTTGAAGATTACGAACCAATGGTGATCCCCGAAAGTTAACTGAGAATTTACAATAGTTTATGATCCCTTCAATAAGATACTCTGGATAGAATTTGAATGGTTCTGGCGACTTTGTTTTCAAATAGTCATGATCGTCCAACTGAGACACATTGTTGATCTCAAGGAACGGAATCAGAAGTTTCTTTTGAGGATAAGAACGCTTGGGATCCACTAATCTCATGAAAAACGAAACCGAACCAAGTATAAAGTCAAAAATCTCAAGTTGTAAGTCTCTGTGATTGAATATTGCCTGGATGGAATGTTTCAAGCATTTGAGTCGTATTAAAGTCTTCTTCAAAGCTGGTAATTGTGTTCTGAGCAAATTGGCCATCATTGGATTGTTACCTGTAGGTAGTTGACTACCTTCAATTTGAGTCACTCTTTCTCCATACTGCTTAATCTGTTGCTTTAATCTGTCGAAGTGAATGAATACACCCCCAATACCATAGTGTAAGTATGTTAAAGTCAAGAAGAAGCAATCGGATATAAAGTTCGGATTGCCGTCTGAAGCAACATTAGAGTAATACTCGTCTGCTTCTTGAATTGACGAATATATACGTGTTTCATCTTTTGTATCTATCAATTGACTCTTGCCGAAATAATTGACGTCAATTTTGTCGATCTTTGAATAGGTGGGAAAGTCTAAAAATGGCATACTGAGACGAATTAAGATCATCGAGATGTTAAACATGATACCATCAGACGGTAACTTCTTCAAATCAGCGTGACTACCTCTCCTCAAGTGACTCAAATTGATAAGATTTCCGAACCATTTCAATATGTCATTTCTTGTTTGAGTCCCACTTCTGATCAATTTATCAACGATGTAGAAAAGACGATTCAGGAGTACCTTGTATTCATTCTGTAAACTTTCGTAGATCGAGCTTAGTTTTACGTTAGACAGAGCTTCAGCATCGTCCCTGAAGTAGTACTCTGCCACGTTATCTGCGAGAGGGGATAGCCTCAAAAATGATCCGAGTAATGTCTTGTACTCGAAATCAAGACAGTTAGATTTGTCAGGCGGTTGGAACCCATCCACCTTCGAGAAAATTGCTGCAACCGGCTTCACATTGACCAAGATTTCTAAGACTGAGATATACCTAGAAAATGTGTTGTTCGTTAAGTTAACTTTGTACAAGACGCTACTGATAGCGGGCAAAATGATATTCAAAAAGTCAAGCAACGAGTCTTGCTCTATGCTCTCGCTGATTATATCGAGCAAAAAGTTATTCACGTCTTCCTGGGTGACGAATAAATCAATAGCTGCTTTCAAATCATTGTTGATAAACACATCTGGGACCAGGAAACATATGTATCCGTAGGAGCAAGCAAGTCTCACTACTCTGTTGACTAATCTTATCTTCGTGTCGTAGAATGCAGATTTCTTGGGAAGGATCCTTTTGAGATGGATGGCCTTTTGATGCACAGCAAAAATATACTCTAATGATGATTTGAATAAGCTGGGAATACCCCTGTCTGAAAGAATCTCCATGAGAATATCGTCCAAGCTATCCTCAGAAAGCCCATGAATAGCATTCTCGTTCAAGTCAGCTGCCAAAGACGGCAAATAAACACATTCCTTTGACTTGTGGTCCTCGTTGATCGTTGCGTTCAACAACAGCTCCATCTCAGCTTCGAGCCACTTGGATATGTGTTCTTGCTCATTCACGGGCTCCTTCGGTATTTTACTCTTCTTATGCAAGTTCTCACCCAGCAGTCTAGATGCGACTGAGTTCAAATCAACACTGCTGCTGGATTCGTCCATTTGGCGACTCTTCTGTGGAACGCTGTCTTTTACAGCGGAAGGGGCCTGCCCCGGGATCGGTTTCTTCTGCTTGTAAGCGTCTTTCTCCTCCACCTTTCTGCTGCTGTCCCGTTCAACGCTCGAGCTACTTCCTCCACTACTGCTGCCTCCCAAAGCAGCCAATTTGGCCAATCTTTTAGCTCTGATCTGCAGTGGATTGGTTAGTATATCTGGTTCACTAGAACGCCATCGAAGTACAATCATCCGCAAAATCAACGGCCCAAACGCCCAAAAGGCACAGATCATACTTCTGTGTGTCCACAGTACTTACTTCGTCGGAACTACTCATTTTTCTATTTGAAAACAAGGACAATTTATAGTTAAAGAGGATGAATGATGAAACTTATAAATTATCAAGACTTTCTCTATTGTATTTTCGATCTTGTTCGAGAAATGCTCTGAAATTTTTCGCTTAATGCATTAAAGATCCTCGAATATAATAGCATCCAAGCATCATTTAGCATAACATGGGCACCAAATCACCACAACTACCCCAAACCATCAGATCTGCCCTTTTCAAGGAGCACGAACGGTTCTTTTTGCTTCAGTTAGAGAAGGATTTGGTGAGCTACATCAGGCAGATAGTATCGGCTGGCAAGGGCGATGGAGCGGCTGATCTGTACATTATTCAAGCAGGGATGTTGAAAAACTCGTACTATAGGCTCCTATCGCACCATCTTTGCCAGTACTACCATTTGAAGCATGCTAATAACTCTTTGAATCAGATTGTCGTGACTCCGAGCAACGATGACAATTACAGGGCCATATTGGATGATCTCAAGGCACAGAGGCCCACAAAAGTCATGAAGTTAGAAACTTTCTGTAGGCGGAACAAGAAGGTGCAGACGAGGGAGGTAGACGGGCGAGATGCTGACAAGGCGAGTCAAGCAGGCTCACCAAGTGAGCCTGCGACACCGTCCAAGCCCAAGGTGGTGGTGAAGAAGCGTCAGAAGAGCTTGGACAAGAGGAACGAGAAGCGGAACTCTTCGAAAGGTGCGAAGAAGAAGATAGGCGTCCAGGAAAATGCATCAAGCACGAACGAAGAGCCCAAGAGGGCCGCAACCAGCGAATCGACAACACATCCGCCGTTGGAAACTCACCACAGCGCTGTAAGGGCAAAAACTCCGCAGCACGAAGACAGCAGAACACTGTTGACGCAAGAGAGCCACGGGAGGGATCCGGACATGCAGAAAGGTGGCCGCTATCTGAAGTACTCGACCGCAAGTATTGCTAGTATGAATAGTCCGCAATCACACGAGCAGGCATCCCCAATGGACCGTGACCACACCATGCATCTTGACGACCACACGGACGCATCGCCATTTCTGCCAGAAGAGTCCATGGACGACATTGTCGACCAGAGTGGCCCATCACCGCTCTATTTCAACGAGCTGCAAGACTACGCTTTCAACTCCTACTCACAGGCGCCCGCGATGCCGATGGCCATGCACATGCCCATGCCGTACTCACAAAACGCCCTCCCGCCACATCTCATGCCTCCTCCGGCCGGCTTCTACCCATCCACACCCCCACATTTCGTGCCCCAGATGATGCCCTACCCGGTCAACTTCTACCCGCCAGGCGTCGTCGCTCCACAGCAGCCCTACATCAACTATGCATATCCCTATGACAAGGAGATGGAGCGCAAGCTCTTGAACAATCCCTACATTATCCTTCCTGACTCACAATTCACCAAGAAGCACAGAAAGCCCAACAAGCACTATAGATCTAATCCTTCTTCGGCCCAATCTCATCCCAATAACTCCCAGTCAGAAACATAAACTATATAAATGTCAATGCACGTATTCAACACATCCTCCTATGCCCTCCGCTCACTACAGTCTACTGATTGTCTAGCAATTGACGTCTCATCGTCGTTGTTGGTCGATCTTGAAATATTTTGGGTCGTGTCTGATAGACAATTAAGGATGTCGCTCTCAACAGATATAAACTCGAAGGTATATCCTCTGTTTTTCCAGTCAATCGTAAAGGCAAGCAATTGCAAACGAGTAGAATGAGTACTAACAACGAGGAGGACGACTTGGTACCCGAAACTGTCGAGGGATACGTTTTGGGAGAGAAGAAGACAATTGAAGAATATACTAAGTTGGATGCTGAGGACGAGAGTTTAGCCAAGTGGAAGGCTTCCTTGGGATTGACCACCGATAAAAGTGCTTATCCGGTGAAGCCTGGTGACGAGAGGAAAGTGGTGATTGTGGAGATGTCGTTGCTTTTCCCAGAGCAGCCAGAATTGAAGCCGGTCGTGATCAACTTGGAGGACGAGAACGGAGACACCATCAAGGGACAGGAAATCAAGTTCTCGATCGCGGAAAAGGCGATATATCGTCTCAAAATCAAGTTCCGTGTACAGCACGAGATTGTGACTGGGTTGAAGTACTTGCACTCCGTGAAAAAAGGAGGCCTCAGAGTGGACAAGGTCCAGGAGCCCTTGGGATCCTACGCACCAAACACCAAAGACAAGCCTTTTTACGAGAAAACGTTCGGAGAGGTGGAGGCTCCCTCTGGATTCATTGCAAGGGGAAACTATTCAGCACTCACAAAGTTCGTCGACGACGACAACAACGTTCACTTGACTTTCCCATGGAGCTTCGCCATCACTAAGTAAGACAGTCCATAGGCTTGGTTCGAATATTTAGGTGTGTATTTTCTATACATTCAGTTCATGTCACACGCGATGTAGAATTGTAACGAACAAGAGCTGCCTGATGTAGCTGGCATTATCTCAGATCTTGCATAGGCACGAATACAGAAAAAAAGAATAGTTGATATGCAAAGTGTCACCAAGATCCCGCTGGTGTTACTGATCCAGCATCTGAAAATGATGCACAATTTAAACCGTGTCGATTGCGAAGGCATTGCGAATCACACCGCGACTCAAAACAATGAAAGCTGGCCGATTATTGCTGTTGGCCCAACTTCTTTCTTCTCTCGAGTATTGACTTGGGAACCTTTCGCACTGGAATGTAGGGAGGTGCTTTGTTCCCGGTATTCTTTGTTGATGGAGTAGTATACAGCTGCGAATCTCGAGCGTAGTGCGGTGCTTTACTGACGACATTATTCACTACCGCCAGATCCATGCAATGGGATTTTACCATAGTAGAAGAACGGTCAGAATTCAAAAGCTTGGTAATATCCATTGCTTGTAGCGATTTTTTCTGTTTCCGTTGCTTTTGTTCCTTGGATTTTTGTAGTCTCGCAGCCGAGTCGAAGCCATTTAAATGAGACGAAGCCGACTGATTCAGAATAAGCTTGGCGCATTTGAAAGGGTTGGGTGCAACCAACTTGAAGTCTTCGATGGTCTTCTCGAAATCATGAGATACTATCGAAAATTCTTCTCCCCTGAGAAATGCCTCTAGCCTACCGACATATAAAGTTTGAAAAGTAGAAAAGTTGAACTTGGTAGATTGTGGATATTCCTTTCCGTTTTGTTGGTATAAAAAAGTCAACAGACGTTGATCATTGAATGCCATTCCTTCCAACTTGACCATTGGGGATCGAATGAAATGCGATACGTACCTAGAGATGTTCTCGATCGGACGCTGGACCCAAGAAGCCCTGTTCTCGGATTCCACGTATGACGATATGTATAAAAGCGTTTTGGCCCTTGTTGTGGCCACATAGAAACATCTTCTTTCTTCATCCACCGCTTCTTCTCCACCTTTATCGATCGCAAACTTGGCAGGTAATAGACCCTCAGATAACCCTGGCACAAAAACAACTGGCCACTCCAAACCTTTTGATCCATGTATTGTCGAAAGAGCCACTTTTCCTTTATCATTACGTGATTCCGCATCCAGCGTTATATCCAGATCGTTTGCCGACGTCGTCTCGTATAGTCCAATTGAATGGATAAATTTTTCTACGAATCCTCTATTATCTACGCTTTTGTCTTCCTCCGAACCTCCGTCATAAGCTGGAATCAGCTCATCAACAGGTTCAAACTCACATAATTGTTTCTCAACCTCTTTTATGTTTAGCTCACAGTTTGGGTCGCTTTGAAATTCTTTTTGCAACCCGGAATTAACGTAGACATGCTCAAGAAACCCAGCAAGTATGTCATTTTTGGAGCCATTATATTCCACACTTTGTTCAACGTCAGCAAGTATGGCCCTAGCCCCATCAACAAAACTTATGTAAGCCTGGAGGTTTTCTTTGGCCTTTGTGGATAGCTTTATTCCATACGCGTCAGATTTAGCCATCAATGCGAGTCTATCGTATATCAGCTTCTCATTTCGATTGTCTCTGAAAGCTTCATCTATTTGTGCGATAGTCCTGTCACCCATACCTCTCTTTGGAAAATTCAAAGTCCTCAAGTAAGCGAGCCTGTCGTTTACATCTATGATAATTCTGAGATAGTCAACTATAGACACAACTTCCTTTCGTTCCCAGAACGCTTTACCGCGAACCATGAAGTGAGGAACTCGTCTCTTCATGAATGTATTTTCTATAAGTCTAGTTTGCGAAGATGTCCTCAACAATATTGCAATATCAGAGTACTCCAAAGGTGTTCCGGGCAAGGCCAAGATGTGCTCTATTTGATATGCAATCCAACGTGCCTCTTTCTCTGCCGAGTCCAACAGATGATACACCGGCAATATTGAGTTTGGCATTTGAGATTTCAAGTCTTTCGCCATTCGATTACCCTGTTGACTCATGATCTTCTCAGAAAGCTCGAGAATATGGTTAGTCGAACGATAGTTTTCATTCAACATAACGATTTTGCATGGAAGCTGCAATTTTTGATAGTGTGACTTCATCTTCTCGAAATTGATACACTGGGCATCTCTAAACGCATAGATGCTTTGATCAGGATCACCCACAATTGTCACATTGTGCTGTGAATCCGGTTTCTTGCAGGAGCCTCTAGCAAACTCGTACATCAAGCGAAGTTGTATCTCGTTTGTATCCTGGAACTCATCAACCAAGACGTGTTCCACTAAATTTAGCACTGGATGGGTTCTGATTAGCTTGTGACACATGAGCAAGCAATCATCGAAATCAAGCAACGATTCCTTTCTCAACTGTTCTTGATACTTCTCATAGATCAAAAGTAGAACCTTGTTTTGCGATGCAGCTCGTTGGTAGTCATCCACATGCAAACCTGACGACTTGAGCTTTGATATAGATCGCTTGACTTTCTTATAGTCAAATCCGTTATTTTTACCGGCCTCCAAACTATTCAACATCAATTTACTATTTTCCTCTTGTGGAAGCAGCTCTATGAGATCCAACTCCTCCGGGGTAAGATCATGGAGCACATTTTGCAATATTTGATTGCTATCACGTTCGTCGGCAATCTTGTAGCCATCGATACCTATCTTGTATCCATATATACGCAACACCCGGAAGCATATACTGTGAAATGTTCCGATCAAAAGCTTGTTTAGATCAACTCCCGAGCCCTGTAGAGCAGGTCTCAACCTTTCTATCATCTCATTGGCCGCCCTTTTGGTGAACGTTGTTACGATGAGTCTTTCCGGCCGTATTCCCTTCGCCAATAGCAAGTAAGCCACTCTTGAAATAAGCACCTTGGTCTTGCCTGTGCCGGGCCCTGCTATGATTTGCAATCTACCATTAGGTGATGATGTGACTGCTTCAAACTGTCGTTTGTTCAATTCTTTCAAAAAATCCTCGAGGAGAACATAGTCCCCAGAAGTAGACAGCTCTTGACTCATAGCTCAACCTTCCCTGGTCTCTTGTCCTTTCTATTCCATTTAAGAATAGTTGAAGTCGTTGTTTATACAAGAATCAATATTGATATAGTCTCGCGAATATCGAATTCAAGAATTCACCATACATTAACAACAACAGCTTGTAACTATTGAATGTGAACGTTGATGGAGTTGACTTATAAAGGATGGTATATGGTGCTCTTCCTCTTAGCAGGGAGTCTTTTTCCGCATGTGAATGCGGCCGATAATGGCGACGGAGGACTCAGCTTTCTGACAATACAAGAGATTGCTAGGCGAACTCAAAGGGATATGTCGAGGCAGGTGCCTATTGACCAGTTGACTTCGTTGGGGGTATCGCTCTCAAACGTGGTTTTTGAAAGAATGGGGTACACGAATGACAGTCTTGAGGTGATTTTCGATATGCTTGATAATGGCGTGGAGACGCTACTAGTTGATATGTACTGGAATGAGATGACAGGAAAATGGCAGTTGTGCCCGGCACCGTTCCCCCGAAACATGACGGAAAACATACACGATACGAATAACGTGTACTGGAGGGGTCAGGCGTATAGGTGCCAACCCTCGATGACTGTTGGTACGCTTGTCGACAAAGTGAGCCAGTACGTAGAGGGCTCGAACTCAGA
The DNA here is from genome assembly GCA_031081905.1 of Debaryomycetaceae sp. ZIM 2471. Taxonomy (NCBI): domain Eukaryota; kingdom Fungi; phylum Ascomycota; class Pichiomycetes; order Serinales; family Debaryomycetaceae; species Debaryomycetaceae sp. ZIM 2471. The sequence continues at coordinate 327,248 of JARYTF010000009.1, read as the reverse complement.
AGTGGACGTCAATATTATACAGTTGTTTTTCAGGTTGAGATCGATACACCACGAGGGCAATCGTACTTTGCCACTGCTCTACCAGTCGTCAAATGCAGCATTCAACGCCCTCGGCCTGTCTTCACTCAGAGATACAGTATCATCACTCTCAACTTACATATATACACCAAATGAATTGAGCCAATATAGAGTGAATTATGGGAACGACATGACATTCAAGGGTTTCTACAGCCAGTCAGACTTTAATCTTCCGTCCAGGCAAGAACTCCTGTTCTTGGAAAACAAAAGAGTATTGGTCTACGTATACGAGAATATGATGGAACCTTCCAATCAAATGTACAACATAACATCGAGTGATAGAGACGAGTTTTTCATTCTAACCGACCTTCCCGTATCAATAAGTGATTCGTTCAACGATACGGTATACTCTGGCTGCGTCGATCTATTGGACAGTTATGATTCCAACTCGTATTCAGAGCGCTTGAATAACATCTCGTTGAGGTCTCATTTCAGGTACGTAGCGGACCTGCCTGAGTCGGAATTCAGCAATGACACTCTAGCGCAGTTCATCAGATGCGGCTACTCCCCGATATTAAATGGGTCCATCTATGGGGTCAATGGAGAAGATGTAAACGATAGGGAAGAGGGCGATGTTGAGCAAGATAGTGACGTTATTGATGACATCCTACTTAGATTTCTACCACTTTCATTTTGGTCCTGGAATCCTTACCAACCGGAACACAGGCAGGAGCGAGCAAACGCGTCTTCATCGGTGCCATCAAACAGCAACGACGACCAGGTTGCATACCAGTGTGTGGTCATGTTCGATATCGGGTGGTCCGTGGGTAACTGTTACAATCAATATCTATATGCATGCCAAAGTAACGATTTTCCCAATCGTTTCACCATACCCGATGATAGACAGAGATACTTCGAAGCATACCTGAGCAACATATGTCCAGCTGACTACCATTTGGCTACTCCTAGTCTGAGCATAGAGATGTTGGGCCTAATATCCACTGTTAGGGCCAACGACCTCAGCAATACGTCTATATGGATTGACTTGAATGATATCACGATAGCCAATTGCTATGTCAGCGGGGGTCCCTACGCCGAATGTCCATACCAACGAACGATTTCTCGTCTGGACTTGGTGAGGTTAGTTGCTCCCAGCTTCGTGGTGATTATTATAATCTTATTTTTGATCTTTATCGAAAAGGTATTTTTCCCCACTCCCATTCTTACAAGCAGGAAGAAACGCTGGAAGCGTCTTATCAATGCTTATAACGAAAAGTTTGATTACGAAGGTGTTCCATCTTAATTATAGCATATTACATAGGCATATACTAATGATAGTACTAACGAAACTGCAAAAATGTCGCATGTCATCTTGCGACATTTGAGCTCGACGACATTTAACGAAGGAGGCAAAAGCCATATTGAATTGAAGCTTCCAAGTATCACTATACTGGTTTAGATCTATTATGAGTGAACAGAACTGGAAGAATTTGCAAAACGAGTTGAGGCGTAGAGCAGCGCAGGCTCGGGGAAGCGGTCCCCGAGGACCCAAGTCGCCATTTGGATTTTTTGCTGGATTCGGAGGGTTGATGTTATTGGGTGGAGTTTCGATGTTTGCTCAGAATGCTTTGTTCAACGTAGACGGTGGTCAAAGAGCTATAGTGTATTCACGTGTGAATGGTGTGCAACCGAGGATTTATCCTGAAGGTACTCACTTTGTAGTCCCGTGGTTACAAAGACCAATTGTTTACGACGTGAGAGCTAAACCAAGAAACGTTGCATCATTGACAGGAACCAAGGATTTGCAAATGGTGAATATCACTTGCAGAGTGTTATTTAGACCTGAGGTAATGGAGCTCCCCAATATTTTCAGAACTCTCGGAACTGACTACGACGAGAAGGTGCTCCCTTCCATCGTAAATGAGGTTTTGAAGTCAGTGGTTGCGCAATTCAATGCATCTCAATTGATCACTCAGAGAGAAAAGGTGAGTAGATTGGTGAAGGAGAATCTTGTGCGCAGAGCCAGCAAATTCAGCATTGCTTTAGACGATGTGTCATTGACCTTTATGACATTTTCCCCCGAGTTCAGTGCTGCAGTGGAAGCCAAACAAATCGCACAACAGGATGCTCAGAGGGCAGCCTTCGTGGTGGACAAGGCAATACAGGAGAAACAACAATTGGTTGTAAAGGCATCTGGTGAAGCCAAATCGGCTCAGTTGATTGGTGAGGCCATAAAGAAGTCCAGAGATTACGTGGAATTGAAGAGATTGGACACTGCCAAAGAAATTGCCGGCATTTTGGCCAACTCTCCGAACAGATTGATTCTAGACAATGACACATTATTGTTGAATACAGTTGCTGACAGCCGGAAGCATTGATAAGCTACAAGGAGACTGTACGTATTGTAAATAGGTTAAAATAAAACAGACCCTAAAACATTCATGAATTGGTCAATGCTAGTGGAACCAATTCAAAGCACTATGAAATCTATCAAAATATGGAATTGACAATGTCGCTACCGATGGTGGCACCAGCACCGAAAATGGCGGCATTTCCCAATTTACTTCCAAACTTCTTTATATGGGGGTTTGTACCATGGCCCTGGACCGGAGCCTGTTGCTCTGCTGGTGCGGGTGCGGGTGCTGGTGACACTGGCGCCTGGTTATACTGTTGAGGAGAATAGTAGTTCGTTGGAGGGGGAGGATATTGGGCGTATCCCCCGTATGAAGGCTGTGCACTCAATTGTTGAGGTGGCGGCATGTTGTATTGTGGAGGAGGATCACTGTTTGCCGAATGCTGCAACTGGGTGCCGGGATTGTAGGCCGCCTTCTCGTCCGTCTTGCGCGATGTGTGTTCGAACTCCTGAAGAGAAATCAAACTAACATAGTTGGAGGGGAATACACCAGCTTCGTGCGCTGAAGTGTTCTGCTTGTACCCCTTCCACCAGTCCTCTGACAAGTGTTCTATGACCGCGATCTTGTCGTCCCTGTTGAACCTCAAGTCGCCTGGCTCCTGCGACTGATAGTCGTAGAGCGAACGGCAGTAGCCTAACACGTTGGCTCCAGCCGCCGGCGGAGCCGGCGGTGGTGGTGCCCTATTGAGCGACATCTGCGACAACTTCTCCAGCACACCATCCGTCTCAGGTGCCTTCGCAGCTCCAACAGCCCCTCCCTCGAGCTTATCCACCCCCCATGGCTTCATTCCTTTCTCATATTTCACCGGCAAAGTCCCCGTTATCTTATCAAAAAGCTCCTCCGTAATGATCTCCGAGTCCCGCAAGAACTCCAACTCAGTTCTGAGCGTCGTTAATGAACGATTAATCAATGGTCCCGACATTATAGTGCTAGTCTACAGAGAAATGGATGTCTTATATATTAAATTTAGTGTTCCGTTAGTACCAAATGACTTGATCACGTTATAGTAACATCCCGATCGTTTAAAAGGATTCGAAGCTCATCTTATACTGGAGTGGTTCAGCCTGATACCTTCTTGGAGCTCTATAAGAGGGCTTCCGTAGATGCCGGGGCCTGAAGAGTCTATAGAGGAGGCTATTTTGAGTGACTTATCCCATAAACGGTAGATCCTTATTGTAGAATCGTTGGCTGCAACACAAATACAATCGCAGCCAGGACTGAGCGAAGTTCCGAGAATCCTGAGGTTGGGTGTTGCCGGAACATCGATGAGAGGCGACATCAGGGGGTAGGCATAGACACGGATGATGAGCGGCTTGTCGCCGTCACCAAAGCCAAAGGTGGCCACTAGCTCTCTTTTGAAGCGGGACCATACGAGCGAGGTGATCTGGCCGTGGGTGCCGTAGGAACTGAGAAGAGTCCCGCTGTTAGTGTGCCAGAAACGGATGTTTCTGTCTCTACTGCCACCTCCGGTGGCCAATAGAGACTTTGTCCAGGGACAGAAGGCGATGGCCTTGACTGCTGCGTTGTGGGGGAGAATGAATCTCAAGACGGGGGTCTCGACGCTGGAGATGTCCCAGACGGAACAGCAATTGTCGTTACTGCCGATAGCGACCTGCGTCGAGTCGTTGTTGATCGCCATACCTATGTGGTGTTAGTACTGATTGCGAGAAAAATAGGAAAGTAAGGAATACATACCGCATATTTGTTGTTGGTGGCACTTGAAGGAGGATACAACGCTCAAGCTGACGCTATACTCTTTTCTAATAAGCTCGAAAATCAGGACGCCTCCAAACTCGTCTCCGGCGAGGAAGTATCTGGAGTCGGCGAACCACTGGAAACAGTAGATGCACTTGGAGCTGTTGAGGAACGAGTGCATGACTTTGTTTCTAATGTGATCCATCAAGATAATCTGGCCGTGGGCAGTGGCTATCAAAAGAAAATTGTCCATGGAACACGAAATGGCCGTTATTATGTCATACTCATCGGACACGATAGGCTCCACGTCGTTATCCACACCCCAGAGATATGCATGTATCCCCAAACCAACGGCTATCTTGTTCGACTTGGGGGACCAGCTGACAAGGTTCGAATAAAAATCATTTCTCAATCCTGGTGCTTGCAAGATGCTGTTAGCAGTCAATATCTTGACTGGTTTTTGGGGCGTTGAGTGATTGGAGTGTTCGCAAAGAGAATCGTCCTGTCCGAGGATATTGGCGATGCTTTTTGGGGAAACGTCCGATAACAATGGACCAGCAATGTTGAGGAGACAGTCATCCATGCCCGGAGGATTGTTATTTGACTTGTTTTTAGTGGGCAAATGAAATTTGATAACCTTGCCTGCTTTTTTGCACCCTAATGCATCTGCTATTATATCATGATGGTCATATCTTTTCCGCGACAGATGATACTCTTTGAATACCTCGGGAATGTCACTTTCCGAGTCCGTGTTGCACAGGCCGTCTAGAAAGTCCATCGCTCTCACAAAGAGCCTGTCTTCTCTCGACGATAGCTCGGCCTCGTGTCCAATTGACTCCACCCCTACCTTGGGCGTGGTTGCACCATGGTTGAGATTGTTGTTTCGGTAATTCAGTAAAGATGAGGAGAATGGGATGAAGCGGGAGCTTCTTTCAAACGTCCTCCCCCAACTTATGTAGCTTCTTGTTCCCAGCTCACTGGTTGTCATATGTGTTTTTGTATTTTTTTGCAATGGTTGTAATATATATAGAATATTAAGCAAATTTTCAAACGAAGGGTAGCTGTCTGTAGTTTAGTAAAAACCGAATTGATTAGCAAGTTCACCGTACGATGGTGTTGGACCTCAAACTCAATATACCAACAAGGAACAAATTTCTTTTGCACTTAATTGAATCCCAAAGTCCTTTTGTGAAAAAGTCCCAAACATCGCGGTCTGATATCATCATCAAAATCAAAATACGAAGATATCTCCATAAATGACACTAAATGGCTCTAATAGTGTTGAACAATAAGGATCTACTTGGATTTGTGGCATTGAAGTATGCAGCTGGTATCTTTTTTATCGTTGCAAGCATATATGTTGAGAGAAAGATTGCTCAAAAGGTAAAGGAACCCTTCATAGATGAAATTTTTCATTTGAACCAGTGCCAGAAATACTGTGCTTTCAAGTTCAAGGAGTGGGACAATAAGATAACGACGCCTCCCGGGTTGTACATAATTGGATTCGTATACACTAGAGTCATAAATTTGCTCACTGGCGACGATTTTGAAGACTCATGTCAGAGATATGAGGTTCTTAGGTCAATAAACGTAGTGGGCGGATTGGTAATTTTGCCAATCATTATCCACAACTTCAGGAGCAGACATAAGGGATGGACCGTAAATGTCATATCGCAGCCATTGCTTTTCCCGTATTATTTTCTATTTTACACAGATGTATGGTCTACCATTTTGGTGACCTTGGCTTTCGTCATAGCTTCTAATCAGCCGTTGGGACCAATGTGGAGCAATTACGCATCCGGGCTAGTAGGATTTGCTAGTTTATGGCTTAGACAGACAAACATAATATGGATAATATTCTTTGCGGCTGTTGTGGTGGCCCAGGGATCCAAAAGATCAGATAACTTGTTCGATATGATATGGAATACAGTAAGTAAGGCATTTCAATCTTGGGCCAGTCTTCTCCCATTTATCTTCAATATTGTCGCTTTTGCACTTTTCATCAAGGTGAACGGAGGCATAACTTTCGGAGACAAGGAGAACCATTCGATTGACTTTCATGTGGTACAAGTATTCTATTGTTTTACTTTCATCAATCTTTTCACGTTTCCCACGTTTGCGTCCTGGAAACTAGTCAAGTACTACATTAATTTTCTTTACGACCATATGGTTTTGAATGTGATGCTAGCTCTTTTTATCAAAGTGATGATCGATAAGTTTACGGTGGTTCATCCATTTCTATTAGCCGACAACAGACATTACACATTTTATATATATAAACGGTTATTGAGCCACAAGCTTAGTCAAATTGCAACCATTCCGATTTATCACTTCTCCACTTGGAATATGATCAAAAGCTTTAACGTGGCAAGAGTTTTTCCAGTGATAAGCATTGCATATTTCGTTGCTGTTTGTCTTGTGTTGATCCCATCCCCATTATTTGAACCGAGATACTACATTGTACCTTTAATCATTTTCAAATTACTAACAAGAGGTTCCACTGGATTAAGAAACGTTTTTGAGTTTGTTTGGTTGAGTGCTATAAACGCCATAATTACCTACATTTTCCTTCATTATGAATTCAGATGGTCGAGTGAACCTGACGTGTTACAAAGGATAGTATGGTAATTACAAATATGTAGCTACCTGTTTTAAATAGAAGTCACATCATTATACACTGGTTCATTGCTTGTCATTAGGGGGTTTCAATTCATTCAAATGTTGAAGATTTTGACTGATATATTTATCCCGAGTGTCGACATTATCAATCTCTGGAATTGTTTTGTTCGTCGAGTATTTGAACTCCTTTATTAAGTCTCGCACTTCATCTGACGGTGATTCTTCCCGTTCAGCTTCACTGAGCCATTGTTGTACACATCTTTCTCTCAATACCGCCAAGTAAGACGATTCTTTCTTGGTATCTCGATCGCGATATATGAGATCACCGTTGCTACCCAACAAAAATTCATCGTCGTTAACTTTGTCTGATATCTTTATGCTCCAATTACCCATTTCCAATTCGTTGGCAAACATCAACAAGAAATCGCCCCAATTGTCCGCAATTTTGTACTTGGTGTCAAAGTCCCTTCCAAATAAAATCACTTGTCCCCATTTACCAGGACCATCTGACGGGGGAGACAAATCAATACCTATGTAGTTGCCCACCTCGTCTGTGACAATTGGAATCCACATCGGATGAGCAAAACACGTATGAATTGCGCCGGGTGGAATCGACCTTTGCTTTGGCATGTTCAGAAGATATCTCAAGGGCGTATCATTCTTCTGTGGTAGACTTGAAGTCAGAGCACTGAAGTTTTGTAGAGACTCACGAGACAGATTGCCGTAGGAGTATGACTTCTTGAACTGAGCCATGTCGTTGTTATGACTGACAGCCAATTTCGACAATTCATTGACTTTATCACTTTGTTTGATATGCATCATCTCTTCTCCTATGGCCTTGGCCACCTTCCGCCAATTCTCCGTTTCCGCTGTTATTTCGTCAAGAGGCATGAGCTTTAGCCCGTAAATTAGACCGCCAGACTGCGTATCAATAGTACCGAAGTTGGACTGTCCATCTGTCGTCTTGAAAAACTCCACTACGCAAAAGGGCAACTTTATGCCCAAATCCTTTTGGAAGTCCTTGATATCATTGCTTGTGCACTTATGCTGCAACGAGCTCCACAACTCGGGCATGTTCTTACCAAACCACAATTTGACATGCCTCCATGCTAAGCGGACCTCATGAACACCACTCACATCCTCCTTACCGAAATCGTCCCCTTCACTGCCACCTCCGCCGAGCGAGTGCGTAGAGTAACTGTTTTGCGAGAAAAGTAACGAGGCCTCTGACTCCGGGCCGTTCACCCGATTAAACGATTTCGTAGAATCGAAGTCTGAGTATTTATCGTGCGTACTGATGGCATAGATGAACTCGTTTACTTTCTGCACCCACTTCATTTCTACTCAAATTCTAGCACAGTTCACACTGTATGGGAAAGCAGAACTCAGATATGCCTACGGTATACCACAAACTACTGCTATGAAACAATTCAAAACAACAAAGCAAGAGTAAATGTGTGGAGGAGCGTTTTGAAAATAAATATTTCCGATGTTAGCAATCGCGTCATAGTCACCAACGGTAAAAATGCCGATTTTGACACCAAACGGCCAAAAAAGACGTTAGAGAGGCTAGTTGGCGCCGCCATGGCGCCTGGGTGGTCACAGAGTCTCATTTAAAGCACTCAAGAACGTTAATGGGCACGATAATACATAGTTAAATACGAGATTTCCCCCGGGCATGAAGTGCAAGCACTATTGAAAAGCGAATGCACGATAATCCGGGGCATTTCTATGGGAAGACCCAGCAAACAAACCAAATCCTGAAACAAATCTACAAACAACACTATGGACGAGACACAGTCAAGGAATACCCTTGAAGGTGCCCAGCATCATTCAAAGGGGCATCGTCCACCGGCTACCCAGAAAAGTCCGTCTCAAAACGAACACGGACCGACTCCGGGCCAGACTGGCGCCTGAACAGCAGACGACTAGGCGGTTTGATTTAATGGGCCAAGATCCGTTGGTAATCAAATTAAAGAAGAGATTCAAACTACCAGAGTTGAAAAATTGGTGAAGATATAGTTGAAGGCCGGGTAACAACTCCAGAATTTTGAAAGCACCGATGGCCTTGATAAGCTCAGGTAAACGAGTCTCGTGAGCGTTGCACAGAATTACGGATACCGGGGACACCTGGAAACAGCCCTACGTGCTGATAATTAGATGACATTGAATTGATAAGATACAAATATACAAAACGCTGAAGTATAAACCTATCTTTGCAAAATTTTTCGTTCAAGTTGATAAATTATTGTACTCCCCCAATAAACTAATATTTAGAAATTAGATTTTTACTCTATGAATAATTAGCAAATTACCAGTTTGAAGCGGCAGCCTCTTCAGCAGCAGGAGTAGCACCGGATTCAGCCCAGTCGACCTCCTCGGTCTCACCGTTCCACTCGGCCTCGGCATCGTTGACTTGGGTCTCCTCGGTCTCCTGGCCAGGCTTGGTCTCCTCAGCGGCGTTTTGCTCAATCTCTTCTGGGTCTCTGTAGAAATATAAATCTGGCATAACAGACCATTCGGTGGTTCTGTCTGGGATGATACCTCTCAATCTCAAGACTTCTCTAGCGAGCAACCACCAGATCAAACCGATGGAGTGCTTACCCTTGTTGTTACATGGAATAGAAATGTCGACGTATTCAGAAGGAGAGTCGACGTCAGACAAAGCGATAACTGGAATGTTGACGTAGGAGGCCTCCTTGATAGCTTGAGCATCGGTTCTTGGGTCGGTGACAATAACCAATCTTGGCTCCTTGAAGGAACGGGTGATGTAGTTAGTGAAGTTACCTGGGGTGAATCTACCAGCAATGGCAGTAGCACCGGTGTGTGCACCGAACTTCAAGACAGCTCTTTGACCGAAGGTTCTGGACGAAACAACGGCAACGTCAGAAGCGTTTGGAACAGCAGCAATGGTTCTTGCGGCCAAGACAAGCTTCTCCCAGGTCTTGCTGACGTCAATGACGTTGACACCATCTGGTCTGGTCTTGTAAACGTATGGCTTGTTGTGAACCTAGATTTGTTAGTAAAATGTACTTCATACTTTGAATCGCTTTGATCCGTGAAACATCGGCCGGTCAATGGCATGGGGCGTCTCGTTGTGTATTTGCGTCATGAGTTCGCAAGAGCTTTATCTGGCTGAGAATTTTTCCAAAAATCGTCCACTGCTAAAATCAACCCTGATCCACCATTGATACGGTCTTGAAGTCTCCGCATACATTCCGGGCCTACGAAACGCTCCGAAACGCAACCCTGACTGACAAGTCAAAAAATTCCAGTTCGTGAGTTGAATCTCACCTGGCGAGAATAACGACTCTCCATCCTCCAACATACTCCGTTCATCGAAATACAGCCTTCTCTTTTCCGCCGCTGCCACCCACTTCAACACTCTCCTAATGCAACATCGCGTGTCACCACAACACTGTGTCACCACAACACGCTCCACACCCAGCCTTTCAATGCTGATAATCAAACCTGAATACTTACTTGAACGTTCTTGGATCCCAAGTGGACGTTAGCAGCCAACAACAACTTAGCGTCTTCTGGAGTTAAATCAAATGAAACTGGTAATGACATATTGAACTACCTATCTTTACTTTTGCTTCAAGGATAAAATTGTCTAGCTAGTAAATCTGTGAAAAAAATCTATCGTCCTATAGAGCTGAAAATTTAATGAGAAAAGGTCGAAAATTTTTCTGAATAGCCACCTGCCTGTTTGGGGCAATGCGGCGCCCCATTCTCCGGCACCCACCACCGCTGGTTTTGTGGCATTGTTGGCGGTGTGCAGGCGCACAGGGCGTGCACCCTCGGGGGTGACTGGCAGTGGTGACAAACACGTGCACGCGGTAGCGCCTGCGGTTGCGCGCGTATGTGCACAGGGGTGGCAGAGACCGGTTTCTCGCTGTGCTGCCGCTGTGTATTCCTGCCGTGTAGGCGACCCAGCGGCGCGCCACACCGCAGCTCGCACTGGGGCGCACCGAACAGACGTCCCTGTGATAGGATGTGGGGGCGTCGTGGAGGCGCCGGGCTAGATCGACGGTCGCTGTCGTCGGCGAAGGGACCGTGCTCTCCGTAGGTGTGCACGGCGCCTCAGCGCCGTGCGCCCCTGTGGTGGCTGCGGTCCCCAGGGTCTACCGCGAGCCCGCTAGCGCCAGCCACACCCTTATCGGTCGCCAGCGTTCATATGGCCTATCGATCCCGGCTAGTCCACACTCGCAGCACAGTCCACACTCGCAGCACAGTCCACTATCGCAGCACAGTCCACACTCGTAGCACAGTCCAAACGTAGCCTACTGCGCACTACCACCATGCTCTTTTATCGTCGGTCCTGCCCACCGGGATCGTCGCATCAAAAGGGCAATACGAACAATCTTGGCCTTATCAAGACAGATGCGATTTGCATCAAAGTACTACACGAACGCACTGGCTTGCTGTGCACCCCCAGTCATATGCGGATCGACATACGGCCTCGCTACACTTTGCCACCGCCATGGGTGCATGGAGCGAGCGGGGGCCACCGACACTGAAGATCGATCCAGCACCGCTAACAGCGAATAGAACGCTTATATAGTAAGCAAGCAAGAATTTATATTTTTCATTTTCTTGCTGTGTATAGTGCATTTTCTATTTAGAAGTGTTTACAAGTGTTGCTTAGGAGCAGTGTTTGGCAAGTTTGGCAAGTTTGATAGAGTTTGATAGAGTTTGGCAGAGTTTGGCAGAGTTTGGCAGAGTTTGGAAGAGTTAGGAAGTGATTAAAAGAGCTTCGAAGTGTTTGAAAGAGCTTGCAAGTGTTTAGTAGACTTTGGTTGAGTTTGGTAGACTTGGTAGAGTTTGGTAGACTTGGTAGAGTTTGGTAGACTTGGTAGAGTTTGGTAGACTTGGTAGAGTTTGGTAAACTTGGTACTGATAGAGTCGCACAGCACTTGGCGTAGTTGTGGCACAATTGGACGGAGGATAATATCGTTATCGCTCGTCACAGTGTTGGTAGGTCGATATTGCACCTTCCGTTACAGATATAGGCTTTGAGGGCACCGGATAGGTCTTAGAGGCTAGAAGGGCTTATAACGGGCTTTTGAGCATGCCAGCATCCGAGGGATCTAGCAAGCGGGAGCTGAGCTTCGAAATAAGAGGTGGAGAGAGCGCCGTCAGAGGCGAGGAGGTGATTGTGGACGAACTGACGTACTTGGCTCAGGCTGCAGATAATGCGTACGAGGCGTTGGTGGACGACGACGATGTAAACGAGGACGTGATATGGCTCCGCGAGCAGCGGGCGCTCAACAAGTCCTTACATTGGTTGAAGAGACCGTCGTTGGCCATGATCTGCTTCGTCATCTTTATTTATGCGTTGTCGATGATAACTGGTGAGTCTGCTAGGCAGATTGTAACGTACAAGTTGGCTTGTAACTCGCTTATCTCGGGCGACCGTTCTCAAACGTGCGATCCAGCAGGGGTACAAGTGCTCCTTTCCAGTCTTGAGCAGGCATATTTATTAGTGATGACCATATCGGGCGTGATAGTATCTAGCATTTTCGGAAAGATGTCAGATCGATACGGCAGAAAACCATTCGTGGTGATAACTACAGGATTATCGCTTATGGGACGAGTTCTTAAGTTTTGTATATTATCTCGTTCGACTTATCTTCATTTCAAGCTACTAATTCTTGCAGAGATAGTGACCAATGCTTGCGGTGGAGTCGCCGTGTTTTTGTCATTGTGCAGTTGTTATATCGTTGACACTGTCGAAACTCACGAAAGAATTTACGCATTGGGTTTGAGTCTTGCTAGTGCTTTCATCGGAATGACTGTGGGTCCTGTAATTGGAGGTCTCTTGGTGGCTAAAGACAGCATTAAGAACATGAACCAGGCGAATCATTACAGTGATATATACGCCGACGAGTTCAAGCCGATAAAATGTGAATTAGTAATAGCGACACTTCTCTTTTTGACCGCTACTTTTGTTCTTCCGGAGTCTCGTTCAGAGAAGGCGAGGAAGAAGTCAAGGTCCGAGTCAATGAGCATGGAAATCGTACCAATGGCTGAAACTACATGGAGTCAAAGTATATTGGACAAGTTCAAGCTTTTCATTAGTCCCTTGTCAATCTTCAAGATACCGCCAAAGTCACTGGACAATAGAAGCCTCGCATTACTTCGCAAAGAGAGAATCTCTGTGGTACTTTTGGTGTCAATCATCTGCGTTCTCTCTACGTTGAGCATCGCGGTAGGTGTAATTACCATGTTATATGGAATATACCAATTCCTGTGGACCCAAAGAGAATTGAGCCTTCTTCTTACAATCGGCGGTGCTACGAGGGCAGTTGTACTAATCATCTTGTCCCCCATCCTCATCCATAAGGTGTTTGAGGGAATTTTCAAGTTCAAGATAATGAAAAAGGAACTCGATATGGTCGATTTTGGAATGATTGTCCTGGCACTTATATGTGAGGGAGTAGGTTTCTTCATGGCAGGTGCCTCGACTACAACACCGGTATTCCTTTCGTCTTCGGTTCTCCTTGCCTTGGGGTCGTTCGCTTTGCCTTCCTTGAACTCTGCGGTTATCAAGTTCTACCCAGAGTCGAAGACAGGTGAGGTTTTCGGCGCCATTTCGCTTCTCCGCAATTTGAGTCAGTTGTTCACACCAACAATCTTCCTCTCTATCTACAAATATGCATTGACTAACTACAATATGCCGCAGATAATCTTTTACTTCTTCGGCTTTCTTTTCATGGTGGCAGTTGTTTTGATGCTAGCAGTGAAGAGAATCTTGAATGTGTCTAGGGACTCCGAACCACGTGTGATCACAAGGTCGAACTCTTATGCGTCAATGGCAGCTGGAGAGGTCGATCCGCTTGCGCTGTTTCAAGATGAACAACCAAATCCGATGTCATTATCGAACGACGAGCAACTGAAAAGCAGGCTGAGTATTTCCGAACTTCACAGAAAGAACAGCTTCGTCTACAGGGATAGAAACCAGTCGGTTCCTGACGTTTAAGGTGCTAAAGCCATCACTTCTTTCAATTCTTCAAGATTTTAATTTTTGTGTGACATATATAATATCAGTATTCATCTTACTGTAGATTTCTAGGTTTCTATATCAAATCAGTAGTATCGTAAATTCCATGGGTCAAGAAGGTGATCTCGATTTCACTCTACATGCATACTGACAACACTTACCACTTGCTTGACTATAGTACTATCGACTACGCGGATCAAACACTTTTGCTAAGTCGGTCAATTAAGGCACTTATAGCACTAGGAACAGCATATATAGTGATTGCCTATACCGTTAACAAATTCGTGGTGGAGACGTACTTGCAGAGTCAGTGTTCTAGCAACAAGCGAGAAGACTGTTATTTGGACATTGATACCAGTAGTTCTGTGAGAGGCTCAGATTTGTCTGAATCCTCGGAGTACGATAGTGAAGGACAAGACACAGTGTCACTTTTGGGTACTCACAACTTCTATCAGAACTTGAACAACAGCTCGCAGTATCTCAGGAGAGACAGCTTCTCTCAATGAGAAACGAAGTCTATTTCCCTGATGATTGCGTCAAGATTCTTGCAAGAAGCAAGAATCGCAAGAAGCGTTTCTACATGATCGGCTACAAATTGATAGACATCTGTATTGTAGTGCAGTTGCTCGAGAATGAGGAGTGCCAGTATTTGAAGAATCTGTCTGTGGATTTGGGGGAGCTCGAAGTCATAGGAGTAGTGAATGGGGAGGGTGAAGGCTTGCAGCTCGAGTTCGTGGACAACTTCAAATACCCCATCGTCAAGTCCAATGGCGTGTACTCTATCATCCTCTTTGTTCCTCCAGATTTCAAGAATTTAGAATACTTCACTATAGAGCCAATTCTTCTTCAATCAACGGGAGAGGAGATTTCTGAGGACGTCGAATTGGGTGCTCAATTGATGAACTTTCAGCCTCTTCGGGTGGACAAAGGGCAGCATATTATTTCAGATGACATAGTTCTTGATAAACTCAATCAAATCTTAAAGACAAGATTATTCATACACAAGTTTTTAGCTTGTGCAAGATCTGATCAGAGTAGAGATTTCACGAAAATTAGACTATTCGAATATATAAGGCACTGTATCTTTGAAGTGCTTTTATTCGTTATAGTCATTATACAAAAATTTTGCATATTTTTTATCTGGCTTTTGAATCACGAGGCATACGGTACTAGCCTATTGAAATGCTCGCATGTTTTAAGACAGACGGACTTGAGGTTGAAACAAATCAACTACTTTCCCATTCAATTCTTGTGTTATTATGATAAAAGCATCTTGTACGAAGACTCAATTTTGTTGAAAGAGTTGAAGCTCCCAATTTTCAACTCCAACTTGAATATTAACAACTCAAATTATATCAACTTTTACAATTCAATCTGGATCATTGTGAACGACGTTCTTTTAGGTGTTACGATGTACAAATTGCTTATTGCAAACGCAAGCACAGTACTTCAACTTGTCAAGGACAATTTCGTAGGAAAGTTACTATTCGACGATCTATTCAAAATCATATCCTGGGTTTCGTTCAACCATCCAGCGGGGTTCAAGCTCAACAATGAGCTTGGTCTGTTCGTCGGTGATCTTTTCCTCTGGAGTTTGAAGTTTTGGAAATTTTTCATCAAGGATTTGGCTGACACAAATATAGCCATCGAGTTAAACCAGAAACTTATGATATTGTCTTCTGTGGGATTGAAGACATTGTGCTACTGTGGGTTCACCTTTTTTTTGGCACTAATCATAGATTTTTTAAAGGTGGTGACTTTCCACATATATGGATTTTATTTTGCATCAACAAGGATATACAAACGTCAAATCGACATTATAAAATCGTTGCTCCAGCTTTTCAGGGGAAAGAAATACAACGTTCTACGTAACAGAATCGACATTCTAGAAACGTATGCCAGCAAAGGTGACTTTTTCGAGATCGATAGATTGTTGCTAGGAACGCTCTTGTTCATGATCTTGATATTTCTTCTTCCCACTGTATTTGCATTCTACATCATGTTCTTTTTGCAACGTTTGGTGTTATTGATATCACTCAACTTCCTCGAGAACATCACTATATTCATCAACTTTATGCCACTATTCGTTGTTTTATTGAAGCTCAAGAACTCAAAGAGACTCCAGGGTGGTATCAATATTCAGTATCTCCTGTCTCATTCCAAGACAAGCTACTTGAAACTTTCAAACAAATCCATAAGTTACAAGGAAATATTCGAAAGCTTCTTCAAGCTATTCAAGAATTCCAAGAACTTCAAGACGTCTCTTTTGAGCTTTTTCTTGATTGGTGAGTTGATCTCAATGAAGTACAACCATGATTTGAAATTTCGTTATTTGATGTTGCCTATGAATTACCATAAAACCATAGAAATTTGGAGGTTTTTCAAAAAGTAGTTCAATTGTGCCTGTGTTGGACGCCGGGTAGCTGAAGTTACCTACTTGTATAGATACACCTTTGTATAAATCAACGGGGGCTCGCTATAGTAAAGGCCGATTGTGTTTTGTGTAACTTGATAAAGTAGACTTATGTTTGAGAAATCTTATTCCTAAAGACTTAGTACAACGGATCTAGTCATGAAAAGGAATGGTCTTCACGGTGTGGGGCCACTTTCAAGAATGGTTCACCGTGCATCATCGAGCAAGAGTGAGAATGTTATATTGGCTGACGCTTTGAATTTGTTGTCACCATCTAAGAATAGCAATAATCCATCCAACTATAAGCCATCGCTCTTCAAATCGCTAACAAGGGGCCCAGTATCGGAGCAAGAGATCAAAATAAAGGAGGGGAAATTCAGCTTGCCCGAGAAATACAACTCTGCCGTCTACGTGGATAACCTATTGTCAGGCATCAAATCGAGTATATTGAACACAATGGATTTGAGGATATTGGAAATGAAGGGCAAGAAGTTGACAAACTACCTCAGAGAGTTGGCTGACGAGGAGAAGTTGGAGCAAATAACCGAATTCCTTTACTATCATGACCAGCTAACGTTCTCTTTGTTCGCCAACATACTATTGAACAAACATTTGAAGGATCTTTCCAAGCTACCTTTCGATATACACAACACCCACCAAGCTAGCCATTTGAAGTGGAGCGAAATCAGTCATATACACAAGGATATTCTTTTGATGAGGAAATTCAGCAGTTTGAAGAAACCTTTGATGGTGATCAAAAACTTAAAAAACAACTTTGATAAGCACTACTTCCCCATGATAAAGCAGGGAAAATTATCGCCATTCTACGAGCGGGTAGTCTGGAAGTTTTACTTCGATAATATCAAGCAGTATTCGGAGATGCATTACATGGATGAGCTCAACAACGTAAAATCCTCAGTACTTATATGGGAAAGTTCGTTAGAGAACAATCACGACATCGCCAACTACATAATGAAAATCCACGAGAAAGACCTCAATGTCCTTCAAATGTGCTTGTTTAAAGTTTGCGCTAGCAAGGCATTCCAAAGTCATATTTTGCAAGAGCTAGAACAATCCCATCATTCGAGACTTCTTTCTAAGTTGAAGAGGCTATCTATTAAATACAAACTGTACGCCTTAGAGGTATCGACAGACAACGAAACTGAGAAACTCACGCTATACTCCTTCATCAGTCTGTTGGGAAGTGTGATAAATGACGAAATGACGAAACACGACTTGACAGATCCTTCACTTCAAGACGCAATAAACGATCTCAAAGTATCTAGAGAAACGATTCTCATGAAAGCGGGTATACTACGAAATATACTGGAGTGGGACGAAGCATCCATAGACATTAGCAAACAGTATAATTGAGTGTAAGTAGAATATAGACAGTATATGCATTCGAGTACAATATATATATATATATATATATCGATCACTCTATAATAGTAGTCTTCTGATATTACAAGAAGTATGAAGGTAGTGACAGATAAAGGCGTGACAACATACTTGGACAAGAACTTGAACAAAGCGTCGATACTCGAGAAGCTTCAACCAGCCCTTCTCAAAAGCTTAAATACCTACAGACAAAATCCGGATGAATATGTGCCTCATCGTACGGTGAAGGCATCGAACAACGATGCATCTGACACCGTACATCTATTTATGCCTTGTACAGCACCCAATGAGGTCGGATTGAAGGTGATAAGTGGAGGTCCTGGTAATAACAGCAAGGGACTTGGATTTCAAGGGTGCACTTTGATCATGGATGAGATCACAGGTGCTGTGAAAGGTGTTGTTAATGCAAAAAACTTGACGGCTTTTAGGACAGCGTTGGCCAGCTCTCTCGCACTCACGAAGGTGATTCCTCCCGGGACGAAGATCTTGCCTCAGATGAGCGTAATTGGGGTGGGGCCTCAAGCAGTATGGCATATCAAAATGGGTCTTGCTTTATATGAGGAGATAGAGCAAGTCAATATCGTTAACAGGTCATTGGAAAACGCAGAGAAGCTTGCAGAAAAGCTAAGCGGCCTTCACCCTTCAAAGAAGTTCAATGCCTTGCTGTATGGGGAGAGAATCGCCGCAACTGACATAAAGAATGCTGTACTCAACAGTTCCCTAATTTTTGGATGCTCCCCGTCTACATCACCGGTGATTATGGGTGACTATGTCAACAGTGATCCCAAGTTTCCGGTCTTCATATCTCTCATAGGATCATACAAGCCCCACATGATAGAATTAGAAGCGGACTTCATATCGAAGGAATTCCTCAAGAAAGGCACCAAGATTCTAGTGGACTCCAAACTGCATACTTTGGCCGAGGCAGGAGAACTCATACAGACGAGCTGCACACCATCAGATCTTATGGAGGTGGCAGAAGCCCTTGAACTGGGGACCCCAAGAGAGGTTATAGTGACAGAATCTAATATCTCTCTACAAAAGATC
The DNA here is from genome assembly GCA_031081905.1 of Debaryomycetaceae sp. ZIM 2471. Lineage (NCBI taxonomy): Eukaryota > Fungi > Ascomycota > Pichiomycetes > Serinales > Debaryomycetaceae > Debaryomycetaceae sp. ZIM 2471. The sequence goes on along the minus strand of JARYTF010000009.1, from coordinate 308,635 downwards.
GTAGGTTTGTCAATTATGGACATATCGACCGCCAAGTTGATTGTAGAGGATCCTGAGAGCGAGGCAATTGATATAGAAGACTTTTAATCACTACAAATATCTCCATTACAACCTTAAATACTCAAAAAATGTTTCTTCACTGTTATCAACTTTTGTGGCTTATCGATATCTCGAGATTCTTTTTGGAACTATCTCTTTTTCTTTGAACACCGCTGTTCTATAGCTTGAAGTAGGTAAATTATAGACATGAACGAAGAGAAGGGAGCACTACTAGACGGAAACTATTCCACTGATGCTCTTGATTGCAGAAAGTGGAAAAAGAGGGACTTTTGGAGAAAAGCTTTCCATGTCCCCGTGGCCATATTGATTATGTATTTGGTTTTCTGGGCCAAGCCAACCAACTCTAAGAGCACAAGTGGCAAGAAGAACGTGATTTTCATGGTAACTGATGGCATGGGGCCTGCCTCTTTGTCTTTGGCTCGGTCGTTTAGACAGCACAGAGATGATCTTTCTATCAACGATATACTCGAGTTAGACCAATATTTGATTGGCAGCTCCAGGACACTCTCCAACTCTTCATTGATAACGGATTCTGCGGCTGGAGCTACGGCATTCTCGTGTGCTCTCAAGTCTCACAACGGTGCTATCGGGGTGGACCCTGAATTTCAGCCGTGTGGAACTATTATGGAGGCTCTTAAGCTACAAGGGTATATGACAGGCTTAGTGGTGACTACAAGAATCACGGATGCCACTCCAGCAGCCTTCAGCTCCCATGCAGACTACAGGTTCCAGGAAGATCTCATCGCAAGACAACAGCTTGGAGAGTATCCTCTCGGAAGAATGGTTGATTTGATTATTGGAGGTGGAAGATGTCACTTCTATCCCAATTCTATTAAGGGAGGATGCCGTGTGGATGATCGTAACTTGATAGAAGAGGTGAAGAAAAACAACTCTTGGTCATATGTGGGTAACAGAGAGGAGTTCGATGCTTTAGATGAGGGAAAAAATGTGTCGTTTCCACTCTTGGCTCTTTTGGCAGATACAGATATCCCTTACGACATTGACAGGGACTCAAAAGAATACCCATCTTTGAAGGAGCAAGTCAAAGTTGCTTTGACTGCTCTTGAAGAAGCAACGAAGGATTCAGACGAAGGATTTTTTTTGCTCATTGAAGGATCCAGAATTGATCACGCTGGCCATCACAATGACCCAGCTGCACAAGTTAGGGAGGTTTTAGCTTATGACGAAGCATTCAAAGAAGTTTTAAAGTTCATAGATGAAACAGCAACTGACACTGTTGCAATCTCTACTTCGGACCATGAAACAGGAGGATTAGTCACTGCTAGACAAGTTAATGAAAATTATCCACAATATCTCTGGTATCCTCAAGTTCTACTTAACTCCAAGCATTCAGGTGAGTTCTTAACCCAAAAGGTTCTTCAGATTAAAAACGAGGTAAAAGCAGATCAATTGGAGAAACGTATTATCGATGAAGTCATCAAAGAAGACATGGGTATCATTGACCATACAGAAAAGGAGGTCCAACTCATCAAGGATACCATCAACAATCCAGGTAAACTTCTCTACGTGTTGAACAATATGGTGTCTGTTAGATCCCAAACTGGATGGACCACTCATGGTCACTCAGCAGTGGACGTCAACATTTATGCTGCAACAAATTCTGAGTCCATCAGATCTAAGCTTTTATCACCAAGAGAGAATGTTGGCTTATTGGGAAACCATGAGAATATCGAAATAGGTAAATTTATGGAGTCAATTACTGGTGTGGATTTATCAGCGGTAACGGAAATGATTAAAGGAACAGACCATAGGTCCAGGATCACCAAACAATCTGTTGGACTGGCCGATGAGCTACATGCAAATGCATATTAGACGATAGGTCCAGGATCACCAAACAATCTGTTGGACTGGCCGATGAGCTACATGCAAATGCATATCAGACGATAGGTACTAATCTTTTGGTTGAACGCACTTACCAGTTACGAAACATAACTTTGATTAGCAAAAATATCTTAAATTATTATTATAACCTTGATTATCGTTTTTCATCTATAAATGCGTTGTACAGAGCTGGGCAAGAGTTGAACATTTCTTCAATCTTCGGCGTGAGAAATGGTATAGTCTTCCCTACAAAGTTTTCCTCTTAAGGCCTTTCCGTACTTGTAGAAGCTGAATGGTATTGCAATCATGGCGAGTGAAATAAATGCCAACAACCAGCTAGCCCATTGGAGACCCAATCTATGATACATTTGGGTGATAAATAATGGGAATGCAGCACCGCCAGCACTTCTTAAGAAGACTTTGGTTGCCAAAGCTGAGGCTGCGTACTTGGCGTATGTGTCAATGATGTAGTTGTTAAGGGAGTAGTAGATCAACACCATTCCATAGCCAAAGGCTATACCTGACGATGCTGGTCCCACCCATATTATATGCTTGTAAGAAGTTGCACCCAAAATAAATAGTGCGATGCAAGGGAAAGGAGATCCAATCAATGCACCTATCAATCTGTCTTCTGGTTCTGGTTTTCTGAGTTTGCAGAGCCTCGTGTAACGACGTTCAAGGATTGGTGTGGTACTAAGTGCTAGGAACGCTCCAATCAAAATTGGGACCAACATCAACCCAACCTTATCGTCCTCGTATCCATACAACTCGTTGAATATAACTGGATATGCAAAGAAGAAGGCATAGAGCAAAGAGTAAATCAATGCAACGAAACCACAGATCAAGACCAACACGGGCTCCTCCACAATGAATCTCAATGGTCTGTAGAGACAATCATTCAACATTTCTGAAAAAGTCATGGGCGACACTTCCTGTTCTGTCATGATCTTTGGATTGCCTGTCTCCTTTCTCATCTTCTGAGCTCTTTTCTTCAAGATCACTGGTGCAAATGTTTCCGGCAAACTGCTAATGATGATCCACATTACCCCAGCAAAGGCCATATTGACCCATACCATCATTTCGTACCTTCCAGTTCCGACACTGACGAATCCATTCACAACACCCCCAAAGACCGGACCGCTATAGGGCGCAAACAGAAAGAAAGCTATTGCTAGTGACCTTGTCTCTCTATGCACATCAACGATGCTGGCCCCAATGTTCGTCAAAGCTGATGACGAGAACACTCCACAGAAGAAACGGCATATCAAGAGAGTCTCGATATTTTTGGCTACACCACAGGGCACCTGGAACAAGACGTACAAGCCGTATGAGATGATATACACAGGTCTTCTCCCAATCTGCTCCGACAACGGTGCCCACAATAGTGGCCCAACGCTGAAACCAAGCACCATCAATGATACACTCAAGGTGGACACCTCCGTCGACACCCCGAATCTCTCATCTATGGTGCCTAGACCACCAGACAAACAGGAAGACCCGTATGCGGCGCTGATCACGAACACAGAGTAGATGAAGGTGAGGAACCACTTGTACCACATGGGCCAGTTCTGTGGATTCGAAGGGTCGTTTCTCAAAAAGGTGACAAACTGTATCTCAGGGTCCAATGACTTTTCCTCGCTGGTGGACTCCTCTGGAGAGAGCTGACCTGCCACGTCTTCCGGCGACTGCAAGCGCTGTGACCTGCTTCTCACTCTTCCCAAAGACTGCAAGGTCTCCATCTTTACCAACCCTGTCCCCGTCTCCAACGTATACTCCTCTGGGAATATTGGGTTGTCCACCGGCAAGTGCGCAAGCCCTTGCATGGGCACTTCGCTGGACATCCCCAAGTCATGCAACGACTTCGACGTCTCTGTCTTGTGGATCTGGAGCGACCCATCTTCGCGCTCGCTGTGTTCTGGCACCACTCCAGATGCTATAGATTGCTCATCGCCCTGTCCTCCCTGGGTATACCTGTTGGGCGCACATGCCTCCAAATCCTTAGAATGGTACGAACCATTCGAACTATCAAAAGACATGCTGTTAAACAAACAATGTCTTTCACTCAGGCTACTGGTGCCGAAATACACCCATTTATAGTCATCCAATGACCGAGTCAATCATTTACCGGACAACACCAGGCGTTATATGAGTCTTTGGAACCTATTTTGCAGCTTATCCATGATTTATCCGGTTTCGAGACCACACCGGCCATATTCCGGTCCGCTTTAGTATGTGCGGCACGTGTAACGCCTGATTTTCCGGCTATTCTTCGGATCAATACTGCTTGGTTCCACAATCTGGACCGGCAGAGCTAAAACCACGCGGAAAGGCCTGACAATAGTAACGGAGCTCAGCTACGCTGAGGGTAGCTGAAAGCAGCTCTCGTACTCCGGCAGTGGTGCAGCGACCGCTGATCCGGAGCAACAGTACGGTTTAACCGTTTGAAAAAGCTGCGGCGCAGGGAGATGCTGGGCGATTGCTACTGGCGTGTGCGAAGGATGACTGGACTTGCGGGCGTAGGAGCCACAACCGCAGGACCGTGAGTCCCTCGTAAGGAGGCCGGAAGATAGCCAGAGTATACCTTGGAAGATCTGCTGAACGTCGTTAGATGTCGCTGAAGAGATGGAGTCGAGAATCGGTACCCAGATTGTGTGCGACTGCGAAATCTGGAGGCGATGGCAGATAAGCGACAGGGAGTAATGGGTTCTGGGTGAGTGTGGGGATCCGTGGATCCGTGGATATGTGGATGTTGGGATGTAGATGTTAAGGGTACCTACGGTGGTGGCTGCAGTGGTGTATTTGTATTGAATGCTATGGGCGAATTAGTCTATATGGCCAAAGATTGTAGCTTCTTGACGGCGTCGAGATTGTATAGCTTCTTGTTGCTCTGGATCGGGGTGTAGGGGTGTTCCAACGAGTGCTCGTAGCACTCAAGTATGGCGCTCTTGACGTTTTCGACGCTCTGCTGCGACAATTGGAAATGGAATGCTATTCTGCCTCCCATCAACTTGACGTTGTACTTCTGGCCGATCTCCGCAAGAAGCCTGTCGTCCATTTTGTTGGCAACCAAGTCGATGAAGACGAAGTTGGTGTCTACCGGGGACTCGAGTGCGATGTTGTGTTCCTTGCACATTTGTGCAACCTGCTTGGCGTAGCCGTGAGACTTTTTCAACTTGGAAAAGTTCTGGTCGATGGCCGCAATGGCCATCGACGTAACTATACCCGCCTGTCTCACACCACCTCCGTTCTGTTTCTTGAAGTGGTTTGCCTTCTCGATAAATGCGGACTCACCGACCAAAATGGATCCCATGGGTGCCCCGAGCGATTTGGACAAGCATAGCGATACCGAATCAAAATGGGAACAGTACTCTTTGATCAGGATCCCAGTCTCGGCGGCCGCGTTCCACAACCTGGCACCGTCAAGGTGCAACTTGATGTTCTCCTGTTGCGCAAAGGCTGATATTCGGCGTATCTCGTCAATAGGCATTATTATCCCGTGGAGGGTATTCTCAAGCGAGATGACTTTGGTGGGTGCAGCATGGATGTCGCCCTGATCGGGCGTATAGTTCTCAATTATGTCCTCGAGGGTCAAATAGTCGCCGCTCGACGGCTTCACAGGGTGTACCATGGCTTGCGACAACGTGGCTAAACCCCCAGCTTCGTGTAGGTATACGTGCGCTCTGTGGTCGCAGAGAATGCTATATGGTGGTTGAATCAAGTTGGCCCTCAATCCCACCTGATTTGAAAGGGTCCCGCTCACACAGAACAATGCTGACTCCTTTCCCGTCATCTCCGCCATCTTCTGCTCCAATTCAAGCGTAATCCTGTCTTCCTTGTACACCGAATCCCCATATGTACTGGTGCGCATGCCATGCTCTAGCATGGCTTTAGTAGGCACTGTGAACGTATCGCTCCGAAATTCATTGAACGTAGCGAATTGCTCCTCCTCGTCTGTTGTCATGTTTATCTCTACACTAATCTGTGTTTTTGGAAGAATTTATGCTTATGGCAAGAGGGCTGGATATATTTGCTATATGAAGACTTTGCCGTTAGCGTATCAAAAGAAATAAAATTCCAATAGGAAAAGAAATGTCTTACGAAAATCGATAGAGGCCCGTGGATATATACTAAACTGCTCACGATGCATTGTGGTCTCCACCTCACACCTTATGTGCACATAGAGGAGCTTGTTAGGCACCGATCTTTCCGTAAATAATCGATATTTGCTCTGCTCATCAGCTTATTGCAAAAAAAATTTCAGATTTGTGTGTATGCCGCAACAGTAGCTATAATTGCCGTTCGGGTTGACATCCGTCAGTTACCGTTTACAGGGTTCGTGGATGGAAGCGAATACTAGGGTACCGTGTAGCCTTGTATACAGCACATACGAGAGGTGTTGGAGTGTCAAAATAATCAGATTCGGTCCTGATCTCAGCTCGCTGTTCAGCAGCCTGGAAGCAAACTGGGGCAAAGAACAGCACTGGACTGAATTGTAGGACACTGAAGGGCATTGGCGGGGAAGATGCTGTAGATAGTAGGTTGAGGAATTTTTCAGGGTTGGTCGAGAAATCTCTGTATGTGTACCTACTCTAATGGGGGTGGTGGTTGCACTCGCTGGATATGAGAGTAGATTTCCACGCACAGGGGAGTAGAATGAGCTGATGGATAATGTGAATAAAAATTTGAACGCATACTATCGCTAGCCAGAGGGGCGACGAATATACTTGGCGCTCGAGACCTCGAGTCTCTGATTAGTCTGTCAAAAACCAGATATGCATATTTCATTAGCTATAAACGTGAAGAAAGCCGTAAGGTGATTGCAAAATTAGAAAAATGATCCATCGATACCCGAAAAGCTGTGGCGAGTGTGCTTCTTCGGGCCTTCCACTTCACAGGGGTTTAAAGTAGGAACAAGGGGTGCTCGGTTATGGATGAATATGTCAATGTTTGGGTAATTATGTAGTGTGGTGATTTATGAGTCTGTGCTGCGGAGACGGGTTGAGTTGAATAAGAGAGTGCCCTATAAAGCATTTGAACTGTTCTGTCGCGGACGCCGGTAAAGCGGGGAAGCGTGAGATGGTGGTGAGTTAATGATGCCACCGTTTGCGATCGTGGGTGCTTGTTGGGCGTCTGTCCCAGAGGAAGCATATAATGATGCAGAATGGCTCATATTCACGCTGGGGGAGGAATTATTGACATGCATAGGCTGCTCGATCAGATGGGTCAGATTTGAGTTGTCCAAGTTCATTATAGGTTGAAAGTTGACGCCGATGTTGAAATTGTAGTTGGATAAGTTGTCATTACGCCATATCTGGCTATTGGAATTCGTAGAGAGGTTTCGGGTATGCATTGCACTGTCGTTCCAAAGCGTATTGGTCATTGGAAAAGTACTGGATACATTAGACATCTGACTCGAACTTTGGCCTAAGGAAACCGAGCTCGGGACACGTTGGTCGTTCGATAATGGAGGTGAGTCAAGATTGACATGTCTAAGACCCGTGTCAAACATTGGGGGACTAAGATCGTCATTCAAATTCTGCATTCCAACGTACTGCGATAGCAAGTCTGATCCTTGTGACACTGGGATGTTGGGCAGCCACACATTGTGGTTTAACGATGTAGAAGTCAACATGGGCGACTGAATTCCATATAAGTGATCGTTTGTGAGGATCGGTTGATTGGTTGATTCCTGAACCTGAGCAGGAGTTACGTTCACATATGGTCCCTCCAAAAGGGGCGAATCGAAACTGTTATCAGTTTTGTAGACCGGGGTATCGAATGGAAAACCTGGCAATGGAGCTGGATTGGACTTTAAATAGGTTTGCATTAATCCGCTATCCATTGACGTTTGTTTTTCTGCGGTTCCTTGATCCTCCTGATTTTCACTAGCATATATGTTGCTATAATTGTCAGTCCAGGCTTCTTCAGATGCTTTCCTATCTGAGTTGGAATTGGGTGGCGACGCACTTGAAGAGTTGGAGTATTTCTTGTATCGAGTCTTGGGCAAGGCGTTGCCATAACCACCAAACTCGATACTTGCTTGATACTCGGTCAACTTGTTGGGATGATAGCTCCGGTCTTTATTAGACTTGGCAATCTCTAAGGAATGTTGTATAGATAAGTACTTTCTAATCTCTGCTCTATAAGTTTCCTTCCATTCACTCTCACACGTTTGATAATTACTGATCTCAGCAAATATCTCGGCTCTCCAAGTTGGGATCATTTGGATAATTTTATCCAAAACCTCGTAACTGGATTTGTTGAGTGATCCATCTTTATGGAACAAAGGCTCCGAATTCAATTCATCTATGAGTGATTTTACCTGATTAATCAACGTGATACATTCCCTCTTTTCTAGAGTCAAGCCTTTTATTCTGGATTCAATTGCAATCGTCTCTTTTCTTGTATTTTCAAGGTTATGCTCATACTTGATCGCATCCTTATTTATCTTTTGTTTCTCATTTGATGCATTACTTATTAAATTATTGTTTCTTTCTTTCAATTTACGGATTTTCTTGTCATAATCAGAAAGCTTTGACTCATAGATTCCAAAAGAGTTCTCAACTGCTCTAATCTGACTGAGAAGTTTCAGTTTTTGAAATGATAACTTGTCCTTGCGCTTTTCCATATCCTTCATGTTATGCGCCTTTCTCATTTTGCTATCGTTCTCCTCCTCATACTCTTGCTTATATCTTGCCAACTGTTGCTTCAAAGAATCTGTTTCATTCTCTACATTCTCAGCATACAGCTTGAACTCAGGCCTCAATCGATTCAACTCTCTCTGGAAGTAAACCAAGTACTCATTCAAGACGTCTGCATCGTCGATCTTTTTGATCTCCTCGTTGCTCACAGACAGAATCCCTTCGGAAATAGAAACTTTTCGCTTAACCTCTTCCTCATCACCGGGAGGCAAAGTGTTGCCGTCTTCTCCTAGCAAAGTATGTATGCTTAAATCTTTTTCCGGCAACGTTCGAAGATATACTGTCTTGGATTCAGATCGGAAGCTTGTCAAGACGTTCACAGCCAAAACTCTGATGCTATACGCCGTATCAATGTTTAAGTTCTCTAGCTTGCATGACGAAGCTGTCACAGTAGCAGCTATTTTCTAGTTAGTATTTTGCTTCACCAAACAACACTTTAAAATTGCCACTTACCTTCTATCCCGTTTAGCAATATAACATAGTATAGTTTTTCATTGACACCGGCCTCTATGTCCCAATGCAAAATTACTGACTGCCTTTCTATGGCATCTATACATATATTTGGTGAATATGGAATTTCAAGATGAAGATTTTCGATCAACTCTTCCACTGGTGTTTGCAACACTCGATAGCAACGATACATAAGCCAGCATATTGAAGGAACTAGCGTCACCAACACTTCTATCATTTGACCCGAGGATACCTCTATATCTGTCACCGCTGCTTCAAATGCCTACAATTATAATGCTATGAACATTGAAAGATGTTTCTAAATCAAAATTTCACCTCTAACGATTATCACGTGATGCTGTCAAAACTTGGCTTTATAACGGCGACGTTCTTTTTATTCAAGGGAGCGTATATCATGGACTACTCTTGCAGTTCCTCGTCATGAAGCTGGAGGTTGGAATGCTGGTCGTTATTCGCGAGAAAACATGCGACCAAAAGTGAAGCGTTGAATAATCCCAAGAGGAAAAATGGACCTACAATCCAATGGTCGCTCCAGGTTCCACCTACTTTCGAGATGATGAGGATTCCCACAGCACCCGAAAGGTTGTATAGACCACTCAAGGAACCGATGTTATTCTCGGAGTCGATGGAGCTAAGCATACTCATACTTGTGACAATAAGACCTATTTGGGACGCACCAAGTAGACTGGCGAGAAGGAAACACGAGACGGACTTGGGATTGTAGACATCGTACACTAGGTCGGCAATGCATAATCCAAAGCATCCAACGGAACCGAACACTGCTGAGACAAGGAGTGATCCGATGTGACCGAATCGCGAATCAACGATGACAGCCCAAAACGGGGCCGAGAAAAGAGCTACTGTTTGGGCAACGCCGTTTAAAATAGCAGCGAAAATGTAACCTTCGTGGCAGTTTTGCTTAGAGGGGTTCCCTGGGACACTATCTGCTGTTTGACATAAGCCAGATTTCTGATAGAAACTGTAAACAAGAAGTGGGATGAACACCGAAGTTGAGACTGTAGTAGCACGAGCGACAAATCCACCCATATATGCGTATTTCACCTTCTTATCCTTTTTTGAAAGCTTGAAACCAGCCACCAACAACTGGAAATACGAATCCCGTTGGATACCATCATTTATTCCTTTGGTATTGTAGAGAAAGACGGCTAGCACGAAAGACATGAATACCGCAAAATATGCAACAAGTTTATAAGACTCCTGGAGTGACTCTTTCATGGTGAGTTCTGAGTGACGGTTCGAAATACTCACCGGAAGCGTCAAGAAAAATGATACAGCAAAAATGGCTCCCATGCCTGTAGATATACCCATGATAGCGGATAACTTGCCATTCTTTGCATTACTGATAGGTGCAGCATCCTGCCCTACGTCATTTCTCCAAAATAAAAACTTCTTGAAAGTGAAATCTGAAAAGGTCAATTCCGAGAGTAGCACTGTTACCATACTCATTATACTTGTCACTCCGACAGCAAACACGGATCTGAAAAATAGCAAATCGGGTACGATATTGGAAGCGAACTTGCTGTATCCCACCAACGCTATCGCAAGCACCCAAAAGCCCCCTACCTCGATGGCCTTGGAGCCGCCCACAGGAGAATTGAGTCGATTGATCTTGTCATTCAACGTCCCCACCAAAGGTGCTGTTATCATAGAAGCAATCTCATCAGTCAATCCAAGTGTTCCGATGACATTTCCGATTCTTTCGTTCTTGACGCCAATGACCTCATTCAAGTAAAAAGGCTGGGTAGATGTCAAAAACACAACAGCAGCGATACAGGAAAAGCCAGTCAAACAGAATGCAACAAGGTTCAAAGGTGTGTAGTTCAAGTTCATGGTCTTTTTGTCTTTACTAGACCCTTTTAGGATGAAAGCACTATTTATGATATCGGAATAGATCACATGACAATGGATCTTGGTGCTAATCGTACAGTATGTCCTGATGTATGTCTGTGGAGGGGAACCGTGTGTTTAGTCGTATCGTCCTTCAAGTTAAGACTTATTTTGTCCCAACGTTCTTCGAATACAACATACTATTGAACGACAGGCAGACTTGGGGTAAAGCTACGACAATATGTACATACAATCAACACGTGACCATACCGTTAATATACCACCGGAAAGTACATTGACTATGGACGATGACACGTGCATATAAGTTACGGTCAACATCGTTTTTTCGGACTGCGTAAGTATTATTGTAGAGCTTTATAGCAGTTGCGAAATGGAAACTTCTCTCTATATTTCCAGTATATTGCTGATGTTGGCTAAAGAAAGGCTCGTGAGAAATGCGTGTTCGCTGGTACAGTTACTATGCAAGCGGGGTTCTGGTACCCGCTTTGTCTCAAGAGACGGATGTGTGCTAGATGTCGTCATCTGGTTTCTTGAGCATATGGAGCTGGACATCAAGAAGCAAAGCTTCAGGGGAACATGTACAAAATATCGAGCCTTCATATGATCAGTCAGATAGTCAATTGTCCTATCCTTCGTAGATAAATGCACTGTCGGTGGTGATCCAGAAAGTAGCATATGCAGTCGCTCATCGAAAAGGCTCGCTTGGAGAGATCCTAGATAAAGCTGGATTACCTAAGGTAAACAGATATTGGTCACTTCAGTTTATAGGTTATTCTTCAAGAATATCAACCTGGAGACGAAGCGAGAAGTTGCGCAGTCGATAGTGATTGATTCAAACTATCCAAAGACTAATTTTAATATCAGAAAATACTAGTTTTAGAGTATAAATTACAGCAATCATGGGGGATAGTGATTCGAGGAAGATTGAAGAACTTGCGAATGAAGCCGAAGCAGACACCTCTGGGTTGCAATCAAATGTAGACGAGAGGAGCGAAAGTGATTTGTCGTTGGAGGGATTAAACGATTTGGATGATGGAGCTCATCCGTTCAGGAGGAGCGACTCCCTGACTTCAGTATCGTTTATGGATTTTTCTAAGATGTTGTTCGTGAGCGATTTTGACTTTGGATTTGACTTGGATACAGTTTCAGACGAGACAAGAAAACGGTTCAATCGCATGAAGATCAAGACGAAAGAGAGGTTAAAGAGACTCAAAGACGAAGGGTCCTCGAAAGCTCGAAACGTGGAGATTCTTCATTTGCAAAACAATCTCATAAAGAACTTGGCTACCTTTGATTCTAGGATCCATGCCAATTTACAGAGTTCTGCGACAGAGAAATTGTTCTACGCGGTAGCTGTATTTCTCATTGCAGCATCAGGTTTCATCATTGGAAAGTATCCAGACATGTTTCATGTGTTCCACACAGTTCTTTTTTGCATTTTGATGCCCATTAGATTCTACACCTACTTCAAATTGTCGTACCAATACTATCTTGCAGACTTGTGTTACTATGTGAATTTATTGTTGATGGCATTCATATGGTGGTTTCCGGACTCTAAGAGCTTGTTTATCTCTGTCTTTTCATTGTCAATGGGTACTTTGTCATTTGCCGTGATCACTTGGAGAAACTCGTTGGTTTTGCATTCGATAGAAAAGACTACCAGCTCGTTTATCCACATAATGCCGCCGGTGACGTTGTTTGTCATTGTGCATGAGCTTCCCAAGGACTATTTGAAGGAACGGTTTCCCGCAGTCTCCAGCATCGATAATTGGAATTTTATAAATGGAATCATTTGGACCTCTATATACTACACACTCTGGCAAGTTTGTTACCATTACTTCATCACAATCAAAAGAAAAGAGGAAATCGACAAGGGAAGAATCACCTCCTTTACTTATTTGAAAAACAAGAGAGCTAAAAGTGGGTTGGGGAAGTTTGTCAATTCTTTGCCTTACATGTGGATGCAGGTAGGTGTGTTCACATTGATACAATTCGGATATCAGTTGTTGACTATGATTTTTTGCCCTATTTGGTTCCAGTATAAACACTTCTGCGGTGCTTTCATGGTTTTTATCTTGATATGGGCAAGCTACAATGGTGCCACCTACTATATTGATGTTTTCGGGAAACGGTTGGAGAAAGAAGTAGAAAAGATGAAGGCAGAAATTGTTCAATTGCAAGAGCAAAATGAGAGGCTACAAGAGATGCCAGACTCCAAGACCACTTCCTTTGAGCGATAGTAAAATAGTGAACGAAAGCTACTGATTTACGATTGTTACCAATTCTCTGGCAGTTTTTCTTCCAACTCCATCCAAAACATCTATTTATATGTATACTACCAACAGTTTATTTTAATCGAACCTGTTATATGTCTTTATTGATAACTTCAGTGACTGGATACTTGAAAGATGGCTCCCATTCCACCGTGTATCTCATATAATGTCTGGTCAATGTTGGTTAAATGCTACACCGAAAAATTTAAATCCGGGTAAATACGTATGAGTGAAAAATTGAAGAATCTCTCTTGAATCTTTACGAAGTAGTAACGGGACAATCTCTATAATACCAGACATGATGAAGAACGGTTTTCGAACTTCACTCTCGAAGTCGTTTGGAAGCCGATTTTTCTCCACTGGTAGTCGAATCTTCCAAAAGGAAACAAATAAAAAGGTGAATGAGCACGTAGAGTTCCTTTCGAAGTTTTATTCACCAGAGCTATTGCAGAGTATAAAGATCACAGAGTCGTTGGTGGACCCTAAAGCCTATATCGAACTCAAGAAAAAGGGAAAATTGGCTCACTCAAGGGTGGCGCCACTGGATGAGTTTTCTGACTATGCCATGAACGACCCAAAATGGGACGAACCCATAGTGTACCCCAACCAACCCAAGGACAGGTCACCATATCCCAAAATCCCTCAGATACAAGCAGCTGATCGAACAGATCTCGTTCTTCGCTTCCGCGAGGAAGAGAAGAAAAGACCTTTGGTTTTGAAGGGGAGAAGGGAAATAGCTGAAGGTTTGGCCAGATTAACTGGCTTGGATCAAAGATACATCTCGAGCTTGTACGTACGTCCTATAGTCATGAAGAGGGTGTCGTGCCAAACATCCAAAGGTAAGATACCCAACTTTTACGCATTGACGGTGGTGGGAGACAAGAATGGAATGATCGGTTTGGGAGAAGGCAAATCCAGAGACGGAATGAGAACAGCATTGATCAAGGCACACTGGAATGCCGTCAAAAACCTCACGCCTATACCTCGCTATGAAAACAGAACCATTATCGGAGATCTCGAGTATAAATACCACGCAGTCAAGCTTTTTTTCAAGTCAGCGCCCTCTGGGTTTGGCTTGCGTGTCAACCCCAACGTCTTCGAGGTTTGCCAGGCTGCTGGTATCAAGGACTTGAGAGGAAAAGTCTACAAATCCAGAAACCCCATGAATGTCACCAAGGCTTTTGTTGAAGCTTTGACGAGGCAAAGATCCTTGGAAGATCTCGCAGTCGCTAGAGGAAAGAAGTTGATCGATCTCAGAAAGGTCTACTATTCTGCCTAATCGCCTACCTGTAAATATCTCTTCCCTATACATAGAGAATCATATATATCATCGTCGTTGAAGGTGAGAACGTAGCGATGGGTCGTGCGTAATGTTCAATATCAAATACTTGCCACAGACCTATGTGAAGACTTCATGTGTAAGGCCTAAAGAAGTTAATAGGGAGCTTTTGGAATTGATAAGATAGCACGAGTACAGCACGATATCCAGAGACACTATGGTCGTTGATACTACGTACTATGATCTATTGCATATCGAGCCTACAGCAACTTCGTTGGAGGTCAAGAAGGCATACAGAAAGGCAGCTATAAAGTTGCATCCTGATAAGAACCCAGACGATCCACAGGCGGCAGCAAAGTTCCAGGAGGTTGGGGAGGCATACCAAGTGTTGAGTGATGAGACTCTTAGAGCTAAATACGATAAATTCGGAAAGCAGGAGTCCATTCCATCACAAGGGTTTGAGGATCCTTCTGAGTTTTTCTCGGTAATATTCGGAGGAGAGGCCTTTAAAGATTGGATTGGAGAGCTTTCACTCTTTCAGGAGCTTTCTAAATCGGCAGAGTTGTCTGGTTATACAGAAGAAGACAATTTGGAGAAGAAACAAACTACAACGGATTCGTCTGGCAACAAGCAGGATGAAAAAGCTACAACTACCTGGACTGAGAAGGGCAGCACCATAGAAGAGACAAACGGTCGTTTACGCATTGAGGATGGTTCATCAAGCACCATGACCAAAGACGGGGAAACCAAACAATTGACAGAGAAGGAGAAGGAAGAACTCGAGCGCAAAAAGGAGTTGGAGAAGTTTGAAGAAGAATGTCGATTGAAAAAGATCGAGACAAGGAACGAACTTGCAAGGAAGTTGGTGGACAAATTGTCGCTTTTTACGGAAACTGATATGAAGGACGATGTGGTAGAATCTTTCAAGGCTAAAATCAGATATGAAGCCGAATCCTTGAAGATGGAAAGCTTTGGTCTTGAAATTTTGCACTCGATCGGAAGCATATATGTAACTAAGCTGAAGATATTTTTAAAGAATCAGACATTTTTTGGCTGGGGTGGTCTTTGGTGGTCTGTCAAGGAAAAGGGAGGTATGGCTAAGGATGTATTCAGGGCTGTTAATTCTGCCTTGGATGCTCAAAAGACTATGCAAGAGTATACTAAGATGCAAGAAGATAACGAATACCATTTAAAGCAAGAGGAGAAAAAGAACAAGGAAGACAATGATGCCGTTAATGACGAAATTCGCGAGCTTGAAAGAAAGCTTGAAGAACTCAAGCGCAAGCAACGTGAAAGTGACGAGTCCGCTGCCCAAGATAAGAAATCGGAAAGTGGCGAAGGATCAACAGAGGCGGCTAAGACTCCCAAAAAACATTCTCCAGAGGATATTGCAGACATGGAGAAGTACATGATGGGAAAAATCTTAGCCGCAGCATGGTCTGGTTCTAAATTCGAAATTCAAGGCACAGTGAGAAGTGTGTGCGATCAGATATTAGACGATAAGGATGTGAGCATAGAGAAGAGAGTAGCAAGAGCGAACGGTCTTAGAATAATCGGTGATGTATTTAAATCTGTTACCAGAACAGAAGCAGAGGACGAAGAGGCAAGAGTGTTTGAGGAACTAGTTGCGGAAGCTAGCAAGAAGAAAGGTAAGCGCGATACCTCTTCAAAGTCTAATGAGGAAGCGAAGACATGATGCACAGTCACTCATGGTTGTCAATAGTATTTATGCAATTATAGTATGGTTTCTCTATAAGATTGGTAGAATTTCAAGTTTTTTTTTGTATCATATTGAGTGTATTACCTGGAACCGTGATCTAGGCGGTGAAAATGTAGTGTTTATTATAAATTGTACCTGCGATGGCATTGTGAATCTGGATCTTACTATATATCTTCATTGTTGTTTAAAATCCCTCTTCCTTCTTGAACTTGTCAAGTCTCTTTTGGTGATCTTGGATGAATTTGATCACCTTCTTTCTATTCTCCCTCAAAACATCGTTTCCCACGACCTCTATTCCGTCAAGCTTCATGAGTTCCTTCAATAACATCTCCTCGAAATAATTGTATTTGTACTCCACATCTTCCTTTTTCATCGTCTTGAAGCCTTGCATATACTTATCTATCTGAGGAACATATTCACTTTCGACAAAGTCCAAAATAGCTTGGATCTCCTTGTTAGCCTTCTGCGACTTTGTGAGCTTCTTCTTGGGTTTCTTTTTAGATGTTTCGCTTTTGGTCGTGGACCCCTTGCCCCATCCAAATATCGACATCAAGAATATGATTGATGTTATGGAAACAACACTTATTGAAACAGTAACAGTGTTCACACGGAGATTTCTAAAATCGTCAAATACTTCCTCTCTCGACAAGCTTTTAATCTTGTTCAAATAAGGTTCGACTTCGCCAAACGTCGATGATGCTCCTTTCTTGAATTGTTCGATACAAATGTTTAAGCTGGGTAGTTCAGTAAATTTCGACTTCAATACCCCCAAATGTTCTTCAAAATTGTTCATTATATAAATCTATCAAGAGAGTTAAACGGCCTGAACTACTTTTTGATATCTGGACGAAAGAATGAAGATCAATCGTATGTTACACAAAACTCATCTGTCCATCTTTCACCATCTACGTTGTACCATCGTTGAGCCTTCAGGGACACTCTAGATGAAGAGCTCTCCGCTGATGTTTCTAGTCGGTTTCAATTCTGGAACCATCCTTGGTTTTGATTGCTTGTTGACAGGAGGAGGCTGTTTTCTTTGCTTTTGAAGCTCGGTTGAAAACTTCTGACCAACAGCTTCGTTCGTTTTCACCGCTGTTGGTGATGCAGGAGTCGATGATTTCACACTGGACAAGCTTTTAGGGAGTCTTCGTTTGGGACCTCTAACACGATCTTTATTCGGATTAGCCAATTTTGCACCCGAAGTTCCAGGATCAGTGGAAGAGCGAGCAACCGGTTTGGGGATAATTGCGATGCTATCATTGGTCTTGGCCCTGGTAGGTACGTTTCTCAGAAAGATTGAATCGAGCTTAGTATGTATGGGAATGTCCGTCTCCGGTTTCTGCTTGGTGTTGGTGGGAGGGGTCAGGGGTAAAGACTTGTTGACTTGCAGCTTCAAGACTTCTTTTTTTGGGGAAGGTTTGGAGGCTGGCTTCACCGGCTTGAGCTTGTTGATGGCGGTGAATACTTCGGGCACTTCTTTCTTCGACTCGATCTCTCTGTAGTTGATCTTACCTTGACCCAATCTCTTGAGCTGTGAACTCAACAATTCCGTCTTGTCTTTCTCAAACGCCTCGACAGATAACTTTTTAGGTTTTGGAGGGGGCAATTTGCTAGATGAAAGCCCAGCAATGGCAGAGTTCAATGTCTGTACATCCTTTTGTGCGTACTGCTTGAATTCTGCTTTTGAATGCTTGTCCTTCTCTATTTCCCTTCTCTCTCTGATAGCCGCATCTATGTCTGTTGTCCGCGATGTTCCGATGGTGGGTTTCTTGGCTGGAACAGGCGGAGTTGATTCTGTGGCCCATTCTTTTCGTATTGTCGGTTTGGGAGGTAGTATTGGCTTGTCCTTTGGTTTGGAATGCACTTTGTCAGAACTTAAGGATGTGTCTACAGTCGCCTTCTTCCTATTTTCATCATTAGCATTGATATTGGAAATCTTGCCATGTGCGTCGACCTTGGGCTTTGACTTTGGCCTAGGAGGTAAATCGTTGTGTTTGCTTCCCGAATCAAACTTTGTCTTGAGACTCTGAATAGATGAATCGTTACTCTTGCCCTTGATATTATCTTCGATATCGAGAAAAGACTGAAAGCTACCTCCCGCACCGGTCTTATTTCTGGCATCGCGATCATGTTTGAAATCGAAAAGTTCGTAGGTCTTGCGGGAGCTATCCTTAGTTGGCGACTTAGTAGGCTCCTTCTGCGCCACCGGCCGAATCAAGTTAATGGTGTCCTCCATACCCAACTTCAATGGTGTCGATTGTGACGTGCTGGCCAAGTCTGAGAAGCCACTTCCTTCTCTCCGACTCAGTCCAGCATCCCCCGGCCTTTTAGGAAGCGGAGGTCCCTCATCCTCATCCTGATATTTTCTTCGGGGCAATGGTGGGGCTTTGTTCTCGTCTGAGCTCTCTCGAGTGTGCAATTGCGATCCTCCCAGCACCTTTTCTCGTGAGAACTTAAGGTCCTTCACCCCATAGAGATCATTCGTACGGCTCGAATATCCGCCGAAACTGCCGAGTCCACTGCCTCTCTTCACAGGTGAGCTGCTATTCAGTCGTTGTCTCAATTCATCAAGGTCCCTCTCGAGATTTCTTCTCCTCTGCTCATCTTCTACCAGTCTTTTTCGTGATGTTTCTGATAGACTTGATAGGAAATCGTCCACAGTCCGGTGTGATGGAGACGTACCGCTCATTTGCTTCTTCTATATACTACCACCGACGCTAGGCCAAATCCATAGATTGTAAGAGCTCTAAATGCTATCGAGATATCAACCAGAATGACAATTTGCAGTTTAGAGATGGATATTTACAGTTTATACATGTATGGAACTCTCTATCTTAAGCTGATCTCCATGGTGAACATATTGTAGAACGGCTTGATTGACCTCGATTGTATAAAACTAAAGCTGTAAATATTTTCTATGAGCATACAGAGGTCTAAATCCGTGAGGTTCGTGGCGTTGATATCGCGAGACGACAAACCACTCTACATTCAATCCTTCGATGATGATACTACGAGGTCAGAGGCCGAGAAGGCCAACGAGTTCTTAAAATACAACTTCCTTGCACACATGACGTTGGACATATTCAGCAGTCCATCGTCTCTCGAAATGCGTGAGCTGCAGACGTCGGCGGATGGTGTACTCCTTCTTTTCATTCAAGATGGCATCTCGGTTTACGGCTACGAGACCAATAATTTGCTTAAAATTGTGATTGGGCTCGGGAACGAAGACGTGAAACAAGAACTGGAAGAAAAACAGGAGGAGGAGGAGGAACAAGCAGGCGAGCTGAAGAATTCTCATGAAGGAAATAACGATACCGGCAAAAAGGATAAGCCGCAGAACTCCAATGGTTCTCAGCATAGTTTGAAGGAGTTGATAGCAGGCATCCACAAGAGCTATCTCAAGGTGATATGCAATCCTTTCTTCGATGTGGACGAGTTCAGAAGTGAGAGCGAGAGCCTTCTCAAGTCGCCTACATTCGACAAAAACATTGTAAAGATCGTAAATACGTGGAATAATAACTAAATAGCTTTATGGACGAGTTCGTGATGAAAACATGTATCACTTCATTTCAATATGACGTTTGCACCTCTCAATTCCAAGTACTCCTGGTCAACACCAGGCGGCATGTTTCTGATCACCTCCCGGTATATTTCCACGTTATAAAATCTCAAGTTATTTCTGGGGCTTTTGTATCTGCCAGGCAAACCAGTTATATCACAGTAGTGCTTCTGCGGCTTTAAACTAGGTGGGGCGCTAATTGAGCTGTATGTGGGCGTGTCAAACTTGATGTTGGTCTTGCTTTGTATATATTTTATTTCATCTGTAAGAAGCTGTCTTGATTGCTTATAACGACGATTGGGAGGACTTTTTCGGTTCTGCTTGAACGAGTGGGGCTTGGTAGTCACATCTGAGAGCTCAAAGAGCTCAGCAGACCTGTCTGAAGGCGTTTGAGACATCGTAAATCTCTAAAATTGGGAAGAAGGCCAGTGAATACTGATTCAAATTCAAGGTCGCACTATGGAAGTTTTCATTTTTTATATTGAGATATAAAATGACTATATATGGCCACGCTATTGCACTTTTTTAACAACTCAATGGCAGCAAGACTGCTTTCCTACCTCTGCGATCTCTCCTTCTTCCAAAAGCTCGTCAAGATTATCTTTTGGATCGATTTTGAATACTTTATCAGGATTCAAAATACGATTGGGGTCCAACAGAAGCTTTATATGTCTCATAAGATCCACAGTGGTACGGCCGAGTTCGGTTTCCAAATACTTGCGTTTTCCTACACCTACACCATGCTCACCCGTACAAGTCCCCCCGAACCTGATGGCTCTGTAGACCATATTGTCCACCAATTTCTGAGCCTTTCCATAGTCTTTGGAGTTGTATAACAAGATGAAATGGCAGTTTCCGTCGCCAATGTGACCCATGACGGAAAATCTATTGAGAAAGCCAGAAGACTCCAACTCTTCATTTGTCTCTCCAATGACCTCAGAAAGATGCGAGAGAGGTACAGCGATATCTGTTGTCCATACCTGAACATCATTCTTATCATCCAAGACCTTTGAGCCGAACTCGTAGGTCGACCACAAGCCATTTCTACGTGCATACCAAAGAACGTCGTTCTCTTCCTCGTTGGCCGAATTCTCGATCAGAATGAGGTTGTTCTTCTCGGACACTTCCTTAACAATGCTCATTTGTTCTTCAATGGCATTTTGACTTGCACCTCCAAGCTTGAAGAGCAATGTAGGCTTCTCCAAAAATAATCTGCCTCGCGAATCCTTGTCTGAGGTGCTGGCATTGACAAATGATACAGTTGTGGAATTCAATATCTCAATAGCGTTTGGCTGTAAGCCATGCTTTGAAAGAAGATCCTGGGCGGTTGTTGCTGCATCTTTGATTGTGGGGAAAGCAGCAATAGTGACGAGCTCCTGAATTGGTCTAACGTGAAGCTTAACGGTGATCTCAGTGATAATGCCAAGTGTTCCCTCAGATCCAATGAAAAGTCTGGTCATATCGTAGCCTGCACTGGACTTTCGAGGACGTTGCTTTGTCTTCACGACTGTTCCATCAGCTAATACCACAGTCACATTCACCACATTCTCTTTCATAGTACCGTATTTGAAAGCGTTGGTACCACTTGCAGAGGTGGCTACCATTCCTGCAATTGTAGCCCCCATTCCTGGATCAGGACCGAACATCAAATGTTTACCATCCTCTCTTTCCTGTAAGAAGGCATCCAAGTCCTGCCAGCCCACACCGGCCTGTACCACAGCATCTAAATCCTTAGGATGAAATTCGAGAATTCTGTCCATCTTGCCGAACGACAAAGAGATACTGTTTGGACCCCTCGTATGCATGTATTGTCCTTCTAAGGACGTAAGTCCCGAACTTGCGACAATCGGGACGTGATATTTGTTCGCTATCTTCAAAATCTCCGATACTTGAGCTGTTGTTTCTGGATACACCACCACCTGCGGTCTGTGCTCTTCCGGATTCGGGGGATGATGTGTAGAAAAAAACGAGTCTGCATGCGACTTAACCACGCTATCGTCGCTGCTCACGTTGGCCGTCCCCACTTGTGCCAGAATCTCCTTGAGTGCTTTCTGAAAGTCGCTATCGCCAGCATATTTTGGTTCCGTCAACTGATCCAACGGACTAGTCGACCTCGCATTCCTCTTATCGACGCCCGTCAGCCCAAAGTACGCTCCAGCACCAACTACGCCACCACCAACAACTATTCCGAACAATAGCGTACTCCAATTTCCCCACGGTCCAGCGATCTTCGTCTTAGGACTAGTTGAATATCTCTGTCTGCGTATTACCCCGGATATTCTACCCAGGCCAGTGGCCCCTTGAAACCCTCTGAAACCCCCTGCTAACGCTCTATACATACCTGATGCCGTATATGTACTCTGCCTTGTTGTATTTCAGGGCTAGAGTAGCTTTTCGTGGTTCAAAGGCAATTTTTCAGCACTCATCAGATCTGCTAGTGTCCGAAGCCACAACGATATGCTCTTTGAGATTTCGCAATCTCGAAAATGTCGCTCCTCTTCGCATGTCGCGCCGTTGGTCAAACAAAACGACATTCAATATCATGATAACATATCACGTGCATTTTGGTCTTCGATAGATTCAAAGCATCTCTCTAGATTAGAGAAGAGGTTGGAGAAAAGATTTCGTTGGTTGACGGTCGTCTTAGGTGTTACCGAGCGATTTTTGGTAGTATATATACTTTGCGTTAGTAAAGTTGAAAAACAGAAGGTTTGAAACTATAATAGGCGGAGATCATGGCACCTCACGCGCTTACAACTAGTCAAGGCAAGAGCGGGTCGAGTAGCGACACGGCCAGCATCCAGAGCCAGTTCAGCTTGGGAGATGGGTCGATAAAGACGGCATTTGGCAGTATTGTGGATCCAGAATCGGTGAAGGGGAGTGTTTACACGACTGCGGGCGCTATAATCGGACAGAGTATATATTCTGTCAGCAGCAAGATTTTCAGCTACGAGGGCAGCGGAGGAGAAAGCACTGTTGAAGGGCATTTGCAGATTTGGTCTCAGGCGTACCAGAGAAGGAACTCGTTTGGCGTCGTTCCATTTTTCCATCGATTTGAGGTGCGTTCTGGAGCCTCCAATGCGATTCTTGGGTATTTTAGCAAAAGAGGTACAGGAGGACAACCTTTGTCAGCGATCGCAGGAGCCAACACATTGAAATACATGCAGCCAGCGTTGCTGAGCAGAACTTCTGACAGCTTGCCTCTTTCATTTAACATTTCAGCCATTGACTTTGACATGTCGAGGAACGTTGTGATTTCGAATTACGCTAGCCCTCTTAGTGTTGCTAGAAGCTTGAACTTCCCTGTCTTGACACCCGTAGATTTGTTAGATGGCGTCGAAATGCAACACCTTGCTACTTTGAATCATTATATTGCGTTCCTTACGCAAGTTCCATCTGTGTACCTTTTTGATGGACCCGAGGTCAATAAGATGCAAACCAGATTCAACAACCTTTTATCGGTGGATGAATTAGGTGAGCTCTACGAAAAGCTTTTGGGATCAGACATTGTTGATAGCAAAAACGTTGAAGATGTTGTGGATCATGCATTGACCGCTTTGAACAATTTAACTGGTAAATCGTACAGTCAATTTGAGTATGTGGGTGATGAGAACGCGAAGACTGTCTTCGTAGTCTACGGAACAAATGTATCTACTCAACTTTCTAACACCATCAAGAAATTGGGTGAATCAGCTGTTGGGTTGATCAAAGTCAGGGTTCCTTTACCTTTCAATCAAGAGAAGTTTGTCAAATTCATTCCAAGAACTACTCAGAAGTTGGTTATTCTTGATCAACAGGCCGAAACTGCTTCAGAAACGTCTTCTTCTTTAAAAGCAGATGTTGCTGCTACACTCTTCATGAACGGTCTCTACCATTCTCTAGAGATTGAAGAGTTTGTTTATCAGTCTAACTTTAATTGGACTTTGGTTACCTCACTCAAAGTTCTTCTGAGTTTTGAGACTTCGTTGGACTTAGCTCCAATACTTGAAGCTGCTGGTGGTCAGCAGATCGATGCAGTCGTCACTGCCAACTCTTCCCCCAGTGGAAAGTATCTTATTTGGGGAGCAGACAATGGGATACTCATGGATACTGCGAACAAGTTGGCGTTGTCGTTGTCGTTGGACACATTTCAAAACACCAACATTAGAACAAAGTACGACAATGTAAGCGAGGGAGGAATTTTTCAAGCACAAATCCAATGTACTGCTTCCAAGGACTATGTCACTTCGATTGACTCTGCCGACATAGTGTTGATTGAGGATGTTTCTCTTTTGAGTCATTACGATATCTTAGCCACAGTCAAGCCAGGGGGTGATGTTTTGTTGATTAATTCCAAGACAATTCTGACATCTGTCGAAGAAGATATCATTCCCAAGTTACCGGTTGAGTTTAGAAGAAATTTGGCGAAGAATAGCAACAAGTTGACTCTTATTGATTTTTCACTTTTGGAAGAAATCGACAAGTCTAACAATTCTACAGAAGGTCTCACTGATAGATTTTTGGTGCAATTGGCATTCTGGAGAGTTGCATTTCCACAATTAGAAGGCTTCATTGTCAATAAACTATTGCAAGCAAACGGCAACGAGTTCGAACTTTTGGCATCTGTCTTGGACAAATTTATAAATGTTGTGGATGAGAAAAACGCTTTGAAAGAAGTGAAGGTGTTGCCTGAGTGGATTTCGCTCGAGGACGAAGTGAAGGAGGCAAACAAAGAAGATGAGGGTGCAGAAGCAACTGAAACATCGGATGCTGAAAAGCTTCTTCCATTTTTCATCCAAGAGACTTCTTTCCACCAAAACCCCAGAAATGTGGACGTTGATAAAGAAGAAGTGAATCACAAAGGATACTTAGATTTGGCAACCAAGATTACCTTCCCCGAAGCGTACCAATTGAAGAAGGACTTGAGACCTGATTTAAGTGTTAAGAACTTCGTGGTTAAGGTTCAGGAAAATAAGAGACTCACTCCAAGTGAATATTCGAGAAACATCTTTCATATTGAATTCGATACGACTGGTACCGGTTTGACATACGATATAGGTGAGGCTTTAGGAATCCACGGTAGGAACAGTCCAGAGAAAGTGGAGGAATTCCTCCAATTTTACAACATCGATGGTGATTCTTTAATCGAAGTTTCCAATAAGGACGATGCGTCTCTCTTGGAAATCAGATCGGCCAGACAAGCTTTGACCGATAATTTGGATTTCTTGGGTAAACCACCTAAAAGATTTTACGAGTCGTTGGCAGAATTCGCCACCGATGAGAAAGAACAACAACATTTGCAAAAATTGGCTAGCGGTGAAGGTGCAGAAGAATTGAAGAAAAGACAAGAGGTCGAGTTTTCAACGTATCTGGATATTTTGGAGGAGTTCAAGTCTGCAAGACCCGGATTCCAAGATTTGGTACAAATCATTGCTCCATTGAAGAGAAGAGAGTACTCTATCGCTTCATCGCAAAGAATCCACACTAATGCTGTTCATTTGTTGATTGTTGTTGTTGATTGGGTTGACGCCAAGGGTAGAGTCAGATTCGGTCAATGCTCCAAGTACTTGTCGGAGTTGAGCGTGGGTGATGAATTGGTGGTGAGTGTCAAGCCATCGGTTATGAAACTCCCACCACATCCAAAGCAACCCATCGTTATGTCCGGTTTGGGTACTGGTCTAGCACCTTTCAAGGCATTCATTGAGGAGAAGATTTGGCAAAAGCAACAGGGTTTTGATATCGGTGAAATCTACTTGTACATGGGTTCCAGACACAAAAAGGAAGAATATCTTTACGGTGAGCTATGGGAGGCCTACAGAGATGCCGGCATTTTGACTCACATTGGAGCAGCTTTCTCCAGAGATCAGCCCCAAAAGATCTATATACAAGACAAGATCCGGGAGAGTATCGAGGATCTTACTGATGCCATTGTTTCCAAGAACGGTTCTTTCTACCTCTGTGGACCCACCTGGCCTGTTCCTGATATCACGGCATGTTTGGAAGATATTGTCGCCAATGGCGCAGAAAAGGCCGGTGAAGAAATCAAGGACGTCGCCAAGGCCGTCGAGGACATGAAGGAAGACGGTCGTTATATATTAGAAGTGTATTAGATCTTTCTTATTTATCTGTCTTTGTATCAAAAATGTAACAGAGTCTCAAAACAACAATAGTCAGGCCAACGTAACTTTCTGTGACCAGACATTGTAGCACTCACAGAATATAGCGATAAGAATGCGAACATGAAAAAAAAATCTGCCGGTCCCAGGAATCGAACTTGGGTTTCTTCGGCCACAACGAAGTGTACTAACCACTATACTAGACCGGCCAATTTCACAATGGTTTTAATATTTTGCACCTTTCAACATCACCGTGCTCCGAAACATTGCATCAATGTTCCTACATTACAACCCACTCGTTTCATCTTACATTTCCAATCTAGACAATGTTACACAGGCTGCCTATTAGAGACGAAACTCGTCACACCCAGATCTAACTCAAGGGAAAATGTGGTCCATCTCGTTGCATGTCATGTCACATTAATCTCTGTAATTACCTAAAAGCGTCATCTTCTCATACTGGCCTGATGCTCTTCCCGAGCTATTTCTGCAAGTGCAAAACTCGTACCAGAACAATGGCCCAGAGGTAACAACCAGTCACGGTTTACAGACAACTCAGAGACTATGAGCTTTCGGCCGTCTTGCATTTGGTTGGGTTTGCCTAGTTGTGGAAATGAATCCTTACCTTACCTTATTGGGAAAGCATCTGATAAGACCGTAGTCGAAATCTTGTTGATAGGCTAAACTGTGGGTGGTATACAACGGGTGAAGCGAATTTGTCCTTTCTTGGAACGCGCTCAGCTCTCTACAGACCTGTTGTCGGCATGAGCTGCACTGCTAGGCTTCCCTGGCCGACCTCGTCGGGACGGTGTGCGTTTCAAGCCTATTTGTGCTCCTCGAAACGCTGACCTGCTGGAGCTGCTGGTGACCCTAAAATCTCACGATTGCATGTACACGCACAGAGTTTGGTCAGCACGAACGTTGTTGCGGCGGTGCCTGGCGCACGATCTTAGTCCATCGTCTGCCGGGCCAATCGTAACCACTCTCGGTGCCATGCCACAGCGGGCGCCTTGTTGCTCTGCGTCCCCCAACACCGGTCTGCCGCAGAGCAGCGTCCAGTTGCCTCTATGCTACCTGGTATGCTCCGCTATCGAAGGAACAGCCTGTTTTGGCTGTTGCGAATTGACTTACCGCTGTACGAGTACTCTTGCTTCCGCTACCTACATTTGCTCCAAACCCTTCCTTCTGCTTGAATAGAGGGTCTGACATCGTCATGACGTCTAAAACACTCTACACGAGAAGTCGCTCTCCCCCAACGGGGGTGAGCGACTGCTTACTGGTGTCAAACATGCGCATTAGCTATATCTCTTCTCCGGTGCTGCCACTATCTAGCCACCGCCTGCCTTTACCATACCTATACACTCTGAAACTGCCCGGACAATAGCTCCGCACCTATTCACTTCGGCCGTCGAACCACGCCGCCTATTGTGGCCTGCCGCCATGCGTCCTGCCATGCCTTCTCCCTCTCCTCCTGCAGAATCTCCCAACACAATCATCGGCCCTCTCTACTCTGAATTTTTCACTTCCTCTGCGCATTGCGGATCCGACTGCTGGCTGGCCCACCATCCTGGACCCACTCCCCGGCCCGGCTGCTACTCCAAACCCCTCCTCATGCTCTATGCTCTACACAACCATTATTACCCGGTATGCTCCCTCGCTGACCACCATACACTGCTCCCCGAGATACTGAACCCTACTCACACTGTTCTGGTGCGGTTGGATTGCTTGTATCATATCTACACAATATTTTTTATCCAACTCGTCGTCAGTAGCCCGTTGCCACGACCCAGCTAGACGGCCGTCCAAGCTGACAATAATTGCCTTGATGTCCACCTCATTGTAGTGCTTGACACTATCCTTTATAGTCTCTACCGTCGAGAGAGGAAGCTTCATGCTAATGTATGGTCCTGTATATAGCCTAGCTCACTTTCGCCCCTCTATAAACGAATTGATGACCAGAACAAGAAGTATAAATAACACTATATAGAATTGTTTTCTTGTTAACACAGCGGCAACAGCAAGGAAAAGTTCTACTGTCAGAAGAAAAGCAGTAGAAGTTGTAGCGAAGACGGAAAAATAATAGACGGAGTCAGAGCGAGAGCCGGAACGCGTTCTAGTGCACACAAAAGTGATATTTTCAGTTGAGCGAGTACGACAGCAGCAACGAGGCAGAACAGGACGATCGAAAGCCAGCGATGGTCGAGAGTATCAAAAAGCAAGAGGACGGGCAAGGGTACGCTGACGGAGCGAGGGACGTGATTTTGGGCGGCGCGGCCGTGGAGGAGGACGAGACCGGACAGGAAACAGAAGAGCAACAGCAGCAGCATCTGCTGCTGCTGGTGCCGAAGAAGCTCCTTTCGACCTCTTCTCCGGAGGGAATACAGGTGGCGTCGCAGATAACGCCCAAGCGGTTGGCCAAGCTTCTTATAAGGAACGGGCCGTTACCAATACGCCATATTACCAGCGAACTCATTAAGGAGGTACCGAGTTTCGGGCTATTATCGCTTTCCAAACAGAGGAGACTCATTATCGCAGCCATGGAGCAGACAGACAAGGACAACAATGTTGTGTTTGAGAAGATAGGATGGGGTCAATGGGCCGTGCGAAAGATCGACAGCGACTTCATAGTGACCGAGGGTACTGATACCGCGACAGATATGTCGAAGAAGCATATCAGCATGAACGAGTTGAGAAACCAAGCAAACGTCAAGCTAGGCTGGTCCAAAAAGCAGACGGATAAGGCTAAACGTAGAGAGTCGATCACGAACCAAAAGGCGAACTTGCACAATACACGTTTACCTAACGAGGAGTTGATGGAAAACAACAATGCCATTGAGAGCGATTCAGAGGACGAATCCGAGTTGCTGGACAACATCGAGATGGAGGACGATAGCGAGTCCTCGAGTGATTCTGACACCGCCGATAATGACGAAGACATACTTTTTTCATTTGACCATGACGAGTCTTTGAAATCAAAGAAATCGCCGCCGATACAATTTGCCAAGAGAGTACCCACGAAAGTAAGCCCTCCACCTAACATTGCTGGGAACCGGAGAAGATCTTCGTCATCGAACCCAGCCACTTCCATCACTAAGATTGGCGGTGCAACTCATAGGCATCTGATCTTGAATAGGTCCAGACTCAATTCATTGGAGAATCTTGATAATTACATCTTATCCTCAGCAAAGGGCTCGGGGGTGTCTATCAATTCTCCACCGCCACCGGCGGCCGCCCTGTCGGCTTTGAGTGGCTCGCCAATCAATCCGTGGAACTCAAATTACATACATCAATCACATTCGGACAGCATATCCGCCGCAATGAGTGCGGGCAACAGAAGAAAGTCCTCATTTAACGAATCGCACATTAGGTCTACATTGTCGTCGTCTTTGCCCAAGCTGCAGGGTCCAGCACGCAAACCATACGACGCCTCGCATTCCACCTCTACGGCAGCCGTGGCAAAGCCTGCAGAGAACTCCAGCGATACGGATGAAGAGGACTGGGCCACCATAGGCCCCGAGAGTCTCAGGAAGAGTAAGGCTCCCAATGGCAACTCAAATGCCAAGAACGATAACGACGATGAGAAAACGGCTGCTATCGCATTGGTAGACTTGATGTCTGTCTGATGCTCTCACTGCATGCGCAACATTGACTTTGACCTTTTTTCAGGTCCATTATTTATAAACATGATTGCTTTTTGCATGTCAGTGTGATTTCGAACAATCAATCTCCATCTTTGTCTGGTCTACATTAGAAGGTTTCTTTCACTTTCATTTTCCATTTTACTGGTTTTTTATTTGGGTTTTTATTTGACTTATACAAACCTCCACCCCCTCTAGATTTCACTTCTACTTGTCATGGGACAAGCACTTTAGTCACCTTATCCTTACTGCTCATAGCGTATGGATAAGACTGTTGGAACAGATACTTAGCATAGACTTGATAGATTTCGTTATTTCCCAATTAGGATAAATAATTACATTACGCGTTCGCTATAAAAATTTCAAATTCAACCCTCTACTGCAGTAGAAGTTTATACCACTCAAGCACTGGCACTGTCGTACAATAGTGACATCAAAATGTCTACAACCACTAGTGTACTCCCTTCCATTCAGTTGAATGTGAATTATGGAGAGATAAAGAACCAAATTCAGGATTTCTTGACACACTTTAAGGCGTCTTCCCTCGAGGAAGACATCGATATGGAGAACATCACATCTGGAGCCAAGTACATGAATCTCTTACAACAGGTTGCCAATCGGGAGCTCACAATGCTTTATATCGAACTTGATGACATCAAGGCGTACCAAGAGAGCCAGTTCTACCAGTCGCAGAGCTCGAGCACCGGGTTGTTTCCACAGATTGTGAAGAATACGCACAGATTTGTGGAAGTATTCAGCGAGGTGGTTGACAAATTGATGCCCGAGCCCACCAAGGACATCAGTTACAAGGACGATGTTTTGGACGTTATTCTCCACCAGAGGAAGTTGAGGAATTTGAGGTTGCAGCAGGAAAACAATGAGGAGTACAACAATTTGAGGGAAGCTTTCAACGAACCAGGCACGAACACAGAGGACCAGGAGGCGGAAAACTTGTTTCCTGCCAAGTTGATTCGTAGGTATCATTTATACTTCAAGCCGTTGTCTTCAGAGCAGAAGAGTTTGTCTGTGAGAGAAATTAAGGGCACCCATGTTGGCAAGTACATCAACGTGAGAGGTATTATAACTAGGGTTTCGGATGTCAAGCCAAGTGTTTTAGTTAACGCGTACACGTGTGACAAATGTGGTTACGAATTGTTTCAAGAGGTGACTTCCAAGGTTTTTACACCTTTGACGGAATGTACGTCTCCAACATGTAAGACGGACAACAATAAAGGTCAATTGTTCATGTCGACAAGAGCATCTAAATTTTCCAGTTTTCAAGAAGCAAAAGTCCAGGAATTGTCAGATCAAGTACCAGTTGGGCATATCCCAAGGACCCTTTCTATACATTTGAATGGTGATTTGGTGAGATCAGCTAACCCCGGGGATATTGTCAGCATCTCTGGTATCTTCATGCCCTCCCCTTATACTGGCTTCAGAGCTTTGAAGGCTGGACTCTTGACAGAAACCTTCTTGGAAGCACAATATGTGAAGCAACACAAGAAACAGTACGAGTCACTCGAGATCACCCCGGAAGTGCATGATAAAATCAAGGAATTAGTTGATCAAGGAGATATTTACAATAGGTTGGCAAGATCGATTGCTCCTGAAATTTATGGCCATGACGATGTGAAAAAGATTTTATTGCTTCTACTTTGTGGTGGTGTTACCAAGGAGATTGGGGATGGATTGCGAATCAGAGGAGATATTAATGTGTGTTTGATGGGAGATCCTGGTGTTGCAAAGTCTCAGTTGTTAAAAGCGATCGGAAAAATTGCACCCAGATCTGTCTATACTACCGGTAGAGGTTCGTCAGGAGTGGGCTTGACTGCTGCCGTGATGAGAGATCCAATCACCGATGAAATGGTCTTGGAAGGGGGTGCGTTGGTTCTTGCAGATAATGGTGTTTGTTGTATTGATGAATTTGACAAAATGGAAGAAAGTGACAGAACTG
The DNA here is from genome assembly GCA_031081905.1 of Debaryomycetaceae sp. ZIM 2471. Lineage (NCBI taxonomy): Eukaryota > Fungi > Ascomycota > Pichiomycetes > Serinales > Debaryomycetaceae > Debaryomycetaceae sp. ZIM 2471. The sequence continues at coordinate 277,174 of JARYTF010000009.1, read as the reverse complement.
CTATTCATGAAGTGATGGAACAGCAAACGATTTCCATTTCGAAGGCCGGTATTACAACCACCTTGAATGCTAGAACTTCTATCCTTGCAGCTGCTAACCCCTTATATGGAAGATACAATCCCAGATTATCACCCCATGAGAATATTAATCTACCTGCTGCTTTGCTTTCGAGATTTGACATTATGTTTTTGATGTTAGACCAACCATCCAGAGAGAATGACGAAAGGCTTGCCCAGCATGTCTCGTACGTTCATATGCATAACAAGCAGCCAGAGATGGATTTCGAGCCTTTCGATTCGACAACAATTAGACAATACATATCAATCGCCAGAACTTATAGGCCTACAGTTCCGAAAGAGGTGGGTGACTATGTGGTTCAGTCCTACATAAATATGAGAAAAGAGTCTAACAGGAACGAGAACTCAACCAAGAAGTTCAGCCATATAACTCCGAGAACTTTGTTGGGTATTTTGAGAATGGCACAAGCTTTGGCAAGGATCAGATTCGACAACCAGGTGTCTCTCCAGGATGTTGATGAAGCCTTGAGATTGATCCAGGTCTCAAAATCATCTTTGTACGTAGATGATAATGACTACAAGGAGGACGAATCGTCTACCTCGAAAATCTACCAAATCATTAGGAATATTGCTCTTGGAGATGGTTCAAGGATGGCCAGATCTCTACCATTGGACGACTTGAAGCAAAGAGTAATTGCAAAAGGCTACACCGTACAGCAATTTGATGACTGTTTAACGGAATACGACCACATCGGTGTCTGGCAAACAATTGACAATGGTGAAACATTGATGTTTATCGGACATGACGATGACATGGACGAGATGGAATAATTGGGCTATCTCTCGACCGTCTTACAAAATATTTCAGTTCCTTCGATGTACTTTAGATCTCATTTATATACTAGTGTCTACTTGACTGTACTACTGCTCATTTAAACTCACAGATATGTAAAATCATCATTTTAGTAGTAGAAACAATATGGCTGGCAGTATTTGATGATTATATCGGTTTTCGATATCTCGATATCTACTGATACGGCCCTAACCCTTTTCACACCATTCGATGGACTAAATGGTTAACCAAGTCACGTTGATCTAATAAAATCTAAAGAGGTATCTCTCGATACTTTTCACAAGTTCAGCCTCACTTTGGAACCATTTTTTGTCGGCATTCAAAGAGCAATCGATTCGATTGGAATGGAGAGAACTAATCTTCCGGATTTGCGACGACTCACTAGGTCTCGTGCAAGAGCTGGACAAGTGAACCATGCTTCCAGTAACTCTTCGGGGAACGGCTTAGTGAACAATCGGGTACAACTGGATGAGCCAAAGACCCCAGAATCTTCACTGCCTGCTCTGAAGTCTATCTTGTTCAGAGCCACTAAGATATTGGAGAATAACGGCTCTGTGGCCAGAGACCACGTAAGTATACACCTTATTGTATCGTCTGTCTATATACTAACCAGTGAAGTTGGCCAATGAACGAACAATTCTCGCTTGGGCAAGAACAGCTGCAATTTTCACCACTCTATCTGTGGGATATTTGCAGTTCTACATGGTACAATCTGCCAGCTTGCTGTCACAGTCAGCCGAGTATGACCATCAGCTAATGTTGTCGCACAAGTTTACAAAGGTGCTCTGCTCCTTGAGTAGTATCATTGGCATTCTAGCCCTATTTTTTGGTGCCATCAGATACTACAATACGCAACAGCTTCTTCTCCAGAACCACTTTCCGGTGACTAGGCTTTTGATAATCATTCTCATTCTATTCAACATGTCCATGTTGATCTGCACGTTAGTTTTAAACATCAAGATAATATAAGGAGGTTTAAGTGATGGCGCAATACGACTCTTTATGCCATTTTTTCAGTAACGTTAACAGCTATACCACTTTCGAGTGCTGGAAATCATTACTAAATACACATTTTTTGATCAGAAAAGTTCTCAGCTAGTCAAGGACGCCTTAATTTATGCTCTGGACCATATTTAGCTACATGAATCTACTCGACGTACTCATTTTTCATCACTTGACGTTGGTGAGCCTTAAAAATTGAAACTTTTCATAACGCGAGTAAATATAAATTTCAATTCCAGTACTTATCTGTTGATATAAGATAATTGAGTAGAAAATGGCAGACTATTCGTCTCAAACTGTAGCCCAGCTCAAGGAGGTGTTGAAATCAAGGGAATTGTCGACTGATGGGAAAAAAGCCGACTTGGTCCAACGATTAGTTGATAATGACAGCGAGACTTCCCAAGCCCAGCCTGCTGAAGTGGAGCCAGTAGAGGAAAAGAAGGAGGAAAAAGCCAGCGAAAGCAAACAAGAGGAAGTGAGCGAAGAAACCGCTGAGCAGGAAGAGGTTGCCCAAGAGCCTAAGGAAGAAGAAAAGCCCAAAACCTTGAGTGCGGAAGAGAGAGCGACTTTGGCCATCGACTTGTTGAACAAAAAGATACTGAGAGCCGAGAAGTTTGGAGATGAGGCCGCAGCCGAGGCTGCCAGGAAGGACCTTTCCAGGGTGAAGAAGTTTGGGGTTGCCTTGGGCACTTCTCTTGCTAGAGAGATCGGAATCGTCGATGACAAGTTGGGCAACGGAAACTCGAAGAAGTCTCACTTCAGCAAAGGCCAAGGCTTCGGCAAGTTCAAGAAAAATGACAAGGTATCCAAGCCCAAGGCCAATGGTAAGAAGTCCAACTACAAGCGTACGGACTAGTGGATGCGATGCGCTGACATCTTGTTTGAACTTTATGTAGAATATCCAAAAAACTCACTAGCAGCAAACTTTACACTACATGTGGATGCCAATAAATGTACCATTATACTGGAATGCCAGAGATCTCTTTGCAAGCCTCTCGATGAAACATTGCAATGTATCCTGACTGCTACCCCACTGTGTAGTATCAAGAGCTTGAGAGATTTTAAAGCCCCATTCGTTCGCCCTTTCCGCGAGGAATGGAAGTTTCTGAATGGGTGACTACTCTCTAGATTGTATTCACGAAGAACCCTTGTATCTCCTTTCTTCCATTGCCTTATAATCGTCACTCTGCTAGGATCAAATTCTTAACATATGGTTGAAAAAATCGAACGATAAAAAAATAACTCCGTACGATATATTCGATCAAGGAACATACCCCTACAACAGAAAGAATGAAAGCCTCGGGTCACTACTATGATTCGTTACCAACTGATTTGAAACCCATCCACTATGATCTCTCGATATTCAATGTCGATCTCGAACAAGATACCTTCGAGGGTTTGTTGAAGCTACGCTTGAAGGTTGAAAAGCCAACGGATCAGATCTACTTGAACTATCGAGACCTTTCGATCGACGAAGCTAAAGTGAGAGCGGTGAGACACACCAAGGGCAATAAAGTAGATCTAGAGGTTAAGGGCTTGGTAGAGTACAAGGAGAATGAAGCTTTTACCATTCAATTGGCACAAGAGATCACTTCGAGTGATGAAGCGGTAGAGATTTCCGTTCTGTACGGGGGTAGAATCCAAGGGAACATGACAGGATTCTACAAGTCTACCTATAGCGAAGGCTCCGAGACCAAAACCATGCTTTCGACTCAGTTTGAGGCAACCGACGCAAGAAGGGCCTTTCCTAATATGGATGAGCCGGCCTTAAAGGCAACCTTCAATGTGGACATTGAGATACGAAGTGATTGGTGTGTCTTAGGGAACATGCCCGTATCAGAGGAGCAAGACATTGGTAATGGCTCGAAAAAAGTTTTCTTTGAGAAGACGCCTAAAATGTCAACCTATCTACTTGCATGGGCTTGTGGTGATTTTGAATATGTCGAGTCTCACACGAAAGGGATATACTATAATGACAACCCGTTGCCTGTCAGAATCTACACCACTAAGGGCTATAAGGAGGATGCCCTCCTAGCGTCAGAGATTGCTCCGAAGATCATAGATTATTTCTCTACAATTTTTGACATGAAATATCCATTACCAAAACTCGACTTACTTGCCGTTCATTCTTTCTCCATGAATGCTATGGAGAATTGGGGGTTGATAACGTATAGAAGTACAGCTTTGTTATTCTCCAAGAAGAAATCCGTACCCTCTTATATTCAAAAGGTTGCTTATGTTGTTGCGCATGAAATTGCACATCAATGGTTTGGTAATTTGGTTACAATGCAGTGGTGGGATGAATTGTGGCTCAATGAAGGTTTTGCTACCTGGGTTGGCTACTTGGCGATAGATCACCTCTTCCCAGAATGGGATATTTTTTCCTATTTTGTTTCTGAATCACTCCAGAAGGCGTTGAACTTAGACGGAATGAAGAGCTCGCATCCAATTGAGGTGCCCATCAAAGACGCACTTGATATCGATGAAGTGTTTGATGCCATTTCTTATTTGAAGGGTGCATCAACAATACATATGTTGTCCTCCTACATTGGCCCAAAAACTTTCATCACAGGAGTCGCAAAATATCTTAACTCCAACGCTTATTCCAATGCCACATCAGAAAGTCTTTGGGCATCTGTCAGTGAAGTGTCTGGAAAAGATGTTTCTAAAATGATGAAGTCGTGGATCAAGAGTATTGGGTTTCCTGTTGTCGATGTTACATTAAATGGAGGAAGATTGACCTTAAAACAGAAAAGATTTTTGAATGATGGAGACACGAGCGAGAATCATGACAAAACACTCTGGTGGCTTCCCCTTTATTTCGCTGGGGATCACAAGGGCTCCTCAAGCAATACATTGGATTCGTTAGCATCCAAAAGTGTAGCAATTGACAACTTTGAGTTGATAGGTGACATCTTCAAATTCAATAAGGATTCAGCCGGGGTTTACCGTGTAAACTACTCGACGGAGATCTTTGATAGCTTTATTTTGTTAAACATTGACAAATTCTCAGTAAGAGATTGTGTGGGAGTAGTTGCAGATGTTTCATCTCTTGCGATTTCTGGAAGATGCAGAACAACGACCTTTTTGGACTTGATCAAAAGCTTGGCTAATAAAAGAGTTTTCAAGAAGGAGGAATATGCTTTGTGGATGGAGTTAGGACGTAGATTGGCACATTTTCTGTGTGCTTTCTCGGGTGTCAACAATTCGTTGACAAAGAAATTGCAAAAATTTACTCAAGAATTGTATTGGGAGAAATCAAAGATGATGTTGAAGGCATCTGAGGAAGACGGATTTTTGCCTGCTAGCATGAGGGAAGAAATTTTGATAAAAGCAGGTCTAGCTCAAGTCCCTCATGTTTACGAATATGCATTGAAGCTATTTAACTCATGGAAAGTATCCAAGACAATTCCCTCGTCTTTGAGAAGTTTTACCTTCACCACAATAGCATCCAGCGAGAACTTCGACGATGAGCAGTTTGAAGCTCTCATGAAAGAAGTCATCGAGCCATCATCGTTAGATGGAAGAGAGATCGCTCTTGTCGCTATGGGAAATGTGACCAAATTGCCGTTGATCAAGAAACTACTTGCATATTTGCTCGATCCATCTATAGTGCCAACTATGGACTGTCACTTTTTGAGTGAGGCCATGTCTAGAAACGTTCATGCAAGAGACGAATTATGGTATTTCTTCGTTGAAAACTACGATGAATTCTATGCTAATTTGTCTACCAGCATGGTTGTCTTGGATAGATTCGTTCGTCTAACGTTGTGCAACTACGCCACCAAGGAAAGGTCGAACGAGATCAAGGAGTTTTTTCACAACAAAGATACTCGTGGTTTCGGAAGATCCTGCGAACAGGCCATAGACAGCGTACAAATAAACGCAGCCTGGAGTACTAGGGATATGGACTCTGTCAACGGATGGTTCAACTAGACATGTGTGATCAACAGAAAGTGTGAATTACAATCGCCCTCACAAACAAGATCAATACAGGGCAGTAGATGTAGACGTTGTCACATCAATTGAAATACAAATACAACACATCTAGTTTACGGTAATATACAACATTCTAATTTGACTAAATAATTCGTCACTAGACTTCCTTGTCGATAATGTTATTCAAAGCCCCAAGTTTAGCAGACATAGCGGACTCTGGTCCTTAAGTGTGGTGGAATCTGAATCAAGGTTTGAAAACTGCTCTACTTGTTGCATGAATATCACTAAAAGGCAAGTTTAAAAATCTTTACGCAGAAAGAGTTCGAGGACTATGGAATGGTTATGGTTTTCAGAACCTGAAACTCCAGTAGACCCCACGAGCTATTGAATCTCCCATAGCCGCTCTCTTTGACCCCTCCATGAGGGACTGTGGGCTCGTCAAAGAGAGTGCCATTGTTGATATGTACTGCACCGCTCTCGATTTTACGAGCTATCTCTATACCTTGCAAAACATCATCTATCCAGATAGAAACTGAAAGGCCATATCGACTCTGGTTGACCTTTTCTATTGCGTCAGTTACATCACGAACCTTGGATATGTAGAACACAGGACCAAACGTTTCTTGGTTGAATATAGTATCTTGTGCTTTAACATCTTCCAAAACCACTGGTGTGAGATATGCTCCTTCTCTCTTGTTTTCTCCATGCACTATCTTTGCACCACTATCAAGAGACTCTTTAATCATACCATATATCTTCTCTGCAATGGCTTGTGTACGTTGAGGCAAAATAGGTACAGCAGCCTCGGAACTACTGAGCCACAGTCTGAGCTCCTCAATGAATGATTCGTATACTGATTCATCCACAAGAACACGATCTGTAGCCATACAAATCTGACCGTTGTGGCCAAAGGCAGAAAACAGTAACGCCCTTACTGCCTTTTTTAAATCTGCCGATATCGTAACAATCGAGGTACACTTACCACCTAGCTCTAGAAGTGCCGGCTTAAGTACACTTGCGCACATTGTAGCAATGGACTTACCGATGGCTGACGATCCTGTGAATGTGACTTTTTTCACATACCTCGAATAAATGAGTTGGCTTACAACGTCTACTGCAGTTTCTGGACTATTGTGTATCACATTCACTAAACCCGCAGGAGCTCCGGCCTCATGGAAGAGCTTTGATAGCTCTAGGTGTAACAAAGGCGATAGTTCCGACGATTTAAGTATTACACTGCATCCCGCAGCAACTGGGCCAGCAATTGCTCTCATACCCAAAACAAGCGGAGCATTCCAAGGTGCAATGCTGAGTACGGTCCCAATGGGCTCTTTTATCACCATGGCGTATGAGCAGCTGTTGGCTTGTGGAATCACGCCTTTATGAGAGGAGACTTGGGAGGCATGTTCGTATGCCGACCCAATGCCCTGCTCTACATTAAATTCAGCAAACCACTGGGGCTGACCTATATCTGTAAGCAACTTCACAAACGTCTCTCTCCTCTCGCTAAGAATATCACCCACCTTGTTAAGCACTTCTCTCCTCTTGTTGAAAGAAACATCTCTCCACTTCAAAAACGCTTCTTGTGAACTCGTCAAGGCTTGATCAATCTCTTCAGAAGTCGCTCCTTGAGCTTGATGAAGAACTGCCCCTTCGGAAAAGGGAGACTCGACGTTGAATACCAAACTTTTCGAGCCTAATAACTCTTTTCCGTCAATTAATAGTGGCACAATCATTAAAAAGTCGTCTTATCAAAAACTAACGGTCCGATTTTTTAGATATCAACGGTCTGATTTTTCAGCTATCTCAATATTGTAAACTCTGCTCCAGGGGAATTCCGGCCACAATTGAGCTATCTCGACTTCATGTGACACTATACTAAGAACGGCAATGAATTTGCTACTCGCCGGTTCGAAATTCAGGTATAGCTATTGATGTAGACTATTTTCCTGACTGAATCGGCATTTACAGGCTAAACTTGAAGTTGCGAACGGCTTTTACCAAGTATTGTGAAAAATGAAATAATTGTAGATCAATTAGTCCCTGTTAGTTCGTGGGTCTAAACAGGCCAACGAGCTCACATTCAACTCATACGAGGGATGCGATGTCTTTGTTATAGATATTTCGGCAACACCAACATCATTCTACCAGATATAGAGTGCTTATTTAGTAGGTTGCAATTCAACGGTATAACGCTCTCTAGTGCAAAATTAAAAATTATTGTAATCACTTTGAAACACACTTTTTTTCGTATTCTCAAGCTAGATGACGCCGATAAGTACTAGCCACACATGGACCCGAAGCGAGAATGTCTTATCGTGACCTTTTTGAGTCTTTGACTTGCAACATGAGCAAGGGTATTCACGGGACACAAAAAGAAAGGATTATTTCGCAACCAATGTTAGAAGCAATGCGGCATTGCTATTGTGACTACAAATGGTGTGACTAATGATATTTATGTGAATATAGCTATTAAAAATACAGGTAAATACCATCAACTAGTCTAGTTTTGTAAAGTTCTTTCAGACAAACTCCCAGCATCGACAAGATGATTAGGATTGAGCAACTTTATGCTCATGGATGGTAGCAAATCTTCCTGATGGATCCGAGTGGCATCCCCATTCGGCTTTTGGAACCCATCTCATAACAGTAGAAGCAGCGGCCTTCGACGAAAACAATGCATCGAACTTACATCTGTACCAATAAGCCTCCTTAGTGTCCGGAACATTGTCACCCCATTCAGGCTTTGGATTTGCCAACTCCTCATCGGACACAGCAGCTTCGGCGGCATCCTTCAAACCATCGATCCAAGAGTAACCAACACCGTCTGAGAATTGCTCTTTTTGTCTCCATAAGATCTCCTCAGGCAAGTATGGCTTGGTTTCTGGCTCGTCGGATGTGTCGAAAGCCTTTCTCAATATGTATTTCTCTATCTTTCCGTCCTTGGATGAGATAAGCTTATCCTCTGGGTTGATATTCATACAAACCTCCAAGAATTGCTTGTCCAAAAATGGAACTCTAGCCTCCAATCCCCAAGCCATGGTAGACTTGTTTGCTCTTAAACAGTCTGCGTAATGCAAATTCTTGACACGCTGGACACACTCCTCGTGGAACTCCTTTGCCGATGGAGCGTTGGCGAAATACAAATATCCACCGAATATTTCATCAGAGCCTTCACCAGACAAAACCATCTTGACACCCTGGGCTTTGATCTTCCTGGACAAGAGATACATTGGTGTTGATGCCCTGATAGTGGTAACATCATAGGTTTCTAAATGCAAAATAACATCATTCAAAGCGTCCAACCCTTCCTCTAAGGTGAAAGTGTGGGAGTGATGAACAGTACCAATAAAGTGGGCAACCTTCTCAGCGGCCACCAAGTCAGGTGCACCTGGCAAACCGATTGCAAAGGAATGCAACACATTCCATCCACTAGAATGCAAAGAACCCTTGTCATCGACACCAGACAATACTGCGTTTGCATCAATTCCCTCCTTGGTTTGCTTCTTGAGAGTATCTGCAGCCTTTTGTGTTTCTCTTGCAGCGATAGCAGCAATCAAAGAAGAGTCCAAACCACCGGAGAGCAAGACACCGTATGGTACCTCTGCCATCAATCTCTTTCTGACAGCCATCTCCAATGCCTCTCTGACCTCTTTGTAGTCAACGCGCTTCTCTGGAACCTTGGAAGCATCCCACCATGTTGGGTCGAAGTATCTTGTAACGGAATCAGTGTTGGAATCGTATACATGTCCTGGAGGGAAAGCAACAATTTCATCACATTCGTCAGTTAAACACTTCAACTCAGATGCAAAATACCTGGTCTTGGGCTTGCCAGAGTTCTTACCCATGTACAACGTAGTGATACCGATGGGGTCTCTGGCGGCAACAATACGGTCGTTCTTCTTGTCATACAACACCCAAGCAAACATACCGTCCAAGTGCTTTGGTGCGTCGATTCCGTACTTCTCAAACAAAGGAATGATAGGCTCACAGTCTGACAACGACTTGTACTTGTACGACTTGAACTCATCTCTCAAGTGAATATGATTGTAGATCTCTCCGTTGACAGCCAATGAATAGTTTCCATCCTCAGATGTGATAGGCTGTGCTCCGGAGTCCAACCCAACAATTGCCAACCTCTCGTGGCACAAGATCGTGGAGTTTTGGATAATGTTTCCTGACCAATCTGGTCCACGATGTCTGATTCTCTTGGAGTAGTCCAAGGCCTTAGACTTGAACTGCTCGACTTCTGGCTGTCTATATGCTGCAAATATACCACACATCTTTTGTTTACAAATGTGGCCAAGTATCTATACACTGATCTGGCCGCCTATTAGCAAAATCTCCTAAAGCTGTCTTATATAGAAATATCTTAGCCTAATCTCTGGAGATGGTTTCGTCGAGGTGACTAATTTTTCACCCCCGGATGTGCTAGTGACTCAGGTCATTTCCGGGGGTTCATCGTAACTTTCTTATCTTTCGATCATTGATGGGATGGGATGGGCCTCGAGAGGATGGCCACCAGCAGACGCGTCGGGTGCCTGGACACCACTTTCCCTTGCGCTAGCATCGGCAGTATCTGCGGACGTCTTTTGGTGGCTTTCTGGAGTGTCTGGAGGACAGATTGACGAGCGATCTTGCTCAAAAGATGCCAGAGAGACAGGAAAAAAACTGTATAGCATTCTTTCTGTCCCATGAAGCTCTCTGGGAGACCATTCCACATCTTAGGAGCTGCAACGGCTGCTATGGCGTCGTTGGATTAGGATATAGAAATTGGTCTCCACACGACTAAATACATCTTTCAAAGCCAGTGGCGACAACAATTAACAGTTGGGTGGATCAAAGGCAGGCCATATATCCGTTTGCACACCACAATTTGCAGGTATAAAGCTAGGATCTAAGAGTTGTTGAAAGGAGCAAACGCGATTGAGAAAGGAAGAGTAACAAAAGATGTCTTTACAGAAACTCACAGCGGAGTTGTATCAGTTGTACGACCAAGAACAATATGAGAGCTGTCAGAAGTTGTTGGTGCCGATAAAGGTCGAATTGGTGAAACACAATCTATTGGCTCCCCTGGAGTCTAACACGAGGACGGGGGACCAATTGAACGATATGAAGATAGCGGAAAGAATTTTGGAGATCGGGTGCTTGTCATCTCTTTTGAGTAGCGACTACCAGAACTTCGAGAACCAGTTTGCACAATTGAAGCCGTTTTACGACAATAGGAAGCTCCACCTGTCGAAAGCCTTGAACGATGAGTCCACCAAGATTGTATCGTTGTACATGTTGTACTTGCTTTCGCAGGGTTTCATATCCAGATTCCATGTTGAGTTGGAGCTGTTGTACAACTCAGACCACTACAACACAGAAAAGGACAAGTACTTGCAATTCCCAATAAATTTGGAGAAGAACCTCATGGAAGGTAACTACATCAAGATTTGGAAGCTTTTGAAGGAAGAAAAGAACTTGCAGTCTAAGGAATATCGCCATTTTGTTGATACATTGAACAACACTCTCAGATATGAGATTGCAAAGTCATTGGAGAAGGCTTATCTGTCAATTCCTATTAGCAACTGCAAGAGTTTATTATATTATCCACAGGAGTTGTCGAATTCTGTGTTTGAAGAGACCTTGAAAGAGAATTTCGATGTCGAAAACTGGAGGTTCGATAATGGTGTCATTACATTCGACACAAAAGATCATGAAATCACGTCAGAAAACTCAAGCACTATTGCTAACGTATTAAGTTATGCTGAGAGAATAGAGTCTATCATCTAATCTAAACTTACATAGAAATTCTTATAAGCATTGTCCAAATCATTCAAGAACAGATCTGTTTCTTCTTGTGTAATTTCCTTGTGGTCTTGCAAGCTGTTCAACTTGATGAGCCAAGTTACTAGCTTTGATTTTCCCACAAATTCGGCGCTTTTTCCATCGTTGCCAGATATCTCTTGCGACGTAGACAAATCATTCAAAGAAATAACCAAATCACTCAATAGTGGATGTAACTGATCTTTCGTTCTGTAATTAAGCTTCACTGCATCCATGCATGTGATGAAGTTTCCAGTGATTTCTGCGATTAACCTTACATTCTTGGTTGTCGTGGTTCTATTGACTGACGTAGATGAGCTGGATGGTGAGTTATCCAACAGTCCTCGGCTATTGAGGTTTTCTATTGTAGCTGGCACTCCTGAAGTAAGCCTTTTGATGGCTAATGGCGTGTCCAAGTTGAATTTTAGTGTGAAAAGGCTGAGGAAGTTGCCCAACTCCGGATCAAGCGTATCTTGTAAAGTTGTCGATAACAATTCCATTTGCGAAGAATCGCTCCTTAGTGATTGTGTTAGCATTCTATACTGGCTTATCAATCTTGATGCAGTGGAGGTATATTTCTCCTTGTCTGTGATATAGTCTTTCAAATACGAGCTTTCTAGAACCTCTAATGCTGTTATTATCGAATAGACCTCTGCGAGGGTTTCATAAACGATCTTATGTAATGGTGATTTTATAAGGCTTGATTTCGTTATTTCTCTCTGATACTTAGAGCTATCATCAGATATGGTATACGAGGTAGTGGATGTAGGTGCATAAGACTGAGACGTTGGGTCAAGGTGTGACATGTTTGTTGATCTTATGAAATTAAGTAGTCTTCAATTTGATTTTTTTGATAATCTTCGCAATGACATCTTATCGACTTCCTGGGTCTATACAGCTTTCACTTTATTGAGAGTCGTTATATTTGACAACTAAGCTATATGGTGAGTACACCTGTATACATTTGCCAGTCATTGCATTCATCACAAATCGTTCTATTTACATTCTGGGTATATTTCAATCTATGTAGAGGGGGGGCTCGGTCCCAGCAATCTCATCGGCACCATACCGCGAGCGATTAGTTGCATTATTGGCAATGATCGATGTGGGAAGGGCAAACCTGGATAACTCCTTGCATATTTGGTCGTAGTTTGAAGTCTGAACAACACGGTTTATGAGGTTTCGACCGAATCTAGTGCGGGCATGCTCGCACTCTTTCATTATCCATTGCAACAAATAATGACTGCTGATCCTGTCATATGTGCTAACAGTTATGGGAAGTCTTATTTCCATATCCTTGGCGTGGAGTAGCTTGATCTTGATGACGACTTCATATCGGATGGAGAACAACTTGCCCAACGTGGTATAACCTTGAGTGTGAGTGAATGGGACACCGTCAGGTATATTTCCTACATTCTTGGCCTTGATGGAGCTAGGAGAGGAAATGGTGTTTGCTTCAGTTGCCATATTGTTGTTGTTAGGAGAGTATTTCACGTTCTTGTTTGCAAACATGTGCAAATAATCGTTCTCCAAGGGAAACGTTACTCTCAATTGTTTTGATTGTCCCAGCGTATTAACTGTGTTGTTTGTGTCTTCGAACAGCTCGCTCGTAGTGAAGATTTTATTCTCCTTTCTGGGGGGCAATCCACCTTCGTGGCATTCTAGAACCTCTTTTATCTGAAGAGTGATCTTGCTCAACTTTATATTGTTCTTTGTTCTATTGAAGGATGCATTTGTCATGATTTTCAAGTATAGAACCAATTCATCCTGTGGGCCTAGCGACGATACCGGTAGTGAAATATCCACCAAGACTTGTTGGTCTAGCGACGCACTTGTTTCTGTAATGGGCTCGTTAAACTGCCTGTATAGCGGCAAGGTATCATATAGTTTTATGGGCACTGCAAATGTCTCGATATATGTGGTTTCTTTGTCGTAGGAATCTCCACATGAAACTTTCACGTACATATTGTGGATTGTAGACGCGTTCCAATTGTCGAACTGCCCGCTCGCGATTACATCCTTGGGCAAGGGTATCAATATGGGAATATCCGCCCCTAGCACATCCTTGTGGAATTCCCCCACCGGTGGCCGATATATCGACGGATCCTCAAATATCTTGTAATCACGAGAGGTGTCGTTTGATCCTAATGTGGTCGGGACGCTCAATTTCTGGAAAGTACGGATCTCAACTCCCACAGACCTCAACTTGACAGGAGTCCCATATACAGATCGTATCTGGATCACCGTCTCTATTCGAGGCTAAAAGTTTGTCAGTAAGAATGCTTCCATCGAGATGAAAATCTTCAACAAGCTATACGTACCATGCTTCGGGGAACCCCAGGACAACCACGCACTATGGTTGCACCAGACTCCCTTAGACTGATCGATATGTTAGGTAAGGATTTAGCTGGTGCCATATCTTTCACCTATAAATCATCATCTTCTTACAGCTGATTTAATGTTTATATTTACATTTCATGTGGTATATATACAGGATAATAGAATAATGGACAAAACCACCATCATCACCAACAAAAGGGTAGCATAAGCGACTCCCAAGACCTGGTGGGTTAGCCTGTGGGGCTGTAAAGCTGTGGAATTGTATGGGAGAGCTTTTTCCCGGACGTTCAATACCAAAAAAAGCCCTCGATTGATTCTCACTTATAGGATCATGGGAAGAATCGACCAACGGAGTTGAAATTTGTCCTTGTACTTGTCCCTGTAGTATTTATGAGTCTCCAATGAGCTGATGGACAAATTGGTGAGCACGAATATCCACGCTAGTAAGTAGTTGATCAGAATTATGTTCACTCCTTCCAGAGATATACTGATCAATACCACCAGAAGATAGATGAACAATTCCCATAGATAATGCGGTGAGCTGACCACCGAAAACTTGGGGAGGGAATACTTCTTGAGGGTCGCTAGATGATAGTGTGTCAAGCACTGTAGAAAGGAGCTTGCAGTGAAGACAGCAATGCAAAACCAGTGGAATTTGGGGACGAAGATGTCGAATGGCTCCACCTTGAGAAGAGAGCATGAAACAAGAGCAGCAAGACTGTTCAACGATATGAAAAAATAAAAGGCCATGCCTGCCACATAATGCAAGAAGTTAATATGAGACGATGCAGCGAACTTGGTGACGAAAACACACTCGAAAAGTCTTCTTGTAGATTGCAAGACAAATAACGCAGCTATCGTGAAACGAGCTTGATATATCCCAGTCGTGTCATTGTCTATGTGATGTATTGTAGCGATGTATCCCATCCATCTGCTAGGGATGTGGCCATAAATCCCAAAGTAAATACCGAAAGCATTGACGACGAAGAATAAAACATAAAAATGTGTAAAATATGCCTTCGGCACTGTAAAACTAACTAGATGATAAACCAATTTATTCAAACCTGTTCTACTCACACCTTCTCTATCTGTTGACGTTTTGCCGTATAAAAGAAGAGCATTGAATGGCTCTAAAAGCTTAATAAGTAGCACGAGAAGGGTTGCAAGGGTAAACCAGCCAGATATCGAGTAATAGATCCACATATACCCCAGATAGCCTTCGATATGATTTTTCATATCTCCGAATTTTTCAGCACTACAAGGAAATTCAACTCAATATAAATATTTATCAATAATCCTACCTGATTCAAATACTTATGCTCTATTATACATACAAATTTGCCTCGTCGAGATTCGACAGTCGTTGACTAGTTTAACGACCAGTGTACTTCTTCTCGAAAGGTCTAACAAGGTTATATCCAATGAGTGAGAAACCGAAACCTAATTCGAAACCAATGTCACCACCGAATTCACCAATCATTCTTCCGAGTGGACCTGCGTACCAAACTTGGTTCATACCAACAACACAACCAGCAATACCACAGCAGAATCCAAAAGTACCCGCAATACCAATTGGGGAGATGGACTTGTCTCTGAAATTGGCGTAGTCGTATTTGGAGAAATCACCCTTGTTGTAGATAAAATGCTCGGAAAGTGACATTGCAATGTAAATGGCCAAGTAGTATGCAATCAAATTCATGAAGTTCTCCATGACATCTTCGAAATTGTAGTATGCTGGAATACAAATAGCCAATGTAACAAAGTTACCTGCTACGGTCCAGAAAACTCTTGGTACCTTAGATAATGGAGACCAGAAAGCTTGTGCCGACAAAGCAATTGAGTACATGTTAGGAATGTTGTTTGCAACTGTGGATAAAGCCAAAAGAACACACAAGAATTGACCAAAGCCATGTAAGGAGTCCACGACCAAAATAGCGTACACCAATCCACCGATGGACCTCTCCTGGTAGATAGCTAACCATTCAGGGTTAGAGACAGTACCGGTAGCACATGCAGCACCCAAAATGGTGGTGAATATGACTGGGAAGTACAATCCAGAGAAAACAGAGAGGAAAATCTTCAAGGAGTTAGCGTTTCTGGGTTGGTACACAGTGTAATCAGATGCGTAAGTTGTCCATCCAGCAGCAAATCCAAAAATGGCACCACCAAATGACAAGACATTACCGGCTGTAGTTTCACCGCCAACCATCTCACCGTAAGTAAAGTTACCAGACATTGCCATTCTAGCAATAATACAGATGAAAACAACGGCATTTGGAACCCAAGACCACATCTCATAGATATGGATAACGTGGTAACCGAAGAATGTCACGATAATGGTCAAGATAATCAAAATCAAACATCCGGCCCATGGAGGGCATGCACCGTTATTGACGATGTTCAACAATTGGGCAGACGACATAATGTTGACTGCACCCCAACCCACACATGCAACGATGTTAATCAAAGCGAAAATTCTCATTGTAATATCACCAATCAAAAACCTCGACAAGATGATTTGTCTCAAACCCAACTTGGGTCCGAAGATAGAAAAAAATGCAACAGCAAACACTCCCATCATAGAGAAGAAAACAATGGTCAAAACACACTGCCAGAAACTCAAAGCAAACGTCGTTACTCCGAGCGCTCCCAAAGAAAATGCAGCAATCACCAAGTTGGCAGATAACCACATGGAAGCTGCTGCCCAGCACGAGCCGTCAGTCTTCTCCTCGTCGGTCACTAACTCAATACCCTTCACCTCTGCTCTCAACTTTAAGGCCAACCTGTTGATCGTGCCCAACTTACCTTCGGTAAGCTCCGCACTACCCCCGTTGTCCTCCAACGACTTCTCAAACGAGTCGAATGACGTCTTCTTGTTAACGTCGACGTCTCCAACGGTCTCCCCGATGGACTTTTCCTGATCTTGGCTCATTTTAACTAATTGTTTCCACCAATTACTAGCACCGATCTATCGATACCCTAGTTTATACTTCTGAAAAAGTGACCTCACCTGATGCCTGATGCTAGAGCTTACAAAGAACTACTTCAAAACTGACTTCTTCGAACTTTCAAAAAAATTCAAGGAATATTCTCTTCCATATATACTGCAACAAGTGCTCTTTCCTGCTATATCCTAATCTGCCTTTATTAGAAGCCCGAGTGAATTTCTAGCCTAAGCACATCTCGAAACAGAAATTGAAAATTTTGCTGATAAAAGGAAACTTCCGTTCGCCGCGGATGGCTTATGTAAGAGGGCATCTGATGGTGATAACCGCATATGGGACCAATGCCAGACAGGGCCAAGACAGCGAGGGCGTCCAGGAGGAGGGCTGGCGACGGGGACAGAGGTGGTAGTGGAGATGGTAGCCATTGGGCTGGAGACAGCGACCGGTGGAGCATCTGTGACGTTGTTGGTAGATTTTTGCAGACGAAAGCGATCGAATTTTGCATGTTTTCACCCAAGGATGTGCAGCCGTTGGGATCGGAGCAGGACACAGACGACCGGCAGAAGAGTGTCAGCACGGCAGGTCCGACTGTATGATGGGAGCTCGTAGATGAGTCCATGGCAGGGGTCTGCTATCAGGTTCCACGGAGCCTGGTAACTCAACGCCTGCTCGCCTTTGACGACAAGACAATTGACGTGGGTCATGCTGCGATAAGAACTGACAGGCGTTCATCAGGAATTGAACACACAGGATTGGACAGGTCGGTCATCTTCGAGAGATGTGTTGATAGCCAGATCAAATATTATTAGACCGGATATGGAACTACTCCGCGGAGGTGCCAAAGGATGCAGAGGCGATAAGCTTAACACGAGAGCATGATTGTAACAGGGAAGGATGTGGAATACGAGATAAGTAACATAATGCGGGGGCAGACAGCAAACAGTACTCTGAAACCTGTGGCATAAGCATAGTTAGATCTCTCCGTCAAGCACGCAGCAGGATGGGAGGGAGGGTGGTTGTAGAGGCACCAATGCCATCAGATGGAGATGAGCGAAAGAACGACGTGCGTCACGCGCAGCCACACGTGACGCGTCCTTCACTCTAATACGGCTAGGGCACCGACAACGGCACTGGCCATAGCTAGGGCACTGGCCACAGCACGGGCAATGATTACAGCAAGGGCGTTGGTCGCAGGTGTCAGTGTCTCGGTAGTGCTGTGGTCACACTCATGCTGCAACTCAGCGCACACAGTGCCGATGTCACCCTTCCGAACCTTTGAAGCAGGAGATTCAAAAAATACCGTTAGAGATTAGCAGGGCGGGAGAGTTTAGCCGTATTGAGTCACGGCCTAATCTTTCATTGGTTCCAATTTCTTGGAACGCCCGCAATCAGTCGTAGAACGGCTTGGTGCAAGTGCATCTCACATACGGAGTCAGCAGCCGATAACATGAGATGCTTTACCATTCGTATATGGATCAGCCTTGTCGCCGGGGGTATTCCGACATCTTTGAAATTGTTCGCATCGTCTTTTTGAACGCAGCCTATCGTCTATCTGCACCAGAGACTGAAA
The DNA here is from genome assembly GCA_031081905.1 of Debaryomycetaceae sp. ZIM 2471. Taxonomy (NCBI): domain Eukaryota; kingdom Fungi; phylum Ascomycota; class Pichiomycetes; order Serinales; family Debaryomycetaceae; species Debaryomycetaceae sp. ZIM 2471. Next base: position 258,697 of record JARYTF010000009.1, on the reverse strand, counting down.
ATATGTGAGAACACAGGGCACCGGTGGATCATACGATAATTCAGAAGCCGGTAGACACCTCGGGTCCCTATACTGGAGATAGTGCAGTAGCGTTGTAGATGGGCTTGAGAAAATATGGCAGCTGGAGGGATCTGGCTCGATTAGGTAATACTGTAGATGAGTAATTCTAAAGCTGTGCTCGCGGTGTCTAGCTGACGACATGAGGATGGTGATTTCACGATAGATGTCTGAACTATGCTTGGCGCCCGATAAGGTAAGCGATAGACAAGACGGAAGTATGCTGGTGGTGCGAGAGCACATTTCGCCTCTCGCCTCGGGTTCAGCAGAGTCCAGTACAGATTTTGGTGCGACCAGGACTAGTGCCCACGATCAGGGTACATCGAGGAAAATACTGCCCTACGCTGGAGAAGCGAGCCAGAGAATTATACCACTGCGATGTAGTATTTGAAGTGATCTTTGCTAATCTTTTAATTGTATTAAAAATTTCGGGTATATTTTCAACTACAATGACATTACGACAACACAGTGCTACCCATAGAAGCCTGGGCCTATATGAGAGGAGCACTTTTGAATCGAAACATAGTACAAGAGCTGAATCGTGAACGATGTGATCCCTCAAACAAAAAATGACTCCCATGAGGTTAGATATACGATGTCGAACAATTATATCTATTACTATGCATGTTTTAAATGACGCAGTTGATAGTCAGAGAAGCGGTACAACGGCTCGCACCACTGCACTCATAGCGTGTCATAGTATTTCAGCGGCACGGCTGTCATCACCAGATAACGCTTCTACATCGACTACAACACTTTTGAACAGGAATAAATAATTGAAATTAAAGCTTACAAAGAATTTAAAACAAATACTCATTGTTCAAGTCAGAATACCGTTCCTGACCAACAATTCTCTCAATCTGGCCACCTCTTCCTGGAGCGCAGTCTTCTCTTCGATCAAGATTTCGACTTTACCCTCCAACTGGCCCATCCGCTCCATCTTTCTGGCACGAGACCTCCTGGCAGCTTCCGTGTTTCTGGCACGCTTCAAAGCTGCTGGATCCCCCGTCTCCATAGCGACTGGAGCCAACGGCTGCGACCTCTGCTTCTTGGAGTAAGCGACGCATCCCAAGTGATCAACCTTCTTCGGTGAAGAGGATGAAGTCATGGTCTGCTTTCGGTCAAGAACAGGAGTGGACAAGGTTGAGGCTGTCTCGGGCGTGAATAGCTGGGAGTTCTTGCGAGTGGCAGTAGTCTGCTTCTTCGCAGGAGCAAACTCAAAAGACTCTTCCACATCGGAAAAGAGTCTCTTTCTTTCCTGCACTGCTTCAGGAATCTCCACGTGCAAATCATCATCCTTGACAAGTCGGTCGGAATCATCAACGGCGCCAGTAAAGGGCTCGGATTCGTTGCCGAACAACGCAACCCAATCCTCTTTCTGGTTGACATTGTCGCCGTCAATGATTAAATCAAACTCGTCAAACATTGGAGTGTGGTCCTGCTTCAGACCATTCTCGTCCATGTTACTGGAGAAAACGGAGTCCAAAACAGACGAGTGGATAGCAAAGGGAGATGCTGCGCTCTCCTCCTTGCTAGGGGTTTCGTCGGGCAATTGCGACGAAAGCACGTCTACGCCGTGATCCTTGATAGGATACATTTCATTCTCCGCCGAGAATGAAAAGCTGCTGGTTGGTTTAAACATGTCTGTCGATTCATATGCAGAATCGCCAGACATAATCATTGGGTTGTAAGTGGTAGACATCTGGATAATTGTTCGTATTTTCTTTGGATTACTTGCAATTTACTGACTCGTATCTTAACGGATAGTTCTCTAATGTAGCGCCATGGTGGACGTATTCTTTTTTTCTTTCACGATAACATTTTGGATAATAACAACAACACTTTGAGGGTGAAATTAATAGTTTTTATAACTTATAACTCTTAATTTACTTATTTTTGACCTTATCAATGGATAATAAATTAGGCTGACATTTTGAATTGGACTCTTGATAACTAGTATATGGATAAAATTATAATAGTGTAAGTCAAATAAGAATTGTTGTTAGTGAAGAAAAAGCGAATGCCCCCACTAGGGGGAATTCACCTAGACTATATAGTGAGAAAAAAATTTTACATGTCCCGATTAGGCAATACGAATCCTAGCGCTAGCGGAGCCTGTGCTGACATATACTGCGGGGTTTGAGAATCTGGTGGTGCGAAGTAATTTGTGCACCGGGCCGGTGAGTCAGAGATGCATCACGATAGGAAGATTCGCGAAGTGTGTGCAGGTATGGGTTCTGCAGAGACGCGCTGCGACCGCTAGCGACCATCGTGGGCGGCCCCGTGGCCGCCACTAGCACGGGTGCTGGCGAGGATAGCCTGCCAGAATGGCAGGCTACTGGCGGCGGCTAGCGGGGTCCACTATTTGCTGCAAAAGCTTGGGCCGCACGACGAAGGGATAAGCAATACTGTGAGTTTGAGACAATCAGTTGATTGCAAGGAGTTGATGGTGGTTAGAGGCGGTTGCCGCTAACCGGTATGGCATTGGCCAGCGGGTGTGGTTGCGGTAGACATGCTACAACGCGTTGGCAACGCTTGTCTGAAGATGGCGGATCGATCGATGTATCTAAATGCAACTATACAAGCGGTGGTAGTGCGACTGGCGGTTTCGACTGGTGGTGACAGCGTTGGTTGTCACAGTGTTGGTGGTGGCAGCGACTTGTGGTGGTTGCGACAGACTCAGCGTGTGCGAAACCACTTGGGGACCTTCTTGCCGCCAACGGCGGCGGAAGCTCCGCGCTGCAGCGATAGCTGAGTGCGCTGAGGGTCGCTGCCGGTGCTGTTAGCGGCGCCGCTTGGCGGTTCGGGCGCCGCCTCGGGGAGAGATGCTCGCTGAGACTCGAGCTGTACCTCCGGTAGTTCGCTTGCCGACGACGTCGAAAGCAACGACGACTCGACAAACGGACCAGCGGTCCTAGGGTGTTCGGGCTCCCAAATAATGAGGATGGAGCTGGTCTGGAAGTCGGGGAGCGAGTGGAGGAGCGTGGCGTGGAATTTTGCAGTGAGCAGAATGGCTGCGAATGGTGGGTGGCCTAGCTTTAAATTGTATTTTCCACGATGGTGAGAAAGTAGTATATCGTCTATTCGCAGCACAAGAGTCCCCAAAGTGGTCGTGGCAGCGTCAGCGAAATCTAGCTGGAGGATGGAGCGGTCAGGGAACTTCAATCTGATGTGATACACCGAGGGTGGGGCCCGAGGAGCTTGCGGAGCGTTTTTCTTGGGACGAGCCGACTCGCGCACTAGACGTTGGTACATCTGTGCGTGAGAAACAGTGAGCTCGTAGTCTGAATCAGGATTTTCGTAGATGCCCGTGGCGCCGCTCCCTGGGACGTACAATTGGGTCTTGTCTGCTTGCACTGTGTGAGTAGATTCTTCCACACTAGCTGGTTGCTCTGGCGGTACTGTCTGCGACTTCGTTGACTCGTACTCAGCTCGTGTAGGCTCGTATTGCGGCACTTGTGCTGGTGTACTCTCCGACACAGCTCGTATGAAATCCTCTTGGGGAATCAGCTGCTCACCCTGAAGCTCCTTGTCCTGCTGCGCTTGACGTTGGCGATTCTCAGACTCGATGGCTTGTGCTGACGCCTGTAGCTCCCTTTTCTTCTGCTCGCGCTCTTGTTGACCCTTCATCTGGCGCTCAACTACTTCCTGCTGTATTCTGGCTTGCTCCAGGTTATCGACGGCAGTATAGCTGAGCCGGATCACAGTATTAGGTGCGAGTGAGCCCACCACAGACATCAATGTCGTCGTCACAAAGTCATTTTCTGGAATGCTGGTATTTGAAATGCTCATCAGCATCGTATATCCCGGATACCCCGCTAGCTTCACTCCCTTGCTTTCCTCGAAATGCTCTAGTATTCTCAGCAATGACACCTTGGCGTTGAACTTCGCAATCATGCTTTGGAGACCCTGGTCCTGTGGAGGGCTTGTGCTGAGTTTGACGTTTATCGTGTGATCCTTAGCCGCCTCTTTTACCTTGAGATCCACCCTGGAGTTGTTGGTGAGATTCGTGAGTCTCAATGGCATCGATCCATCCAAAGTCTTGCCGTTGTGCACCAATTCGCCCCAGTATTCATCGCTGCTGATCCCGAACTTCTTGAACGCCGTTTGAATCACCTGTCCGAGCGTATATGATCTCGTGCAGCTAATCTTCTTGGTCGTAAGCTTATAGCTCACAGCCAACACGATTGTCGACATTATCTATATATATTTTGCTTTCCAGTAAAGAGATTAGACATTGGAGAGCTGAGATTCTTTTGTCGCCTTTTTGTGTCACTTTTGCATTTGATATGGGCCTTGGGAACAGCAACATCAGAGTGGCCAATTAATCTCTGTTGCAGATGTGAAGTCTATCGGTATCACTGTGTGTCCTGGTCTGCCTTTTTTTTTAGACTCTTTAGAACATAAACGTGTCTCTGGTAGTTTTGTCCCACACTTTCAACAGCGATTGTTGATCTTGCTACGTCTTTTCAACATCTCTCCCACGATACATGTCGACAATGCAGAGCTTCTGGGAGAGCTGATGCGTCCGCATCAGCTCTGAGGTGCCACTCATAATAATTGTGGCCCGTCTGTCACGGTGGCCGCATTCCTCGACTTCGCAGTCTTCTCCTCCAGTGCACTTCTCTACTCCCGCAAGCCACTCCGAAGCCACACATCTCACGCTGCTACGGCTAGGGTGCACCAAGCACCCTAGACCTCCAGCGATGCCCACCGCTGCCATGGCCACTTTTTGCATCTATTCTATGACCAATTGAAAAAATTTCAAACCGGTGCTCCGGTCCTGGCCCATGACCTCAGATTTTTAATTCTTCTATCATATATAACTACTCCTTCTGATCAAGATATTCAAAAGTCAATAATTATACACTATAATCTTTGTTTATACCACATATCTTGGATAGTCTTTTCTCCAAGGACATCTTTCAACGAACTAGAGAGTAGCAGACTATAGTACAAAAAATAAATAATATCCCTATATCATCTGCCAGAGGATATTTGTGGATATCAAATAACAGAATCGAAAAATAGACCTTGATTTTCTAAGAGCTGTGATTTAGATCCAAGTTCTTGTTTTCAGTGGTTAACATATTTATCAAAACACAGATCCAGCAAAAAAAGCTCGATAGAAATGTGTTGCTGTGGGTTTGGATGTATTTCAGACATCTGTCTCATCATAATATCAGTGTTCTTTCCCCCCATGCCTGTGTGGGTCAGACGGGGATTGTGCTCATGTGATTCATTGATCAACATATTGCTATGCTTTTTGGGTTACTTCCCAGGCCTCATCCACTCGTGGTACATCATTGCCAAGTATCCCCCGTACTCGATCGACCATGAAGGCAGGGTATACTATGTGGTGGCAAACGACTTGGAAAGCCAAACCGCCCGTGGCAGAGGCAAAGACTGTATTCACTACCACAATCATACCTATATTGCAGACGAACCTGCTGCACAGCTGGAGAGCATGACCTACGGTGCCATAAACGACGTTCAGCCAGTGGAGGGCCCGTCCAACGGGACGAGCCTGGTGCCTCCACCAGCATACACCGAAATTGATAATAAGGTACAGCTCTGAGCCGCAAGAGAGTTAACAAACGCTTCCGGTATGACCAAGGGCGTCGGGTCCTTGATCCAGTATGGCAGGGTGAACGTTGGCAAGTTATAATGGAAAGTTTATATAGAATGGATAATGAGGGTTTTTATTCTTCTTTAAATTATGTTAATATACGACAATCGTCAAGAGAACAACATAGACCACCAACCGCGTGGTTCATCATCTCTCTTTGCCTGCTTCAACACCGTTGGAGCTTCATGTCGTTGGTGATTATCACAAGATCATAATTCTGCTTATATAAGCTCCAAAATCGGACCTGATAAGACTTCTTTAGTACGGATATAGGAAGTAAGCCATTCTTCGAAAGAATAGACCATAGGAGGGGTTTTGTGAACGCAATTGGGCAGTAATGACGAGCGTGATACGGGATTCAATCGTTGCGATGGGAGATGCCAGCGAACAGGCGTCTCCAAGCTCAAGTCAATCGTCAATATCCATAGCTGATTCTGTGAAGGACTGGTGGAACAGCTCAGGAGCATTAAAGACAGCCACCAATGGGCAAAATGTGGACTCTGCCAGGATGAAGAACAAGCTCATCGAGTACGATCTCCTCAAGTCCATTCTTTCAAACGACATCAACCTCAAAAATCCTAACAATGATGAGAAAATCGAGCGAACGGGCAATATCTGCGGTGAGTTGTTGGACGTGGAAATAGAAGACGGGATTTTTGTGCACGAGTTCTACATCGAAAACAACACCAAGGACGTTTCGAAGGAGGACGAGATACATGTGGTCGTGGTGCATGGGTATATGGCAGCTCTCGGTTACTTCATCAAGAACGTCGAGGCGATAGTCAGGTCTCGGCCAGGTATTAGGTTACATTTGATCGACATGATTGGTTTCGGTAACTCCTCTCGTCCAAAATTCCCCGACGAGTTTTTGACAGAACCTCAAGAGAAGAAGGAGCAGATCAGGCAGATTTTAGACATTGAAAATTGGTTCATAGATAAATTCGAAGGCTGGAGAAAAAAGAGAGAGATAAAAAAAATGAAATTGATTGCCCATTCTATGGGTGCATATCTTTCGGCTTGCTACTTGTTGAAGTACAACAACCAGCACTCCAAGAGTGGGGAATCGGGCTATAATATTGTTGACCAGTTTGTGGTTATCAGTCCGATGGGAACGGAATCAAGTTACCACAGTTTGATCAACGAGAAAGAATTGCAATTCAACCACCATGAAACTGGGGGTGATCCTCTCCGTGAACTAGTTACTAGTCAACACGGAGATCGCTCTGAAGAGCTAGTAAAACTATGGGAGAAGCTTGGTCAACCAAAGTTCCCCAAGAACTATGTTCTCCGCAAGATATGGGAACATAAGAAATCGCCTTTCCAAATTCTACAGTTTTTTGGTCCCATGTATTCGAAAATCCTTTCCTTATGGTCGTTCCAGAGGTTCAGGAACTTGCAAGCAAATGACGGAACAAGATCTACAGACCTTATCTTGAAGCTTCACAATTATTCATACTCCATCTTTAATCAGTTTCAAGGATCAGGAGAGTTGGCGATTACGAGACTCATAAATCATGAAATCCTCGCTAGGCTCCCATTGTGTGATAGAGGGCTAGTGGATTATTTGATCTCTCATAAGGTAGAAACCCTCTGGTTGTATGGCTCAAAGGACTGGATGAATGTCAAAGGCGGGAAGCATATTTATGACCAAATCAAGGACCGTGATCCCAGCATAACAGACTTCACTATAATTGAGGATGCAGGCCATCACATATATTTGGACAACCCTACTGCGTTTAATGAAAAGTGCTTGAAGTTTTTGAATTTGGCATGAATGATGTCTATTATGACTTATATACAATAATCAGAGGTAGCTATACAATTTTTTTACTTCATCTTCTTCATAGCTGCCTTTCATCAATACTTTATGGAAAAAATCAACAACGAAATCGTTTTCAGTTTTCATCTCTTGTTCTTCAATATTATATCGGATGTCTTTACTTTTTTCAAGGGCATCGTTGATTATATCAGGCAGTATACCAGCAAGTTTCGCAACGTTCAATCCATACAGATTGCTAACAACACCTTTTTTCAAGTTGTATAGAAATACAATATCTGGAAAGTCTTGGCCATCCTTTTCTACCTCTAAATATCCCATATGGTAATTACTAACAATCCGATTATATTGATCTTCAAGAACATGCAAGGATGGATAATGTGTAATGAACAAAGTGAGAGGACCTCTTTCATGCTCTACTACGTACTTCAATATGGCGTATGCGATAGCAATACCATCATTGGTTCCTGTACCTCTTCCAACTTCGTCAAGAATAACAAGGGATTTATCGCTCATATGATCGAGTATGTACTTACATTCACTCATCTCGGTCATGAAAGTAGATTCCTTGTTTAATATGTCATCACGCGCACCCATTCTTATATGGATTGAATCGAATATTCCAATAGTGGCTGATTCGCAAGGCAAATGGCAACCAATTTGAGCTAATATCACAGTCAAGGCAACCTGTTTGACATATGAAGATTTCCCTCCCATATTTGGACCAGTTATAATAAGAACCCTGTTCTCGTCATAATTGATATCAATGTCATTTGCAACATATTCCTTTTCTGAAATTATATGTTCGATAATTGGATTTCGGCCTTTCTTCACCTTTATCATTTGATCTTGAGAGATAACTGGCTTTATCTTGTCATCCACCAAACTGTTTGCAGTTAGAGACAAGAGACAATCAAAGTTGGCTAGCTTCTTAATCAACGAATTGAATTTGGAATAGTTGTTATTAACTTGCACCAAATATTCAAGGAATGCTTTATCGCAATTAGAAATCAAAAGTTGTTGGTGATATTGAAGTGTTTTGTACAAGACTTCAATTTCGGGAGTTCTAAATCTTGATACTGTTGTCGTCCCATTAATCTTTTTCCATTCCTTGGGCAATTTATCAACCTGCGAATTTCTTACCTCAATTAAGAAAAACTCGTTTTTATTGGTGACATATTTCAACTGCGGCCGACCAATCATTTTCCTGACCTTATCCAACTCCGCATCAAGTTTTTCCTCAATAAATCGTATCTCAGCCTTTTCATCAGAAATTTCAGTCCAATTGTGAAAATCCAAATCAAAAAATTCTGTCTTTTGGATATCAGGATCGTTATTCATAACGAAATTTCGGTTTATCATTCTTAGGTACTGAGTGACTACTCCAGCTTCTGATATTTTCTTGAGGTCCTGAAATATCTCGAGCAAGAGTTTGGACTTGAAATCGTTCGTCGCTTTATCAATTGAATCTGAGAAGCCCTCTATAAGCGTCAAAATTTCGTTGAAAGAATCAAGCAACCCATAAACATCTCGACGTGAGATATTACTCACATTACTAGAAGCTGAATAGTGAACCTTCATTATCATTTTCTCGAGATCTGACTTCCTTCCTATTTTGTCAAGTTGGTTCTTTAAAGAGTCTACTAGATGATTGAAAGATTTTTTCAAGTCCTCAATCGCATCTAGTCGTTCTTCTATTTCTCTCTTGGAAGTTAATGGTTTGGAGATCCAACTCCTTAGTTGTCTTTGCCCAAACTTGGTCCTTGAATGATCCAATAGCCAGCACAAAGAACCTTTCGAAGTATTGGGATCTGTCGAGTTCTGAAAAATCTCCAAATTTCGTAGCGTCTGAGAGGATAACATCATGAAATTTTTAGACTTTGAAAAGTGAGTGATATTCAGCGGAATGGAAAAAATACTCGTGAGCTTGAATTCTGAAAGGTATTCGGACAACTCTGCTATGCATGCAAGTGTACAGGGAGTAAAGTTTAGCAGATAGAAGCTTTTGATATCGGCAGTTTGACTATTCGCAACACATCTATCGAGATTTTTGAATAGACTTTCTAAGCTTAAATTCAACTCTTTGGTATCTCTCATGAATATCACTGCACGCTCATTAGCCATTTTTATGCATCGAAGAGTTTCAGCAGAAGGCTTTTCATCTTTACTTATTACTAATATCTCTCCAGGTACTAAGTATGTTAGTCGAGTTTCTAGCTCTGTTTTGCGTGCATTGTCGTTAAATTCATCATGTATAATCTCTCCTGTTGATGGTTTGATAGCGACCAACGCAATTTTTGTGGGAGGTTCCTCGCTTAAACACATGATGTACTCCGTAAAGTCTTCATCCTCGTGTAGCATGCTTTGGCCATCGGATGACACATTCTCCTCACCCATGTACGTTCCTTTTGTATATACGGCAGTAAGTTCTCTTCTCATTATATCACTACCCGGGGTCTTTTCGACTGTTTTAACAATTGCCGACTCCATCTGCTTTATGACGCCAATCTTGAATCCGTGTACTAGTAGACGGTTTAAGTTTATATGCAACTTGAAAATGGGAAAGGTGCAATAAGAGAATCGTTCATCTTTTTCGTCCCGTATGTACATAATATTCAATATTTTTGCTCCCTTGAAGGCGTCTTCGCCGAACAATTTGTACTTGTAGCCTACTTGAATTGCTAGCATTTTGTCAGGATTTTGCTGTTTAAAATGGATTATCAGCTTCTCCAAGGGCGTTAACTTTGCAGAGGTCTTCGGACCATTTCCCGACTTACCACCAGACGCCTTTCGTTTGAAGCTTTCTCTGGGAGATTGTTCGTTACCATTGCGGTTGGACTCTCTGTTTTCCTTGTTCGTTGTCGCATCCTTATCGTTGATCTGAGGCGATGTACGATTCAATGAAAATTGTGATAAGCTGGTAGAATTTTTAATGCTGCTCCCACTTGATATGACAGATCCTCTCTCGATCTCTTTGCATGGTTCTCTTTCTTTCTTGAACGGAGTGAAGAAGCGACTTATTGATGGCTGAACTTTGTTGTTAGGCCTCATCAATTATGTGTCCTATGGCTTTATATATAACTAAGAAGCTACGGATTTTATTTCAAATTTCATTTTGTACTACTCAACTTAACGGACTCTATTAAAACTGATACTACTTATCTTAGAGCTCTTCGAAAGATCTGAATTCGAATCAGAGACACTCGCAAATGTAGATGTGGATGATGACCTTGCTTTCAGAGAATTGTAGTTAGGTATGGCATTAGTAGGAGATGCTTTTCGCAACATGGGAGAAACTTCATAAGATGGACGTCTAGAAACTGAAGTTCGACGACTTCTGACAGGACTCTCATTCAATGAAGTCTTGCTGGTGTTCATAGGCGTCCTCTCGGCGGTGGCGGAAGGTGAAGACCTGCTAGAGCGTCGAGCATTTTCGAAAAATGCTCTGTCTTGGGACTGAATTGGTGGAGCTGCGCTTATAGGCAGACTCTTTTCCTCATAGATGTTATTTCTTGAGTTGAAGCTCTTAGCATTACTCAATGCGATAACTTGAGGCTCTATTTGGTTGGGGATAGCATCGATAGATGGCCACTTGTCCGTGTCAGAGGTAATATCCGTATCGTTTCGGTCAAATTTCAACAAGTCCACTCCAATTCCTTTGAAAGATACATCTGTTGGCGAACGCACCAACGGCAGGCTGTTGGTACTGTTGCGCTGAGAGGACGAACCGGAAGACAAATCATCTCTATTGGAGGGGGCCCGCACTGATGGGGATATAGTGACTGACTTTAGCGAAGGGGTTTCGGCTAACGAAAACTGCTGCAATCTTGGAGTATGTGATAAGCTTGCAATCGACAGCTGGTGACTTATCGCGTTATTTTGAGGCTTTGTGTATGTTGAGTGCGAACGCTGACGCACTCCAGCTTCCTTTGACTGCTGTGGATCCTCTGTCTCAGGGCATGCAGGAAGTGATTGTGAATGCGCTCTTGCTTTTTGCATCGTCTCGTCACTCTCGTCCTGTTTGCTCTTGACTAAGCCTGATGAAGCTTGTGACTTCCACACAGGAACAATAGGGCTGGCAAGCACCCGATGATTAGAAAGAGAAGAGTCGGAACTGTTCGTATCAACGAGATGCAACAGTGATGAGTTTGCCGATCCCAAGTCAAAGGTGGCCGTGTGCTCAGTGCGTGAGAAATTGATGGAGAATAGGTCATCTTTTATATCCCCATAAACTTTCACCATGTCGAAATTAGATGCGTAGTTCACAGCATTCCAGCCCTTGTTGTTCTTGACGGCTTCTAGTTCCTTGATTCTAGACGCGCCGGTGTCCTTATCTTTGGCGTCTACCAAAATATATCGAATGATGGATTTCACACACTCAATATATCCGTACTGGAAACAGAGGTGAAGGCACGTATCTCCCTCAGCATCTTGTAACATCCAATCTGCACCAAACTCGAGAAGCAACGATGTTCCCTCCTTGAATCCGTGCACACAGCTGCAATGAAGAGGAGTCCGTCGCAACGGACCCCCAGGGTAGTTCTTCCAGTATTCTCCGGGAAACTCTTGAAGAAGATAATGTAGAGTTTGCGACTGGAAATTGATCAAAGGAAGATGCAACACCGTCAAGTCGTCGAATGTGAGGAGATCCGTCTTCGAGTACACGTCCAAGTAGGACTCGTAGGTCTTGTTAATGAATGACACTAGATAAAAACAGATCAAGTAATGCCCATGATACGATGCGTAATGCAAATTGCTCCATCCCTTGTTCTTTGAATCCCTGTTCAACCAGAGCTCGGGAAACCTCGATAGCAACCTCTTAGTGATTGCCAAATTCCCCTCCTGGATAGCATGTCGTAGTCTCTCCAGGGGTTCTAACATACTCCATATTCTTCAAAATTTGCCAAAAATGTAGCACTAAGAAGCTCTTATGCCTATAAAGATGCTTATGCTGGTGTCTTTTATTGCTTAAGCCTTCAATTAATGCAGATTCAGCTATCTTATTCCTGGTTTCCAAAGGCTTCACTGTTTGAGATAGTGAGATTAGTTTATATGATTATCGCATTAATCAAAAATAAAACTCTCGACCATTTTTGAAGAGCACTAGGGACAATAATCGATTATTGTGGTCGATTGACGGTGAAAAGGAAGCTATAGGATAGATGCTGATAGAAGGATCGTTCAGGATATTGACATTGTCGGATATCAGGGGACATCTTCAAGCCGTTCAAGAGTTACACGATGAAACATATGGAGGTGGGACGGCGGACGTGGTGGTCCACACGGGGAACTTTGGGTTTTGGACTAGAGAAACTGTGGACCGATGCAACAACTCGCAGTATTTGAAGCAGATAATAGCATTTCTGAACGTTTTGGAGGAAAGTGTGGTGGAGAAGCTTAATGACTTGAGCACAATTGATTCGAAAACGAAAGATGGAGATGAGGACTTGGATCATATCAAGGAGATTTTAGGCCAAGATGTGGCATTGAGTGAGATAGAGGAGTATATGCACGGCCACAAAAGACTTCCGTGTCCCGTGTACACTATATTTGGACCGTTGGACGATCCCGCCGTTGTACATAAATTCCAGACAGGGGAGTACTCGATTCCCAATCTTTATGTTATCGATCACTTGACGAACTACGAAATCCCCACTCCGTTAGAGACCCAGCCCAACATCCGACTTTATGGTATAGGGGGGACTTTGAAGATACAGAGTCTCTTTGACAATGGGTCGCTTGAGGATGACCGATACGCTGGAAAGCTTGGAGACTTGTGGATTACCCTTGCCCAAATAGCGGAGCTTTATCACACTATAAGCAACCTAGAAAATAAGAAGACTATAAACATTTTCATAACGCATATTCCTGTTGTGAGGACACCTTTGCTAGAGCATTTGGCAATAATGATGCATGCTGACTTCACATTAAGTCAAGGTTTGCACTTCCGCTACCCAGTGATGACAAATGGTATGAGTGTAATCGACGGCACCAGAGGATCCTCGGGCTTCATTGATAATTACCGCTCGAAGTTTTCCAGACTAAGGATGATTCTCGGCGAATTGTGGACAGCCATCAAAGATGATGTTATGGCGATCCTCGAGTACGACCAGCGACATGAAATTAGAGAGCTTTTAGAGACTGGTCTCAGTATTTTTGATAAAATACCGGTCTCTGTCACCGATTTTGGTGATACGATCACTCCTCTCACGTTGACAGATAAAAAGGAGGAACATGATTCTCATAGGAGGTTGTTGAAACAGGTAAATGATAGATACTTCCAGGCATATTATAACCTCTGGCATTTCAACTTGTGTGACCACGTCTTCCCCCACAGTAAAGCTTACAACATAATGGTTTTCGAATTGAACACAGCTGGCAATTTTAGTTTGAGCTATTGCAACTCACAAGGTTTTGATTTCAATCACAAACTAGAAAATGACACTGATACCAGGACAGATATAGACGATGGTAAATACAGTTTGGACGATAGCTTCACTGAGTCCGGACAGGAGAGTGGCCGGAAGAAGCTAGTCATCTCGAGCAGGGAAAGCAGTTTCTACAAGTTGTCGGAAACTAGCAGTGACAATGGAGAAAGCGACACATTTTATAACACCTCAGATTCTTACATCAACGATGATGGCTCCACGCGCGATGACCTGTTCAACTCCAGATCTTCAGATGATACATACAAAAATCCCTACAACAGAAGACCCAAGAAGTCTCGCGGAAAACCTCGAGGCAACTTCCGTGGCTCTTACAGAGGTCGAGGTCGAGGACCATCCCGCCCGTAAAGCATATTCTAACCGCTACATATACACAGGTGCTCGCTGAACAAATCCAGATAATCTTTACATTACTTATTCCAACTATAGATGTAGGTATGCTATTCAAAGGATTCTAATGTTAGGGTCCTTCAGCTGTTCCAAGCTGCTCCACTCGCTGAACTCCCACTGCTTGGCTCTCCTCTTACTGACACTCAGCAGCATCTGCTGCCTGTCACATCTCCCGTACTCCCCTATGCAATCAATGATGCTCGAATGGCAACTTCTGTCCAAACATCACTGGCCCATCTTCTTTGATCCTATAGAAGATGTAGAACCACATCGTGGCTCCCAAAAACTTGGACGCCCACTTAAGTCTCAAGTCTACATGTGGTTTGGCGACAGCTGCGTGACGCAAATACTTGGCTGCGTGGTGTCCAGCCATATCTCAACTCAGTTCACGGTGTTTATCGTCTTTAAACAAGAATCAATGTATTCTATAGAGCCTTTCGCTTAATATAATGTGAGCTTTGGTTGGTAGATGATATTACACAAAACCAATCTCGGATTCTTTGTCAGCACTTAGTCAGCTAGCGGCTCGCTCGAACGCCAGGGCGTCGAGACAGAGATCGCGGTAGAGGCCGTCGCCGAGATTGTCTCAGTAGCGGTGGCTTCCGCCATGCGCAGTCGCAAATGCCCCCGCTACGGAACGGGTAGTCTCCTGGCTGTCGTGACAGCCCACCCTACGTCTGAGGGGCGTGCCCATGCCAGTATGGCGACACATCACTGGTTCATTGGCACGAGCCAACAGGACGATCGACGATGGCCGCAGTGCCGCGACACGCACCATCAACAGATGCTGCCGGCGCAGCAGGGAAGACTTCTATTCCATAGGTGAGCTATCTCCTCTAAGGAGTAAGCTTCCACAGACGCTACACCTCTGTATGGCGTCGTAGCCGGCGTCTCGCCAGGCTTTCTATAGTGCCACCCGCTGGCACGACGCATACCCGACCTACATGCGTTAGCTGGCGGCAGGCCTACGGCGAGTCTCTCTCTGTTTACCTACTAGGTACCGACGCTAAAAATTTTGGGAACTTTTCGATTGTTGCACGACTCCGGAACCCGCTACTGAAAAATTTGGACGACTTCCTATCGGACAAGTAGGTTGGAATCTATAATTCGTTTAGATCGAGTGAAACTTGGATACTCTGATTAGTGATTGTGAATTAAAGCTTAATTATGTCGACCGATATTGCCCCACGTCCCACAAACAGGCGTTTCATCAAACGTCCAGATGACAAGGAGATGAAGGAAGAGATTGAAAAATTGAAGAAGCAGATCAAGGATCTTGATGTCGACCTCACCAACTACAATAACAAGATCAACAAGTTGACTGCCAACCCCAAGACTGTGGAGCAGAGGAAGAAGCTTCAAGGAGAGTTGAAGGAGTTGATTTCACAGCAAGGAGCACTCAAGTCTGAGAGAACCGCCATCAACGACCAGATCAAGAACGTGGACCAGCAGATGAAGAGAAAGATCACCGAGATTCAAAGCAAGACATCCAAGCACAGCTTCAAAAATGCCCAAGAGATCGACTCGAGAATCACCTATTTGGACGGGTTGATCGACGCAGGAGATTTGAAGTTGGCTGACGAAAGAAGGTTCGTCAAGGAGATGTCTTCCTTGCGTAAGTTGCGTAAAGATTTCGGAGGCATTGAGAAGGTCCAGGAATCTATTGACCAGGATAAGATCAAGATCGCCGAGTTGAAGAAAAAGTTGGGCACTGTGCAAAATAAGAAGGTCCAGGAGAGATTTGAGCAAATTCAAAAAGAGTTGGACGAGCTCAATGTGAGTAACAAATCATTTTTGGACGAGAGGAACTCATACTACGACAAGAGAAACCTGATAAGAAAATCCAAGGACGATTTATACGGTCAAATCAAAAAATTGAGAGCTGAATTTGACGTCGAGTTCGACAAGTTCAAGCAGGCCATGACCGAGGAGAGAAAGAGAAGAGACGAGGAGGCCAAACAAAGACAGGCTGATGAGAAGAAGCAAAGGAGAAAGGAAACCGCAGAAAAGCAGCTTGCCGAAGCATCTGTTCCCGCATTTACCTCCGAGATCAACACCATCCACACTCTTTTGTCATACTTTGACCCATCATACGTGAAGCCAAAGAAGGAGGAGAAGAGCACCAATGGACACGTTGGCGAAGACAAGTCCATCAGAAAGGTTGAGATGCCCGAGGACCTTGTGGTCATCAAAAAGGAGAAGGAGTCCTTCTTTGAAGGTTCCAAGTCCAAGAAGTCGAAGCAAAAGAAATCCAAATCTAAGACTTTCACGGTGGATGCAGACGTCATTGTTGCATTAGGTGATTTGGGCATTCCCTTGCCTACCAAGACCGACGACGTGCCTTCCACCATTGAAGTCTTAAAAGAAACCTTGAAAGCACTCGAAGAGAAACAAGATGAGCAGACAAAAATTAACATCGAAAAGGCAAAGGCACTTATTTCCAAGTTAGAGGCCGAGGAAGACGCCGAAGATTCCAAGGAGTCCTCTGAGGACGCTTCTGAGAAGCCTGTTTCAGCTGAGGCAAATGGCTCAAACTAGATTTCAAGAGATAATCTGTTGCAAAATCACTACTGAGGGCTACTTGCTTAAATGTTGTATAAACTGAAATCGGAAGTGGATATATCTGAGTAAATAAGTAATTTATATATAGTCAACATCTAATACAATCGTAGAAGCTATCGACAATCGAATATAATTTTTTTTTTTTGCGATTTTTCAGATGAGCTAAAAATTCAACTTCCCTTCACGGTTGATAGGTATACAGAATGGCCAAGAGAAAAGCTGAGACAGAGGTTCTCAAGCCTACGAAGAAACCCTACAAGACAGAGGTTGGGGTCAAATATTCTTTATGTATACCCTCGAGCATCATATCCTCTAGTAGTGCTAAAAATCTTCAACAAATCACCTACATTGCATATCAAATAGCCAAAGCTGCTACCATATATAACGTTGCAGAAATAGTGATCTTGGATACACCCACGGTGGAAGAGAGGCAGAATAAGAGTGATTCGAGTGCAACACAGGCCAATAAACCCGGATTGAGCAAGGATGGTAAGAAAATAGTGTTCGATGAGGTTGACCCCGATGAGGCTCGTAATGAAATGAACACCGAGAAACCCACACAAGGCACAAAGGAGAGCGCGGAGAACTTAAACGAAAGCAACCATTTGTTGTTTGCTACCCTTTTGCAGTATTTTGTCACTCCCCCGTATTTGGTCAAAACTGTATTTGCTGACAGTGAATATGCGAAGAAGTTCAAATACGCACAGCAATTGCCCAAGCTCTCGACGCTACCGTTCATGTGCAACAACAACGTATATAAGTCGTACAAGGAGGGAATCACCGTACCAAAGCACACCCCAAAGATCAAGAAGAAGAACAAGAAGGTTGCAGCATCCAAAAAGCTTTCGGTGACAAAGTACGTCAATGTAGGCGAATCAGAATTCCTTGAGCTTACTGGGACAGAAGTACCAGTGAACGTGAGGGTGACGGTGGACTTGAAGAACAAGAAGATAGTGAGTCCCACCGAGGCTTATGGCGTCATAGGAGCCAAGTCTTCTTTTGGATACTATGTTCGTCCCTGTCAAAACTTCAGCTCAATTTTCACGGAGGCTTCAGCAAGGGACGGATACAGCTACACTATGTATGTAAGCAGCGATGATTTTTTCAACCTGACGAAGAAAATCGAGGGACGTTTGTCGCTCAAGCCAACTCTGCCCGGTATCTCAGCACCTACACTGGGAAATGTGCTTCTTGTTCTCGGCCATTGGCGTGACCTTGAATACACATTCCAGCAGGACAAAGAGAGCTTGGGAGGAGTGGACAGTATGGCACAACTATTTGACGGAGAGCTCGCGATACCAGACGGAGTACGCACGGAGGATGCTGCGCTTATCGCGCTCTCCAAGCTTGCACACTAGAAGGTCACTTATATATGGTCAAATTACCTTTAACTCGAAAGCATCAAAATACACGAGCCTTCACCGGTAGTGACCAAAGGAGAGAGAACCTCTTGTAGTCTGTGCGCGCGCTATCAGCAGTCTACTTCACATCTTGTACTCTTTCGCTCTCTGATCGCTGGGATCTTGACCACCAAGTGCAAAGAGCAGATCCTACATCACATAGCTAGTATACGACCACATCTACTCAAATTACCAAGTCACCTAGTACTGTCGCGCTATACTCTGGTGCACCAATGTCCGCGGTGCACTCTCTCGTACGCAGCGCGCCAGTCTGTGAGTTGCAAAGTAGTCGCTGAAAACACCGTTAGAATGGCTGGTGTGCATTTGTCGCTACTCGGCTGTTCGCCACCATCCACTATACACTACATCAACACCAACTACCCCATCACCAGTCCCATGCCTCCTGTGTTCCCGCCAGCCGCCACACCGTTTATTGCCCTCTGCTTTTGGCCCGCGAGCTCTTTTGCAACATTTAGTTGCTTCATTTTGCACCTGGTAGTCGTGCACTCCATACCGCGCTCGCTACTCAAGCGCCCCACTCACCGCACCCTGGCCCTACATCGGTCGCTAAGAGAGCAAGGCAGCGCCAAATCCCCTCCCTCTCCCGCGACCCTCACACCCTCGCCTTGCCCGCCCGCCCGCTGGATCTGCCAGCGCACTACTACTGTTATATGCAGGCGTTCCTGGACTTTACTCTCCCAGTTGCGGGTTTGATTCTCGCACTCTGCTTGTGCTATATTTAGCACAACCTCCATGTTGCCTCTCGCGCCCGCCGGCGTCCCCATGTTCTCCCAGCTCCCGCCCTAGGCCTATCGACGACCTGCCTAATATCTCCCTGCTCCTCCGGCGCTCCCGTCGTTCCCCGTCTGTCTACGCGCCCAGATCTAGAATCGATGAATACTCCAGATCTAGAACTAGTCCAGACTCAAAACCGGCTATTGTACGAGGCGCCTATGTCGTATTTAGTCGGCATAAAATATTTTACAACCATTCGCACCCAATGATTTTTCCTCGCAAGGTCTTTTGTCACTATTTCCCACTACGTCCCACTACATTGCACTACATACTGCAAGTAACCCACTACTACACCGAGGATTCGCGAGCCCGTACGGCCAGCGACTTTCCCCACCATTTCTCTCTGTCTTTCTCTGTCTATGCTCAATGCTCACTTCTCATCACTCGCCGCTCACTTCCCACCTCCTACTTCTCTCACTACAGTGGCATCATTTGTTCGCTGTCACATTTCTCGCTTCATCGCTGCAGCAGTGTTCTCCACGTTCTCCGCGCCTTCTATTAATAGCCGTTTGTGCCTGCTCTGTTTACAAAGTGTCTCTCTTGTGGTACAAACAAAATCATGAGTTTTTTTTCTCACTCAGTATAATAATATCACTAAATTGATTTTTCCCATATTTATTCTTTCTTCTGTTCTAACTTATTAGTTTATTCAATAATGCAGTTGAAAACGTTGTACGGAGTTGCTTTGGCTGTATCGGCAGTCAGCGCTATGGGAGATGTAAGTATAGTTTAGGGGGAGAGCCAGAGATGGAGAGGATGGACCCTGGCGAGATGGGCGGCTAGAGACAGAGAGACGGTACGGGTGATATGTGGGTATGTGCTGGCGCTACTGGCGTGTGCTTGTGTGTGCACTGGCGTGAAGTGCGCTGGAATACTCGGAGACGTGGTGGGTTTGGTGGGCCGCAGTGCAGCAAAGTAGTGTAGCTTTGGATTTTATGGTGGAGCAAGACAGATTTCGGACTGGGCGCCGGAGGTGTTGGTGGTCTTGGTGTTTGTGCTGCGTTTGTGTTTTGGATTTGACGGCTATTCTCGCCGTGCTATGTTTTAGGGCCAAAAGTGGAGAAGCGGTGATCCGTTGACTTTTACAGCTGACTTGTGAGTCTCGCAGAGAAGAGTTTCCTGCTGAATGCCGTTCTCGTCTTCTCTCTGCTCTTTTTTGATGTGTGGATAGTGAAATAGATTTACTAACGTTTTCTAGTTGGCCTTCAATTTGGGTGTCAAAGATAACGATGGAAACTGTAAGTCGGGAGATGCTTATGCTGCCGACTTTGAGAGGCTCTCGCCATATTCAAAGATCGTGAAAACTTACGCTGTCTCCGACTGTAATACGTTAGAGATCTTGGGACCTGCAGCTGACGAGGCTGGATTTCAATTGATGTTGGGTGTGTGGCCAAACGACGACTCTCACTTCGAGGCCGAGAAGTCTGCTTTGCGTTCACACTTGCCATCGATCTCTGTCGACACCGTCAAGGTCGTCACTGTTGGTTCTGAAGCACTTTACAGAAATGATATGAGCGCTTCTGACTTGGCCAGCAAGATTTCTGAAGTGAAGGATTTGCTCAAGGATATCAAGGACAAGGATGGTAATTCCTACTCCTCTGTGCCAGTCGGATTTGTTGACTCGTGGAATGTGTTGGTTGACGGCAGTGCTCAACCAGCCATCAAAGGCGCTGACTTTGTATTCGCCAACGCTTTTTCATACTGGCAAGGACAGACGAAGGCTAACGCCAGTTACTCCTTCTTCGATGACATCATGCAAGCTTTGCAAGTCATTCAAACAACTAAAGGAGAGACCGATATTGAATTCTGGGTTGGAGAAACCGGATGGCCAACGGAGGGTACTTCTTTCGAGTCCTCTGAACCATCTATTGATAATGCAAAGCAATTCTGGCAAGGTGCCATCTGTGCCATGAGAGGTTGGGGTATCAACGTTGCCGTATTCGAGGCATTTGATGAGGCCTGGAAACCAGATGAGTCTGGAACTGCTGATGTTGAAAAGTACTGGGGTGTTTTCGATTCAAACAACGAGTTGAAGTACCCCTTGGACTGTAAATTTTAAAACAGCTCGCTCTTTTCTATCCTCTGCAGACCATTTTAGACCCTTGATACCCTGTCAAGCTTTCCGGGTATCTCGTTTGATTCGTCCTAGAAATATATCAACAGAAAAGTTTTACACATAAATACCCTGCTTTATAATTACCTCACCGTCTGTAAACGTGCTTGTGTAAGTGCTAGTAGGAAATAATAGTACATCACATGAGCTACAATTCGCTAACGCTAATTGTTACTCCGGTGTCTTTTTTATGCTACTGGATAGATTCTGCTTGACCCTTTTTGTATCATTCTATAGGCTGCAGCATGTTGCAGCCTCTACGTCGCTAATAAATATGGAGCATTTAAACCCCTTAGTTTGCTGCTTTGCTCGATAACCTTCTTCTTATCATTGCAATGTGGCTATCAATCCTTCACGTTTTGTATAGCTTCTTCAGTCTCTGTGACGCTTTAGAAACTACCTTGGAAGGAACCTGGGTCAGTAAGTCAAATACAGTTATCACAGGTCCAGGGTTCTACGATCCGGTAGACGAGCTTTTGAAAGAGCCTAGCTTGCCGGGCATTTCTTATTCCTTTGACAATGACAATAATTGGGAGCAGGCTCTTTACAGGGTTACGCCGAATCCCAGAAATCATTCATGTGCCACGGCTTCGCTCGTTTACCAACACGGCAAATACAAGATAGACAAACAAGGAAGGTTGATCTTGAAACCCTATGAGTCTGACGGTAGACAGCTATTCAGCGATCCGTGCAATGATGAAGGCAAGTCAAAGTACACGAGATATAAACAAGAGGAGGTGATGCATTCCTTCGTCATAGAGGAAGATAAATATTACAAAAGGCTCAAATTACAGCTTTATGAGTGGGATGGAAAGAAGAAGCAACCAATGTGGCTAACCTACAGACCACCTCAAATGCTACCCACCTACGTCTTGAATCCAGTCAGCGAAAAAGATAAGCACGGTTTGCGCAATTGGCATCAGAAGATAAAAAGAAGTTTGGAAGATAAGCTGCTAACGAATACATATAGACAACAGGGCACATTGGAAAATATTCTCAAAATCCTGCTATTGACTGCAATCATAGGCTTGTATGTCGTTGTAAGACTGTTTAAGACCACTGAGTAATCAAGATTGAGGGTGAAAGTTGATTCGGTGCTTCCTACTGTTCTTTAAACATACTAAACATCCCATTTGATCTTTCTTAAATATTTAGCAGAAATATAAAAAAACTATAATCAGGTAATTGCTCACTCATTGTGAATGATATAGAACTTCAACTTCTTGGACACATTTGATGGTGCCATGTGTCCCCTATACACCGAATCTCCAACCTAGTGTATTGACCACTGTCTTGATCAATCTATATAAGCTATATAATAAATTATTGAACTTGTAACCCTCGTCAATACGACTTCGTGGCCAAGCTGGTTAAGGCGTAAGACTGTTAATCTTAAGATCGTGAGTTCGATCCTCACCGAGGTCGCATTTTTTTTTGTGTGACGTAGGCGTTATCAATCTCATTTGACCATTCTGATGGCTCATCATAGTGTGCATTTTCATTAGAGCTCAGTTTACCCTCTACTCGTGCTTGCCCTTCGATAAGGCGTAGGGTTTAAACTTTAGATGGTGATCTAGGAGATCAATTCCACTTATTTTAAAGAAAGTCGAAACATGTCATCTCAAGATGAGTCTGAGCTGCATGTTCCATCAGATACATCGGAACAAGCGTGCAATGATAAGCATTTTAGTTCCACAGTACGCGAGGATATAGGAGGAAAAAGGGGCATCATTGGGAGCAAACCGAAGGACAGTGGTATTAAAAATATGTATAGTTCTTTAGGGAAACACAAACATCATGTGTCTCGTAGGCAGAGGGAGAAAACAATCGAGATGACCCCAGGATCTTATAGTAGAAGAAGACCGGATGATGATGGTCGCTACGAGGAAGCAGGACAAGAAGCATCGGAAGCAAGTAGTCAAGCATGGTTTAATATAAACAAGGGTAAGACAACGTATAACGGGTTGCCGTCTAGCTTCGCTAAATCTACATCTAGAAGGGTCCCAAACATATCTCGCAAGGCAGGCAAAGAAATTTCAGCAAAGGCAGATACTAAGTTGCTCAGTGTCTCAAAGAGGGATATCGAAGTCGATGTGGTGGATAAAATTGCCAATCACACAGAGGATTTCAATTTGAAGGTTTTAAAAGAACATCAAGATGTAAAGGGTTTGAAGGTAGATCTTATGGCTCATCAAGTAATTGGCTACAATTTCTTATTATCCAGAGAGAGTATACAAGATCCTCTTAAGGGTGGATTTTTGTTAGATGATATGGGTCTTGGGAAAACGATACAAATGCTCGCATTGATTTTGGGAAATCCAAAACCAAAGGAAGAAGGGCGAGATAACTCCAAACCAAGTTTATTAAAGGCCAGTTTAATCGTGTGTCCTTTAGCATTGATTGATCAATGGTACTCAGAGATTGAAGAAAAGACAGAAAATTTGAAGGTTGTCAAATTTACCGACATTGCAAACAAAACAAATAAATCAGCATTGTTGAACGCAGATGTTATTTTGATAACTTACGATCTGTTATCATCGCGGTTTATTAAGGGGAATTCTTTTCTTTACGATCATCATTGGTGGAGAGTGATACTTGATGAATCGCATATTATTAGGAACCGAAAAACCAAGAAATTCGTCGCTGTGAATAGTTTGCACACTCGCAGGAGATGGTGCGTTACTGGAACCCCAATCCAAAATAATTTAAATGATCTATCAGCCCAACTTGAATTTTTGAGGGTGTCGCATTATTCAACTCTGGAGGGCTGGAAAATCCAAGTTTTGGATAGAGTGGAGGACGAGGATTTGGCACTGGTGTTTACACATCTACGAAAAGAACTCAGTAGAGTCCTGATAAGAAGGAAGAAACAAGAAATACAGCTCTCGAGCGATTTCAAACTTCCCGTCAAGACGATTCATTCCAGATACATTGAACTTTTCAAATTTGAAAAAGAATTATATCGTGCCTTAACAAAAGATTTCTCTCTTGGTGCTGAAGGATATTGGCATGAAGAGAAAGAACTTCGACATTTTAGATTAAATCCCCAAAAACGGCCGTTTGGAGCAAGACTTGGTAAATCTGGGAAGTCGCTTCTATCCCTCCTTATCAGACTCAGACAAATTTGTTGCGATTGGTCGTTAGTATATGACTTGCGAGAGATGAATCATGATGCTAGTGCTGATGTTCAAGAGACGAAAAGTTCCGTTGCATCACCAGATCATACTGAACAGCTCATAGACGGACTCGAGAATTTGAATTTCAGTGAAGAGAACTCACAACAGAATTATGAAGAACTCAACCAGAAGATACAGGATGAAGAAGATGACATTGACAGCACAACGCATTTTCCACGTAAATATAGACCTAGAAAACTTGTGGAGACTCTTGAGATATTGTCATCTGATAGAGACAGAAAGACAATCATATTCTCACAGTTCAATCTGGTCTTATATCTGTTGCAAAAATCTTTAAATTCAGAGGGATATGGAACTGAGTTATACTCTTCAGCTCTTTCGTCAGAAGAGAGAACCCAGATTATTAAGCAATTCAAAACATCTGACTTCACTATATTACTATGTTCTGTGAAGTGCGCCTCTGTTGGGTTGAATCTAACCACTGCTAGTAGGGTGATTATCTATGAACCTTTTTGGAACCCCGCGGTCACCGAACAGGCCGTTGACAGGGTATACAGAATTGGACAAAGCAATGACGTTGACGTCTATGAGCTTATTAGCAAAAACACAGTGGAGGAGAGAATTATCGAATTACAAAAGTGGAAGAAGAAACTTGAGCACTCTGCAATCGCAACAGAAGGTGTTGAGATACCTCTTCACGAAGACAAACTATCAGAAAGTGTGGTAGATAAGTTATTGGGGTTGAAAAAATTCGTTCCATGATCGTAAATGATGAACTAAGCCATAACAATGTTTTACATATACGACTGTTTTCGGCATGCAATACAATTACTTTCTATATGATCAGATGAGTCTATTTGATTGACTATTTTAATTTGTAACGATTATTTTCTCTACCGTGTAGGCCTGCTATCAAGCGATTGCGGTCAAGAGCAATAATAGAAATGCTGTGAGTGGCTTCAACTTTCTCCCCTGATTATCTTGGGTAGTGCTTGGGTTTTGCGAAGGTGATGCAGAAGACAAGGAGGTCAATGTCCCGTAATCTGGAAATACGGTGTTTGAAGTGAAACGCCCTAAAGGTGCTAACACACTTGTAGACAATGAGCCTGTCGGATAAGTAAACTCCCTCGAAGACCTCGAATCATTCTCTGGAGTTTCATTAGATGGGCTTTGGGCAGAAGTTGTAGTTTTGGGATGAGCCATACCACTACCGTCTGCGCGGAGAGTAGAAGTAGGAGTTGATGCTTCTGAATCGTTGACGCTCAGCTCAGACGAAGTATCACTGAAATCGTCATTACTTGTAAGCTTTTTAAAATCTTGTTTTGCTTCGTATCTTCTTCCATTGATTCTTCCATCCTTTGACTTGATTGAGGTCCAATCGCCAGATTGATCAGAATATGAATAAGATTCACCGGTTGAGTAATCAGTGACAACTATAGACTTGATAAGCATGCTGAAAGGTGCCTCTGAGTAATCGGTGGTGCCTCCTGCCCACTCGATAGTTCCCTGACTATTTGACGAGTCTCCACCTGCCCAAATTCCTGCCATTATATACATTGGTGTCTGAGGATATCCTCTTCTATCACCAACCCTTAATGTTCGATCAACGTGGCCATCGACTGCCCATGTCAAATTACTTCTTGTCCAATCGAGAGTGTAAGTGTGATAATCTGTTGAGACACTGCTCCGAGTGTTATGGTATCCACCCCTGTCGTATGTGGATGTGTCTCCCTTGGAGAAATAATTGGACAGATATTGCGTGTCGTCTCCTCCGAATAGCTCAATGTCAATTTCATCCAAGTCATCACTCTGTAGGTAGAACGATGAGATGACACCAGTCCCTTTTGCGGCCTTCATCACGACCTCCACTTTGCCAAACATTATGTAGAAGTTAGACTTTACAGAAGGGTTGTCAAATCTCTTGGCTATGGTTAAATTCAATCCGTCGTCTGTGTAAGAAATATCTCCCTCGTTCATCTTATCAAAGTATTTCGATTTGCTTGCAAAATCCTCTTTGAGTGAGGTTGCCAATGCTGGGTCATCGTCGCATTTCTTCGACTTAAGTGGATTACAATCAGCAATTGCACCACCAAGCAAGATTGCTGTTCCTATCATCCCTCGAAGTAGCTTCATAATGTCTAAAGGTATCTATGCAATGATGCTTATATGTCAATTTTTCACTCAGGCTGTTCTGGGATTGATGCAAATCTTGATGCTTTACCTTAATTGGAACTGTAATTGATATGTACAAATGACTGGAGAATTTGACCGCTCTATATATATCGACACTCGTAGCTGCCCTGCCGTAGCCAAGCAGTGTTACAAGTCTGCTCGGCTCAGTTAATCTCTGCTCATGGTCAATTTTTCGCGGCCATTCGTTTGTTTGATCTAGAAATTTTAGGTGATTTGATGGCTGGCTGTCCCTTGTCGAGCACGATCTAAATCTTTTCACCTCCTTTTCGTTTGACGAGAGACGTTGAAGAGTGTCTGACCTCAGTCGTCGCTGTAACACCCTCGTCTAGCCCAGAATTTCACATGAACTACTGGCTTATGTATCTCTTGAAGTACATGTGATTCTTAGCAAGTTCGTATTGAAGCCATAACTCTTTGACTAGACCCACAGAATATATTATACAGTATTCGTACTAAGCGAGATCATCGAGATAATATGGGCCCTGTTTTTGTGTATGCTATTTTCAAATGTCACAAAGAAAGACCGGAGGCACTGTTTTGCGACCTGTAGCGAGATTTTCTGTGCACGCGCTCCGAGCTGTAGGGCGCAAACTGACTATTTAGCGAGGAGTGTGCGACATTTAGCGAAACACAGTACCGCAGGTGGCGGTGGGGATAGGGAGGCAAATGCGATATGGCGCACACACGACTCTCTTCGACTATCTACAACACAAGAGCAGCACTTTATGACCTGCTTCTTTCATTATAGGTAAATTAAAAGGATGTACAGAGGGTTACAAGACATAGATATGTACCAGCTGGAAGTATTCCGAAAGCCATATGGACAAGCCTTGGTGAAAGGCGGCGGCCTTAGACGGCCGTTGCCTGCTGAAAGAGCCAAGGAGGTCAGTGAATTGGTGATTATCTCGGGGATCATGATAGGGATAGTAATGGCGGTCGTGTTGATAGTGGCAGTGGTGTTGTTTTTGGTGAGGCGGCGCTTGCGGTTGTCAGATGATGAGATGATGCGTGAGGAGGAAAACCAGGCGTACCTCGAGCTCAACTCAGATGAACAGGAGCTTTACTTCCAGTCGAAGGACTACTTAGCAGCTAACCCCTATTTGAAAGACGAGTTGACGCTTTCGCAGAACTTGGCGATACAAGAGAAGGGTGTCGGTGCGTTTCAGTTCCAAAAAGACGCTATGCTCACAAATAGTGATCTTATGATCGTGAACAAGTGTGAGCTAAACTTTTTCAAGCGGTTCGAGTGCTCAACACAGACAAACTTGCCTATGCCCATGAAAAACGATGTCTACTACTTCGAGAGTAAGTTGTACTCGGTCCCGCATCCCGATGAGACCACGATTTCCATCGGACTTGGTATCAAACCTTATCCTTGGTTTCGTTTGCCTGGAAGACACTCCTATTCCATTAGCTATGACTCAGATGGGCACAGACGCCATGGTCAGCCCTTTGACATCAAGAAGGAAGCACCATTTCCCAAGTTGATAGAAGGAGATGTCGTGGGCATTGGATATAGGGTACGCAGCGGGACTGTATTTTTCACACGAAATGGCAAGAAAGTCAGTGAATCCAAAATTGGGGGACACATTAGAAATTTCAAGATACCCCAGCAAGGCCAAATCTTCCCTACAATTGGAGCCAATAATCTTTGTTCTATCCATGTCAACTTAGGGCAAATGGGTTTCGTATTTATCGAAGGGATTGTCAAAAAGTGGGGCTTTGCTCCACTTGAAGGGACGGGACCTGCCCCTCCGGCTTACAACAAGTTCAACTCAGACATACTTTTAGAACGGTCTGAAGTAGACGATGAAAATGATCTAAGTGATAGAGAGAACGACTTCCCACCAGATTTCTGGGAGACTCGTGATGCAGATAACACGGACGACGAGATAATACAACAAGACAAATTCAGCTACAACGCCTACAGCGATTTGAACTCGACAGCAGAAAGAATCACCTTGAAGAGTATTGAAATACCCAACAAACCACCTTCCTACAATAGCGACGGCGAGGAGACAAGCGACCGCACGCATGCTAGCCCACCTATTGCCAGTTCATCTCAGGTACTGAGCGTAAACTCAATCGACAATACTGCTCAAGATTTGTCATTCGAAGACGCACACTCCTCAAGCTTTAATGTCATTCATATTCTTTCCCAGCTGCAAACGACACAAGATAAAAATGATGATGACAATGAGCATATTTTCGAGCAAGGCTACGAGCAAGAATTAAGTGAAGAGGAAGAACCGATGCCAGGGCAAAATCTAGAGTTAGAAGAAGAACAGAATTTGAATGCAGGTGACCTGAATCGCGTCGAGTCAAACGGATCGAATCACAACTTCTTCTCTGATGATGTACAACAAGAAAGGGACGACCAACTGAGCCGTGAAATTCCACTGGAAGGGTCTGCCCACTTATAGGGCCCCCAGATGCACGTTTGGGGGTTCCGAATTAAAAATGATGCTTGGGTCCGTGTTTTCGATTCCGAATCGGTCAAAACAGTCTTGGTTGCATATGAACAATCGTTCGACCACTCTTGAAGATACATACCCTGTCTTTTGAACTCATCTTCATCCGATCACTTGCCAAGACTGTTCGTTGACCCTTTATTGAGACTTGTTCTCCTTATTCATGACATTGTTGAATTCATTATCCATCATTATGCATGGTCAAGCTGACTGTTTCAAAGTTACGCTCTCAACATTTGAACTGTGGAGAAATCTACAATAACGCCAATTATACCTTGATACGATCCTGAAATGTTCAGTGGTTGATTTTGGCAGTGACATCACCTTTTTCAATTCTCTATAAATAATTCTTACGCTATGGGTTGCCTTCATCAAAGGGTAGTCGGCCCTTTATAACTATTATTGCCTCCTCAGTGCGGGCCAGAGTCGGCCCGCCACTTTTTCTATGGCGTTTTTCAAAATTTGTTGAGTTAACTTATTCACGTCAATTTCTCATTACTTTGTATGTAGTATATTGAATAAAATGCCTTATGAACTGATTTTATACCTCTGCGAGGTTAGCAAAGAATTAGGAGAACTTCCCACTTTATATACTTTTGTGGGGTAAGATCTGCAATAAGGCGTTGGGGCTGTTTGGATATATAAATGTAGATATCTGTTATCAGACCAATAAAGTGGGCCTGTAGACTCCAAACCTAACGGCAGTGTCAGATCGAACCAACTCAGACCCAGACAGCATACAATGATTCAGAAATATACATGCGTACCCGCATCTCTGTACGAGACAATAGTTGTCACGAACGGAAGTTTGCAGCAAGTTAAGAGCAAATTGGCCAATATTGAAGGCCACTTGCAGGAAGAAATCTCGCCCAACGGGCGCATCAAGATAGTAGAAGGGTTCCACGAAATGGTAGGGTATATTGGACCCAAGGGTTTGTTCGATGGCAAAGTACTCTTCATGTTCTTCAACGGATTGGACTTCATTCTGGACTTTATAAGCGACGCCATAGACTACTCCAATCAGATGGATCTTCTCACCAACCTTGCATTTCAGAACGACAAGCCATCGTCGTATCCTAAATCTGTTTCGCAATGGAAATACATCCAGCTCGAAAATGCATATTTCTATTTTGACTCCACCATTTCGGAGTCATCGCCTTTGGAGATGGCCTTCAATGAGAACCATTTCCACTCTTTCGCAACCATCGCGAATGATGTTTTGAAAAAGACTGTCTTCATGGTATCTCGTATTAGATGCGTTCTTATCGATGATGTGCATTTGATGGGAGAGAAGGGACATCTGCTCTCATGCGTGTTACGCAATTTCCCCACGATCGAGAACTTGAGCTTATTGTCTCACCTGAATGTGTCCTTGAAGGGAATAGTCGCCTAGGCAAGCCTTTTTATCAAGACTCTGTTATAATACTGTTCGAGACGGATCGGGGTGCCAAATAGGGTGCGCCTTATCTAGGATGGAAAAAAACCTAAAAACGAACATAGTATGATTTCGGGTTACGATAGCCATCGCATAGAATCAACGTGAAGTATGTCTTGATTTCTATAACTATAACTGAATCTCTTAATTTACTCTCAATGTTTGAAGGACCAAGCATCTTACCATATAATGATTTTAATGGATAAACCTCACATTTACGCTACTATAATCAGCGTAGTGCTATTACTATTCCTAATTAGGAAACATA
Organism: Debaryomycetaceae sp. ZIM 2471; assembly: GCA_031081905.1. NCBI lineage: Eukaryota > Fungi > Ascomycota > Pichiomycetes > Serinales > Debaryomycetaceae > Debaryomycetaceae sp. ZIM 2471. The sequence continues at coordinate 228,024 of JARYTF010000009.1, read as the reverse complement.
TTCAATATGATGAGAAGAGGAAGAGGACCAGACATGCTGAGAAGGTGGCACAGGACCAGATAAACGCTCACATTGTGCCCATCGGGGAAAAATTTCTGTGGGAGCTGGAAGAGCCCCGACCCATCAGACCGTTCGTGAATAAGAAGAGTTTCAAGGTGTCGATGGGTCTTAGTAATCTATCAAAGACCCCCGAGGATTGGCTATTGATTGAAAACACATATCTCGACAACACAAGACTCAGAAAGGAAACCACGAGCAGGTACCCAAAGCACACCGTACATGTACACGATAACGATATAAGCAGAGCGGCATTGAGGGAGTTTTACGACAAGACTGTGAAATACTTTTTAGATCGCTATCCACAATATTTTGAAGTTGAAGATGGAATCGCGAGCAACTTGATCAATGGCGAAAAATTTCCTCTTAACTCCAACCAGGCATCTCCAGAAGAATTGCTTCAATGTCTTGCTGCCAACATTGAAGAGGATTTTTTAATTTTAATCAAAGATGACCCAACAAACACAGAGGAAGAGTACAAGCTCAGGGCGACCATAACTGGATTTCCTGCTGGGTTCGACCCAGCCCATCACCACGGTGAGCCGATATCAGCAATCCATCAACCAGTACCTCAGTATCGTGAGAGATTGAAGTTATCTATGTCTCGATTCTTCAATAGATTGGAACCTAAAGATTTGTGGGTGCGCCACAACTGGAGTATACAAACACATCAGTCCAAATTCAGTTTGGGTAGCAATCATGCCTATGATGGCGAAGAGGTTAAACAGTTGGCTATGGAGGAGATAGACTTTGAAAATAGCTGTTTTTTGCGTGTTGAGAGGCAAATCTTCACTAGATTGCCACAACTGAGAGCCAACGTAATGACGGTAAGAACTTATTTAACACCTTTGCATCAGATCAAAAAGGAAGGTTTAGCAGATGACTTATACCGGGCTATTGATGGATTGCCTGAAGATTTGGCATTTTACAAAAAGAGAGGAGCTTGGGGTGAGGCCGTTAAACAATATTTAATGCAGTAGACTCTTGGAAGTTAGCTGAGAACTTTTCATTAACTAGATAGACTATTAAACATGTATAGGAATACTTTTGTTCTGTCTCTCATCTAGTTGCTAGACTTTTTACGAATTCAAACGAACGTAGTTTGCTGGAAACAATCCAATTTCACCGGATGTTTCGTGCTTTCCAGACCACCAATCCTCGTCGATAAATTCGATATCAACAATTGAATCGCCTTCTGCGAATCCTATCTCATTGTCTTCATCTTTCTCGTAATCGTATTCAGCAACAGCGGAGAGCGAACTTCCATTAGACTTTTGACTAAAATTTGCAACTGGGGCTTCAGTATTGAGATCTTCAGCCACAGGTTTTTCATTTTTTGGTTCTTCTGAAGCATCGTCTTTCAAAACAACGTACGATGACGGAAAAAGACCAATCTCACCTGTGATGGAATGTTTGCCCGACCACCATTCATCGTCTACGAACTCAATATCGACAATTAATTCACCTTCTTTGAAGCCAATCTCATTGTCCTCATCCTTTTCGTAGTCAAATTCTGCAACTGCAGTCACACTTTTTTCAACGGCTACCTCTCTCTTGGGCAATGGTGGAGCTGATACACCGTTAGAAGAAGACTCCGTACGCTTGGGAAGTGCAGGAGGTATGTCTCGGGGTGATTCATCTTCTGAGGCTTCTTTTTCCTCAGGCTCACTGCTCTTCGCGAATGATGGAGGGTTTCTAGAGATAACTGTTCTCACAGGAGGTGGAGGAAGGTTGCGAATAGGAATACTTGGAGGGGTTGGGGAAGGAGAATGGGAGGCTGCTGCGTTTGTTGGTTTCTGCTCCTCTTTGTCCTCTCCTTCATCTTCATCTTTTGACTGTCCAAAGGTAATGGCTGGAGTGTTGTTGGCTTCTTCGTCTGAAAAGTCCTTAGACGAAGACACGGAAGCACCGTCCTTCATAGAAAGGTCATTCAAACTTTCCGTGACGGTTCCTTGCTCACTTGAAACAGTAGAAGACTGAGGAACGGTTTTGTATTGTCCCCTCTTCTCTGCCCATATTTGGGCCGGTGATTTACCTCCCTCAGAAGCAAAGTTTCTTGAAGCTCCACCAGCTAACTTATCTTTCTTAAATTGGTCATTTGAATAGCCTGAGAAAGAAGGTTTGGATCCAAAGCTAGGGGTCGACAGAGCGGTTGAAGCAGGTGTAAATCTAGAAGCAACAGAGTGACTGACCTTTGGTTTTGGTAATGAAGTCAAGCGTCCATCTGACAGCGGCTCAGAATTAGAGAACGATTTCATTCTGTCTTGCAAAGACTTCGCCTGTTCTTCTGGCTGATCCTTTTCAGCTTTGTTAATACCATATAGCTTTGGGGTCGATGAAACCGTGTCGGATTTCTGCTTTCTTAACAGTTCGATGTCAACTTTTGTTGGCTTGTAGGCCGAGGGAACGTCTTCCAACGGTTTCTTCTCAAAATCTCTTTCTTCGATCTCTGATTCTCCGCCCCATTCATCTTCGTCTTCTTGCTTGACTTTGACAGCACTGGGTTTAGTGGCACTAGCAGAATTGACAGCTTTGGGAGGTGCCCCGAAAACAGGTTTCCCGGTGGATTTAGGAACGTAAGATGGTTTGGGTGCCATAAATGGCTTACTTGGAGTAGGTTTTGCTGGTGCTGGCTTTCTCAGAACAACACTGCTGCCGGACGTAGTCCCAGACTGGACGGAGTATCGTGCTCCCGCCGCAGCACTCACCCTCAGAACGAAATCATCAACGTCCAAGTCATCCTGGTCTCTGGCCGTTATTTGAACATGATAGCCACTCAAAACTCTGGACACATCAGCAAAATTGCTCGCAAACGAAAGTCTGGATTTTGAAGGTGCATTATCAGGACACCATCCCAACAACAAATTCTTGGACACGTCAGATCCGGGAACCACGATCCTCGCCAACCCGTACTGAACCTGGCCATCCGTGAAGTGTTCGACAAACTCCTCCAATGGCCCGTCTCCGGACTCCGTCACAGAAACCACTGCTCCCTTGTCAACTGAAAAAACAGCATAAGAGACTGATTTATCTCCCCTAACGATTTTATCGTAAATCAGTTGAATCTGCTTCGAATTGGTTGACAAATCAACTTTCTCCATTCTTAGACAATAAGTAACCTTCTATATACCTCAATTGTGAACTATCCACTTAATTGTTACAATACCCAAGTTATCTTGAATAGAAATTACTATTTCTTGATAATATTCGCCTGTGCGACCATTTCGAGTGATCAATTTGAAGGATAGCCAAAAGTCCAATATCGGGCCCAGGATACCTCTTTTCGACACTAAAAACACGCTGACGGCGACAGGAGTGCTCGTTTGTGCTACAGACAGCTTTTGAACGAGTTTTTTCTGTATTGGAAACGTATATATCTACGTAGTTCGGGTGGGTCCCGCGAGAAGAGGGCCAGACCCAGCAGATCCGGCCATTGAGAGCTGGCGGAGCCGTAGGATGCAATGTTGAGTTGTGGGGTCCACGATGGATCGCCATTAGCGGATGCGATATACAAAGGGCGAGGATGGCGACGTCCTCTCATTCAGGATGCTATCTATAGTGTGAATCTAGCAGCAAAGGGAAGCCGCAAGCGGCTTCCCTTTGCTACTGATGCATCTTCGAATGCTTTCGAGGCACCGTAGCGTTCACAGTCATCAAAGACACGGTGTCTGTTCGACAAATTCACTTGACCAAGGTGTACACCAAGCACCACATCATCGCAAACCCCGGGATGTTCGCCGCAAGACCATCCACAAATATCTCCTGCAAGGGGTCGCGGAAGAACGCCTTGCCGTTGTTCTCGCAGCACACCGTGTACACTATGACATTCGTCAAACAGGTCCCCACAGCGTAGAAGAGAAACCCTCTCCACGATTCGAGAGAAAGAATACCACAGCCCACCCCCAACGCTAGCGATACAACGTCATGGATGTTCTGTAGCTTCTCTTTGTTGGTCCTGATGCTCTGAGTAGAGAATATGTTCAGCCGGCTCGCCATCGCAGAGAAATATAGAGTGATGAACTTATATTTGAATATAGAAATTTCAATTTCGATATCTGGTGGCGGATTTATCAAAATTGATATTTGAATTGATAGTAGGACGAGTTGTTTGAAGCATTGTGATGGAGGACGGTATATCCAACGAGGATATACTCAAGAAGTATCTCTTCAAGCTTCCCAAGGACAATGAGTTCAATTTCACGCCAGATGTGAGAAGAGAGATACGCAAAACACTCTTCATGTCCATCTCCAATCAAGGAAAGTACCTTGGATACTTCTTTCCAGATATAAGCAGCAAGGGGAACAACGGAGGACGAGGGAGCGAAAGCGATGGGGAGGACGAGATTGAGCAGAGCAGTGAAAATGTCGTGGAGCGTGTGAGAGACGAGTACCAATGGCTGTACACAGAGTATTTCAGATCCAGCATGATGGCGAGAGACGGCGAGCAGAATAAGCATAACCTCCACGCATTCCACTCGAATCGGCCGTGTGTGCGGATTTTCCGCAAGGGAGAGCCCATCTATCGGTGTCTCACGTGTGGGTTCGATGACACTTGTGCGTTGTGCTCTCATTGCTTCGCTCCAAGGTTCCACGAGGGGCACAAGGTGCACATAACTGTCTGCCAAAGAGAGAATGGTGGCGTTTGCGACTGTGGCGATCCTGAAGCATGGTTGAGAGAGTTTGCGTGTCCCTTCTCCAGCGGAGAAAGCATCGTGTCCGAGGAGGCATTTCCACAAGAGTTAGAAGATGTTATGTTCTCTACCTTTGAGACTATTTTGGATTTTGTAATAGACGTGATGAGTCAATCGTATACCCAATTTAAAAATCCAGAAAGCTTGAGTCAATCAGATATTGAGAAGTGCTCCTTGAACAGTTCTTTGGAAGCAAAAAAATATGGTTGGCCAACGAACGAAGTGGTGGACTCGAACAGTAACAAATATTTCCTAATGATATACAATGACCAAATAAGACAATACAGAGATGCGGTTCAAAGGATACATTTGGCAAGCAAAAAGGTCAAGCAGTTTGCAGTGATGGTGACTAACGAATTGCAGACCAAAGGAAAGGCTAAAGTGATTGGCTCGCTGGATATCAAATTGCTTCAAGAGAGACAGAAAATTTTGAGTGCAACGGGATTATGCACATGCATAAGAAGTTATAGAGATGTTTTCAGGGAAGACATGTGCGATGAGATACTAAGTTGGCTCCATGACTTGACCGACAGTGAAGTGTTCAAAACGAGTGATACATTCAAGGGACTTTTTTGTAAAGCATTTTGTAAAAAGTGGCGAAGTGGACTACTATTTGCAGGTGATAATAGAGATTACACCTACAAAGCAGGCACTCTAGACACAGATATGAATATACCAAAGATCCAAAAATACCAGAAAGTGGATGGCAATGATTATTGGAAATTTGTCCCCTCCAGGTGGGAATTGCCGCCTGAGATATGCCAAGAGTGTGAGTACAATTTGGACATATCGGATTATGATCCAAGCTCAAGTCATTTAGGGTCTCGTATACAGTATTTGATTTATTTGGATATCAGATTATGGAAATCTGCAAGATTCAAGTTGCACAAGATATACTCAACCTCGTTGATCGTCGATTTGAAATACAAAAATATCATATCATGCCAGTACGTCGATATTTATCCAACGGTTGCAGATATGTTCTTGACAATCGATAGGGAACCAGAACTCAACATAATGTGTACGCTATCAACACAGCTATTCACATGTCCTTCAAATTCGACATCAATTATGAGACACGGAGACTTGGCGAGAATATTTGCCTCAATTTATGGCTTCTTGACATCAGAACTGATCGGCACCCCAGAGAGTGTCAAAGTTCCCGATGTGATTTCGATGAATAGTTTGAAAAATAGGAGATGGGGTCAAATATTTTTTGACATCGATTACATCTTGAGTAGGACTCACGAAAACCAACCGGTACTAGATGGAAACATTATACCCATGGCTTGCGGAATAATATCTTTATTCCAGGGAAAGCCTGTCATGAAAAGGGAAAGCAAAAATCATGTGGAGTATGAAAGTTCCGATTACACCGCTTTTTTTCATGCAATTCTGGTGATATATCAATTCGGTGAATATATTTCCAAACGTTTGAATTATGACAGAGATAAAATAAGCAAGTTAGGAAACTTTTGTTCAGAAGACTCGATTGCATATGTTATAAAGTTTTTGTTAAATCTTGAGAAAGATGCTCAAAGAAATCAGGGAGATATTTCATCAGACACGGATGTTTCCACTGGTCCCAGAAATGTTATTGTCGAACCTATAAGCAAACTTTGCTTCTTCGAATACCGTATTGACATCGAGAAGGTTAGTTTCTTACATCCTATGCATTCTTTCCTTTCTTGGCTTCTAGAACTATCTAAGTTTGAATCCACGGAAAGAATTCTACAGGTATTTTTGAGCTCTTGCTCGCCTGATGAGTCACAGACCTCGCTCACTATGATATTCGATTACCCCTTGAGGACAACTGTGTTGATGTCGCAAATAAAGTCAGGTTTTTGGGTTCGTAATGGGTTCAGTGTGAGATCTCAGTTGCAACTTTACAGAAACACGGGCCTCCGAGAAAGCGGATACCTTAGGGACTTATTTTCAATACAAACTTTTATCAGCATATGTGATCCAGATCTAGTATCTTACTTCATATTCAACCGTTGGCTTTTCATCGATGGTTGGATGTCTGAAGTGGATAATAAGCTTTACCATCAAAGTGGCCAACCGTTGGCCTACGACAAAAAGACTCTCCTGTACATGTTGGAGGAATGTTGCAGTTTTTTGATTCATGTTATAACAGAAGACTCAAACTTACGTGGTTTGAAAGAAGAAGATGTCATCCAGTCAAGGATCAAATCAGAGATAGTACACAGCTTGTGCTTCGGTCCAATGAACTACACTAAACTTTGCTCCCTGGTACCGGAACATATTGTATCTGACAAAAGGTTTGATATCATGTTGAAAGAATTGACAATATTTTCATCGCCTAGTACATCGAACGATATCGGTATTTACAAGTTGAAAGAAGAGCATTTTGATGATATCAATCCTTATTACTTCAGTCTCACTGCTAACATAAAGGAAGATGCAATCAAATTAGTCAAGGAAAGGCTTCTTAAGAAATTCAAAAAACCGATAGATGAGTGTGTTATATTTCCAAAGCTTAGCAACCCTTCTGATTTAGGCCCCTTGAGATACGTTGCCAACTTCTCAACGTCTATACATTTCTGCAATTTTTTGATAAGATCGTTAACATACGTTATCAAAGAAGGCGAGAATCAAATAGATAACTTGCTCGAAATAGTGTTGCACCTCATTCACGTCTGTTCTTATGAACAAGCCATAGACATCACGAAATACGGCACTTTTTATGAACACTTTATTGGTGTAAAGGATGACAGTAACGAGTCAGTAGCGTCTTTACTCTATCATATTCTTGAAAACGAGAAATTGAAATTACACCATGCCAAGATTAGAGTGATCTATAGAATTTTTCAAAATCGATACAATGATTTGTATGAAAAACTCGATCATAATATTCTGGGCTTCGACTTAATCATGCTTGAGATCAATAAATCTGAAGATACTGGTGAGACTGAATTTGACAGGAAAAAAAGAATTGCGAAAGAACGTAAAGCAAAATTAATGGCAAAGTTCAAAAAACAGCAATCACTGTTTATACAGAAGAATGCAATTGATAATTCAAATACCAGTGATGCTGATATGGACGAGTACGATGATGAGACGGGCTGGAGATTTCCAGAACCTCATTGTATACTTTGTCAAAACGCTTCAGAGGATTACGGTCCATTTGGTATTATAAGTCATATATCCAAGTCATCTGAGTTCCGGCTTGTTCCTTTCGATGATCCATATTGGTTCTTGAAGTCTTTTTCAGACAATCACAATTTGGACGACGATGAATACAATCCTTGTAACGATAACGAGAGATCTGAAGAATGGAAACTCTATATGAAAAAGGTTAAGAAAGAGAATGTAATCGGGCCTGGATTTCTGGACCATAGTAAGATACAAAATCGTTTAGTTTCGCTGAGTTGTGGTCATGGAATGCACTTCCAGTGCTACATGAATTTTTTGAATAGTAGCAAAAGCCGCCTGAGCCAAATTACTAGAAATACTCCCGAAAACCTGGATCATAGAGAGTTCTTATGCCCTTTGTGCAAGGCAATCAACAATTCATTTATTCCTATATTGTGGACCGTAAACAAGAAACTGTTGAAGAACTTTTTGAAACTGAATGATAATCCAGATCATTCGTTTGATATATTTAAGGATGGAAGTTTATGCACTGAAGATAGCTTTCACAAATTTGCGAATATGGTGGAGGCGGATGTAGAGGCTTCATCTATTTTATCTCCAATGAACAGGGAATCGATAGCAAAAGAAATGGTCTCTTCAAACAAGGAAGAGAGCAATTTTCGACCACTACTTTCTAATATGTTTCAAGTTCTCAACATGCTTACCTTTCCACATGTCTTCAAAGCCGACTCAGCTTTCATTCTTTCCAACTCTGTAAAATCGGCTGAAATAGCTTTGAGGGGTCTATCAAGCAATAATGAGCTCGTGATTCTCCAATTGTCCAACTATCAAATGATAAACTTGCGAACATTGCATGAGTTCAGAAATACATGTTTGTTGATGAAGGCAAAGAACTGGATTATGACTGCCAACTCTAAACGTGAGGCTTTTGTCAAGATATTGTCGGACTTTTTCTTTTTTGGTCTGGATCTATCCACCAAAGCGATACTTGAAGAAGACTATTTCGAGAGGCTAGTGACAATAGTTCCGTTACCAACTCTAGGATTATCTTTCAATAGTATTTTGAGACGATGTTTCTTCTCTCACATGTTACAAACTATGCATATCCTTGTGGATGGAATTGTGTCCCATAATTACTATGAACTGGAGGATTTCTCTATCTTTGATGTTCCGTGCATTTTAGAAGTGGATGACGAAGTCAAGAAAATTTCGATTCAGATATTCGAATTGTTGAAGAACGCTTCAACGCAATCCGTGGATGATATGTACGACTCAAAAGGTTTGAAGTTTGGGCAAGTGTTCTACACATTATTGATAAAAGCTTTAACGCCGTTTTTGAGAAGAGCTGCAATATTTTCTTATGTTGTTTGTGCTGAAATTGATGAACTTCAGTCTCTGAAGTATTCAGGTTGTTCAGCTGAAGCTGATAAGTTGTGCTCCTTTATGAACATTTATTCCATTGAAGATTGTTTGCGCAAAATTGTCACTCCAGGTGATAAATATAATCAAGATTTCAGCACATTCCTTAATTTTATGAATAATTCACGAAGTTTGAATCCCGAACAAATTGATATCAAAAGACAACTTGAATATCCAGGTGTGATAAAGCTTATTGATTTGCCCGAGAGACTTGATCTTTTTTTCACCAATTACTACTACCTGGACAAGTATCAAAATCCACATAAAGCCATAGAGGACCCTGCTGTATGTCTATTTTGTGCTCATGTGGTTGACGTTCAAAAGGAGGATATAGGTAGCCGTGAAGGCCAGTGTACTACACACTTTTTGAGAGAATGTGCCAACACGATTGGGATATTTTTATTACCAAAAGAAAGGTCCTTTTTACTTATGCATAAGAATGGAGGTTCATTTTACAGTGCTCCATTTCTAGATCAACATGGAGAACTACCAGGTGATACTAAGCGAGGGAATACCTTGCATTTAATGAGACCCCGATATGATGATTTTATACGTAATGTGTGGCTTCTGCACAATATACCCAACTACATAGTGAGGAAACTAGACAGCGTCATAGATTCAGGAGGTTGGGATACTTTATAATATCGAAATGATAATACATGTATTTATAATTTTATTTACCAGAGGAGGTCATCGTATTCGTAAATGAACTCTCCGTCTTCATCCATATCGTCAAAATCGTCCTCATCGTCATCATCATCAATGCTTATTTCCAGCTCGTTGATTCCGACGCCCGTCAGTCTCGATCCAAATAGATTTCTAGTTGCGAATCCATATAGTTGCTGATTGAGCCACAACTTGTTCAAATATTTGTACCTTTGTTTGTTCAAAGTTGCTTTTCCAGATGCACCAGTTCTCTTCACCTCCCCATGAATGGTCAAATAAGGCGCAGACAAGGATATGCTGAATGGCCCATGTCCTATTTTCGTGCAAATTCTCAAACTGTTGAATCGAGGGAAGAAGAAAATATTCGTATGCTTGCAACATTTGGGAACATGAGCGAGGTACTTCGATTTCTTCAATCTTTTTCCACAATGCAAGCAAATAACGTAATCGAAATTTGCCCAGTGCGAATTCCTGTCATCACTCAAGAGACAATGAGTCAAGTCTTCCGGTATGTCTATCAACTTGACGACCGCAGGATATTCTAGAGTTAGTATGCCATTGTCTTTATATTTGGGTATTTTAGCATTCAAAACGACATCGAAAATATTGAACTCAAATGGAACCTCACTATCTTGTTTTGGTTTCAGTAATTTTGTTATGAGTTCATTTAGAGGTAATAAATGCAAGAAGTCGGTTAATGCATTGGATTGATCAATATAGTCTTGTGATTTGATATCATTGATGAGGTTCTCAAAATACACTTCACCCTTGTGCGCGTTATCGCCATCATTCCTCGATTCAAGCAAGAATTTAAATATTATAAGCTGTCTCAAGAAAGGTAACATTATCCTTTCGACACTGAAATATAACGATGAGACAAACGTATCTTCAAAGGCATAAGAAGGCAACGTCACTTGGTCGCCTAGAAGCTCGATCACAAGTTTCAATGCTTCACATATCTCCCTATTTATTTCGATCTTTGAAGAGGAAAAATAGCTGGAATAGTTGCTGTTGAGAGAGCATCTTTCAACTAATGAGTACAATGTAATTGTCAACAACTTTGTGTAGCACAACCTTGCTAAAGTCAAGAAGGATTCGTCCGTCTGGAAGAAAAGCAGGACAAACTCATTGAAAACACTATCTGGAATCTCTTCGGAGTTCCAAAAATTGTGAACTTGTATAGACAAGTCAACTTCCGTATCCAATGAGCGTGTCTTTCCACTATATTTGAACAATATTGAGCGGCATTGAATCAAAGACTTCAATAAAGTAAAAACAGAACCTGGAAGCTCGGTCAAAAATGACCACAAGCTTTCTTCTCCATCGAGCCTCAAAGATATCTCGTTCATTCTAATAGTGTCTGCTATAATATTAGACATATTCTGCAAGTTGTTGAAAAGTGTGTCTGCTTTACTGATACCTACCAAATATTTGGTATTGCTTATGACTGGGAAGAGATCCTCCAAAATGGGCTTTATGAGCTCAGAATAACTATCCTGTGCGTTTTCAAAATAGCCATCATCAATTAGACATTTCAGAAGCTCGTGGCTTTTAGACTTGCTTGTCGAATAGAGTATCTGATTGTACTTAGACGCTAGGGGATCTCTAGTCATCATATCACTACAAGAATCATCCACGTCACTGGGTGCAATGAAGCTAGGGATAAACACATTGTGGAGATTGTGACACAAGGGGCATGGGAAATATCTTGACCTATTAGAAGCATTTTTGTAGCATGAATAGTGTATACCATGTCCACAAGTAGAAGTCACATCGCCGAAATATGATGCATTATTCAATGGCGTTCTATTTGTATCATATCTGTACCCACCTCCATATTCATTCTTGCTCTTGGATGATGTTTGTTCATTCAAAGGTTTGAAAGCCAACATAGTATGAAGCAGTTCTGATTCTGGAATTTTCCAGAAAGTTGATGTCAATGTCTTACTTACCAAAATTCCAAAGGATTCGTTGAAGGATTCAGCCTCTCCACATAGTACACAAGTCCGTAAATCATTCGGATTGTCATTTTTAGCCGTTAAATCAACAGTTGCCTCTTTTTCATCTGTTTTCATCGTATCAATGAACTTCTGTCTTTGCTTAGCAAATTTTTTCATCACCTTGGTCTTTCTTTTTTCAGCCTCTCTCTTGCGTCTATCACTCTCGGAGTCTGATAAGTCTGTTTTCCGTTTCTTGAAAGTCAGAATGTATTCTTCCCCAAAACAGTCTACTAAGCTATCGATTATTCTTTGATCCTTAGAGATAAATTGGTCGACTAGAAAATCTGCCTTTTTGACTATTGCTTTAGACATCGCAGAATCAACAATTGTTAAAAGCAAATCACTGATTGGTATATCAACAAAATTTTCGGACAAATAGTTGGGACCATGAATTTTTTCATCGTCAAGTATGATCGCATGAATGAGATGCAAAAGTTGCGGTAAGTAGGTTTCGTCGGATGTGTCGATAGAAGTCAGTAATAATTTGTAAAGCAACTTAGAACCATCCTTTGTTTTCAAGAACCTGCCTATAGAGTTACTCACAAAAGGGAATGTACAATCACCGATTGTGGGATACAATATCACATCTTCTTCCCTTATGCCGTTGGTTTTTGCCACGTTTTTGATTAAGGAATCTGAGACAGACTGAAACTTGTTCGAGTCCAAGTGAATACTCAACGGATCCAAATCTTGATACAAATTGGATTTGAGTCTGTACATTCCCGAGTCCATCAATCCATTCGGAGCTTGGTATGAGGCACACTCATAGAGTATTTCGTCGAAAACGGATAGTTCATTGACGTCTTCATCCATCTGACTTCTAATGAGTGTGTAGTTTTTGGGTTCGTCACACAAAGCGTAACAAATAGCCCTTTTGGCTTTGAGTTTGAGTCTTTCCTCATTCCCCAAATTTTGGAAATTTGACCTTTCAGTCAAGGTGTTGTATAGAAAGATTATAAAATGCTCTGCAATAGCTGAAAATCGTTCCTCATATATGGTTTTATCATGCAGAACCTCGTTAGCAAACCAGGATAACAATTCCCATCGGTCTAGGAAATTGTAAAGAGTGATTTTAGGATCGTCGCTTAGGGCTGCTATTTGATTCAAGTGCAAATCACGGAAATAGCTTAAGTCACTCATAATGGAGTCACTATACAAAGATGCCTGCTTAGAAACAGAAAAGCCATTTCTAATCCAAAATCCCGTCTTCACTTGAGCGGCAAGCACTATACTTCTCAATGAAATGTCAGATACGAAGAAGAAAGACTTATTCAACTTGAGCAAAGTGTTTTTGTAATTATCTATGCCGTACAATTGAATCATGTATGAAAGAAACGAGTTGATAGCATTGATGAATGAAACTTTCTCCTTGCTTACTTTAAAATCAGCTATGCCCGGTGCTTGTTGTTTTATGTGCCTTAATTTCAAGAAGTCAATAACAAGATTGATCGCGTTCAATAGTTCAGGATTACCATAAGGATTGGGAATCGATGTAGAAATGATCTTTGCAATGGTCAATACTGGTATTGAATATTGGACGTGAACAAAAAAGTCAACCACTTCTCTTTCAACGTGTTCCCCATATTTTTTTTCTATTGGCCAGTATCCTTGAAAAATACGCAAAAACATTAAAATGATGATAATGTTTTGTTTCGACAAAAGGTTGGGATGTTTATTAATAATGATGCTTTTGTCTAGTAAACGTACGATGCTTTCTATTCCACAACTCACGGTTTTCTTCACTGCAGGTGTTGAACCTTCGACAAAGTTTGGGTATCCACTGTCATAATCCCATCTGGACGAGTTCTCTTCTATAATCTGTGCTACTGGTCCCATGAGATACAGCATTCGTCCACTTTCTAAAATCCAGGATATGCTAGATGGACAGGTCAATAATTGTGTGGTGATTTCTGGCAAGAGATTGAGTTGCTCCTCTCTCTCAGAATGTACCATGCAATTGATAAGTAAGGGATAAATAGACGTAAAGTGTTGGCAGAAAATGGCCTTTTTTTTGACCTCCGATATTAACGGTGGTATCAACAATTTGCTCAACTTTTTTCGTACTATCATAGGGAAGCGAATCTGAAATGCTAAGAGATACTGAATGCGTGACTTTTCAATTCTATCGAGTTGCGCAGTTGGTTGTAATACAAAATTTGTTGGTTTGGTCAACTCACTAATCTGTAAGTCTGGCTTGACGGCACAAAGGCCGAGATTCACAAAATCACCATCATATAACAACCCATTCTCGAAACACCTGCGTTGAACATTTATACTGAGATTTTTCAAAAACTCTGCTGGGAAGACTTTAGAAACTCTGTAGTCGGTCTCTAAAAGAACGTCTCCGAGGACAGCTCTGCTATAGGTATTGAATTCGCTCGGCCCAACAATTTCTGTGATCTCTATAAGCCATTGGAACATGTGGTTTATTATGGTCTCACGCATTAAGTCTCTCGCGCTGATTATGGAAGCTATCAATCCATTCAGCTCCACTGCAGTCTTCGATGTAAACAAATCCTCATATTTTTTAGCTTCGAGCAACACGCAAAAGCCTTGCTTATTGACCTTCTCGGTATACTCCCTAGCCTTGCTGTTCGAGAACTTAGTAGCCGCTTTTATAGCTGTTGCAGCCTCTTCCACATTGTGATACTCATCATTCCACAAGACGAGATACCAGATGTTATCTGAGTTGTTGTCCTTCGCTCCTCCGTATGATCCGCTAGGTAAAGAGGAGTAGTTAGATACAAATTTTGAGGTCATAAGGTTGCCCCTCATATCAATGCCTTTATGTATGAACGGTAATGTCTTGATCGAAAAATTCGTCACATCCAAAATGTAGTTTAAACACACCCGCATGGTCTCCCGCAAGCACGGCAACATGTCGCTCATGAATTCTCCGTCCGAGTTCTTCGTCTGGCACTTGCAATGGAGAGGAGTTACGAATGCGTCTTCGTCGCCACAATCACAGACTCCTCCTCCGCTTCCGCTGGAAACGTACATCGTCACATTGTGCTCCCCATGGTCCGCCATATTGAAGCAGTACGAGCAGAGCACGCACGTACTATCGTACCCACACTGCTCGCAGCGGTACAAGAGATCCCCCTCCTTAAACGGCCGGGAACATATCAGCCCTTTAGCATGCGAGTATCCATTCCGCTTGTATTTGTAATTGAAGAACTGCTCGTTATTCGTAATGTTGCTCACCTGGCTCCAGTGCTTCTCGAGGTCCTCCACCTCCTCCGCGCGTATATTCGGAAACAAGTATGGGAGATATCTGCCCTTGTCAGTGGCGGCATAATAAATTGCTCTAAATAAATTCTGCCTGATAAGTCCATGGTTCTTATAATCAAGCTTCTCCGGCAACTCAACCAAGAATCGCTTGAGACTATCGGTATCCATACTTCTGTTCAATCGTCACTACGCTCTATTAATTGAGTTAATACAACTTCCCTATCTCAACTGCTATATATTGAATCCAAATCCTTGAATCTTCTATAGTGCGTATCGTGACTAATCTGTGAATCTGAAAATTTTCAGCCTGAAGACTCGAGATATTTCAGCAGCGACGATATATTCACCGTTAAGCAACTTACGAGAGAGATAGTAGGATGTCAGTAGCTACCAACGCAGAAGACAAGTACAGGATCATCACCAAGAACTTGCAGGAGGTGCTAAATGCTCAGATAATCAAGGATGTGTTGGAGAAGGAACAGCGTCCTTTGAAGGTATACTGGGGCACGGCGCCCACAGGGAGGCCGCATTGCGGGTACTTTGTTCCCATGATCAAGTTGGCGCACTTTTTGAAGGCGGGATGCCATGTGAAGGTGCTTTTGGCGGACTTGCATGCCTTTTTGGACAACATGAAGGCACCGTTGGAGGTTGTGAAATACCGTGCGAAATACTACGAGAACGTGGTGAAGGCCATCTTGACGTCCATCAATGTGCCTCTCGAGAAGCTTGAGTTTGTGGTGGGGTCGTCGTATCAGTTGAAAGAGGAGTACACCTTGGACTTGTTCCGGTTGTCCAACGTAGTGTCGCAAAACGATGCCAAACGAGCCGGTGCTGACGTGGTGAAGCAGGTCGCTAACCCATTGTTGTCGGGCTTGATCTACCCATTGATGCAGGCATTGGATGAGGAGCATTTGGACGTGGATGTGCAGTTCGGAGGAGTGGACCAGAGGAAGATCTTTGTGTTGGCGGAGGAGAACTTGCAAAGCGTCGGGTACAAGAAGAGAGCGCACTTGATGAATCCTATGGTTCCAGGGTTGGGACAAGGCGGAAAGATGAGTGCTTCTGATCCCAATTCCAAGATTGATATAATAGAAGAGGAAAAGGTCATCAAGAAGAAGGTCAACAGCGCTTACTGTGCCCCTGGCGAAGTCACCGATAACGGATTGATTGCATTCCTTCAATACGTGGTACAGCCCATCCAGGAGTTAAGATCAGAAAAGGAGGGCACATTCAAGTTGGACATCTCTCGACCAGAGAAGTACGGAGGTGACATTTCCTATGATTCACTTGACAAGTTGATTTCTGACTATGCTTCTCAGGCTTTATCTCCCGTAGACTTGAAGGCTGGTGTAGCTGAACAGTTTGTGGAGTTGCTTCGTCCAATCAAAAAGATATTCGAAGAAAGCGCAGAGTTTCAGGAGGCGGAGAAGAAGGGCTATCCAGCAGAGGAAAAGAAAGACAAGAAAGCAAAGAAAGTTAAAAACAAGGGTACAATGTACCCAGGTGCCGGAAAGCCTCAAGCGAAGACTGACGCACCAAAGTCTACAGAGGATGGTGCTACAGAGGTTGCAGAGAAGCTTCAATCCACCTCATTGTAGAGAAATCATGCTGACCTAATTCCTCTATGATCTATAAATTTTGCAATATCTTTTCAAGGTCTTTACCTTAGTCAGTGAATAGTTCAATGTACATGGTAAACAATGATGACTTCTAGGAAATACCGATGAACTGGCTCTATCAAAAGTGCTTGAGATACAATCTGTAGAGCCAACTTGTCGATTGGTTTTGTCGCATCCATTTGCAATTCAAGTCCACCAAGTCACTAGCGGGCAACTCTATCGAGGCCGATTGTCGGTACTATGGCGACGTGTATCGCTAATGTCGGTACCACCATCACTAATACCCTCGCTAAGTTCTCCCTAAGTAGGCTGATTATGTAATCGAATTATCCACCAATCATCGGCATTTGAAAAATTTAGAAGTAATCAACTAAAAATCATTAAATCTTGAGTCTGACTTTCAAATCAGTGTAAAGTAATATCAGAAGTTACAATGGTAAGTAAAGATGTCACATAAGAGGGATCATAAATGAGAGAGCGGTCGAGGGGGCTTATTTGTGAGTAGTCGACACACATGAGTTTTGCACAAGTAATCAACGAGAATAAACTCGGATTGAGTCGAGCAGGAATTAGTGATAAAGGCTCGATTGCGGACTCATTGGATCACTGTAGCGGTAGGCACCAAGAATGCGGCAAAGAAGCTTGTGTGCTGGAATCGACTGCCTGTGCACAAGAATGTGGAGCTGCTGTTTTTTGATGTGTAAAGTGTTGAATTATCTCCGATCCTAATCACCAACGGTTACTAACATATAAAGTCTTTCATCTCTTCTTTGTTCAAAAGGAACTCCATTTATGTTGCTACTATCTTTTCTGGTGCTTTTGTCTTCCAGGGGTTCTTCGATGTTGGAGTGACCAAATGGTACGAGGCACACAACAGAGGCAAATTGTGGAAGGACGTGAAGGTCAAATTTCTCGAAGGAGGGGACGAGGATGAAGATGACGACGACGAGTAAACTCGCTGAAGTTTCGAGATTGTGAATTCACCGCCGCATAAACCGTCGATGCATGACTTTTCGACGGACTACTGAGTAAGAGATAAAAGGCTGCGTCTCCCGAGGAAGAAACGCAACTACTTGAGACGAGCCAGCTGTATACAACCTTAGATAACACTCTATAATATCTATATAAACATTGCATATGTATCGTTGGTTGTAGTATTGGTAGCTTTGATGGAGCGCACGTGATATGGAGGATATAAAGACATCATCTCTCAAATAAATCGAGGTTATCAGGATACTCTTCAAGCACAATGCCGGTCATCAACCAACCCAATAGTCAGATCAGATTGACGAATGTGTCATTAGTCCGAATGAAAAGAGCCAAGAAGCGGTTCGAAATCGCTTGCTACCAAAACAAGGTGCAAGATTGGAGACTGAGAGTTGAAAAAGACCTCGATGAGGTGCTTCAAATACCCCAAGTGTTTCAAAACGTATCCAAGGGGCAGGTTGCAAACAACGACGACTTGATCAAATGTTTTGGGACAACCAACCAGGATGAGATTATATTAGAGATATTGGAAAAGGGCGAGATTCAGTTGAATGAGAAAGAGAGGTCAGCTAATTTACTGCAAAGACACAACGAATTCTTGAACATAATATCCACAAAGTGCATAAACCCAAGGACCAAAAAGAGGTATCCGCCTAGCATAATTGAGAAGACGCTCGAGGAGCTCAAGTTCCATCTCAACCCGAACAGGGCCACCAAACCTCAGGCTTTGGAAGCAATCAAATTGCTCGTATCGCACCAGATCATACCAATTTCTAGAGCACAGATGAGAATCAAGGTTCTCCTCCTCAACCGGGTTGATCGCGCAGTCATGGAAGAGTACATCAAGCCCTTGTTCGATAATATAGAGTCTCAAAGCTCTCATGAGCGGGTCTACGATTGTGCGGGAATAATAGATCCCGTCAATTACACAGCAATATACGATATACTCGTTGGTGAAAACGCACAGATAAAAAAGGGAGAAGGCACCATAGAGGTATTGGACACGGCAGCGTCAATGACAGACTCCTAAGAAGTTGTCGATGGTCAGTATTCACCATGATCCACTGTATATTCTAGCACACCTAGGAGTAAATTTCAGCACTAACATTATAATGCCATCTAAAAATTTTTCAGAACCACTGTAGAAGTCATAAAGACGATAAGCAGAATGTCTATTGTATTACCATCCTTGCCATCAGGCAAGACCGAATCATTCAAAGCTGTCTCTAAATATTCAGCTCCAGTTCGTCGTCCTATTGAACCGGTCGGTCGTTACTTCTTAGCTCATGCTACAAGAACCTTGAGAGGACATTCTTGGTCTGAGTTTGAGAAGTTGGAAGCAGAGAAGGATGTCAAGAAGATTGAGGAAAACGAAGACGAAGACATAGGAGACGAAGATCAAGACGAAGAGTTGTTGGCACACGATCCAAGAGAATGGAAAACTGCTGATTTATATGCTGTGCTCGGGTTATCTAAATTGAGATGGAGAGCTACAGAAGATCAAATCAGAAGAGCACACAGAAAGCAGGTTTTGAAGCATCACCCTGATAAGAAGTCCGCTTCAGGAGGTCTTGACCAAGATGGCTTCTTCAAAATCATCCAAAAAGCATTCGAGGTTATGCTTGATACTGCCAAAAGACAACAATTTGACTCGGTTGATACCAATGCCGATGTGCTTCCACCAGCATCTAAGAGCCAGTATGACTTCTTTGAGGCATGGGGACCCGTGTTCGAAAGTGAGGCCAGATTCTCCAAGAAGCAACCCGTTCCATTATTGGGAACGATCGATTCTTCTAAGGAGGAGGTAGATGCATTCTACGGTTTCTGGGGAAAGTTCGATTCCTGGAAAACGTTTGAATTCAAGGATGAAGACGTTCCAGATGACACTGCTAATAGAGACCATAAGCGTTACATTGAGCGTAAGAACATAGCAGCCAGAAAGAAGCACAAACAAGAGGACAACAAGAGAATCATTGATTTAGTGGAAAGAGCTATCTCTGAGGATCCTAGAATCAAATTGTTCAAGGAAGCTGCAAAGAAAGAAAAGGAAAGAAAGAAGTGGGAGAGAGAATCAGGATCCAGGAAGGCTGCTGAGGAGGCTGCTGCCAAGAAAGCAGCAGAGGAAGAAGCTGCCAAGAAGGCTGCTGAAGAAGCTGCTAACACCAAGGCTAGCTCAAAGAAGGCCAAGGAGGCTGCTAAGGCTGCTAAGAAGAAGCAGAAGAGAACCGTTAGATCGTCAGTCAAAGACGTCGCATATTTCGGAGAAGACAGCAACAGTGCTGCCATCGATGCCGATGTTGATGTTTTGATCGAGAAGTTGAACGATGTCCAATTGGCTTCTCTTGCCGACAAGCTTAAGGAACCTAGTGCTGAAACTGTGAAAAATGCATTTAACGACATAGCTAGTGAGTTGAAGGATGCTGGCTCCTTGTCATCAGCTCATCTCAAGTACTTCTCTGCCTAATTATAGTATTTAAGTAGTAATTACGTCTCGTGGCGTTAATTTAGATACATGAAACATACAAATGGAAGTAAAGATTTTCTAGGGTTATTCCTCCTCGTCGTCGGAGACCTGGTAGCTCTGTTTGAGTGCGTTGCCCTTCATGTGGTAGTGAGCCTTCCTCAACTCCTCGAACCTTTTGTGTTTCTCCTCGGCCGTCTCGGCCACGGAAGTCTCCCCCTCTGCCTCCTCGTCCGCATTCTTTGCTGTTTCGTCCTTCAATATCTCTCCGCCGTTGAGCGACTCAAAACGACGGCCGTCGTCCGTTTTTGCGGCATCAAACTCCCCTTCGCCCAAATTGAAGCTGGGGATCTCCTCCTCGTCCGCATCATCACGGTAATACTCTCCCTCGGGATTAAATCCCTCCAGATACGGCGTCTTGGGCTCGTCGATCTTCATCGTGGAGCTTTTCTCCTGCTCGGTTTTGTATAAATTCACCTCGTCCCACTTCAAATGCTCATCCCTGGCCTGCCCCCCGTCGCCCCGCTTCTTGGCTGCCGCTATCTTGGCCCTGAGCTCCTCTCCCTTCAGCGACTCCGACGCCAACTGTGCGTTCAACCTGGTATTCGCAATTACCTCTTTCCGGTCGAGCTGCTCCTCCGCACTACTACTTCTTTGCTTCGGGGCCTCGTCCCTGTTCCTCAATATCCCTCTGGGCTGTTCCGATGCCATGTTCTCGTCTGTTTGCTTGCTATTTAGATGGTGCTATCGTGATCTTTCACTGCCATATCCCATATATTTCGCTTTGATAATCTTAGGGTCCCTTCTGATGGCCCCGTGACGTCTCACGGGCCAGAGTGGCACCTCATGCCTCAAGAATCTCTAGTGTCGTTTATTTACTTGTTTTATACTAAAGTCTACAATCTAACGTCAGCCATTTCTAGAATCTATATACACCGAGGTGCCGGAACGATATAACACGTTAGCATTGGATAGAAGGGCTGCTTTGAACAATTTGAAATATTGATACGGACATTGGTATTTTGAAAAATCAGAATCGAGCGTATTGGCACTATAGTTAATTTGTCGACGCGGGAGACAATTACAGGGCACACATAGGCCATAAATAGCATAAACAGATCCATACGGAGCCGGATAGACATGGGACAGGCTTTCAGTTTTGCCAACATATTCGGGAGATTGTGGGGGATCAATAAAGAGATCCGGATCTTGATTCTAGGACTCGATGGAGCCGGGAAGACGACGATATTGTACCGGTTGCAGATGGGCGAGGTGGTGACGACGAAGCCGACGATCGGGTTCAACGTGGAGACACTCAAGTACAAGAACCTCACGCTCAACATATGGGACTTGGGCGGACAGACGTCGATCCGACCCTACTGGCGATGCTACTACAGCAACACGGCAGCGGTGATTTTTGTGGTGGATTCGACGGATAAGGAGCGTATCGACATAGCGGCCAAGGAGTTGCACACGATGTTGAAGGAGGAAGAGTTGTTGGACAGTGCATTGCTTGTGTTTGCAAATAAACAGGATCAGCCCGGTGCGTTGACAGCTGCAGAGGTGTCGCAGGCGCTCAATCTCCCCGAGCTCAAAGACAGAAGCTGGAGCATCGTTGCGTCGAGTGCCATCAAGGGCGAGGGGTTGAACGAGGGTCTCGATTGGTTGATGGATGTGATCAAGGAGGAGCAGTTGTGATGTTGACATGGACCAAGGTGGCGACGGGTGTGGCGAGGCGTTCTCAAAGCATCATGTTGTGTCATTGATTAATATATAAAAATTCATGTGAGAGTATAGTTCATAGACGAAATTGCCTTAATCATCTACTACGTTTTCTCTTTCCTTAACTCTATTTAGGATAGTTTTGATCATTTCATTTCCAATCATGTTGGCCTCCAGGAACATGGGCTCGAAAAACTTCTGGGTTTCTTGGAAGGTGTTCTTGTACAAATCAAAGTTGCCAAACGATATAATGCTGGACCAGTACTTGGCGGCGATGGTGAACTCAAGGTCGTCCTGTCTGAAAGAATTCGCCTCGATAGAGTTGTTGATGCATTCGTCAAGCAAGCCAGGGGTGCAGAAGAGATACTCGGTGACTCCGAGGAATATTCGGAAGAGTGGTGTAGAGCATATTATGTGGTCGTAAGGAACGATTTTTAGATTGTACCAACTGTCAACGATGGCGAGAAGCGATAGATGGGAGTTGGGCTGTTTCCCTCCAGGCGGCTCCTTGCTGAGAGAGAACTTCTGGAGTATGTCATCATCAAGAAGGAGGTCTCCGTTGGATATATGCTTGAAAACGAAGTCCTTGGCTTTGTATAATCTCAGCTTTAGCTCTTCCTGCTTGCCCTCCAACATCAATGTGAAAAGCTTGGTGGTCGACCTAGAATACTGCATCACTTGTTCGTGAGCCGAGGGGTTTGTGATTGCGAGACCAGCGTATACATGCCACTTGTTGGAGAATATACGCAAAGAGATATTGATTTTGGCATTCTCGATACCACCAATCCATCGGGGAGTTTCCCAAGGATACTGATTCGAGGATTTCCACGCAACACCCATGGATAAAAATGCAGCGTGGGTGACAGCCTGCGTGTCTGCGGTGATCTTATCATGCTCCTTGGCAGACAAGACCACTTCCTTGGACTCCAAGCAGCTCACTACAGACCGCACAAACTGGAAACTTTCATCAGAGGCGCGATGTTTGATCAAAACCAACGGCTGCCCCACCGTGTTCACCTTTGGCCCATGGAGAGAATGCAATGAGATCAATTCCACGTCTTGCGGCAACAACTCCTCGAACGCTTCGATTTCTGGAGCCTTGCAGGACGTCTGTCCTCCCACTATCGCACCGAACTTCGTCGACGGCCCGTATATCGACACAATTTTTTTGATGTTCTCCGCCTCAACGCTGTATATTACATAGTCTGATATCCGAGACACGTAGTGCCCATTCTTCAACAATTCAAATTTCTCGTGGCTAAACCTCTCTTTGTTAGACTCGTAATTCTCTTCTCTATCACATCCTACTACCTTCCACCCAGCTTCGCTGAATCTCTTCGCATACAAGAGACCCATGTCACCGAGTCCGATGATACCAACGGTCTTGGTATCCTTGTAATCCAGCTTCATCGTGTGTTCTGATGCCTTGAAATGAATCGAGTTAGCCTTATTTCTTAGAATCTCGAACTATTCATTTGAAAATTCACTTCTTTATCAGTAAGAAATCTTCTCGAATTTGGAGACATCTGTTATGGGGGATATGGGCGACATTAAGGCCTTCAGTGCCCCAGGAAAAGCACTCGTAGCCGGCGGATACTTGGTGTTGGATCCGAATTACAAGGCGTATGTCACTGCTCTTTCCTCGAGGATGCATGCTCTAGTACAAGGTCGTTCGACTCAGAGAAAATCGACAATAAAGGTGAGCTCTCCGCAATTTAAAGCTGGCGAATGGCTGTATGTGATAGGGAATAACCACATTGAGCCACCCAGTGAGGTTAATGGCAAAAGAAACCCTTTTTTGGAGGCGACCATCTCGAGTGTGCTTTGCTACGTGCAGCCAAAAACAGCGTTTGACATAGAGGTTACGATTTTTTCTGATGCTGGCTACCACTCGCAGGCTGACACTGTGAAGAAGAGCACTTCCTCGGGGAGATCGTTTCTCTACCACTCGCAGCCGATTGACAAGGTAGCCAAAACGGGAATGGGATCTTCTGCTGGACTTGTGGCAGTTGTGACTTCTGCATTGATCTCTTACTTCACGGGAAAGACCGACCTCCAGTTGGTGCACAATGTTGCCCAGGTTGCTCACTGCTTCGCGCAAAAGAAGGTGGGATCAGGTTTCGATGTGGCGACAGCCGTGTACGGTTCGATCATATACAGACGGTTCCAGCCTGACATATTCAATAATGTCTTATTGCACGATGTGTTCGCCAACATGGAGAACGAATCTGCGCGGGCTTCATATTTGGCCGCCTTCTCCAATCTAGTGGGATCAAAGTGGAATTTTGAGTCCACAAGATGCGCCTTGCCTCCGAGAGTTAGGCTAATTATGGGAGACGTGAAAGGAGGTTCGGAGACTCCTCGCTTGGTGGGGAAAGTTCTCGAGTGGAGGAAGAGCAACCCAGAGAAGAGTTTTGAGTTGTATTCTGCGTTAGACAGGGCAAACTCGCAATTGATTGAAGCTTTAGCCAACTTGCATAATATCAGCGAAGCAGACCCTAAACACTACACAGAAATGGTTGAATACTTCGGATCGAGGTCAATATCCTCGGTCTCGTCCTATCTAGAAGTACAACCCGAGAGGAAGCTCCGTCTTACACCCATGCTACAATTGATCGAATCGTTTGCATGCATCAGATCCCATCTCAGAAACCTCACGAGATTCTCTGGTGCAGACATCGAGCCCAAACTGCAAACCATACTCTTGAACAGCTGCAACACTCTCAAGGGTTGTTTAGGGGGCGTGGTTCCTGGAGCCGGCGGATTCGATGCTATATGTTTGCTTGTTGTCGAGGATTCCATTCACCAAATGCTCGAAACTACAAAGTCCGACGAAAGATTCAGAAGCGTCACCTGGCTTCAACTACATGAGGTCGACAAAGGCATAATAGAGGAATCCGTCGAAGACTACCAAGAGTTGTTAGCTTAATATATAGAGCCTTTATAGATCAAGACGTCATATAATTTTCATTCTTGTATGTAAGATTAAACGAGTGATGGTGATATAGTTTTGTGAAATATGTGATCTACATTGCCCCATAGTCTGAAGTAGTCGAGCATTAGCATTGTATAAAACCTGCTGAAGTGCAGTTCGTTGCTGTTACAGTATCCTCTACCACAATGTTTAATAGCCGAGAAGATACACCAAGTTCTGGGGCTCGACTGTCAGGTAAAGCTGGGGACGAAAATCGAGCCCGTCTACAGTCGCAAGACAACTTTTTCAAATTCGCCAAGGTCGAACCGTCTCAAGGAGATATCTCCTCGGGCTCGAGCATAGATGAGGTCGATGTTGGGCAAGCAGGAAGCTTTCGCTCTCTGCTGTCATTTGAGGAAGACGATGAGGATGCGATGCTGCGGGAGACAGTGCAAAAGCCAAAGACAGAAGTTTATGGATATCGACGGGCTTCCCATCTATTTCTCTTGATTTCAGTGGTGTCTGCCGTATTGGTGTTGATATTTGAAGTGTACATGTACGCTGTGATCAACATACACAAGGAGAATATCGACTCGGACCAGAGATATACGGAGATTTCGATCTTCTTGTCGCTCTTCATTTTCGCAGCAGTGTACCAAGTCTTGTTAACGATGATTGGGCTTCGGACAAAGAACATGTTGCTCTTGACCATGTTGTGCTGCTTCTATGGGTGCATGCTTATCTATACTGGTATCCAATATCAGGAAATGTCTAGCACAATTCTCGACTCCTTGCCCCAACAATGGAAGAGTCCCACAAAAGGCGTCAACATTGCTGTCATTGCGGTTCTAGCTGCCACCATGTTGATTCAAATTTACATGATCTTCCGTGTGTTGAGAAAAAACGTTAAGTGGTTCCGATACAAGAAGATTGGTGCAGATTTGAGGATAAAGAGATTGTACACTATTTTCCAGTTCCACAGATCGCTATTGATTTTCGATTTGTTCTTCTTTTTGGGTTTCACGGTCCAATTCATCGTAATTATGGTGTCTAACAAGACGTCGGTGGAGTTCATATTGACTGTATGTGTCCTTCCGATGACGATAATATTGCTAGCAACCGCCGATTTTGCAATCTGTCGCGAGCTTGTTGCTCTAACTGTGTTGGTGATTGCGGTCTTCTTTGCTGGCTGTGCGTACATCCTATTCAAGATCATCAGGCTTTACACCAAGTACACATCCGCCTACAACATCGGTGTAGTTCCCGGTGCCTACTTTCCTGGAAGGAAGTCTCTCATCACCTTTGGTATTATCACGCTCATCATGTTGCTAGGCACCATTGTGATCGAGTTCATTTTGATGCTCAGATTCAATACTGGTTTGCTACCCCTAGTCAGCACGTACTACAGCTGGATACACTATAAGAGGGGATCCGACAAGCACCAAATGAACAATGCCTTTGTGGACAACGAGAAGAGAGACTCCGAAGATGATGACGATGCTCTATCTATCAACTAGAGGAATGGCCACCTGAACTGGCCTCATCCCCGAGTCGTACCATTTTATGATTACTAATGAAAATGATATCCATCTACCATCATGGCTATGACCACGAAGCATTGCGAGCCAGATACTAACTCCGTAACAGCTATTTTTACAAGCTTTGTTTCACAAAGCAGGCTTATGATGCTGATTTTAATCTTTATAGTACGGAATAGACACTAAGCTGCATGTCGGCCCCTAGCTTCTTATCAGGTTGCTACCGGAGCCGACGTGACGCCTCCAATTCAATGTTAGTTTTAAAGAGAGTTTGAAAGGCATGCTGACAGCATCGGCGTCGGTCAAGCCATGACTAATGTAAAGGTCGCATCTAATGGAGTGGTCGATTTGACAAGTGCATGACTTTTCGGCCGACTAATGATTTATCATCCATCCCAAGGTAGAAATGCCTTGCAAATGACGACTTTTGGGTTTCGCTGGCGGCGTAACGTATTGTTCTTGGTATTCTAGACCAATCGTTCCTCTTGAATACGGTGCGCTAGGCTCACAGCACCTCGATCTATGGCAAGTGCTTTATCATTCCAGTATAATATTCCTGCACCAGATGGATCACCAGTCAGGACAACAACCGACCAAGGTGTCAGCGCCAGAAAGAAGGTAGGCAGTCAAGATCGCGAGTCAGGATAGATCCCGCTACAAAGAATTGGGCTCGGATACTCTTCTTGACTCTCTCATATTCCGTGCCTTTGAAATATCGTCGGGCTATTGTTTTTGCACCCAGTAACTTTTTCCGGTCCCGCTCTGATAGTACGAACATCTCCCGCCACTGCTGCCCCACGAAAATAACACTTCTATCGGCTCGTCCAACACGACATCAGACGTATCTGCCTACGGTCGCTCCGGATGTTGCGGCTTGCATGGAGTGTGGGTCTTACTGCTGGACTCCCACCATGCTTTTGGCCTAACGGGATTTCTGTATTAGGCAATTACGGATTTACGGGTTTACGGCCTTAACGACTGAAATGGTCGCACCCATCGGAGCGGAACATCTGCGGTATATATTTGACAGATAGTCTGGTGATAAGATGAAATTGCCATTAATATTGACTAAAAATACATTATGGTTCTTGACAGTAGAGCAGTATGTTGCACCAAGGTCAATCTCCATGAGGGAGAAATCAAGGGGACTTTCAAGGAGCTCTATGGGTTGCCCACCTACCAAGTTGGAGAGGAAAACGGTAACGAGAGAGTGATTGTGATCTTGACCGATTACTTCGGCTACAAGTTGAAGAACGTGAACTTGATTGCTGACGCCATTGCTGCTCAGGGCAAGTACCATGTGTTGATTCCAGACATTTTGTTCGACGATCCCTTCGTTGTAGGAAAATCCGTCTTGCAAGAATGGGGAGCAGCACACAACGCAGAGAAGACGTCTCCCATTGTGGAGCCATACTTGAAAAAGGTCAAGTCTGAGCTCTCGCCCAAGTTCTTGGGCGGTATCGGATACTGTTTCGGCGCAAAGTTTGTCACCAGGAACTTGACGAAGGACTCCGTTTTGGACGCAGGTGCTTCAGCACACCCATCCATGGTGGAAGACAGCGAGGTCGAGGCTGTCGCCAAGCCCATCGTGATCTCTTGTGCCGAGTTCGACCACTACTTGACAATCGACAAAAGATACGAGACCGAAAAAATCTTGTCTAAGACAGCCAAGGCCACCGGTCTCAGATTCCAGATCGATCTTTTCTCAGGCACCGAACATGGTTTTGCCGTGAGAGGTGATTTGAGCGAGCCTGCCAATAAGTACGCCAAGGAGAAGGTTCTCATCGACCAGTTGGAGTTCTTTGCCCAGTTTTAAGTGCCGGCTCGTTTCCATATGTGGTTTTGCCGTTATCTATGCTATATACAATACATGTATTTGAGAAATTTCGATATCTAGTACTCTCCCTATTAAGTTTTAGTCTTTTTCCTTGACGAATAACTGCCATGAGTGACATTGAAAAGCTCGAGAGCAGGCGCACCTCGCAGGTGAAAGGTAACGGAAGAATAACTAAACAATTATACTTGTTTGGTTTATCTTGTTTCATTATATTTTGTTTGTTCGTCAAGTCTAGAGTAGGCCAATGCACACATGCAATAAGCAAGATCAAGGGGACGTCGAACAATGCTCCCATAGGGCTTTGTCCCATCACGGAGAAGGTTGACCCAAAGAAGTACTTGTATAACGAGGACACTTTGCAAAAGATTCTTCATGATGAGGAGTTCAAGAGCAAATCTCTTGGTGTCTTATCTAGGTCGCTAGGATACCGTACCGAGAGTTTTGATGAGTTCATCAACCCCAATTCTGCCGATACGTTGGAGGATTTGTACAAGATGGAACCTCGCTGGAAGAGCTTCGAGGACTTTCACGGGTTTTTGGAGGAGGAGTTTCCCTTGGTACACAAGCACTTGAAGGTGGAGAAGGTCAACAAGTTTGCCTTGGTGTACACATGGCAGGGAACCAACTCGAGCAAAAAGCCGATTCTCTTGGCCGCCCACATGGATGTGGTGCCAATTCAAGAAGACACTTTGGACCAATGGACCCATCCGCCTTTCAAGGGGACAGTGGATGGTGAATACTTATATGGAAGGGGTGTAGTGGATTGCAAGAATTTGCTCATTGGGTTACTCGAGACTGTAGAGCTCTTGCTTCAGGAGGGCGAATTTGTTCCTGAGAGAACTGTTTTGTTGGGATTCGGTTACGATGAAGAATCAGCAGGAACTGGTGCTGACGAGATATCAAAGCACTTGTTGAAGAGGTATGGCGAGGATTCGATTTTGCAGATAATCGATGAAGGAAATGAAGGATATGCCGAGGCTGAAGGCTTGAAAGTCATAGTTCCCGCTACGGCTGAAAAGGGGCATTTAGACTCCATTGTCGAGTTGTTCACTCCCGGTGGGCATTCTTCCGTTCCACCAGATCACACCAGTATTGGTATCTTGGCTAGGTTGATTGCCAGAATTGAGGACAATCCGTTTGAAAGCATATTGACAAACTCCAATCCGGTGTTGAAGTTCTTGCAATGTTTAGGAGAACACTCACCCTCGATGGATACGGATCTCAAGAGAGACATATTGAAGGCGCACTTGGATATAAAGGCCAACCAGAACGTTATCAAATATGTGAGCGAGAGTGAATACAGTAAGTTTGTCGTCACGACATCGCTGGCAGTAGACGTCATCAAGGGTGGAGTCAAGTCTAATGCCCTCCCCGAACACGTATCTGTCTTGATAAACCAACGTATTGCAATTGAGGAGAGTATTCATTCTACGTCAGCCAAAGTGATGAAGCATATCATGGAAATTGCAAGACAATTTGATTTGGGCGTAATTTTTGATGGCGAGGAAGTCCTTGAACCAACTAAAAATGGTTACTTCAATTACACTTTGGGGAGCCCCTTAGAAGCAGCACCCTTAACACCCACAGATGGTGCCGTTTGGGATCTTTTTGGAGGGTCTTTGAGATACCTTTACGAGAATTTAATGTTCCCCAACACCACAGACACTTTCGTTTTTGCACCCTTTATTTCGACCGGGAACACAGACACCAAGTCGTATTGGTCGTTAACGAGGAACATTTTCAGATATTTGCCAGGCTTGCCGCAAGAAGACTCTCATGTTCATTCGATCAACGAACGTTTACTCTATGAAGGACATTACAGCGTTCTTGCTTTCTATTACTACTATTTACAAGTGATCGACAAGTTCGAGGATCCATTAGTATAAACTCCACCTTGCAAATGTCAAAAAAAGTTGGATCCATGTCAAATATAAATTGTTCAGGATCGCATTCTAAATACAATATTAAATATGGCTGAAAATTTTTATTTTGATTTAGTTGTAGAAAGTCAAGACATTCATATATAATGCCAACAGAATTAGAGGAGTTGGTTGGATTTCTTCATTCACCACAGCCAGCAGTCGTGCAAATAGCTTTGGAGAATTTAGTGGGGTTCTCACAAGGTCCACACAAGCTGATATTTCGGGTGGATAGTTACAAACCAATCGATGACTTGAAAAAGTTGTCTAAAGATGACAAAAAGACTACTGTAACACATTCTGTGACTATATTGGTCAATCTATGTGATGATCCATACATCAGAAACTTGGTTGTGGACGATGCAGAGTATCTTAAGTATTTGGCATCTCAAATAGCTAATGTAAAAAACTCCAATGCTGATTTGATGTGCATTTTGTTAGCCAATCTTGCAAAGAACGACAACATTGTGAAGATTTTAGATTTCAAACTAGACATTAGTGAGGATCAGACGAAAGTGTTTAAGTCCAATAAGATCATAGATTGTTTGATCGATAGCTTCGTGAAAGGATTTGATAGATCTCTCAACGCATACGCCAACTATGACTATCTTTCCTACTTCTTCGCTGACATATCTCGTTTCACTGAAGGAAGAAATTACTTTGTGACGGAACAAGAGTACGATGAGGTGGTTCCGATGTCTAAGCTATTGGTTTTCACAGAGAAGTATGACTCTAAGATAAGAAGAGAAGGTGTTGCATCTACGTTGAAGAATTCACTCTTTGACACCAAACGTCATGATTACTTCTTGAAGGACGAGAAGATCAATTTGCTCCCATATATATTGTTGCCCATCGCTGGCCCTGAGGAAATCGACGAGAATTACATGTTTGATTTGCCCGAAGAACTTCAATTATTACCAAGCGATAAGAAGAGAGATCCAGTGAGCGAAATAATCTGTATTCATCTAGAGTCTCTCTTGTTATTGTGCACAACAAAGGAGGCAAGGGACTTCTTAAGGGATAAGGCTACTTATGTCATTGTTCGGGAGTTACACAAGGTCACAAGTGATGAAAAAGTAGCAGATTTGTGTGAAAGATTGGTTCAGATGTTGATGAGAGACGATGATCCCACGTCCAAGATTGAAGAGGAAGAGAGCGAATCTGATGACGATCAGATAGTCGAAGTGTTATAAAAAAGATCTTGTTTCGTTCAAGTTTATGTATTTGAATATATGTATATTAGTTACTCATATGCTAAGTGGCATCTTTCAATACCAACTTACCGTCAACTAATCTCAAATTTTGTTTGACAATGCTTATAATTCTTTGCTTGTTGTCTTTGTAAGAATTTACTCTGCTCTTGAGACGCATCAATAGTTCTTTGGTGGTTAGAGGATTATCTTTGACAATGTCTATTACTTCATTCACTGTCACCAACAACCCCTCTGGTCCTGATGTATTCAAATCGACATCAATAGGAGAAGAGGATCTGGTAATTCCATCTGCCCTAACAGGTGTAGCTGATTTGGAAAATCCCTCCTCTGTTCTAGCCCTCTTTCTAGGCGACTCGACAGCAGCAGATGGTATGGAACGTTTATTGCTCGAGGGATTCCAATCTCCTGTGGGGAAATTTTCCAAAAAATCTTTCGGTGCTTTAATTTTTACAAAACCTTCTCCAATGTTGAATGCATTGAATACTCTTGTGACCTTGTTGGCTTCAGCTAATCCGGACTCGCCATCCAATGGCTCGTTCTTGACCTTTATGTCGCTATCACTTTCATCTTCACTCTCCAAGTCTGACTTGGAAAGATAAGGATTGACCTTATCATCATTATCGCTATCATATACTCCACCCTCTGTCTTATTAAGCACTTTTCTCAATTTTTCACCCTCTTTGTCCACCTTTCTGGACTTCTCTGTCTCAAAGAGATCATCTATATCATCATCAGCTTCAGCATCGGACTGTCCATCAAAATGGGCTGCCTTCAATTGTTCCTTTTTGATCTTTTGTTCAGATATTTTGTTTTCCTCTTCATCTCCATCGACGATCGGTGCTTCTTCATCGTCTGCAAACTCCTCATCGAAATCTAAATCGTCGTGATCTGAATCCCTCTCATCGATATTTGTCCCTGTGACCGTTCTCAATCTCCTACCTGCTAGAGCGGCATTAGAAGATGATGCCCCATTCGGTGAAGCATTCCGGTACCTTTGGTCCTGGGTTCCGTCTGTTGCGGCATTCTCTTCCATGTGCTTCATGAGCCATCTTGGAACTGATGATTTTTTCTCCATCTTCTCTTCTGCCTCCTCTAATGTTAAGGTTGCATATTTGTTTCTGGGTGTGAATTTATAAACTTTTTCGGCCGGAACTAGCTTGAATCCATCCTTATCAAAAACGAATAGCACATGTTGCGTGTCGGAAGATCCAGCTTCATAACTTCCAACGAAAACATTCTTTCCGTCATAATCTTCTATCACCCAAGGATAATATTCTTCATATCTTAGCTTTCTCTTTTCTTCATTCATCAAATTGATTTGCCTTGTCTTTCTCTTAAACATGTTCTTCTTGTGTCTACGTGCGCCTCCGTCTGGAGCCACTTGTGAAATATCGACTTGAGAACCCGACTTTTGAAATTCATCACCGTTGGATCCCTCCGCTGGATTGCCATTCTCTGGCTCGTCTTTCACTTGCTGAGCCTGCTCCCTTTTTCTCTTGTCTATCTCTGCTCGAGTAAGTTGAAATTGAATGTTCCTAGGATCCTTTCTATGCAATCGCACAGGCTTCGTAAAATTCTTCCCTATATCTATATCCTGTTTGGAGTGGAACTTCAATATATGATATCTGATATTATCTAGTTCACTTTTCGAACAATACTTAAGTGGAATTTCTTGCCATCCTTGTTCTGATTGCTCTTTGTTTTCGGAATTTACTTGATCATTGCTAGATGTCAGACCTTCTTTCTTCACTGGAGATGCATTCCTGGCCGGTATCTGACTCATTCTATTAATTGATATAAGAAAAGGAGTCACCACAATGAAAGGATGCTAACTTTCGTCCTTCAGTGGAATCAAATTTAGTTCGATAAATGTCGTACAAGCTGGTACGACATTTGAAAATGTCGCCTGCATCACTCTACTTCATCCAACAGGATATGTTATCAAGCGTATATATCTATGGCTAATAAGCGTATTTCGTTAGGTGTCAATGGGTACAAGCAAGTACTACAATCTATTCTTGGTCTTGCTGCCTAACATAAAGAATCGCGATTAGAGGAATGTTTTTGCAGACATACGAAGAAGCACCTTGTATTCCATTGATCACCGAAATTGTCGTCGTTTGGGACTAAGCATGAGAATTGATATTCTAGTATATATCTTGACTTAATTAGTGACTTCAATCGCATATCATAGTTAAAAATTAAAGTGGTTTGACGTCTGCTGCTGACCGCTCTCGGATCAATTTTTGACCGGTAACGGCATGAAAAATTCAAATCAACTGTAGACGTAGATATGTTTAAACTGTTTTTTTTTTTTGAAGACTGGGGCAGCTCGGAGTTTCTAACATGAGTGAGAAAGCACATTCGCAAGAGCCAAATGGGGAAGCACCCCCTCCTTCCAGATATGTCGGCTTCGTCGCTGGTACTTTTTCCGGGGTAATGAAAAACACAGTGGGACATCCATTTGACACCATCAAAGTAAGGTTGCAAACGGCACCCGAGGGGCAATTCAAGGGCCCTATGGACTGTGTCTTGAGAACGTTGAAGTATGAAGGTATAATGGGTTTCTATAAGGGATTCACGCCACCATTAGTTGGGTGGGTGATGATGGACTCCGTCATGTTGGGCTCGTTGCATGTATACAGAAGATACCTCAAAGAAAACTTCTACCGTGATGAAAAGAAGCTCCCCCTTTTCGGAAGCATGATGGCGGGTTTAGCAAGCGGGTGGACAGTATCTTTCGTTGCGGCACCAATAGAGCAGTTCAAGGCTAGATTGCAGGTACAATATGATAGCAAGACCAAACTTTACAATGGACCGATAGACGTCGTAAGGAAGTTATACAAAACCGCAGGCATAAGAGGTATTTATAGTGGCTTGATATCTACAATGATTTTCAGAACTAACTTCGTATTTTGGTGGGGATCATATGAGATTTTCACTGAATGGTTTGAGCACAATACGTCGCTCTCCAAACCCTCGATTAACTTCTGGTCTGGGGGATTATCTGCAACCGTATTTTGGATATTCGCATATCCAGTAGATGTGGTGAAGCAAACCATAATGACAGATCATCCTATTGCATCGCAAAAGAAATTTCCAAGGTGGATTGATGCTGTCAAATTTATTTATAATACTAAAGGTCTTAGAGGATTTACAAAAGGATTTGGCCCGTCTATCATTCGTTCATTCCCAGCCAATGCTGCTGCATTAGCTGCCTTTGAGGCGGTCGTTAGAGTCTTTCACTAACGTGTGATAGTTAAAATACATGAGCTGTACAACTCTCACCTAGAGAGTCCAGCAATCGATATTTTTTCTCAATTGTAGCTCTCCTCTTCTTCCCCTTTGTGTTATTGTGTGGCCTTCTCCCATGGTTTCACTCTTTTGGCCGCACGAGGCTCAGAAACCTTGTCACTCAAAACTGTGTCAGGAACTTGTTTTATCCCTGGAACGGGCTTTCCTTTCAAAATCGAGTCCACAAGCTCTTTATAGTTCGATGAATATGGGGGCTCGTTTCCGCTGGTCTTCTGCTCTGTTTGAACCTGCGCTGGTCCTTCCTGTTCATCATAAATCTCCTCTATCTTCTTGTTCTTAAGGTATTTTTCTCCATTCTGTCTCTTCCAGTCTTCAAAATCATTCAAGTTCAAAATATTCCCAGTATGTGTACAATAGAAGTAACACTTGGCTTGCTTTATGAGCTGCTGTCTTTGCGGTGATGGGATCAGCGCAACAGAGTTATCTTGTTCCTTCAATCCCTCTAAAAAATTGTCCAAAATCTCCTTGAGGCCATCCTGAAACTCTGTGAATGATTCCCAGTCATAGTTGAGATACTCTATGTATACAGCTTCTTCTGTTTGCGATGCCATTATTATCTTTCAAATCTTCAACCCGTTATAGCTGATACTGAAAGCTGAAAAATTGAAAATCTCTATCTCGCATTGAAGTAAAGCATTCTTTTTGAAGCATCCAATAATGATACAATTGAAGGTATACCAAGTGGTTTTACTTTCTATAGTAATCAGAATAGGCCTTCTCATCTTTGGGCTTTGTCAAGATGCTTTTCTGGCTGTGAAATACACTGATATCGACTATATAGTGTTCTCTGATGCAGCACGATACGTATACAATGGACAATCACCGTACGAGAGAGAGACATATAGATACACTCCGATTCTTGCGTGGTTACTCGTTCCCAATTGTTTCGGAGGCATCTGGTACCACTTTGGAAAATGCTTGTTCGTGGTGTGTGACGTTGTGACGGGATTAATTATACTTGAGCTTCTCAAGGGATTTGCAGGGTTCTCCAAAAACAAGGCGCTTGCACTATCGTCTATCTGGCTCTTGAACCCAATGGTTATGACTATCAGTACTAGAGGATCCTCGGAGAGCGTACTCACAGTCATGGTGATGTTTGCCGCTTACTATCTATTGAAGAGACGATATACTATTTCAGCTATATGGCTTGGCTTGTCCATTCACTTTAAGATATATCCCATCATATACCTTCCCGCCATCTTGTTGTTTTTGCTGGGGAGACGGCCATTTGTCAATTTTCTATTGTTGAATCTAGTGAACAGGACCAACCTCCAATATGTCTTCACCGTCGCAGGAGCATTGTTGCTCCTTAATGGTGCCATGTACTCCATCTTCGGCTACGAGTATCTATTCAATGCATATATCTACCATTTGGTGAGATTGGATCACAGACACAACTTCTCGCTCTACAATGTCCTTCTCTATTACAAATCGGCTTCCCTCACTCCAACGGCATGGTACACCAAGGTGTTTCTTTCTCACCTAGAGACGTTTGCCTTCGTTCCTCAGTTCCTTGTGTCTTCCATATTGATCCCAATATGCTTTGCAAAGTCTCACCTATTGTCGTGTTTCTTCATACAAACTTTTGCATTCGTCACCTTCAACAAGGTCTTGACATCACAATACTTCATATGGTTCTTGATATTCCTTCCGTTCTTCCTTGCTTCGTCGCCAGGCTATGGATCGGTCTCCACCAAATCAATCTTGTCATTGGCCGCATGGGTGGTATCGCAAGCATCCTGGCTCTATTTTGCCTACGAGCTAGAATTTTTGGGTATCAGTACCTTTGATACCGGCCTCTTGTTCTCTTCGTGTGCCTTCTTCCTCGTCAATTGCTTACTAGTCTCCCTTTTCATCGAAGATCTTGTCCATGCTAAGACTTGAAGAGACTTGTTGGGCCTGTATATAATATATAGTAAAGAGATGTCTTGAAAAATCCATCACCAAGTATATCAAGGGCATCAAGCGTCTAACATGTCTCGTATGGAGTTATTCTCTCCCGAGGAGTTACGTATAGATGGACGAAGATGGAATGAGTTGAGAAGATTCGACTGCAGCATAAACACACATCCTAATTCGAGTGATGGATCATCGTACGTGGAGCAAGGAAATACCAAGATTATCTGCCAGGTCCAGGGACCCATGGAGCCTCCATCGAAAGCACAGAGCAATCCCAACGCAGCCGTTGTCGAATTTAACATATTCATAGCGAACTTTTCGACGGTTGAGAGGAAGAAACGCATGAGAAATGAAAAACGTATAGTGGAGCTCAAGACCACACTCGAGCGCACATTTGAACAAAGTGTGATGTGCAAGCTCTATCCCAGAACGACAATACAGGTTTCGCTTCATGTTTTGGCACAGGACGGAGGACTTCTCGCGGCAATGGCCAACGCCACCACCTTGGCCCTTATCGACGCCGGAATCGCGATGTACGACTACGTCGCTGCTGCCAACGCTGGCTTGCATGACGCCACACCCCTCTTGGACCTCAACTCGCTCGAGGAACACGAAATGAGCTCCGTGACCATCGGTGTAGTGGGCGAGAGCGAGAAGATTGCATTGCTCCTTCTCGAAGACAAGCTACCTCTCACCCACTTCGACTCGCTCTTGGCCTTGGCCATCGCCGGAAGCCACCGTATACGCAGCCTTATGGATGACGAAGTGCGTGCCCATGCCAGCATACGTGCTTCAAAGCTCTCATAATCTCTGTATCATATACTACACTAGCCTATATACCCAATAGATCTACCTAGAGGCATCATCTGAACACCACTTTCCACATAAACGACGTCTGCACTTGGTTTTTCGCCGCTCAAGCCGCTCTCGTCTGATTCATGACTGCTGTCAATGTACTGCACCATACACAAGACTGTGATCCCCGCTGAATGTTCGATCTACTGTCCTTTTCACCCTCATCCTCGAGCTTTTTGGCACCCGAGCTTCATCGCATATTTGGAATACGCACGACCAAATTTCAATTGCGTGTCAAGATCCAGCCACTCCACTATGATCTCTTGATATATTCTTTAGGTGACTTCAAGATAGTCGATTAAGAGCATAAACCTTCAATAGGGATTGACATAGAAGACGTATAGGATAGCGTGAAAGAAAAAAATGTCATATAGAGGCCCCAATCAATTTAAAGGACAGTTCACTGGAGCACCTAGTGGAGGAGTGCTGGCGCCAAACAATATCGGGCCTGTTTCGAACAAGACGGCATTGGACCAATTTGAGGATATGTCGAAGCGGGTGGAGGATCTCATCGATGAATACTGTGCGCCGTTGAAGCCATACGTGCCTTCGATCGGAAGAGCATTTATCGTTGCTACGTTCTACGAGGATTCCATGAGAATTGTGACCCAATGGTCGGAACAAGTGTACTACTTGCATGTGTATAGACGATTCTGGCACTGGCTCACTGTGTTGTTTTTGGCAGCCAATGTTGTGGCCATGTTTGGTGCGTCCTCGATGTTGGTTTTGAGAAAGAACCCGGCCATTTCCACAATCGTTTTGGTCAGTGTTGTGTTCTTCCAGGGTATTTTCTACGGGTTGATCTTTGACGGCCAGTTTTTGTTGAGGAACCTTTCTGTGGTAGGAGGCCTTATTCTTGCTTTTTCGGATTCCTTGGTGAGGGATAAGAGATCGTTGTCGATGCCAGGTTTGCCTATGATCAACAACCAAGACAACAAAAAGTATTTCTTGTTGGCTGGTCGCTTGCTCTTGGTTTTCTTGTTCTTGGGATTCGTTTTCTCTGCCTCGTTATCCTTCACAAGGCTCTTCATAATTTTCTTTGGTTTCATCTCATGTGCCTCGATAATCGTCGGCTACAAGACCAAGTTTGCTGCATTCGTTTTGACCGTCTTATTGTTCACATACAACCTTTTCTTCAACCAATTCTGGCAATACAAGTCGGCTGACGCTACCAGAGATTACTTGAGATACGAGTTCTTCCAAACATTGTCCATCGTTGGTGGATTGTTGATCATTGTCAATGCCGGTGCTGGTGAATTGTCTTTAGACGAGAAGAAAAAAATCTACTAATGGTGCTATACCTCGTTGTCCTTTTAACGCATTAATCAACTGACCCGATGTAATAATCATCACTTCTCAATACATTTGTACTTTAGTTAATGAAGTTGAATGGTATACTATTTTTGATATTTTCACGTGAATCATGTAGTACTGAAAAGTCTGTAATCTGCTCTTTCCTATTCGCCGGTAAGTAAAGCATAGGTCGATGAAGAACGGAGAAGAGCAACCGAAGTGCCCTGTAGATCATTCTGCTCGCACGTCGTGGTTATGGAAGACAAAGCAAGAAGAAAAACAGGTCGAGGAGGAGCAACCCAAATGTCCTGTTGATCACAACACCAGGTCCCAATGGATTAATAACGTTTCTGTGACCACCACAACGCCGACAGAGGCTATCGAGAGCTCTGGATATGCATCAAGTAAAGCTTTGAAGAAGGATGCTAGCAATTATGATAGTGATGGGGTGCTATCTGCTGAAAGGGAGATTAGTTCCATCCCTAGGACTTCAGCCAATAGTAACTGGATTTATCCATCCCAAAAGCAGTTTTTCGAGGCCATGAAGCGCAAGAACTGGAATCCAGAGGCAGGCGACATGAGAACTGTGGTGCCTATTCATAACGCAGTCAACGAGATGGCATGGCAGCATATTTTGAACTGGGAGAGGACCTATCACGAAGAGAGCTTAAAGAAATGTGGAGGTATAAAGCTAACGAGCTTTAAGGGAGATTCGAGTAAGGTATCTCCCAGAGCGTGGTTCAACTCCAACATTCTCGGATATCAAAAACCTTTCGACAGACATGATTGGACTATTGATCGATGTGGTGTGGAGGTAGAGTACGTAATAGATTTTTATAAAGGAGCTGGGAAAGGCCCCAGTTTTTTTTTGGATGTGAGACCCAAATTGAACTCTTTGGAGGGAGCAAAACTAAGGATGTTGAGAAGCTTTGGTCTCAACTAGGTCCATATACTTGTAAATAATAAATGTATGACAAAGACAGTATTGGTGCACTTGGATGAAGAATCTAACGATGGTGCACTTTTGCCACCTATTACAGGCTAATTGTATACACAAAAGGTTTCATCAGTCGATGTATTGGCTTAAATACTAGTGACATATATACACATACAGCATCTTACATGCTAGTTACTCACTTGAGTATCAATCCTCTTTCTATAGCTCACTGTCTACCCATAAATTGACCTGTTTGTCCCAACTTTTGCATGTGTTCTCCGACTTGGACATTGGTCTCAAAGTACTTGGAAACACACCTATCCAAACAGAGTGCCTCTTGCTTGGTGACGTCAGAGTCGCTGTAAGACTTGTTGATACATTTGGTGTGACATTGCTCAACCAACTGATTGAACATTCCAGTGACCATATCTAATTCAGCCTCAGCTGCATTCAATTTCTGTTGCGACGATATCTGTGGTGCTGATCCTCCTAATCCAAACATAGCTTCTTTTACTTGTTTCTATTCTCTGATATGATGAATTCTTCACTTAGGACTCTGACAAGAGATGTCCTCGATCATTTTTCAACCTTCAATTACATAATAAATGTGATTATATAATCATAAATCTATAAGCTAGGGAAGGTGAAGCTAACAATTCCGCCCCATATATAGTGTTGTATGGGATATACTGTCTTTAGATCCTCGAATTCATCGCTCCTCTCTGGTACAATCACTGTCAATCCATGTGAAAGAGTGATATTTTTTCCAATCAAGGATACAACACCACTAAAATTGCTTATCCTCAGATTCTTCAAGTAAGGTTTGAGTGAGAAGTTCTGGTCGATGTTGTCAACTATTGACAGACTGGAGGAATAGTAGCGCACAAATTCCCATGTTTGTGTTTGAAGATTGAGTACTGCGAATCTCTCTGTATTTGAGTTGCTCGTATCAAATTGGAAACGAGCTAAGCGAGAGACGTCGATTTTGGACGAGACGTATATCTCAGGTTCAAAATGACGCAAGTAGTCATTGCGGAAGCCTCCAACAAAGAACAAATAGTCGTGTTCTTCATTTCTGTAATAGAGTGTAGAATGGAAGCATGCTCGCATCTCCGCCTCGACAAGTTCTGGCGAAGTAATCTCCTTGTCTTTTGATAATTGTTCTATGTTCTCATCAGCATTAGGCGGCTGATGATTATCGAAGTAATCGTATGCATATGTGTTGAGCTTCAGCCACGTACCTGAGTCAAAGTCAAAGACAAAAAGATCAGGAAGTGTAATGCCATCTTCGTTAACACCTCCATGAATGACCAACGATTTCCCTGCAAAAAATGTTTCTGATGATCGGATCTTACTGGACTGAGCAGTAGATGGAGAGATTATTCCTGACGACTCATGTCTGCTCTCGGTTTCATCGAATCTTCGATGTAATTTTATTTGACAATTATCCTCTATCTTTCTGCTTGAGTTTATCAATGAGAAAGCAAAACAGCCCCTTGGGGATGGCCAATTAGAATTCTCTGCACTAGACTGATGATCATTTATCGAATATAGGTATGCCTCATTTAGA
This sequence comes from Debaryomycetaceae sp. ZIM 2471, assembly GCA_031081905.1. Classification (NCBI taxonomy): domain Eukaryota; kingdom Fungi; phylum Ascomycota; class Pichiomycetes; order Serinales; family Debaryomycetaceae; species Debaryomycetaceae sp. ZIM 2471. The sequence goes on along the minus strand of JARYTF010000009.1, from coordinate 186,763 downwards.
AATTTTACCTTGCCTTGTGAATTCTTGTATTGGAGATCAATACGCGTCAAGTCATTCGTGGGGACAAACTCTTGACGTCCACAATCATCCTTTTCTTGAAAACCACCAAATATGAAGACTATATTATTCAAGTATCCAGGTTTCACCACGGATTTGTTGAAAAATAAATTCCTTGATGTGGAATCTTTTAACAAAGAAGACACCTTATTGACACTGTCAGCGGTATCGCTTGAAGATCGAGTCCGTAAGCCCGATGCATTATTACAATCAATATAACTCATTGCTGAAGAAATTGAACCATTGGATATATGTATGTTTGTTGTAGTATCGATGGGTTGGAGTTTGGGCTTGATCTCGGTAGTTGCTGGGAGGGTATTTGAACTATCTTCCTTTTGGCATTCATCATCATTATTTCCGTCGATCGATTTCGTTTTTTTGTGTAGTTTCTTAGCAAGCGACATCTTTATGAACTTATGGTTATTGTCACCTGAAATTGGGCTTTGACGTTGGTGAGAAGAGCTCGACTGAGAAAATATGCTGTTCTTTTTCACGTTGATCAAACCCTCCAATTTAGGGGACGATAATCGTTCCTTGGAAGATTGTGACTTTAGCTTTTGCTTATCCTTGATTCCTGTTTGATCAAAATCACTCAAACTGATCGATGCTGAAGTATTCGGCTTCAGTTCACCTTTATGCACGGGTTTGTTTAACGACTCGTTTGACTGATGATGGTCGTTTGACGAATTATGTAAAATTTCTGAATCAATACTGCTGTTATCGGTGAAAGCTGGTGGCAGTGGAGCTCTGGCAGTAACTTCTCCTTCACTCGTGTTATCATTTCTATAAGCTGTTACCGCACATCCAAATCTTCCTTTATGCTTGGTATCCTTTTCGTCACTAGTTTTGAGTTCTATTTTCGTGAACTTGAGTGTCATCACATCTAAAATGTAACCATCATCATTCATCACAATCCTCTTGTTTATTACATATCGGTCAATCTTTTCAAGGTATTCGATTGAATCTGTCTCAAACAGGAAACCACCATAGAAGAAAAAATGAGAATCAGATATCTGGCAACCAACTAAAAAATTGATGTGTGATGGGAAGTCACCGAAATCTGGAACGTCTATTGCTGTTAAGGTTCCTCTGAGAGGATTATGGAGCCAAAATATGGTGTTCTGCACAAAGAAAGGATTGGACAACAAGCTTCTATGGAAATATGGGGGCAACTCAGATGGAATATGTACCGAAATTTTACTTAGATCTGTATCATCGGGGATACCTATCTCACTGAGAGACATATCCTCGGCAATATGCATTCCGCCAAATACATATATTGAGTCATTGTATTCAAATTTATTCTGACAGCATAATTTGGGCAACGTCTCTTTATGGTTCTTCGTCTTTTCTGATTTTTCAAATGCACCAGTTACGTTGAGCGCTATCTCTGGCACGGAGCTATATCCAGAGAAAAAAAACTTTCTCTCGTCGCTCTCCTGGATTGACTGGGGTACATTATCTTCTCTCGCCTCTTCCTTTTCGTCTTTAGCCGTCACCTTTGTGTTCTTGGATCCGGCCTTCATCTCCAACTCTTGAAATGAACCATGTGGAGCGAATATTATTTCGTTCGTAGACTTGAAGTCGATCTTATCATTGTATTGAAAGTTCGACCTCTCGTACTGGATGACAGTCCTGGGCATCTGAATCCCATGCTGCCAGTCTTTCACGTTTTGTCTCAAAAACTCCTCCTCGCTATCGTAATCGAATATCGAAACCGGACTCATCTTCGACAGATCACCTTTGTCCTTGAAATTTTCCCTATTCTAAGTGTTATACGTTAATATGGCTCGAGCATCAATCGGTACGTAAGATAATCGTAGAATCACTTCAAGATAAGCAAGAACAGTTTTTAAGGTGGAGCAATTAAATATATGGTAGTGCGAAATATCATCATCAATATATAATCTACTACTATAGCTATACTTTAAATATTGGGGCTTATCATATCGGCCTTCACCAACGCATGAATCTAAACAGTTAGTATTATAGATTTAGTGGGAAAAAAATGAAAAACTTACGTCTTGGATCGAAACATGGATGAGATGTCTCACCTCTAGAGCCAACCAAACTTTCAACATGTTCAAGCTGTTCTCGTCTTTGAAAATCTGTCGGCCCTCTTTCAGTACACCTAACTTTCGGAGAACTGGTAGCGAGCTGATTATATAGTTAGTAAATTGACCACGAGACAGAACAGCTCCCTTCAGATGAAAAATGTCTCCTCGGTAGGGAAGCCAAACACAAACGCATATACGAACCTTGCAAATAGATCAAGTTGAGGATCTAATTGTCGTCCAATTCCTTCGAGCAATAGGATAGCCACAATGACCGTGACAAAGTCACCCTCCATTCTTACGTGGTGGTTTCTGACCATACCCAATACCTGATCAAGTAGATCTCCTATGCTGACGTTTCCCAACGTGAAAGTCCTTTCTTTCATTCTATCCACGAGCTTTTCCACCTTTAGAGCAAAGATCTCCTTGTTAACAACTGTCTCCGGGGTTCTTGACCTCTCCGCCATCAACTCACCTGCTTTGTATCCATTGAATTCTGACAATGCCTTGAAAAGGTCAATGAAATTCACTCTGTCCATATGATTCAATTCTGTGACCAACCCCACATCTAAAAAGCAAATTTCTGCGTGATAGCCTTCATCGTACAATGCAGCTAGCTTCTTACACCATTCTTCAGGTGTTTTCAATGCTAAAATTTCGTTAGTGATTCTATTGGTTTCTTCTTCATTGCTGCTTTTCACAATTTTGTATTCCTTTTCGTGCTTGAATAGTGCGTTTTTGTAAAATCGTATCATCATATTTCCGGGATGTAAATCTGCATGCACAAAGTTATCAAGAAGAAGCATTTTCAAGAATGCGTCCAATCCTTTGTCACTTATCTCTTTAGACAAATTCTTTCCAAAATTATCTTTCAAAGAAAGAAGTTTGCTCATGGGAACAGCATGTATAAATTCCTCCACTAACACATTCCGTGTAGTGAAATCTAAATAAGGAAGTGGGAAGTGTATGTCTAGTCCATGTCTGAAATTATACCTGAATTTTGCCAAGTTGAGTGCCTCGATTCGCAAGTCCAATTGTAGGTTCATCAAAATCGTAAATTGTTCAACCTCATCCGGTAGAGATAGCCATTCCATGGTGGGGAAAAAATTGATGAAATTGGCGAAGAACTTCATGATTTTCAAATCACGATGAATCTTCACTTCTACATTGGGATGCAAAACCTTTATGGCTACTTGTTTCTTGTTGGTAAGATTGTGTTCTGTAACCATGATTTTGTCAATTAATTTCTCTCCCTCGTCTCCAAAATCCAACTCTTCGTCTCTGGCTCGTGAAAGGGATTTATTTGAAAGCTTTGCTGTGTAGACTTGTGCTATAGCTCCAACTCCCAAGGGTACTTCATCGAATTCATCAAAAATCTCATCGAAAGGAAGATTAAAACTTCGGCTCACGATCTTCTTCGTCTCGTGTAAAGAATGGGCCTTCGCATTGGAATGTAAGCTTCCTAACTCATCACAAAGTTCTTTAGTGAAGATATCTGTTCTTGATGCGGCCCATTGACCCAACTTTATGAAAGATGCGCCCGCTATTTCAGCAGTCCACCTCATATACTTATACCAGAGTTTGGCACCCGACCTCACTCGTGTACCGGACTTATCTCTGTGCCCGAACCAGCAGATTGGATAGCTGAGAAGTAACGGTAGAAATATAGCAGTAAGCTCAACAAATCTACCCATGGTTATGGCAGGGTCTATGATATAATCTTGCACAAAATATCGAAACCAGTAAAAAGCCCTTAGAATCCGGTTTCCACCCAACTTCTTGTCGCGGTGTTCATGAAACTGCTTATCCTCTTCCCTCTGTGAAGCTCCGTATAGTCCCATTTCAAACGTCTCTGCGTCGCTATCAGCTTTAAGTGTGTGCACTGATGTGTCCATTGCGTGTACTTCATTCCAAATGCAACATTTGAGCGACGTACCATATACTACTCCTCCTGCTCCCAATCCCAACATCGCAATTCCAGCTTTCTGGGATCTAGGCATCTTGCCAAAGCTTTCCTTTCCAAATAGTCGTATTCTCGGTGTGGCATATCTTCTCAGAGACGTACTGAAATCTCTACTACTCTGCAACTTCGATGCATCCAAGGCCCACCGGAATGATCCGATACCCTTCTTTATGAACATTGCCGTCTGTTTTAGCAATTACTCTTTAAGAATTCTCAGATTCAATTAGGTTTTAGTATATTTCTATGAACATAGCAAACAAAATAGTCTATGTACTACACGACCTAATAAGTATTGTAAGACTAAGACTATCCTCCATCTTTAAGAATCTGCGAGATGGCGTCGGAGGATAGAGCACCACAACGCTATAGTGGCGGTACCCTTCGGGTTAGTCTTGGGGCCTCGTCTGGCGACAATTCCATCATGGGAATTCCAAGCATCTATATAAACAGGTATTTTGATCCAATTGAGCTTGTTCAAATTTTCAATGATGTAGCGTTTGTCGTCTTTCAACGGGAGCTTTGTAGATTCTTTGAACAAAGGAAACGCTGACTCGTCCTTTGAGTATAACACCTCGAGAAAACTCTCTACCGCGGCGTCATTGAGCTGTTTATTCACATCAATGTAGATGGAAGATTTTTTGTCGTCCAAAACATACTGTACTGACTCATCAGAATCAGAAGAGTCACCCGAGCCGCCAGAGGCGTCAGGTTCCGGTCCGTAATTTGGTTCTTGTGATGACTCTTTTACAGGAAGCAAGACTGCATCCACAGAATATATGTTGTCATCACCGTCCTCATCATAGCTGCCCGCCTGGTGTGATTTCCCACTCAAGCGTTCTTCTGCGTACATGAAGTTTTCCATTGCATTCTCGGTGAGCTCAGAAGTATCACCCTTGAAGGATTCGTGGTGGGAAAGCTGGTGACGTTTTCTCCTTTGACTTTGGCCCATTTTTGCATCCTCTGGATCGATGGATCCGGAACCATAAACATAGTCTTTTACCCGATTCCAATGGCTCAGAATGTCTGGGATCGACACAAACTTAAGCTTGACTCCACTGTAGATAGATGCGTACAAACTGCTGGTGAGCACCACAGGTATGCACACGGGCAAAAAGAAGGCTGCGAGAACGCTAATTACTAAGACTCGAGCAAATTTGTTCGACCGCAAAAAAGATGTTTCCTCCTGAAAATTACCCTCGAAATCCTCGGTCCTTTCGATTGAATCGCTTCGTATCAAATCAACGAATTTGGGTCTAACATTTACCTTTCCGATCCTCATTGTGGGCAAGTCTTTGAAATATCGGATCTTTATGCCAACCCAGCGATCGAAAGGCGAGTTTTCGGTGATATATGAAGTAAAAAAAGGGACCGAGCGGTCGTTTTTCACATTCGCCAAGAGTATATGCTTCTGAAATCTTTCGAGGCCCTTGTAGAAGCTCAGCTGGGGATCAGCCATTGTACGCAATGCCCTATTTGTATCACTCATGAATAACTCGCCGCCAGATACCCCAAACAAATAATGACCCACCCGATTGGCGCTACGATCAAAGACCGTGTTGTTGAAGAACTCCACTCCAACATGCGGTGTGGCAAACGTGGTGAAAAATACCGGTTGCACGATATCGAAGAAATGAAGATCGTGCAAGAGCCCGATCATATATCTCGCCAACAACCCTCCTAGCGAGTAGCCCACGATACTAATCTTGGTCACATTGTACCCATTGCGCTCCTTCAACGCCTCGATCTCGTAGAAGACCTCCGTCGTGATCCGCAGCGCATTGAGGTGAAGCCCATCGTACGTCTTCCAGAATCGAAAGCTCGACGGCTTCAAAGTCACGATCTTTTCGTGGGAGCTGGAAGGCAAAAGCTCTTCGATGCTGCTCTGTATCGTCAGCATATGATTGGGCCCTCCCCATAAGCCATGGATCAAAACGAAGAGATGTGCTTCTGTACCATTGCCATTGTCCTCTGATTGTCTCCCGCTACTCATATACCTTGTTCCACCCGTAATATGCTAAGCTATGAGTCTTGATCATCCGAGTATGTCAAATTCTATAGATAAGGTTGGTTCAGTTTTGTGTCACTTTGAGATAGTGGGCGGGTAACCGCTGAAAAATTGTCAAACATTCGCCATAGGGTAGGAGACAAGAAGAGCGACGATCATAAGCATATAACGGAAGACTGCAGAACACAGGATGGCACTCTTTGGTAGTTCTACAGCAACTGGCTCTAATTCTGGGAGCAGGCCAGGCAGCGGTGCATCGCAACAAGTGAAACAGCAGATTCAAGAGCTGATAAGTCAAGAGCTTGCGGTTGCGAACGCTACAGAGCTTGTTAACAAGATCACCGAGAACTGCTTCAACAAGTGCGTTGCACGTCCCGGTAACAGCTTGAGCAGTCAGGAGGACTTGTGTGTGAACCAGTGCTTGGAGAAGTATATGAGATCGTGGAACGTGATATCGAAGTCGTACATCACCAGGATCCAGAGCTCCAGTAAGTAAGCTTGACGCTTGGAGACAATTGGGGAAATGTCAGATACATCGACATTGTTGGATGGTAGGCGAGAAGTGCCATGGAACGCACCAGCATGTGGGGGCGATACAGCGTGTGGGCTCTTTCTTTGTAAATAGATATAATTTAATGTATACAGAAATTCATGCCTAGAGAGCATTGAAGTGCTTCGTAGTATGATTATATGTCTCTGGTGAATGTGATCAAGATCTCTAGACTGCTCGACTCCTCTCAACCTGGAATCAAATCTGGAAAGATGGTAGCAGAGAGTTTCTCGAAAACCACTCCACGGACGCCGAAAGACCGGGAAAACACTGCGACGCATAGCATCAGCCAGATAGAGCGAGTCTCAGCTATTCCGTCATCTTAGTTACACTGTTAAAAGCCTAAAGAGCCACGTTTAGCTTCCCAACTATGGAGTCGGTGATGGCTTTGTGCAGGATTTGATATTTTCGTTCCAATACAGTGGCGACTATCAAAAGGCTTTACCTTTTAGCTCACCTTTAATCAAATAAAGCTTTGAATACACAATTGTTTGCAGCATCAGCACGAATAGTGGTAATCTTTGTGATTTCAATAGCGCTTAGATTCGATTATATTACTGTCGTGAAAGAGAATACGTGAGAGAGGGACGAGAATGAACGCTACAGTTGCATCTGAGTATTCCGCTGAGATTCATTCTGTGCCTATTGAACACAGATTCAACCCATACTCAGACAATGGAGGAACAGTTCTCGGAATTGCAGGCGAAGACTTCGCTGTATTAGCCGGTGACACGAGACAGGTTGTGGGATATTCGATCAATTCTCGTTACGAACCTAAAGTCTTCAATGTTGGAGATGATATTGTTATGACAGCAAACGGGTTTGCGGCAGACGGAGTAGCATTGATAAATAAATTTAAGACACTGTTGCAGTGGTACAAGTTTGATAATGGAGGAAAGAAATTGAGCCTAAAGAGCGCAGCTAGATATATTCAGCATTTACTATACGGAAAACGGTTTTTCCCGTTCTATGTCAGTACTTTGATCGCTGGCCTTGACGAGGAAGGCAAAGGTGCTGTCTACTCCTATGATCCCGTTGGATCGTACGAGAGGGAGCAATGTAGGGCAGGAGGAGCTGCAGCCAGTTTAATTATGCCGTTCTTGGACAACCAAGTGAACTTCAAAAATCAATTTCAACCGGGAACAAATGGTGGAGAAAAGAGAGAGTTGAGATACTTGAAAGTGGATGAAGTACTTCAATTGGTCAAAGACGCATTTTCTTCTGCGACCGAGAGACATATATACGTCGGTGACGGGTTAGAAATATTGATCGTCACTAAAGACGGTGTTAAAACTGAATACTTTCCATTAAAGAGGGATTAGTTAGGTCTTTCACAGAGTTCTATAAAGTTGAATATATACTTTCCAGAGGATCTTACACGGGTAAATTGGATCCTTTTCCTTTTAACACCTTGTTGTAGTAAACGTAAAAGAAGTCAGAATACACCACCAATTCTAGAACTCCAGCTAGCACAGAGATGTATTCCCATCTGTTCTCGGTAACATATCTATATATCCAATTGGGAATATAGATGCATCTGTACAAACCAAGTGCAAAAATGTAGTTTGCCGTTACACCCTTAGTTTCGCCTGTCTTTTGAAGAAGGAAAAATTGAGGGATGATGGCCAAAGCCTCCAACCACAATGAAAAAGACCACATGATTTCAATAAATTGGAACTTGTAATTGAAGATCAAACTCAACACAAATGATGCAGCTACCAAATATTTCACTGGAAACGTGTCTGAATTTTCTCTTATCTCTTTCTTGTACTTATGGGTCATCAAGTAAACTGTATAGACTGATGACGAAACGTAAACCAACTTCATGAGTGTGTTGTAGACTGAAATGTATGTGAATACGTTCAAGTATCTTGCTATAAAACTGAACATTAATAATGCTTGTGTCTTCAAAGATACACCCTCACATGATCGATTCCTCTCAATCGTATCAATGAGAATGTATATACTAGCTACATGAACAACGTCACCTATGAAACTGAATATATTCATCTTGTCAAACCTCTCTATGTGACTGTTAGAACGAGTTTAACACGCTGTTAGAGATTTGATATTCTCAATGTATTTATATACAGGTATGTAAATGATGCTGGCTATTTCACGAAAGACGTCGTACCGATGGTGAAGGGGGGGGGGGGCGATCTGTAAGGGTTCACACCTCAATGCCTCCAAGAAGCATTTCAAATTCTTCGTCCAATGTCAAGTCGTCGTCTAGGGTTTCAGAGCTCTTCAAGTTGAATCCGTAATTCACCACTCCTTCTCTTCCGTCCTTCATGTCGGTGAAAGAGCAATATGAGTGCAAGTCCTGAATCCCGTCGAGCCATTTTCCGTATCCCTCCGTATGAGTGTGTAAATTCTCAACAAATCGGACTAGATGCTTCTCTCCTAGCCCTCCAGGGATATCGATTTCAGATTTACAAGTTTCGAACACCTTGACTCTGCCCGACCCGTCAAAGTATGCAGCAGAAGGGATGTTGCGGACCATGTACCTCTCTAGCATGGTTAAATTCTCAGCTCGATCCATGTCAAATAGTCCAAATTTCAAATCGTCCATGTTTGCGAGAGCGAGTCTCTGAATGAAGTGAGATGGGAAGGTGTAGTCTCTCCACCCGTCAGAATACGGGGCAGTGAAAACAACTATCAGGCCCTTTTCCCCGTTGCTGACGAAGTCTTCGAAGTTGTCATTATCCAATAGTGTCACTGGCGAAATGTAATTATCAAAGTTGGGCAGAACAAAAGGCACCTCCTCACTCAAAAAGGAAACAATGTACTCGAGCCTTCTATCCCTCCTGTTGTAGTCTATTATCTCTTTTGTCTCATAGTTTAATAACTTCAACGTGGGATACCTGGTAATTCCGAAGAGCTGACTCAACTTCTGATTCGTTCTGGCATTCACCTTCAATACCTGAAAATCCCTTCCTTTTGTTCGGTTTCGATCGTTGTAAAGAATTGAAACGTATTCAAACACAGGTTCGAACTCCTTGCAGTACTTGCATCCCTCCGAGTAGAAGTATATGAAAGAAAAGCGTGCGTTCTCTAAAGTCCCTTGAATGCTAGGGTCCTCCAAATCAATCGCATATTCTGACGCATAGTCTAACACTGAGCCGCTAACCAATCTCAATATATGGATCAAAGCAGTGAAGAGTACAGCCACACTGATCATATCCTGGCTCTAATTTGCTATGGCAATATGTTCCGAAGCTCATCTCTACGATGCCTCGATTAAATCTAAACTGCAATTTTATATTTAACCTGCAAAATTGCCTTTTAAGGTTTAGTGACCAGCAGTTTTTCGCAGTCAAATGAGCTGATCTGAACGGAAGCATGGCTGGTTTTATCGCTATCTAGTATCTTTGCTGGAAATGGAACCCCTTCTAAGCTAGAAAGGATCTGATCTATTGTGAGCCGCATAGAATATTACTGAAGTGACTTCAATCCAGCACGGCAGACGTTCGCGATCAAATCAGAAGCATTGTATGGTGCAATTCTACGAGAATTCCGACATGTAAAGGCTGGCCGATGGGCAGCATTGATGCACTAGATTTATAGATCATTATCCAGTGAAGACTATAAATTCAAACTGATCTGTCATGGATCAAGTTGAAATATCAGAATCAAACTAATACAAGAATCAAGATAATATGAAAAGTGGAATAGCCAGTTTATTTTTAATCTCAGGAGCTGTAGCGGCCAGTGTCGCCCCAGTGTCCTTTCGATACAGCAATTCAACCACGGCAGCAAGTGGAAGTGCATTGCCTTCTTCAACTCCAAGTCCATCGACTTTGTATGAATACGACACCGTCTCAGATAATGACACATTTTTATCAACCAAGACTGTGTGTGACGACAGTTCAGACTGTTACACCACCACTGAGTTGGATCAATATACCACAATCACATCTACTATTGACGGTATACTCACTGTGTACACAACTGCTGTTCCGGTGTCTTCTCCAAGCGACAAAGCATCAAATGTTACTACTGCTTCTGGATCAACTGCTACAGACACTCTTGATTCTACCACAGTCATAACGATCACATCTTGCTCCGATAAGAAATGCACAAACGTCCCACAGACTACCGGATTGACCGTGATAACCAAGGATCACACAACCTACACCACTTACTGTCCATTGTCGAGTGTTGAATCTAAGGCTGTTGCCGGCCCAGCTGAAGCTGCAACAGCCGCAGTTGGATCTACAGCCGCTTCAACCTCACCATCTACCACCGTTGTTACCATCACTTCTTGTTCCGACAACAAGTGTACCAAGATCCCACAAACAACTGGTTTGACTGTTATCACAAAGGACAAGACCGTCTACACCACATACTGTCCATTGACTTCCTCCGAAGGGGACGTCCCCAAGGCCATCAACAATGATAAGACACTGACCACTACAACCTGGCCTTTGTCTTCTTCTACCGAATCCGATGTGACAAAGATCGTCACCGAAGATAAGACACTTACCACCACAACTTGTCCCTTGTCCTCGACAACTCCATTGCCGTCCTCAGGAGAGACCATCACCAACACCAACACCAACACCATCACCCTCGCATCTTCATCGTCATCCGAAGATTCGACTGTGACTGACAGAGTCACCCTCGAATCCTCAACTCCAAGCTTGTCCACGGTCAATGCCATCACCGACAACATCCACACCGAGTTGCCCGCATCATCTACATTGGCCCAGGTCCAATCCTCTTCCATCTCTTCTTCCCCAGCCCCAGTGCTGACCTACGAAGGTGCCGCTACAAATTTTGCAATTTCTTCCAGCGTCTTGACCATCTTGTTGTCGGCTGCTATGTTCTTAGTGTGAACTCTATTTCTTTTCTAAATTCTACATAATGGTCAACCCATTCTGCTTGCTAAAGCTGTACATTAATAGGTTAATAGGTTAAACAGGACACTTAATAGCCTCTTGTATAATAATACATCCAGTCTGCTAATTCTCAATTTTCACTAGCCTCTACGCATTTCCGTTTCTCAGCTCTCTACTGCGTATTTTTCACTACACGGCTACGGTAGGCATCCCTCACTTCTCCCTGACCCGCGAGTCGCTCGAACCGATCCTCATCTGGGCCTTGTTTCCCACCGTCACAGTCTCTCCTGTATGGTATATGTGGGCTAACAAATTGAATTAAGTTTAGGGGTCTTACACTTATCCGATGCTATTTTATACACTACATATACATTTTCTCTAGTAAATATGCTTTATTGTCGGGTTTACCATACGCAACGCCATTTTCAGGGTAGGGTCCTTTAACAAAGTTTACTCACACGAGCCCAAGGATTCTTAAGATGTCATTCACAGAGTGTCAACGTCTAATTTGTTGTTCATTGGTATATGTCCAATATTAATGAGGTGTTTCCGTGGAAACAAAACAAGAAATGAAAAATCATGGTCATCACGGAGGACTTGTTAAATGAACGTAAATAATCGGCTTAACTTAAAATGTAGAAGTGCGTGGGGCTGGGCAATAAGATTTTCGAACCAAGCCCCTGGGTTTTAAGGCGTTATCGTAGAGGCCGTTGGCCAAATCATATCAAATGGATAAGTTGTAGTTTGAACGGTCCAGTTTGAGACCTCTCTTAAGTGCGGCTTGTAAAATTTCATCGTTCAAATGTGAAAAAAGCTGATAGTGAGCAAATAGAGAGATACAAGATTGGATAATGGACGTGTTTAGCGAGTTCATTGAGCCTTCGAGGGTGTCTCAATGCATTGGGTGTAATTTCATCTCGCCCGAGAAGAAGCACTTGGTGATTGGAAAGGCCACCTTGCTCCAGATATTCGAGGTGGTCAACATATCATCCCGGGCAGATAGGCCGGACTACAAGCTCAAGTTGGTGGAGCAGTACAAGTTGCACGGTTTGATCACAGATATTAAGGCTGTTCGCACAGTGGAGAGCCCCGAGCTCGATTATTTGATGATATCCACCAAATATGCCAAGTTTTCGATAATCCGGTGGGACCACCACTTGAACAGCATAAGCACTGTTTCGTTGCATTACTACGAGAACTCGATCCAGGAGGCCTCGCACGATCTGTTGGTCAAGACGGATTTGATCGTAGATCCCAACAGCTTTTGTTCCTGCTTGCGCTTCAAAAACATGTTGACCATTTTGCCGTTCGAGGTACTTGATGATGAGGGAGAGGATGAGGATGGCAACCCGATGGACGACGTGGAGAAAGAAAAAAACGGCGACAAACAAGACAGCTCAGAAGACATATACGATTCAAGTTTCATGATTGATGCGAGAAGCCTAGATTCCTCGATAGGAGAAATCATCGACGTTCAGTTCTTGCAGAATTACAAGAAGCCTACACTCGCAATTTTGTCGTCAAAGTCTCACACTTGGGCGGGAACGCTCCCTAAAAGAAAAGACAACGTCATGTTCCATACTTTGTCGCTCGACTTACAATCAAAGAGCTCCACCACAATGTTGAAATTTGAGAATTTTCCCTACGACGTTGATAGAATAGTGCCTTTGTCTGCACCGTTGATGGGTTCGTTGTTACTCGGTTGTAATGAAATAATACACATAGACAATGGTGGGATGATACGAAGAGTTGCCTTGAACGAATATACATCTACAATAACAGCATCCACTAAAAACTACTTGGACCAAACTGCATTGAATTTGAAACTAGAAGAGTCATCAGTGGTCCAGGTTCCAAACGACAACAGGGTGTTATTGGTTTTGAGGGATGGATCCTTTTATGGTATCACCTTTCAGATTGATGGAAAGATAATCAAACTGGTCGAAGTAGAGACAATAGATGAAAGCATATATGAGAGTATTGTACTCTCTTATCCAGGGGAAATGACAACCTTGGATAATAATTTAATTTTCTTCGGGAATAAGAACGGAAACTCTCCACTTGTTGAGTTCTACTACGAGCAGACTGAAGATGAAAAGATAAGCAAGGAGAAGGAAATTGAGGTAGCGCAGGAAAGCGATGATGACGTTGAAGACTTGTATGATGAAGAGGAAAATGGTGAAAATGTGTCTGGTAGTAGGGGCCCAATCAGGTTCATCAAGCACGATGAGCTCATAAACAATGGACCCGTTTCGAACTTTACTTTGGGACATTACTCAACAGAGAAATTTAAATCAAATTTGGTAAATCCAAATTACAATGAGGTTTCAATCATCAGTAACTGCGGTACAGATAGACTGGGTTGCCTAAACTTGTTCTCCCAAAGTATTCAACCGTCGATAAAATCATCCTTAAGTTTCTCACAAATTAATAGAATGTGGACGGTATGTGAAAATTATTTGGTAACTTCTGATGATATAAACTTGAAATCAGAAATTTTCCAGATGAATAAGTCTTTTGCCAGGTTGAACGCTAAGCACTTCGTTAATGACCAGTTGACTGTTGCCATGCACGAATTGAATAATGGTAAGTTTGTGCTACAAGTAACACCGAAGCAAATTAATGTATTTAGCAACAAGTTCAAAAGACGTTTCTCTTTGACTAAGGAGATTCAGAATGATGAAATTATTCACAGTACGTGCAACGATGAGTTCCTTATGATATTCATGGCTAGCGGTGAAGTCATGATATTTTCAATCAACACTTACAATGGAACTTACTCGAGGATCGAAATACCGGAAATACTCTCGGATACGATTATAACAACTGGATATATCACCAACTCCTTTTTACTTAACAGTCCTACAAAAAGTGCTGAATCAACAGGCACAAAAGGAACTAAAAGGAAACTCAATGCGCAATCTTCAAGTGCCATTCCTACTACAACAATTAAAGATTTAGGACCAAAGCTGAAAATTTTTGTCTTAGCAACTGGTGATAACAGAATAGTTGTATTTGACAGGTTTCACAATCAGAAGTGTTATCAATTAAATAACGTTGATAGGTACACAGACCATCTCTTCTTGGGAGAATTTGATCCCCGAGATACAATACCTGACCCGTTTATAAAACAAATCATTTTCAATAGTCTTGGAGATAAGTACTTCAAAGAAGAGTATTTAATCATATTGACTATTGGAGGTGAGATTTTGCTATACAAGTTGTTCTTCGATGGTGAGAGTTTTGTTTTTGCAAAGGAAAAGAACTTGTTTATTACAGGTGCTCCAGAGAATGCATATCCACTCGGTACCACCATCGAAAGAAGATTGGTCTATTTTGCAGATGTCAGTGGCTTTACTGGTATATTCATAACAGGAATCACTCCATACTTCATCACAAAGACGCTGCATTCTATTCCCAGAATTTTCAAGTTCACGAAGATACCGGCTATTTCTTTTGCACCTTATTCTGACGGTAAAATTCAAAATGGTCTCATTTTCTTAGATAACAAAAAGAATGCTAGGATATGTGAATTATCAGCCGAATTCAATTATGATAATAACTGGCCTGTTAAGAAAATACACATTGGAGAGACTGTCAAAAGTGTCACGTATCACGAATTATCTGACACATACATAGTATCGTCTTTTAAAGAAATACCTTTCAATTGCTTGGATGAAGAAGGTAATCCTATAGTGGGTGTCATTAAGGACAAGGAGCAAGCTAGATCTTACAAAGGATCAATTAAGCTTGTTTCCCCTATCAACTGGACCGTCATCGATAGTTTCGATTTAGATGACAACGAGATAGGTTTAAACGTTAAATCTATGCCACTAGATGTTGGCTCCTCAACTAAAAAATTCAAGACAAGAAAGGAGTTGGTTGTGGTTGGGTGTGGTAAGTATCGAATGGAAGACTTAGGTGCTTACGGATCGTTTAAAATATTGGAGATCATTGATATTATACCTGAACCGGGAAAGCCGGAAACCAACCATAAGTTCAAAACTTTGCATCAAGAGGAAATCAGAAGTGCGGTGACGAGTATATGTGACGTCAGTGGCAGACTATTGGTTGCTCAGGGACAAAAGATCATCATCAGAGATTTGCAAGATGACGGTGTGGTTCCCGTGGCTTTCTTGGATACCTCTGTCTACATCTCAGAAGCCAAAAGTTTCGGTAACATCATTCTTCTCGGAGATTCATTGAAAAGCGTATGGTTGGCTGGTTTTGATGCAGAGCCTTTCAGAATGATAATGCTCGGAAAGGATTTACAGTCTTTAGATGTCAACTGTGCCGACTTTTTGACCAAGGATCAAGAGATATATATTTTGGTTGCCGATGGCAGCAATGTCCTTCATCTTTTGCAGTATGACCCTGACAATCCTTTATCGAATAACGGCCAAAGACTAATCAGTAGGGCATCGTTTAATGTCAACTCGTCTACAACATGTCTCAAATCCATCCCGAAAAATGAGGAATACAACCCCATGGTAGTGGACAACTTTCAAAACATTGGTTCGACCATTGATGGTTCATTTTTCACGGTTTTCCCTGTAAATGAGACCACCTATCGTCGGATGTATATTCTTCAGCAACAGCTCAACGACAAAGAGTATCACTCCTGTGGACTCAATCCAAGACTCAACAGGTTTGGGGGTTTGTCCTTGACTGTCAATGATACAAACATCAAGCCTATTCTAGACTATGAATTGATCAAGTCCTTCGCCAAGCTAAATGAAGACAGGAAAAAGCATTTGGCCAGTAAAATAAGTATGAAAAATTCTTCTCACGATATATGGAAAGACTTGATAGAGTTCGAAAATGTTTTGAAAGCTTTATAGATCACATTATCACGAATAAATGTAAATTTCCAATAGTATCAAGTTTCCTCTCTGGAGATATCGATTTTCATATCTTCGGTGCGATATCAAAATGTAATTTTCCAAGCTTTGTAGTAGAGCAGTACCCAAATATGGGATCCAAGAAGCAAAGTAAAAAGCTGGTAAGCTTTCAGAAGTTGAAGGATGAAGATGTTACTGTTTCTGATCCCGTGAATGTCGAAGTACCCAGGTTGAAGCATTCTTTGTTGGGTCTACCGTTTCATAGCTTGATCTTATTAGCAGGCATGTTTTCCAATGGGTTGACACAGCGAGTGAATCAAACCATGGTAAATGGTTTGGGTACGTCGGTTTGCTTACACCTAATCTACAACTACCTTATAGGTGTCAACACGAAGCGGCACAAAGCAAAGAAGAAGGAAAAAGATCAAGAGAACAAGATTCTATTAGCGGGCGCGGGAGTTTTCGTTTCGTTGATCATCTCGTTACCGTTTTTCGTGTTCATCATCTTGTTTGGGGCTCCGTTGGCAACACACCTCAGGGAGACGGCTTTGTTGGCGGCTCATTTGTCCCTTCTATTGTTCAGTCCTCTTCTAGTTTCATTCAAACTAGATTACGACGCTTTCTTCGCCATGTTCACCCTGAACCGATTGTACAATATTATCCTCCACCACACTTTACTCAGCAGCGCATTCTTTACGATTGTCGGCGCCTGGCTAGGTGTGCTCCCCATCCCGTTAGATTGGGATCGTGACTGGCAAAAGTGGCCAATCACCATTCTATCGGGTGGCTACATCGGCTCTTTTGTCGGGGCCATCATCTCATTGATAGTGCAGTATTGCTGTCCCAACGAGTAAGTCGAGCCTCTCGCTGGCCCCATGTTGCTGTGGTCACTTGCACATCTACATTTGACGAACCTCAATGGTCATATATCTTACAATAATAATAATTTTAAATCTAAAAAAGTCAGAAACTCACAAAGAGGCCAGCATGAGCCTGCTTTAGACATTCATGGAGGATATCCTTGTTCCATTGACCCTCAGCATTATAATTCTCTATACTGTTGTAGTTCAAATCGAATATAAATTTTTCAACAACGCGCAGTATAAATACAATTGTTTTTGATAGTCTTGGGTTACTCATTTAACAGTCGAGATGTCAGGATTTCCCAAGCTACCCTTGGTTCATGGAGATACAGATGATGACATCTCAATCCATTTACGTAGGCAGATAGGACCGGCGGTCCCGCTACGTGAAAAGAAAGGAGCGAGAGATGAAGAGATAATGCAAATACTTAACGAGTCCAAGAGTAACAGTTACAGCACTGATTTTAATAGATACTTTAAGGCATTCAAGGAGACTGGGAGGGTCCCCGGGCACATCAGTGAGAGCGACGAAAGCGATATCGAAAGCGAAGGTGATGAATCTGTCATTGAGGACGAGATCAGTGGGCAAAAGAATGGCGTGGCATACAATGGGATAGGTAATTATGTTGACCGGCCAGACACACCGCATGAGTTTAGTGACGATGAGGGCACCTACGTCAGGACATCGGATAAGGAGGATGAGCCTCGGGAGGCTGCTAATAAGGGTTTGTTCGAACAATTCAGGAAATTGAAAGAGGAGTCCGTGGGAGACGAGTTGTCTCAGACATATAAGCCTTTGTTGAAGAAGGCTCTATATCTGTTCTTCATTTCGTTCACACTCACGTTATTAGCACTTTTACTGTATGTTGTGTACAAAGGTAGCAGCGGGCGTTCTACAGGTCGGGACATATCGCTGCCCTTTCGACCAGAAACTTACGATGATCTTGTATCGGAAGTTCAGGTGATTAAAACCAATTTGAATCAGCTTGATCATACAGTCGAGTCTCTTGCTGCAAGACAAGATAACCTACAAAAGGACCATGAGAGCTTTTCAGCCAACATCGTCAAAAAGCTCGAGACCCAAGACCAAAGATTCAATCAGGTAAGCAAAGACTTGAATCAAAATAGGCATTTGGAAAATTTGAGAAAAGACTTCGAGGCTATAAAAAAGCAGGTTGATAACCTCCAGTTGGAAACAAATCCGGGCCCTAAGATCGAAGAGATTTCTGAGAAGTTGGAGAGATTGTCGAATGTGAATGATGAGATAAGCCTGATTAAGAAGTCAATCTTGAATGATTTGTTGAATTCATTGCCTGATCATGTCCCGGTGTTCATTAGGAATAACAAGATACATTTTGTTCCCGAGTTCCACAAGTATTTATACAACTTTGTTGAAAATTTCAACAAGGAGAGAGGAACTATTGTTTCATGGGATTCATTCATTCAAGAGAATGAGCCCAAGTTGAAAGAGTTTTTCACAAGTGCCTTCAACAAAAGCTCCTCAAATGTGAGGCCACTAAACAAAGAAGTTTTAGAAAATGCATTGACTAGAAAGTTCAATGAGAATAATAAGATGATGTGGCAGAAATTCAATAACCTAGTGGATAATCTCAATCTATTAAACTCAAGTTCAGCTGACAACACCAAAAAATTTGGCACGTATGCCAATGAGATCTTGTTGAATAACATGTTGGAAATTTTTGCTAAAGGTTCAATAAAAGTGAACTATGCGGATTATAATCTTGGATCAAGAATTTTGGGATTCCTAACTTCAGCCGGGCCTAAGGACGATAAGTCCTTGGCAAGGCGAGTCTTCTTAGGATGGTATGATTACTTCAGTGGAAATGGATTGACTTCACCCACGAAATGGAAATATAATGCGAACAATTTATTACTTGACAACCAAGATACCTGGGAATGTCAGAATGATAAATGTGGAATTGGTATCAGGCTATTTAATTCTGTTATTTTGACTGATTTAGTATTGAAAAGTGGCAATGATGAGGCTTCAGAAAATCCCACAATGGCGTCTATCTACATCAAGCCTAAAAGCTTCAGTCAATACAATGAATTGATTAAACACCTCAATAATTTCAAGCATCACTTTTCATCCGTGGCCGAAGGTAAGTATCTCAAGAAGTTTGTAAAAGTAAAGGAAGTCTCGTTTGATTCAGACAAGGCAGTGTATCATATTAAACTACCATTAAGCCTAATCAACATGCGGATACCGGTCAAAGATGTGTACATTGAGTTTAGCTCTTTAGAAGGAAAAGTTGCATTGAGTAACATCAAGGCATATGGCATCAGCGAGTTGAATGCCTACAAGTACAATGAGGAATTTTCTCTTATATTGGATAAGATATATGAAGAAGAAAGTACGCTCAATGATCAGTCGCACTTTGAGTATTACGATCAAAGGAACGATGGTCATGGCGTTGATGAAGTCTTAGGCGATGACGAAATGTTAATTCAACTTTAAAATCGGCTTCCAAATTATATAGCTCGCATATATAATTAAGCTACTTGCTCTTGTCATGTTGCAATCACTTGTATAGCAAAGAAGTTAAATGTAAATTACAAAGATATATGCTAGAAATCTGAAGACTATCTAACCGAATGCAGAAAATTGAAAAACCGGTATCATACTAATATAGCGAAGTAGTATCAACGAAACTATAAATCTTGCAGGATCTCAGTCTCCATGCTTTTGAATGTAAAAATTTGAAGGATCTGTCAAAATTAGAACAAGAAAGACAAACCGGCAATCAAACCAGCGAACAAAGCTGGAGTAGCCTTGGAACCAGCACCTGCAGCAGTAGAAACACCTGGAGCAGCAGAAGAAGCAGCAGAGGTGGACTCAGCAGCGAGAGTGGTTGGTTGAGCGCTGGAAGCTTTAGCAGCACTGGAAGCTTTAGCAGCCTGACTACTTGGAGCAGGTGCAGCAGTGTTTGAAGCTGGAGCAGCTGGGGAGCTGGCAGCAGCAGCCTCAGAGCTAACTGGGCAGTAGGTGGTGTAGACGGTGTTATTGACGGTGTCAGTAACAGTAGTCAAACCAGTGGTAACCTCGCTAGCAGAACACTGGTTGTCAGAGCATGAAGTGATGGTGACAACAGTGGTTTTAGCCTTGGTCTCGGTAGCAGTGGAGAGTGGGCAGTAGGTGGTGTAGACTGTGTTCTTGACAGTGTCAGTAACAGTGGTCAAACCAGTGGTGACATCACCAGTGGAACACTGGTTGTCAGAGCACGAGGTGATGGTGACAACAGTGGTCTGGATGTCAGTGGCGGTAGAGGTACCGTTGGAGTAAGATGCTGAAACAGCACTTCCGACCATTGCGGTCAAGGCTAAAGCGGATGCAAACTTCATTTTATTAAGCGAAAGAATAGTAGTGTATTATCGTTAGCTGTTGGAAATACATCTCAAAGGGCGCCGATCCATCTCTTTTATACTTTTTCAGTCTACTCTGAACTTAGCCTTGGTAAATTTCACATCATGCTTAATTTAGAAGCGATATGATTTTTCATGTCATATAATTTTGGCTCACAATTCTTGCATTGGTGTCGCTCAGTATCTTGCAGAGGCCTTTAATCACTTGCACGCATAATAGCAAACATTAAGGCAACACGCCTCGAGCCCCTCTCCTAATGCCGGCCGAAGAGTTGGGTCCGATGTAGAGTTTCGTATGTGAGGTGGTATATAGGACGATATACAAACCAGTGCTGGTAGAACGAGGTGGACAAGAGGTTTCGGGACTGAAAACGGGAGGAGATTGAGGGCCCCGATTGACGTACATTTGTTTACACAACAAGATATGGAAGGAGCAAGGGTTGCGTTAGAGCGGATGATTGCAGCGAGTATTATTAGCACACTGGCGTCGTAGTTGGTTGAAGGCCGGCATGCTGAGAGGATTGGGATGGGAGTCCGGGGCGCCTGCTGGGGACCATGCAACCGTAGATTTGAAGAAAAAGGCCCAATCGTCTCACTACCAGCAGCAGTGGTGCCAGTGGTGCCATCGGGCAGTCTTTAAAAGCAGCAGCACCCAGCGCAAGCTGGAATACCAGATGGAAGGCCCGCAACGCAGCAGAAGCTGAATTACGGATAATACAAGGGAAACAATTTGCGGCCTCCAAACCGGGTTTTCGTGCAGATCCTGCGCAAGCAACGGCGTTTTATTTGAGTTCCATCGAGCGTTCTCCCTATCTTCGGACGGGTGGCAGCGGTAAGCCTCGCGCTGCAGACTGACCCAATGCCGTACTACTGGCGTTGCCTAGTAGTAGAACTGGCACACTGCAGCAAGGCAGCTGACACCGATGCGTCCACGCAAGCTGCGCGTGAAACAGCGACAACATTCCACCGGAGCAAACTCAGCTTACGGCAAACTCGCTGGAGTGGAGCTTGGTGAACCGCAACAACCCCTCATCGGCCACCAGTGTCTGTCTAGACCTCGCCAAATACGTGGCTGCTACTCGCCCACTCGGGACAGTTCCTATACCGTGCAAGCAGACAACACTGGGGTTTGCAACCCCAGTGTTGCCTATTGAGCCCTGTAATGGCTACAAACCTTAAGCGTCGAAGGAGCATCTGAATATTTTTCAATCGGCATAGGGGCAACACTGAGATTCGATGAGGGATGAATTGTGCAAACCTTATAGCCGCGCGCGCGTATTGGTAAATAGAAAGAAATTCATAAAACACCAACAATCGCGGTCGACTGGGCCCCTGACGCTAGGCCTGGGCTACTGAGGAGAATATCCGCTCACAGGCTAGAGCTACATTGAAGTTACCGATCAGTCTGTTGGGTGTTCTGAAGTAGACTTTCAAAACAATTGAGTGTTTTCTGAGGTATGTACCACCATTGATTACAGGATGACGAAATGGGAAAGGTCAACCAATTGGGTCGGTAGGAGGTGTTAGTGGGTCCCAGGCGGTTGCTTTGATTTGAGTCATTCCCGCAGCTGCTCACTTCTGTAAAGCTAATAGTGCGAGATCTGCAAAAATAATTCCTGGTGCCGACGATAGCGGTAACTCCCGCCAGGCAGCCAGCGAGGGGTTCCGTGGATTCCGTGGACCTCAAACTACGATTAGTTTACGTAAGAATACGTAAGACGACTGTAGAATAACTGTAGAATGACTGTAAAGTGACTGTAGGGCTATTGCGAAATGACTATAAGGCTGCTGTAAGGCTCCTGTAGAATGACCGTATAAACGCTGCTACCGCAAAAGCATTGTAGGATTACCGTAGAAGTGCCCTGGGATGTTGCAGCCTGCTGTGAGTGTATGTCACTGTAAGGTGGATGTCCGCTGCAAGCTGGGTTTTATTGACGCGCCGCGCATACCCGCTTCTTGCAGTCTAGGGAGCCGTTAGTGAGGATCAGCAGATTCGTGGTGATGATATACGCCGTGGGCGACCAGTATCTTGGCATAGCGACGCTCTAGTAGACAGGCCTCGAACATTCTCTCAGGGACCATAGGGCGGCGCATAGCGCGACGCTCGGTACCTGTTACTCTATTATGCTGTTGTATGTTGTATATTGTATGTTGTATGGTGGTTTTGTGACACTCGAGGAATTGGCTATCCGATTGCACTACGAGAATTCCAGCCGTTGCAATGTATACCTTGGTGGGAACCGAGTCTGCTATTCTGGGTGGTGTATAACCCGTGGTGCTGTGGGAGCATTGGATGTAGTGTACGACAGTTTTGATCTTGAGGTATCGTAGAGCACGAGGGCGCCAAAACGGGGCTCGTTTAGTTGTTTTGCCAGTGTTACTTGATGCAGGTTCTCACAGTATTCGCAGCGTGGGTGCAAAAAAAGTATAAAACAGGAAAATTCTATAAAAAGATGACGGCCAATGTCAAGGGATTTATTCTTAGTAACATTTGGTTGTCGGTTATGTTAGGTTCCTGATACGCTACATCTTGTCACTGCTACGAGGCACGCGTATTGATCTTACGATGATGGATTCAGGACGAACGAACCGGTTGAGTCTTGCGGTGGTCTGAGTTTAGACGCATTAGCAGTCTTCGGGGCGGTTCTTGTAGTGTGGTGTCTTGGCAGAGGTCGGGAATGGGTAGTAGAGGGGTTCGAAGGGTTCTCAAAATAAAGATGTATTGTGCATTTACTTCGCACCTATCCATGGCAGGCCGTATGTCAGTTCGCCGTTTTGAGAAAGGTGATAGAAATGTCATTAATACACCACTCCAGGAATAAAGCAATCTTAGGGAATAGCTAACGGCGTACCGGGAATACCTAGAGCACAGAGTGAAGGGTTGATGTCCTCCAATGTGGGTTGGTTACTAACGTGCGGGACTATTATAACCATTGCGCATTTGTGTACTGGTCTACTACTATGGACGCAAAATCGAAAACATACATTTTTCTCATATTGATCAAGAACACAGAGGAAAATACATACAAAGACATATATCATTTTATTGTTTATAGTCATCCCAAAATAACCTTATAGGTCGCGATCTCAAATCCGCGCAAGCTTATCTCCAACTCAGAGTCTTTGGATAACGAAAGTTCCGACTCTATCTGCTCCAAAGCGTTCGTCTTGTAGATTTTGCTTACGGGCAAAACGGCCTTATCAAACTTCAACACACCGGTATCAGACCCACCAAGAGGCTCGTACACTCTCAAGATGAAAGACTTGGATCCCTTGTTCTTGCTTTGGATATTCTCATACTGGTTGACGTCTTCGTCGTCCTCTGATCTCTTAATATGTGACAAGACCAAGCTGTTTGATCCATTCAAGGATACTGCTCCCAGAAGAGTCGAGAAATCCCCTTTGTTGGAATATTTTTCCAACTTGTAGTTGAAGTTGTAGGCGAGCTTCACAGTATCGCTACCTAATGCACCAGAATGTGGGTACAAAGCATACTCAAAATCATGGGCACCCATGTCGGCTTTATCATCGGGTGCCTTGGGACTTCTCAACAATGACAATCTGATCAAGTTACCATGGATCGCTGCTCCGTACTTAGAGTTGTTCAAAACGGACACACCATAATTGAATTCACTCAAATCCATAAACTTGTGGTGACAGACCTCGAATTTTGCAACATCCCAAGAGGTGTTGAAATGTGTAGCCCTCTGAGTGATACCAAATTGGGTCTCATAATTAGCATTTTGAGCCGTGAAAATGGTTGTAGGGAATTGAACTTTCAAGAACTTATAGGTTTCATGCCAATCGACGTGGCATTTGAATTTAAGGTAGTTGTTCTGAGTGATATCCGAATCTCCGGTTAATCCTTCGAGAGAAATTGTGGTCTTAATAGAGGACTCATTTGATATCTGGTGTTGGATAACCAAAGAACTTTCCAAAGCATTGCTGACAACAGACGTGATTTTACCATCTTGCAAAAATTTGAATTTATTCAAGGAGTATAATTCGGTATCCCAGGCTGGAAAGTTTAATGGCTCATCATCAAATAAGATGAACTGGTTACCACCTATAGTATCAGAGGCAGTCTGCTTTGTCTTTCTCGTATCAATCACCTCCCTCTTGTTGACGAGATCATATAAGGATGTAATTACACCACTGTCCGATATTGTAGCCTTCAACAAGTTGTTTGATAAAATGTACCCTTCACCACTGCTTTCAACAGAAGCGGGATACTTGATGTCAGATCCACGATTCACAAAACTCTGTCCATTGTGATTGGTTGTAGTTGATACCATATACTCCTTATTTGAGTCGTCGCTAATGGTGTATGAATCGTGATTTGCATCATCGAGAATATCAAACAACTTAGCATCCGTAATTTTACTAACCTTGAGCAATTCGGTTCTGGACCATGGAAGGGTATTCAAGAAGTGTAAATCATCCACAGATACAGACGCTTTGTCATCCTTGAAGAACAGCATAGCATCATTGATGAGTTTATCTGCTTTAGAGAGAACCTTTCTTAGCATGGGGTGGACCTCCTCATAATACACCATTCCGATACAACTTCCTGGTAAAACGTCATGAAATTGGCAAAGACACAAATCCTCCCAAAGCCTTTGTAGCTCACTTGCAGGATAAGAGTATTTGGAGTTCGTTAGAGATAGGAGGGTAGCAATATATTCCAAATCATGTAACTTAATTTCACCAACTCGCATCAATTTCTTGACGAGAGCTTGAGAAGTATAAGTTCCTCTGTGGAACTCCAAATAGATCTCACCAACCCAAGTGGGCAATGTCGATCCATTCTCAGATTTTGCTAAAACATCATCATAAAAGTCGTCAACATCGTTTCCTAGATGTACAGTTGGGATTGCACTGGTCGTGTTTGCAAGCCCTCTGCATCTCCTCAACTTCTCTATCATCTCTTCTGTGGGTCCTCCACCACCGTCTCCATGTCCGTACAATAAGAGTCCAGTAGGAACATCACGTAGGTTCTTGTGTTGATGCTGAGAACGCACCACATCACCAAAGTGAGCACCCGCGGTATAAGTGTTTGCAGGTGGCATGTGAACCAAGATTTGGGACCCATCAATTCCTGACCAATTGAATGTAGACAATGGGAAATTATTGATGTTATTCCATGATAGTTTTTGGGTTAGAAATCGTTCTATTCCCAGAATTTGACATATCTGGGGGATTTGAGACGAATACCCAAAGGTGTCTGGTAGCCAAAAAACGGTTGCAAATGTTTGGAACTCATTAAATTGGAACCTTTGCCCCAACAAAAACTGTCTGATCAATGACTCACCATTGGGTAGGTTTGTATCATTTTCAACCCATGTTCCCCCTACTGGTAAGAATTGGTTCGTGACGAATTTTTCCTTTATCAGCTTGAGAATCTCTGGATGGTACTGCTTGAGCCATTTGAATTGCTGCATTTGAGAAGCGACGAACACGTACTCGGGATACTCATCAGCAATCTTCAACTGGGTCGTCCAAGATCTAACAATCTTTCTCTTGGTTTCAGCAAATGGCCACAACCACGCAGTGTCAATGTGGCAGTTACCAACTCCATAAATGTCTATTCTATTCAATGGGTTTTTCGAAAAAACATCATCGCTGTCCACATCATTTCCGAGTAACTTCCGAGCCAATTCTCTTCCCTTATCGATGGAATTGACATCGGTGGGGTCAAAGACATTCATAATCTCATTGCATACATGATTGGATTGATACTTTTGCCACGAGGAACCCGATAACTCTCTGGCTGCATCCCCCAAAATCCAAAAATCCCAGTACAATTTTCTTGCACTCACATTGGGAAGAACCAAATCACATTTACTCAAGTTGAAATACCTATTAGGATCAGGATGGCCATCGCTTCCTGTTCCAAACATCCCGTTACACGCAATTTCCAAATAGAATAGTTGTTTTCCAGAAACCCAGTATTTCTTTGGAAGCTTGAACAAGGTTCTCTCACCGCCTCCTGTGAACGCCTGCAAAGGTAATCCGTCCTTATCGTAGATTAAACCTTCATTGTTGCAATCCCACTGAAAGTCGATCTCCTCCGTAGACAGAGAGAGCCATTTTTCAGGTATCTCCCACTCAATTCGAAACCAGAATGTCTTCCAAGACGGCCCGAACAGGTTGCCTTTGTTAACTCCCTCCCACTCCACGGAGTCCCAATCGATATCCTTGAACAAGGGACGCTGAGTTTTCCCATCCACGTCTGGTACACGGTACACGGCGATGTTCAAGTACTCGGTATTGGTGTCCACTCTATCTATGTCGTAGAATTTAGGCAAGTTCAAATCTCGATACTGCCCCCCTTCATCTACAAATTGTCTCAATCTCAGCTCAAAAAGATGGTCGATGGGCTTGAAATTTGGCTGCAATGCAAACCTATCGTACTTCAGTGTCGATTCCATCCCTGTTTGTTTAATTCCAGTCTCTCCAAGGTGAAAACCACTTTCTACAAGAGAAGACCTTCATTTATCAGCTAATGGCTTGCTAAAGAAACACGGGGAAGATATTATGTACAGTCCCACGATAAGAAGCTAAAGACCTTCGTCGACCTGAGAGCCATTGGCTCTCGGGTCGACGAAGACGTTTCTATGAAGAACGGTGTATATTGTCTAAAAGTGTACTGCGACCCTTTACCAGCTGTATCGCATGGAAGATCCAATAAAAAATTCAAACTAAATAATGTCTGATAAGAATCCCTTAGGGCAAAATCGAAGTAATCGATAGTGTGAGATGCCAGACAGACTCGGTGACAGCCTCGTCATTCATTGTATCTTCACCTCCTTGTCCTCTTCAATGTTGAGTACGTGTTCGTGTTCCTCGACAAAAGCCGCATGCTTTGTGGGCAAAGTCGCTACGAATCCATTGATCAAGGAAAGCTCCGAGGTAATCGAACCCCCAAGTTTGGACACATTTTGCTTGAAAGAGCCAACCTGTGTCTCAGACAAGCTGTCTTTGAGAGTAATAATGTATGTCTTGAAATCAGTCATTGAATTTTAGGGTCTTGGAGCCGAGTTACGAAAAGAAAACCTATAAAGAGTATTACTTGATTCATATGATCACACTTTGCCACTTTATAGTGGTAGTTTCCAGACCAATATCGATATTGAGCTTGCTAAAGCTCCACTATTTAGACAGTTCTATAGCATATATACGACGAAATGGGCTACTATACGTGGCTAACGAGGGTCTCTAACAGGATCAAGCGCAAGGGGTTTTTCCTCTACACCTCGCTTGTGGTTTTCGCTACGCTTTACATGATTTATTCGATTGGTCCACCACCTTCGGACCAAGGACGGAGGGGCAGAGAACATAGGAAACGCAGACAACGAGGTCGGGATGGTCTTCAGGAGACAGAGAAGGGGACCAATGGGTCCCCTTCTCACCCTGTCAGTCTGTGGACCAGAAAAGAGCTCTTCGACTACTTGACCCATCGCAAAATATACCCTGCGCTAGACACAGACATCGAACTGTTGCGATTTCGGGTCATCACGATATACGACAATGACTTTTACGCTCTGAAGATCGCCCCGGACTACATAGCACAGAAACACCACAGAGCTGAGACCGTAACGGCCGACACCGTCCGCAAGTAGGCTCTTGATTTGGGCTTTCGATATAGGCTCCCCACAGTCGCATTGCGACCAGAGCGGATATGTCACTCGGCCGAGAAGCCCGGCTGGACGTTATGGCGAGACAGCGGACAGCGCTCTGGCCTCCTACCATCCCTACTAGTGTCTTCTGGTTGGGCCAACAGCACGCTGCCAATTCCTTCACTCGTTTCTCCACTCAGTTGCCACGGTCATGTCGCAACCAAAGATAGAGTGTGGTGAGTTGCTGTGGCTGTCGTGGGCCTCCCACGACGGCCCTCGCCGCACTCTCACCAGCCTGGCGAGCGCACACCGTTGTCCCGCTGTCCCGCGCCGCTAGCTCTGAGCCCGCACAAAGCAATCTTACACCAGCTACAGTAGCGGGTTGT
Organism: Debaryomycetaceae sp. ZIM 2471; assembly: GCA_031081905.1. Lineage (NCBI taxonomy): Eukaryota > Fungi > Ascomycota > Pichiomycetes > Serinales > Debaryomycetaceae > Debaryomycetaceae sp. ZIM 2471. The sequence goes on along the minus strand of JARYTF010000009.1, from coordinate 158,200 downwards.
CTACATAGTAATCCACGGAAACGTCCCATAACCCCGTGTGCGACCACGTCCCCCGTCTGTCACACATCTCGCTCTTCTCGTCCTCATCATGCTCGCCGTGCCCAGCAGTCGTACCGCTCTCCAGCGAGAGCCAACCTTTCACCCAGTGAAAAATTACACTAGCCACGGTAGAACGTTGCTCTACCGTGCCCGTGATGTGCCTGGCGGCGAGACACTACCGCATGACTACCACCACACCCTCGTCCGCACTGCTGCATCGGCATCCAGAACGGTGGGCAAGCGATTCTGACAAATCAAAGCCCGACCGGGTTCCACAGGTTTCCCCCCGATTACATAAAGATTTCTCTTTTCATCCTATATAAAATCCAGCTTCGACTATCGACGAACTCAACTTGTCTACTATATCTTGAGTTTAATCTATCATCACATTAGTTAATTAAGTCAATTGAAAGAGCTAAAAATGGTCAAAGCAGGTAAGTATTTTGTACGAGCGAAGTAGAGCCAATTGCCATCGACCGGGGTGGTTCTTATATATGAAAAAGAACACCAACCCTTTTGGTTAAGAAAATAGCTCACGGGATAGGGCTGAAATACTGCAGTGGTGGTTGATTACGGAGCAACGGGTCGAGGTTGCGAGCGGAGTGGCCTGGCGAAGACGTCTGTGGGTATTTCTGGTGGCCAGTGACTAGAGGTGGAGGACAAGCTGCTGGCGGGGCGGCGGAGATAGCAATTGTGGATACTTGGGGCCGGCCAGGAGGACGGTGACAAGCCAATTGACCCTCAGGGGTCAATTGGCTTGATTGGAACTTGGATACTAACTTTGTATAGTCGCAGTGTTAAGAGGAGACGGTAAGGTTTCTGGAGTTGTCAAGCTCGAGCAAACCAAGGAGTCCGAGCCAACCACCATCTCATGGGACATTTCCGGAAACGCCGCAAATGCATTGAGAGGCTTCCATGTACACACCTTTGGTGACAACACCAACGGATGTACCTCTGCTGGCCCTCACTTCAATCCTTTCAGCAAGGAGCACGGTGCCCCGGAGGACGACAACAGACATGTTGGAGACTTGGGTAACATCACCACCGACGCTCTGGGATTGGCCAAGGGTGTCAAGCAAGACACCTTTGTCAAGTTGCTCGGTGCCAACTCTGTCTTGGGTAGAACCATTGTTGTCCATGACGGAACCGATGACTTGGGTAAGGGTGGTCACGTCGATTCCAAGAAGACTGGTAACGCTGGAGGCAGACCTGCCTGTGGTGTCATCGGTATCTCCGAGTAAATACTTTGTTATGTTTGTTAGTTGATGAATAAGATTCTTTTAAACTATATATCTACTTGGGTAAGTACCACACATCGCTTGGACATGAAGATTTCGTGAGCGAGTCGAACGACTGGTAGGTTCCTGTTAAGACATTTCCCTTCAAGTGGTAGTAGTAGTAGATCTGGTTGATTGCGCCATCTCTGCAGCCAACATAGACCTCCTTGCCATCGTGATGGTCAGCCAAGGCGGCTTGCACGTCGGAAAGACTATACTGTTTGTCTGTGGAGGGGGTTATGCCCGCTTGCTCGAGGAAGGAGTAGGTTGGGAGGGTTTCCCACAACTCGACAACCTTTTTGTAAAAGTTGACCACGTTTTCGAACTTTTGGTAGCTTCCGGAAAAACACTTGGGGTTCAAGGTGTTCATACACGTTCCGTGCTTGTTGTACTCGTGTTCCCATAACGAGATGGAATCGGAAAGCTCGCCCAGTTGGTCGACCCAATTCTTAGTCATCTTGTCGTACAATTCCTTCTCTCCAAAGACATCCACAATGATGTGGGCGATATCGTCTCTCTTGTCGCTGATCTCCAACGACAGATCACAGTAGGTTTCATAGGAACCATCGCATTTGTCGTCCCACAAGCCGTGAATGGTAAACACGTTTGCATCTTCTCTCTTGGACCTTCTACTGTCGGCCGTGATCAGGCCATCATCCATCAGTCTCTTTGAATTTGGATTGTTCGAGGCATCGTAATCCCAAAACTGGGTTTGCATCAAAACCCCATCCGATTCGTAGCAGCAGGAATACTTGTCTGGCATCAGAGACTGTCCCGCACAAGAGAAAGCATCGTAAGAGCTGTCATAGAAGGCTTGACAGCTCTTGACGGGATAACTAGACGAGTCACTTCTGGTGTCTATGGGGACAGACGTAACCAAACGACTCAAAGCGAGAGAGAGTGTAATTGCTGCGAACATTCTTGGGTGATGAAAATTATCTTATCAGGCCGATGTGACACTATTTATACAAACGCAATTGTTTAGGAGTCGAAGCTGATGCCGCGTAGGTAGGGCATATTCGTCCCACGCACCCATACATCTGAAGACTTATCTCTTCGATACGGGTTTATAGAGTGACATATGAAAATCCTCATGCACTGATGCTACCATATTGATCATCGAGTTTATCGATCAGGTCGCTTGAATTAAGGTTTCAACAATTGACACTCCTATATGACAGTATGCGATGTCAGAGTATTGACGTCGCCTTGAAGGTAGCATTTGGCCAAATCTTTTCTTAGAATGTTGACCTGATACCGATTAGCATCTTGCTTTGTGCACACTAATTTCAATGCTTCACCCACAAGGCACGGCTCCAAATTCTTGTAGGTGAATACATCAATTGCAAGTCCAGGATGCAATTGCTCGAACCATGAGAGGAGCAAGGTGATCATGAACGGACCCTGCAAGATTGTCGTGGGTAGGTTATCTTGTAGCCTACAGTAGTTCTCGTCGAAGTGAATTTTGTGCATGTTGTAGGTCAAGAAACTGTACTTCATTACATGTTCCTTGGAAACAATGAGGTTCAATGATGCGTCGGGGTCCGCCGCAAATTCCTTCACCCGTATCTTTTGCTCTCCGCGAAATGGTTCGTTGGTGTAGACAAGGGTTCGTTCCTCGTGTAGTATTGGTCTTCTCGCGAGGTCTTCGAATTGCCTCTCGATCCCAACAAACGCAGAACTACCCATTGATCGCACACTGGCGATCCTCTCTCGGCAGATCATAGTGCTTCCTATCGAAGGACGCTTGGAGTAGCTGATTCTGCCTTTGGCCCACAACCTGCGGCGGAAAAGTGAGCTTCCGTTGGAAACATCCGCGGGTGCCTGGTAGTCATCGTAACCATCAACGCCCAATCTAAGATTCGATTGGTTGTTAAACAAGAAGTGGAATCCCGCAGGCAATTGAATACTCTCTTCTGCTTTGAAGGGAGGTTTTGGGACTGGAAATATAGAGTTGAGAAGATATACTAGGTGGTTCGACTGTCCCAACGATACGGTGTCCTCAAACTTCCACAGCTTCTGCTTTACAACATTTGCCCATTCGTTTAGAAGCGCTCTATGGATCATCCAGACGTCGCTATATATTCATAAGACAATAAATATAGTTGGTACGATGACAAAGAGAAATACATCATCGGATCTCATCACTGGAATATTTTTTTTTGAAATATGAATTTGGTATTTTTCGAGCAGAGTATCTTTACAAGTTTGCCAGAATGAGTACTAGTGAGACCTTGAAGAAGGTCAAGAACAAGCAAAAGAGGCAGAAGCTCTTTGCTGATCTCAAGCATGAAAAAAACAAGGAGAGACACAAGATGAGGGTGGAAAGAGCCAAGGAGGAAAGAGCAAATCTGCAGCTTAGGGAAGAGAGACTAGCAGAGAACGTTCCCGAGACCATAGAAAGCAAGAGAGTATATGACGAGACCATCGCAGCAGACTTGGAAGGAGAGGACGAGTTTGCAGAGTACTTTTCTGATCCTAAGGACCCGAAGGTGTTGCTCAGTACGAACATAAATGCCAGGAAAGAAGCATACGAGTTCGCAGACATTCTCATGGATTTCATCCCCAACGTGACCTTTGTGAAGAGAAAGAAGGAGTACAGCATCAACGACATGGCTAAGTTTTGCGCCAACAGGGAGTTCACAGACCTCATTATATTGAACGAGGACAAGAAAAAAGTCACCGGAATCACGTTTGTACACTTGCCAGAAGGACCCACTTACTACTTCTCCATTTCATCGCTCACAGAGACGAGAGACATCGTAGGCCACGGAAGAGCCACCAATCACATCCCCGAATTGATCCTCAACAACCTACAGACAAGGCTAGGAAGAGGCGTGGGACGCCTCTTCCAATCCCTATTCCCGCACAGGCCAGAAATACAGGGCCGTCAGGTCATCACCCTTCATAACCAACGAGACTACATCTTCTTCAGGAGGCACAGATACATCTTCAGAAACGAGGAAAAAGTTGGACTTCAAGAATTAGGCCCCCAGTTCACCCTCAAGTTGCGTTCCGTCCAAAAGGGCGTCAGGGGCGAAACCATATGGGAACACAGACCTGACATGGAGCGCGACAAAAAGAAGTTCTATCTCTAGGCTCCATCGACTCGTCCTTTCCCTCCACTTCATCGTGGGCCAGATCTCGGCACTGCATACAATCTTGGCTTTGATGCCTCACCAAACCGCCTTCAGGCGAATGTCAATTAACTAATTTTGTTTATATACTTCACTTCCTTGGGCGTCTTTTAAATAAGTCAATCTGATAGAACTGTGTTGAGTAGTATACGTTTGTAATACATTAGATTCGATTAGCTTCGACTTCATTTTTTTTTTTCTTTGAAATCTTACGAAAAAACAATTCAATCAAGAGAACAACAGTACTACTGCAAGGAAGACAGGGTGATCAGAGGAGCTCCATTAGCGGTAAGAGAGAGAAGAACATCAGAGGATTGACTGAACTTGGATAACAACTTTAGCTGATGACAATGGACAGTAGTGGGGTAAATGAGATAATCAGAGCCTTGGGGGTCATTTATGAGCCTAAATCAAGCAATGACCAGCGAAGAGAGGCACAAACATTTCTAGAGAACATAAAGGGAGACAAGGAGTCTCCCTACTGGGGATACCAATTAGCATTACCCGAGAACAATGATAAAAACTACATCGTTAGACACTACGGGTTGTCTTTGTTACAACACTCCATTCTGAAAAGATGGCACATAATGGATTCAAGCAAAACCTATGCCATAAGAACTTGGGTTGTGGAGTTGGTAAACAAGGTTGACCCATCAGATCCTCATTTTTTGAAGGAAAAGCTCGCGTTTTTGTGGGTATCGATAGCGAAGAAGATTTGGGGTAGTTATCTTGTGAAGGCAAAGGAAGAGCGTGTCACTGAGCAAGATACGATAGACGGATGGAGTTCAATGGACTCTGATATATGGAAGTTGTGGAACGGCAGCTATACTTGTAGGGAGTTAGCATTGGTGATCATTCGAACGCTTTTCGAGGATTTATTTTTATTGGATGATCCAGTAGCTTCCAGAAGATCGGGTATTTTGAATCAATTAAGTATCCTCGTAACAACCCCCGATGACATTTTAAATTCAACTTATGAACCAAATGACAATTTGGCGCTTTGCAAAGGCTCTGTTGATGGTTGGTTCAAAGCATGGAGTCAATTCTTGATAGAGAATCTATCGAGCAATGATTTTGAAGGACAGACATGCCAAACCTTCGTACCTAAAATACTCTCTACTTTCAAGACCTGTTTGCATTGGTTACAACCATCATTGTTAAGAAGCGAGAATATTATGAACACTTTAGTCAATATTTTGACTATACCAAATATAAGGCTCAAAACATTAGCTGTGGATTGCCTTCATATATTGTTCACAAGAAGCTATTCAAATGAAGATGATTTTGACTTTTTCATTGGTAGTATTTTCACAAGCGAGGGAATATCAAAGCTTTATGAGTTCTACAGATCACTTGAGGTCGACCCTGACGACATTGATGAACAGCAGTATGCTTTGTTGAAGAAGACGGTCGAAATGATAGTGTCTTTGAGTGAATACTTGAATGTGTCATCGAAAAATAAAATATCATGGGAAAAAGCTGATGTCGATCATTATCTTGAACTTGTATTGACCACAACAAACCATCCCAGCTTGATTATCAGTGGCTTATCATTACAAATGTGGGTGACAATTTTAAGATTTGACGAACTTAGCTCCAAAGAACCAATAACCAAGATTCTCCTTGATTTATTGGAGATTTCTGCCAGCAGGACAATTGATTACTCTAACACAGATGGTTTGTCGAAAAAATTTCTAGACATCGACTTTGACTCTATTCCAGATGCAAACTCATTCTTGTCGAATTATAGAAAGTTCAATGAAGACATCATAAGGATCACGGTATGTAAAATGCCAGAAGAGGGCCTAATGTGGTTAGAAATGAGACTCCAGAATTTCTTCTCATCCGATCTAGGGGTAAAATGTATTAATGAACCCAAGTTGGATGAAACATCAATGGCATTAAATCACGGTAACTCTCAATTCAACATTATTGAAAACTCGATTCGTGGAATTTCCAGATGGAGGATCTGGTACACAGGTGACGATTTTGAGATCGTCAATGACAGATTAAATAAGTTAGTGGAAAATTTAGGTGAACGCTTACTTGCTTTAAATCTAGCTTGTCCTCTCTTAATAAAGAAGCAGGTTCAGACGATGGTGCAATTTGCTCCCTTGTTGAAGGATGTTAGTCCTTTGATGTTTCAAGTTCTTGAGAAAATCTTGACGACCGCAACGATAGACTATCCCGAGGACGAGGACGAGAAAGAGCTCATTAGAGACTTGAGGACCTGTTGTGGAACTGAGTTAAATAGGTTGGCTTACATCATGCCAGAATCTTTGAAGAAGATATTCAATGACCTCGAAAATGTCATTGCTAATATTTTGTCATCTAAGAAGGTTAGTGAGCATGAGAATGTTGCTTTCAAGTCATTTCTTTTGGTCATTGCTTCGCGTTCATCAATTGATGATAAAGACGAACTCTTTGCTAAGATTGTAGATCCAGAAGTACAAGCATGGTCGTCTCCAGAAACTGAGAAAGGTTTATTAGATCTTCATTGGTTCATGGAAAGGATGGGAATAGTCGAAATAGCATCATATTTCCAAAGCAGAGGTATATCTGCATCCACTAATCTTTTGGAGGCCAAAATGGATGAAGAGGGTAAATTGTTGAAGAATAGACTTAAAGACCACTGGTCCTCCATATTTCCAATAAGAGCAACAAGAATATTTATACAGTATAGTATTGAGAAGCTTAGTCATGACTCTCCAGAGTATTTGAATCTTTTGAAGCTTTGGAAACCGAGAGTGCAACCTATTATCCCTCACATTCTACAATTATTGATGCAGATTCAAGCTTATCACAATCCTGCAAACTGGAAGGATTTGCCAGACGCTGTGCAATCCTTCGTCAAGTATAGTTGTATGGAGCGTTTTTGGCAACAAGGGGTTTCAATTCAATCAAAGGAGACATTCATTGAGGAAAACGTGAAGGCTGCGTTGACATTGCGAGATTTCGCTGACTCCATTGGTCACTTGATAAGATACACAAGGGAGTATGCATTCTTGACAATTGGATCATTATCGCAGCTAGAGGATTCGTTATACGAGATCCCCAACATCGCCAACATGATTTGGAAAGCCGTAGCCGGTGATACCGTCGGAGTTACCCTTCACAGTTGGAAGCATATGATCAACAGTTGTCTTCGGAGTGTCGTCAGAAACTGTCCCGTCAAGTTTGTAGACGTTTTCATGACACAGCTTTTGCCTCCAGCCTTGATTGATATTGATAAGCTTCTTGTTTCAAAATGGGAGAAAGTGTATGTCAATGGATTACAACTTCAAGGGAATGAAGATGACGAGACCCTTTCCGAGGAAATGATGGAGGAGCATATGTTGAGACAATTGACAGCCACGGTTGTACGATTTCTCATGGACATAGTAAGTCAGTTGAACGCAAAGAATGTTACTGACACTCAGTTTGCATGTAAACGTTTGATCATAGAGAATAAGGAGGTGATGGCACCATTTTTGCAGATCTGTTGTCATATCGTTATGTTCAAGGACACTAAATGCTCTTTTAACACGATTCTTGTAATCAGAAACATCCTTTCAGATATCCTTTTAAAAGACGACGAGGTTGATAAGTATCTTTGCGATAACTTGATCAAGTCATTATTGCATGTTTTGACGGATGAATATTTTGTCGAGACCCATTCTGAAGCAGCCATTGCTTTGACTACGTTATATTGTGCACTCAGATCAAAGAATGATTATCCCGCAAGAGTCTTGATCCAGTATTTGCCCACTTTGTCCACACAACACATCAACAATTTTGAGACACTTTTGGTAAACTCCAAGTCTTTAAAGCATCAAAGGTCAGCACTTTTGGAACTCATAAAACTATCGAGAGACTCAAATACTGAGGAAGGCGATATGAATGACCGGAAAAAGCAGCTAGAAATGGCAACTTTACGGAAACGCAAAACCCAGGGAGCAGATCTTATGAGCAACCCTTTCACCGAGAACGGGGCATTGAACAGCCTTTTCGGTGACGAATGATAGAACAGTTAAGTATGGTTGATGCCTTCGACGAAAAGATTTATAGATTCACAGAAGATCAAGTAGTCTCTGTATAATGATACATTTCGTCAACTCACGCGGGTTTGAACATAGTCCCACGCATCTGTAGAGTTCAGTGTCTCTTGAGCAAATTGATCGTCCATATTTGATATTATAGAATTTCTACAATCGTTGATTAAACGTCACAATGCCTTCAAAGGCTAATTGGCTCATATGATAGACGTCTTCACCCTCACTCTCACTACATAATTGTTTAGCATTACTTATTGAGTGAATGCTTGCAACCTGCTACGCCGCAGCTGCAAACTGATTGATGTCTTCACCGTTCGATGCTCAATTTTGTTCATGACAGAAGACCATTTATCGAACGAAATACACTCTCTAGGCCTTTAAGATCTCACCAGTGCCTGACTCTCGCTCCTGATACATGATATAATGGGGCAAAACAGACAATACAGGTAAAATGGGCAAAGCAGACTTTCATTAAATCTCGTACGGCTCAACCAGTTTGCATTTGATCCTCGTTCAAAAAAGGTATAGCGTATAAGAGGCATACAAGAAGACTCTCTCTGTATTCATGGGATGATATAGTCCAGCGAGGAGTCTCCATTGGTGATAAAGACTTCAAATCGAATTCTATTGAGTCGTGTGAGAACTCCGATATGAAAATATCGAAATTCAAAATCACGGAAATGTTTTGATACGTCTAAGCTAGTTAGTATTGATAATTAGTAGACTTTACGCGGAAGTAGAATTATCAGTGAAGATGCCCATTAAATCGCTTGAGTCTTATCTTTTCGAAAGGAAATTGGTGAATACAAGCTCAATTGAGATATTGCAGAATGCCACAATTGGTATTGACGTTGACCACTATCTTGGAAGAATATACACGTTCAAAAAGGAGCAGTTTCTAGCTGGAATTGGGGGTATACCTAGCTCTTTGAAAGACTATATTTACTCAGATTTGAAGGTGTTCAATGAATTGAATATTAAGCCTATTTTTGTCATATCCGGATTGAACACACAGCTTCAAACAACAAAATACAGAACCAATGAGTTGTCACCTCAGGAACAACACCTCGAGAACACATGGTCCAAGCTCAACAACAAGCATCCGTACTCAAACATTGAATCATTCAGGTTGTTTACTGATCCTCTTCCTTTGAGACTCATGATAAACGACTTGATACGATACTTTATCGAAATAGGCATTGATTACTTGGTAGCACCCTACGATGCCTCTTTCCAATTATCATACTTATACAATAGTGGCATAATAGATGTGATATACGGCTCAACAGACTTATTGTTGACTTCGATTGATAAGTTCATTTTGGGTATGGAATTCCAGTCCAAAGACTTCAGATTCATCGACAAAGCTAAGGTCTTGAACGAATTGAACTTGAGTAAAAGACAATTATTAGATCTCGGTATAATGGTGGGATGTGCCATCCAACCTACAACCTTCTCCAACTTTCCACCTTTACCAAAGCCTAATCCTGTTCAACCTTATCCACAGCTAAGCTACTTCAAACTCGGATTGGACATAATCTACCAATACAATTCTTTCAATAAGGCCAAGGATTTATACGGGTATGTTGCTAGTCTCAATGACCAGAAATCCTTGGAGTTGTACTTCAAAGGGCACTCTGTTATCAAGTATATGCCAGTGTTAAACAAGGAGGGATATGTTGAGTTTTACAGTGTAGAAATGTCTAAATTAGGATATGACGAAAATGTTGATTACCTCAAAGAAGATGATGACAGGAAAACAGTTAAAATTCCAAATGATGCCCATGACATTATATCTCAAAGATTGCCACCTGAGCTCTATTTCTACCAATCTATTGGTATTCTCCCCATTAAGTTATCGGAAGCAATAACCCACGGATATGTGGACATAAGACCATCTTCAGAAAGCGGGTTGAGTGACAGCTACAGAAAATTGATAACATCAAGCTTCTACAATGATATATGGGACTATCAATACAATCTTATCACTCAACTCCTTGCTCGTTATTATCAAGTAAAAAAGATAAGTGTCAAGTATTGGTTCAGGAATGACATCTTGGAGCTTAACAATAGATTGACCCCTCCAATATTTAAGCGAATTGATAAGCTTTTCATACAAAGCGATGACTCGGGAGATTTCAGAGTATCGAATTTTTTCAACAAATTGGAAGGTAACTCGTTTGTTGCATCCAAGAAAATAACATCGAACGAAGACATAATATCTACTGTTTTATTGAGAACCTTGTACTTGTACGAGATAATCGACAATAAATCAAAAGAGATGAGCTCTTCATGTAAAATCTTCAAGAAGTTCGTCGACGAAACCGATGGCTTGACGGACTTCGATATCCAGACGTTGTTTTTGGTCTTATTACTTTTGAAGTCTCAAACTTTCAACATCACTGGCTTGAGTAATGACTATCAAAGTGTACCCAAATATTTTAAAGACGTTAGCGGGCAGGAATTGACAAAGGATGAGCTTACCCACGTAACCTTGCTATCCAGGGTGTTTTCACTCCAAAAGCTTAACATATATCCAATAAATTATCAGGGTCCCATTTCGAGAAGCCTACTCCACTTCAGGTCTCACATAAAGTTCATCTTGGAGAACTTCTCAACCACGATGCAATGTATCTTAATTGATTTCATCGTACACCAATCTAACAATGATGTTAAAACCCAGTTCAAAGAAAAGAAGGATTGGTTCGGCTTAATTTCTCAGCTTCCATTCTACAGAGATGCAAACAACACGTTGCTTGGTGTTGTCGCAGAAATATACTTTGAGTACTCTGCAAAGCAGGCAAAACTTCAAGACTCTAAGGATGCAATCATAAAGAGCACCCAAGATCACTTGATGAACACGGTCTATCAAATCAATAACTCTTCGTTCAACATCAATGTGCATGGAATGAATAGCATCACTGCTGATCAGCTATTACATGATTTCAGCGAGGGTGTCAACTTCTGGAAGAAGTTCATAGGCTTATGTGAAATAATCAACGAAACGGATAAGTCTCTTCTTAATGACAATACCTATGCTCAAATAGTCGCTACAGACGGATGGATGAAACAGTTTATATAGGCGGTATTAAGTAGCTCGTTTATTTAGGACTACATCCACAAATCACTGAATATAATGCGAAAATTGAAATATTTGATCTCGAAGATGTTGAGGAAGTACCACCTACCACAGTATAACGCCTTTGAGAGTCGCTTAAGGTCCAATATGTCGATTGTAAGGATATGGCAGTCAAAAAGGAGCTTGAGTCTCTTTGGCAAATTTGTGAATTCCAAATCGCAAGATATTTCCCAAGAGATGGTCAACAAGCCAACTGTAACAGGCAGTGGACCATTCGTTGAACTTCCTCAATTCCAACTGTTGGGGGACCCCAGCCACCTTTTGAACGTCACCATACCGCGTTCTGCCACTTTGAACATTCGCAACGGTGCGTTAGTTGCGATCAATGGAGACTTGGCGGATTTGGCCAGCAAGAATCAGACATTACCTTCAGGAATTGTGTACCAAGCCTTGCAATCGAGTGCCCCGGTCTCGCTCATTATCAACGGTAACAACAGTATGTACTCGATAGTCGAAGTATCTAAGGACGAAAGGTGGACAATAGTGAAGGACGAGAGCTTGGTGGCCTGGTCGGGATTCACGCTAGAGCTACACCCGCATCAATTGCTTCACAAATCGAAGTCAGTGCAGACTACAGGCAAGGGTATGATAGTGCTCAGCGGCGCCAACAGGCTATTTGAGGTTGCACTAGCCGATGGCGAGGAGATCCTAGTGCATCCAGGCTCCGTCATAGCGTCTAGTAATGCCTTACACTACCACGTTCTAAACTACACGCGATGGAAAGGCCAATTGAGACACCACAGCACACGTCTCACTACTGCGGTTTCCAAACTTGTCTTCTCGCTTCCGCGAGCAGGCCCTTTGGGCCTGCTAGGCCTCCAACTCGACAAGCTCAAGTCCTACGTCTATTCGACCTATTCCTCGCTCACCTCGTCCCTTGCCTCGGTCAAAGAGCTCCAATCGCTTGCCACATTTTTCGCCCGTCTGAAAACCTTCTTCTACAACGTCCTCCTCGACTTCGTCCTCAGGTTCCGTCCTATTTTCTTCCGGGTCAGTGGGCCTGCCAGGCTTCTCATAAAGTCCGACAGTACGTCCCCGAACGCTGCTATTTTCTCCAGAGAAGAGATCAGATCCATCTTTCACGCCTCCCATCACCGCTGACCCCTCCTGGACTACAATTGTATACTTTCTACATGATATTTAACGACCCTTTTATCAGCCATTTGTAGTGTGCCTTCTCGATTTTTTTTTTTTTTTTTCAGTAGTCGAAGTCAGGGATTTGTATTTTTTCCCATAAATAATACCCTATTTCTGGCCTTTAAGACATACAACTAGGTTACAATCGAACGACTGACGATCTATAGGCTCATATCGTGTTGAGATCGTCCATAGGTTTGAATTGGTACGAATTTTTTGATAGATTGATTTTTTTTTTTGAAGGAATTTAGAAGGAATAGTAGTTGAACAAAGTGTTTACAGAATCTGATCATCTAATTGACCTCGATCTATTAATGATTCATTATGGAGATATCCAAAATAACATCACCGAACGATTGGGTGTACTTTGCGAAAGGCAATGCCAACATTTTGTTCAAGTATGCTGGGAATAACGATTATTTAAGGCATAAGCTTCTCAGATTGAGGCTTTCGAAGGAAGACGATCAGTACATTTCGACATGCGAGTTGTACGATTTCATCGAGTTAAAATGTAAGCATTTGTTCCCGCACCAAATAATTGACATACAATTGGTGGTTTTGACGTCAGAGTTCGTGAATAGCTTGAACAGTCATGGGAACCAGTTGATGTTACGAGAGAGGTATGGTTTGCTTCTCCCTAACATATTGGACGGCAACTACTCCAAACTAGAATTGTCCCGCAACTTCCAATTGCATATAGATTCCCGAGCTGGCGAGCCGGAACGCATCGACTCAGTTATTTTTGAGATAAAACCCAAATGGCTCTACGATAATCATTCCTCCAACTATTGCCGAACCTGCCTGTTGAACCAATTACGAGGACTACCCAGACATTACTGTCCTTTGGATCTATTGTACAAAGATACGATAGATACCGGTATAGAAGACGTCTTTAGCAGAATACCGGAAGAACTACAAAGAAAGGTGGAAGGAGTGAATGGTATACCATTGAAGCAACTATTCAAGATATTCCTCGAAAATCCTGAAAATGTCTTCAACAAGTTGAAGAAATATCAAAAAATCAACAACAAGAACGATTTGATCAAGAACCTCACCTCTGAAAATGATGTACTGCAAAATTTATTCTTAGTCATGACATTAAGGGACGTTGGATTGTTTATCAAATTTGAGAAATACGACAAGAATAACGACAACCATAACTCTCATAACAACGTACACAATCTTATAAATGTTGAGGGGTATGGGAAGTTCTTACTAACATGTAACATCTATGACTTGGATCTAAAGTCAAAGACAAAATACAAACATTGGCTTAACACAGAAGAAAAGTTACAGAGCATTTACAACTCATCCAATCCCAATTGGAGATACTGTGTCAAAGTACCGAACACTGATAATAAAAACATCATATCTTGACAAATCCGACCATCAAATTTGCATATGTTTTATAACTCATCATTTAATCCTATCAATATAGAAATCTATTATTTTAATACACTATGATATAGATACGTATTGACCTACAAGGCCGAAAACTAAGAACGCTTCACCAGACATCTTCCTGGTATCTGTTCTGTACCTTGTAAGACCTTATAATTTCTGCAGCCCGCTCTTCAGTAACTTTCTTTTCCTTAGCAATTATTTTGCCCAAAGTTGACTGGACATCTCTGGCCATTTTGGAGGCATCTCCACAGACGTAAATAAATCCACCATCTTCTATCAATTTATATATTTGACTGGAGTTCTCCAACAACTTGTCTTGAACATATACCTTCTTTCCAGCGAATTGTCTAGAAAAAGCAACAAAGACCTCAAAAGCAGACCCCAAAGCTTTAGAATATTCTGGCCATTCGTGTCTATAAAGGAAATCTTCTTCTTCTGTTCTGCATCCGTAAAATAAAAGAGTAGGACCAATTTTGTTTCCATTCTTTTGAAGTGCGATTCTTTCTCTTACAAATCCTCTAAAGGGAGCAACACCCGTACCTGGTCCAATCAAAATAACTGGCACCGATGGGTTAGATGGTAATTTGAATGTTGATCGTCTAACATGAACTGGTAACTTGTAGTCACTAAATTTGTTTCTTGGTCCGGACAAATCGTAAGTGACCGTAGGTGTTGCGTCGCTATTATTCTGTTCTATTTGGATGTTCCTCAACAAGTTGGTGACAACACCGGTAACCAAATGATCACCATGCTTTTCTGCCTCCACCACACCTGTGATATGGACACTAGTCTTTTCCGACAACGAAGATGAAGAAATGGAATAGTAACGAGGTTGTAAATGTTGAACAGATTCAATCAAAAATTCAAAGGGAACGTTAGTCCATGGTTGACCATCAGAAATGTACAATAAGGCATCTGCAATATTCAAGTAATTGTGATGAATCTTTTCTGCAAACTCGTCTTTGTTGTTACCCAAGGACAAAGCCAACTTCTTACTATCACTATCAGGCGCAAATCCAGCAATGGAGAGAATAAACTGTCTTGACACATCTCCAGAAATCTCTAAGTGGTGTCTAACCACCGCTTCGTAGGTGATAGGAGTATAAAATGGAACAGAAATAGTCGCATCTAACGCCTTGAGATTGAACACAGTATCAGCCTTTTCTGTTAATCCGAACGCTTTCAAAAACATTTCAACATTCTCATTCGCATTGGATGGCCAGATAGCCAAATGGTCACCAGTGGTATATCTCAAATTACTGCCGGATAAATCAAACTCTGCATGAATGCATGAACGGGTCTTGGAATTGAATAACTCCTCGGATCTTGTGATTGGTGCCAAATAGGGATGGGAGTGATCGAAAGGTCCCTTTGTCAAATCGGCATCGGCCTTCATATATGTTCTGTTGGGCTCGCCGTGAGAAACAGATGGATCTGATTTATCCAAGCTTTCGTTTTCACTCAACTGCAAGCCAGGTTGATAGGTCAAATCGTGCTCTTCCATATCCAAATTATTCTTCAAGCTCTCGAACAAAGAATCTTTCCAACTCAAGAAGTCCTCATCCATGGTACCCTGACCGTCATCACCTTCGCCGTACGCAGCAAACCTCTCGGCGCCCAATTCCTCCAACCTGGTGTTGATTTTTTTTCCAACGGCGTTGTAGAACTCGTAGGTGGTGTTACCCAAGCCAAAACAGGTGAACTTGAGCTCGGACAACGAGTCTGCCTCGTTGTCGAGGTATTCGGTGAAAGCGATGGCGTTGTCTGTAGCCTCACCTTCACCATACGTGGCCATTATGAAAAAACACAAAACGTCGCTGCCGATCTCCGCAAAGTTCTCGTAGTCATAGTCCGCGAGGTCAACCACCATGGTCCTCAACCCGAACCGCGATCTCAACTCCTTCGACAACTTGGATGCGTAGTCTTCAGCCGTTCCTGTCTGCGACCCATAGAACACCACCGCATTCTTGTCGTTTTTCTTCAACGTCTCCACCAAGTCGCGAGACTCCTCGCCACCAATGTCCAGCGAGAGAAATCCACCCCCATCATCGCCAAAGAACTTGTTTTTCAAAAAATACCCAATCAACGCTGCCGCTATGGCCACCAAAACCGACAAATCTAATGTATCCAATGCCATTTTATCTCGCTTTTACAAACTGTTCTACTCAGTTTTCACTGTTGTTTCCAGGCTGATGCTTATGACGTTAAATAGGATACGCTTGCTTCAATAATGGAAGAAGTTAATATGTAAAGTGTAAAAAGAGAAATAGCGTCGTATAAATCAAGCCATATCGCGAGGAATGATTTCCATGTTCGGAATTTATTTGAAGATGAAAAATCCAGTCTGGGGCAATATGTCCGGGCCATGAGCCAGTTGAACTCTCAGGAGAGGGGTGGGTAGATGTAGTGACGTTGTCATGCCAGGACGGAGGGTGCTCGCGGCTGTAGGGCGCAAACATGTAGCTGATAGTGTAGAGATGTGATTTCTCCGATGAGAAATCACATGTAGACGGATCATGGGTCTTGGACGGTGGAGCATGTCAAGCTGAGGATCAGAGTGGAACATGACCTCAGTGTAGGCACGGAACACAATAGCGGAATGGCTTGTGAAAAGCACAGTGGGGAGATGGCAAGCAGCACGGGCCAGCCACCGGAGATGAGATATGGAGGCTAGCAGATATAGTAGATTCGCCAGAGATGGTGCACAAGTGGATGGCACACGCGACAGAGAACATTAGGGGCTTTGCGGTGGTCTGTGCCGACTTCTAGGTGGTGAACAACGTACGATGATCCGGGTTCTAATTGTACGAGATCCCGATGACGGAGAAGCTATATGTAGAACAAATGCCGCCCGCGAGTGTGCGCAACAGGTATTCTGAGCAGCTTTGCTGTGCTATCTGGTCGGGCACAGGACGCTGTAGTATAGGCTGCGTGTAGCGTTGCTCCACGATGCGACATGGCCAGGCCGTGGGCAATTTCGCAATCATAGACTGGCTGGGAATTTAAGGTCGCTGGCAGACTTGAGCGATGCGATGAGATTGAATCGTGGGGACTTTGATCTGTGCGCTAAGTGATCGGTGATATATACAATAAGGTTATAGACGTAGGGTTGAGCAATGTAGCTTTCAGATGGTAACGCTGGCACGGTGAATTGGTAGACATCTGGTAATGACGGCTCTGGTCTGCCCAATGCCGGATGTAGCGACGCATCCGGCCATGGCTCCAGGGGACGAGCATCTCTGGAGGACGAGCATCTCTGGGGGACGAGCATCTCCAGTTTGACAAAGGCACTCTCTTGGACATTTTCACTGCACCTGCGAGAATTATTGCAACTGTGGGTGCAAATGCGCTCTGCGGCACTATGTTGGGACTTCATCTTCTGGAGCCCTAAATGCTTCCTCTTCTGTGGCCCTCAATGCTTCCTCTCCGTACGTTCTTTGTATCGTCAGTATTATGCGACTCTTGGAACTTTCAAAATCTTCGCTCGAGGTGTTCATGGTGTACATCGTTTTCGTGCACTCATACACGGACTCTGCGGGGAACTCTGCGGTTGATCTCCTACCCAAGCTGTAGTAAGCAGTGTCATCGGCTTCCGTAGCACCTTTCACCACCTCTTTGCTCAAGTACTCTTGTCTGCTGAACTCCTGCAAAATTTCAGCGTAATTGGCGTTGATGTTGCTGTTACGCTCATTGACATTTCCAGAAATGCCAAATTTGTTAAGCACGTTCAAGAGCTCCACCTCGGGTATCCTATTCTCAGACCCAATTACGGAATACAATACAACAACGAGTACTCCTGTCTTCACAAGATCCTGGTTCGATGTGGCCGTGTTCGAGGTATTGTATTTCGGCATAAAGTAGAGTGCGTCATCGTCATTTCGTCCGTTGACCACTTTGTTCTCCAACCTCTGCATGTCTACCTCAGCCAAAGCATTCTTCGCGTTCACGGAAAGGCTACTCAATAAAACATAGTGTTTCGGCGACTTCTGACTGTTGGTCTGTCGCCTTCCTTCCCTTTCCAATACCGGCACCTCCTCAAGAGTCAAGCCGTATACTTCCTTCAAAGTCCGTTCTACCTCATCCATCACCACCTGGAGCCCTACACCTCTGTTGTTGACAATCTGGCTGATGTGCTCCCTACGGATCAACGTTCCTCGAAGGTCTCTTGCTAGCAAGAGCCTTATCACCAGCCTTACAGTCTGGCCAATACTCTGTGCTTCTTTCTGAGTTTTCCTCCGCTTTTCCTCGTTGTCCTCGGGTGATTCATACCCGTCACTACCGTTAACATCGGGACTGTCTCTTCTTGTTCTTTTCGACATCTTGTACCTTTTGACTAGATGAAAGGTGAATGATGAAGGATTTAAAGCTGAACGCGAATGAAATTTATCATTTTAACCATATATATCTGGTGAGCCACTGATAAACCACACTATTTCGCAACCATATGATGGTTGAGCTCACTGTGAGCTCGTCGATAGAATAATAGACTATCGGAGTGATTTAAGCTATGTATGGAGGTTTGTACATCCGAAATCTCATACTATTTGTCTTATCTCCTACAACTACGATCTTGATGCAAAACTCTACATGCGATGAGCACCGAAATACCAACATATTTCCTGACTATATCTCGACACCCGAAGCGATATCTGGTAGATGTGATGCAACAGGTCTCATGCATAGGAGTTGGCTATCTGTCGCATGCTAATCTATCTATACAGCATCATCATTATCGCCCAGAATGGGAGAGCGGAATTCTTACCAACATTATATAGATAAACGGAGAATTTCCTTCTTTCCCTTAATTTTCAACATACAACGACATGGAGGATGAATATATAAAGTTCAGCTCTCGAAGATCGACGGTACACTCGACCAAAGGTATCGTTGCATCGAGTCAGCCGTTGGCTACTTCGGCCGGTCTTAGGGTACTCTACAGGGGAGGAAACTGTGTAGATGCTTCAATTGCAGTCTCCGCAGCGTTGGTGGTTACAGAGCCTGGATCTACCGGGATTGGTGGTGACTGCTTTGCCTTGTACTACAAGAAGAACGAGGTATTGGGATTGAATGCAACAGGGAGATGTGCCCGAGATTTGACCATTCAAGATATATGTGATCGATACAACGAGGGAAATCCCATGAAACGGATTCCCGACGAATCTGTGTATTCTATTACGGTGCCTGGTGCTATCTGTGGCTGGGTTGATGCTTATGAGCAATGGGGTTCAGGGAAGGTGACTTTGGAGGAGATACTAGAGCCGGCTATCGAGCTATGTGAACATGGATTCCCTGTAAGCGAGATCTCTTCATATCTGTGGAGAAGGGCTGAAGACAAACTCAAGAAACAAAACCCCGATCTTGAGGATAGTCCCTTCTTTTTGAATGGACATGGTCCTTCAGAAGGTGACATAATGTACAACAAGAATTTGGCGAAAGCATTAAGATTAATTGCAAAGAACGGAAAGAAAGCCTTCTACGAAGGACCTATTGCAGAGGCAATTATCAAGACAACTGACACTAGAGGTCACAAGTTGAGCTTGGATGATTTGAAGAATCACACATCTACATTCGTGTCCCCCATATCCTTGAATTTCCAAGGCTACGATATATGGGAAATCTCTCCAAATGGCCAGGGTTTGGTCGCATTGTTAGCCTTGAATATCATCCAAGAGCTCCATGAATCGGGCAAGATTGATTTGTATAAGCTACAACACAACTCGGCTGAATATTTGCACTTGTTGGTTGAAGCATGCAAAGTCTCGTTCTATGACTCTGATGAATATGTGACAGATCCTGACTTCAGCGATATCCCCTTAAAGGGACTTCTCGATCGTTCTTATGCTAAACAAAGAGCGAAGTTCTTCAATCCTGACTCAGTGATCGATCCCACGACCATGAAACATGGAGTTCCTGATCCTAGGTATAAGTCTGACACTGTCTACTTCACAGTTTCTGACTCCAATGGTGAGGCTTGCTCGTTCATAAACTCTGTTTATGAAGGCTTTGGCTCGGGTATTATTGTTGAGCCCTATGGTTTTGCTTTGCATAACAGGGGGCACAATTTCAATCTAGTTCCTGGAAATAAGAACTGCTTAGAAGGGGGAAAGAGACCATACCACACTATAATTCCCGGTATGATCACCAACGCGAAGGATAAATCACTATTTGCGTCCTTCGGAAATATGGGTGGATTCATGCAACCTGTTGGACATGTCCAACACGTCCTCAACATGACTGTCTTCAACTTTTCTCCGCAACATTCGATAGACTCGCCCAGGTTCTGTCTATCTTCGGATGA
Organism: Debaryomycetaceae sp. ZIM 2471; assembly: GCA_031081905.1. Classification (NCBI taxonomy): domain Eukaryota; kingdom Fungi; phylum Ascomycota; class Pichiomycetes; order Serinales; family Debaryomycetaceae; species Debaryomycetaceae sp. ZIM 2471. The sequence goes on along the minus strand of JARYTF010000009.1, from coordinate 137,735 downwards.
CAATCTCGAAACAGACAGGGGAAAAGGTTCGGCTGGTCCAGTATCAACACACAAAACTATCGTGGCATTGGAGTCTGGAATAAAGGATTCTGTTGTAGAGGAACTCGCACAGAAGGGCCACTTTGTCGAGCACATATCGGGATTTCAAAGGTCCCTCTTTGGAAGAGCCCAGATCATCAAAAAGGAAATCAAAGGTGACCAGTTCGTGTACTCTGGTGGTTCCGACTTGCGTGGTGATGGTGCCGCCGCTCCTATGATCTGAAAAGTTGTAGGCCTATCTACATGTTATTTATTAGAACTTAATCTACGTCTAAGAGCTCATTCCGTCAATAATGTCTTGAAAAGATCTCAATCCAGGACGTAAACGTGCAAGGGACAATCGGCAGTGGTCGCATTTAGAGATAGAGCCATTGTATTTGTATGGAGATAACACTATGTGTTTGATCTGACCACCGTAACTTGTACGTATAGGAAAGAAAAAAAATTGCAAGGTTGGTTGTATAGTGTAGTGGTTATCACTTTCGGTTTTGATCCGAACAACCCCGGTTCGAATCCGGGTACGACCTTTTTTTTCTCTCTTCTATATCTTATTCTACTTGCGTGTAGACATCTGCAACTCCGAAGAGGGCATGTTTCACGAGCCTGGTACTCTTGCCGAGAATGGTCTGACTGGATCTCGCCATCTAGCTGCCCAATCAGCTAGAACTCCCGTTCGTCTCTCTTCGATGTGCCATTAAGATCGTGTAGTTACCGAATGGCTGGAGTATCATATATTCCTCTAAGGCCGAAAGATGGAGAGATAAACCATTTACGATCTACGAGAAATGAATGATAGTGGCCTCGAGCAGAAGTTTGAGGAGCTATCCGTGGATATGGATGTTTCGAAAGGGCGCGAGGAGAAAAAGGACCAAGTAGAAGATGAAATACAGGAAGAGTACGACGATAGTTTAACCTTGAGACAGTTCAGCTCCACCTTTGATATATGTGAGGCGGAATCGAGACCAGACATGCGAAATTTGGTTTACAAGTCTCCGATCGATCATTTGAGCTGCTCCATATGTCAACAGCCATTTATTAAACCCCTTACCACAATATGTGGGCATACTTTTTGCAAAGAATGCATTGAAGAATGCATCAAGATGCCCCAGTCGGGCTCTACCAGGGAAGAGGAAGGCTTCTGCCCTTTGGATAGGACTCCTATAGATTCGTCCAACTCCAATGATTTGTTCCCCACTCCCTTGCTTATCTCAAATATGGTTGATGACCTAAAGGTTCTATGTCTTAACTCGGAGAGAGGATGTGAATGGATTGGATGTAGGTGGGAAGTTGAACATCATGTGCTTGCGGACTGCGGATACACAGGGGTGTCCTGCAATGGAATCAGGCGATCAGAAGATGGAGGAAAGCGTGTATGCAATGCTTTGGTTGAAAGAAGACATATATCAGAAAATTCGGAATGTGTTCATAGGCTCTACAAATGTGAATTCTGCGACGTCAAAGTCACTAAGGTTACAGAGGATGATCACTTGACGACTGAATGTTTTTACAACTACCAAACCTGCGACATGTGCATGAACGATATGATAGCAATGAAAAATTTACAACGACATAAAGATAACTGCTCAAAGGTGGGCCACCTAAAGTGTCCTGCCAGTGAAATTGGCTGCAGCTGGGTGGGAAACAACGAGACCTCATTGGAAATCCACCTTCAAAAGAATTCTTGTCAGTTGAATAGCTTTTTGCCTTTCTACAAATCACTATCAGAAAAGGTGGACAAATTATCTGACGAGAATCAATTCCTACAGCGACAAATTCAAAAGATCTTGAATCTGGTTATTCAAGGCAGAGTCACAAATCTCGGTTATAACGAATCTATCGAAGAAATTAAATCATTTGGTTCATATGAGGACCAAGACAGGCTAGTCTATTTAGGTTTTGAGCTTGACAGACTCCGATACGAAATGGACCAGAAAGTAATACCTAGTATTGATCGAAATCTGAAGAACGAGAACGATAAACTCATAACGAGCTTAATTAACGATAATTTCATGATGAAAGAAGATCTCAATTTGCAAAGAATGCTTGTCAATAGCTTAAGGAAGCAACTCCAGTTCTTGTTGTTCTCTAGAACTCAACAGAGACAACCACCTATAATGGGTTCCGTAGAGGATTTTGTTGGCGAGAATTTAGAATTCTCATCCAGAAGCAACTCTGAAGAAAGATTAAATTTGAAGCTTTGAATACAGCTATCACTAATGATCCCTCATATATTGATTTCCTATATAAATAATCATGTCATATATGTTCAAAAGTAGCTGGGTATATCGTCCCAATCATTGTTCTTTCTTCTGTTCCAGTAACTTTTATTTCCCCTGATGTATACCCACTCTCCGGAATCTGGTGACTTGTCGCCAACATGCTTGAAGAAAAACGGTTCATGTTGTTTACCCGCTGTTTCCAACTCCTTCCTTCTCTCTCTTTGTTTCTCTTCTAGATCACCCTTTAATGTTTCCGCTTCATCTAATTTCCCTTCCTCGTAAATTGTCATATCAGGACGCAACCTGGAGTCGTTGGGAGCTAAATTGTTCTTTTCAATTTCCGTTATTTTATTCAAGGTTGCAGCAAATTTGGTGTATCCATATCTCTTGTATGGGTCTTCAACAAGATCACCTACTTCCCAAATCACTTTCTCCGTTGTGTTTGTTTTCAAGGTTAAAGACTCTGTCCATTTTCCATTTACTACATATGGCAACTCTTTCTTTGAAGAATCGTAAGCTTTTATTGTTAAATCTTCTGCTCGGCCACTGAACATTCCTCCCTTTGCAAATTCGACCACAGCTTTGAATCCTGTAGAAGATTTGACTGTCATAGTACCTGTCGGCTCCGAGTACCTCTCGCCAGCAATTATATTTTTCAATAGCGTCGTGGGTTGAGACCAGGTAAAGACCTCACCGGTTGACTTGATTGTGAGTTTCACAGTACCAGCAGTTGTCAATTCAAAATTCTTCCCCCAGAACTTTTGGCTTGGGCATGGGGAATAGCTCAAAGTCCAAGAATCGGACTCACCGTACGTTGCAAACACAGGAGGTCTGTGGCAGACTTTTTCGGATATCCATCTGACCCCAAGATCCTCCCTCACAAGCTCGTAAGTTTCACCAAGAAGCGGGTTGAATGGTTTCCGTAAATTTCTTTCCTTGTGTCTAAAACTTGAAAAGTTGCTCACCGCAAAAGCTGCAATTCTCAATATCTTCTCTCCAGAACTATCGAAGTTGGAATGTAATGCATTGTTTATGAGATCACTATACTCTATCATTTCAGTAACCTTTTGTAAGGCAGATAACGGCTCATTCATATCCACTGGCATTGCAATAGTTGAAAGATCTTTCCCTACATTTTTGCGAACAAAAGCTAGGATACTGGACGGCTTATGATGGCAAAGGGGTACGAGTGTGTCACGTTTAATTGGTGGAAGAGGCAACGGATGCAAACTGAAATCGGCATCATCCAGTCCTTCCTTGAATTTTTCAAATCCGACATTTCCTGGAACACTGTCATCAGAGTCTGAATCTGCCTCCGAATCAGACTCTGTGATTTCGATGTCTTCGTTCAAAACACCATCGGACTTGTCAACACTATCTTCCGACAGAAATTTGAAATTTCCAAACATTCTAGAGTTAAGCGTCTCATCTCTTCTGTTACCCAGATCAAGTATGACAACCCCTGAATTCATGGCATCCATGTATTCACTTGCATCATAGAATTCATTATCAGACAAAACAGACAATTCATCATCATGATTTTCTGGTATTTGGCCTTTGGTGATGTGAGTGTTGATTAAACGCGCTACATCATTTTCAATTCCATTCACACTTAAGTTTAGTTGTCGATTTCCACTTTGGTCTACATCCTCTTTCAATTTGCGAATTTTTAACGCCAAAGACTGTAGCCCATCTGCCAATGTTTGTTCACTCTCCGATGTATCGTAATGTTTTACTGACAGGTGTGAAATTGACTTCTTGACTTTGTTGAAGGCGTCAACCCATGCGTTAAAATCTTGATCGTTCAATGCCTTCAAATGCCACACCTCCATTCCAGAATCGATGATCAATTCTCTCGTCTTGGCATTTCCACTGATAATAGACTGTTTTATAGGTGTTTGTCCTCTCAATTGACTACTATTCATTTTGAAATATGACAATGTTCCATACTTGAAATCTAGAGAAAAATATCTCTTCGTGAATCCTTGAAGCTTTTTTCTTCTCTTCTTCAACAAAACGCTTTGCAACAACTGCCCACTTTTGGGTCGCAATATATTGTTTCCCTGAATGCCGTTCTCTTGCGAGGTGTTCTCTTTCGTCTCGTTGTTGGTCAAAATCCCATTTTTCAACAGTGTTATAACTTTTTGGCTAGCGAATTTCAAAGAATTACCTCCTGGTGCTTCCAGAGATGCTGCCAAAACCCTAGTATTGAAAAGGACCTTCTTTCCGGTAGTTTTGGAAAACGAGTTATCAAAGATAAATGCATACATCCCACCATTCGTCACCTCGAACTTTCCATGCACCAACTCCTCTGCAATAAGCTTGTCGTAATCCTTGACCAAAGTCAAGTCAGACTTCTTCAAATGTGACAGGAAAAGAGTCGACCTTGACTTTGCCCTATACGAGTCGGTGAGCTTGTTCACGGACACGATGGAACTGGAGCGTAGCCTGCCAGAGCTCGACGCATTCGTCATAGGCGTCAACGGCGTATTGTCTGACAAATCCTCCAGCGGCGCGTCTCCCGACAGAGGCTGGCTAGCCTCCTCCAGTCCATTCAGAAGTGATCCCTGCGAAAGATCATCCCTTTTTCGGTATATTGCAAAGTTGATCGACTTTTTTAATGGCTTGACCTGCCAGTCTATTATCGAATTGTCCGGTGCATTAACCCATTTCACCAAAAAATCCTTGAAGTGCACTTCTAGTGTCTCCATCCTTCTGCCCTCTAGCGTTTTCTGCCCTTGCCCGGCTTTTTTCTATCTCGCTTGCTGGCGTTCTAAATGTGTTATGTTCTATTCTACCTACTCTTAACAAGGCATACAATCTAGACCCATTAATCGTCTAGGATTACACAATTTCCTTGCCTGGAGATCACAATTGCTTTTCCTCGAGCTGCCTTAACCCGCTGTGTAAGACTGTGGGAACTAAATACAAAGAATATACCAAAGAATATACCGAGAGTATTTATAGCGGATAATATCGACCATATGAAAGATATAGAATCTCCACTGTCGTGTGCAGGACCAGAATTGATCTCACCAACGACGGTCTGGTTGGGGGTCGGCCAGCCCATGAGACGACGGGGCAGAGCAGAGTGTCTGTGCTAGTAGAGAGGTCCGCTGTGTATGGCGGTGGGAAGCATCACAGCCACGGGAAAAATAGGGCATCTATCGCAGCGCCGGTTTTCAGCTCCAGGGCCCTATGTCAAATAGACAATTTGCAATCGAGCCGTCAGCGATATTGGTGCAGAGCGCTAGCGAGCTTGGTGTGAGTGTTGTGTCTTGCCACGAATTTCGTAGTCGGTGCCGGCAGTAGCGATTGTCTTGTTTGCTTGACGGGACATGGGAAGCCACGATGAACCATGGTAAGCCAGATTGAGCCATGATGAGACATGGTGGTGTAGATGCAAATGGCCGCAAGCGTAGTACGTAGGATAGACAAACGAAGGTCAGTACGCCCATACCGGGGCATGACATCTCCCGCTGTAGCGGGAGATGCACAGCGGCAGAGACCGCCTACTGATGGGACTGTCTAGTGGCGGGACCACTGATGAAGACTGTCCGGTGACGAGACTGGCACCGTCACACATCCGGCGAGCATCCGGCAGCACATGGCAGAGCTGATCCGCGAGGTGCGCTGTCCGTGATTAGACGCCAGCGGCATCTTCCCCTCCTCTGGCAGCTTTTCGCGGCTGTTTGCAACCCATGTGGTTTGGAAGCATGCAGAAACTTGTCCGTTTCAGCGCCAGGCTAGGGAGAGGCGCCCCGGGGCGGCGCCTCCTACGATGGGCGCGGTACGCTCTTGTTGGCAGCTGCCAGCGACTACGAGAACCCCTACCCCACAGATCAGCGCTGTGCGAAACGGATGAAAAAGATAAAAAATTGCGCAAACCAGGAATCGAACCAGGGACTCGACAGTGGGAACGTCGGATTTTACCACTAAACTATTTGCGCGGAACATCGAAAAATTGAAAGTTTTTGGGTTCTTAAGCGGTTTAGATAGACTTCAGAGCTGTCCATCCGATTACAACATGGTATCAAGAAAGACCGCCATATCAGACAAATTAATTGAGACAGGCAATGGGCACCCTGTCTCCGTGCGTGCACAACGACAATGTAAACCAGAATACTATCTTTGCCGGGCATGCTACAACGTCGTCGTCTGCTATCCTCTGTAGCGTCCATCACTGGTCTAGCGTATGCCACAGCGCAGCTGTGGCACTACGCTAGGGCAGAGCGACTGCCCTCAACTTCCATGTTCGCATGTGGTATCCCGACGCCACCACGGCTCCGCTGGGTTGCAGCAAAACTCCCCTTCCGGGACGCAACGTCTACTGCAACATCGATGTTGAGCTCTGGCGGAATTGTCTACTGTATCAAGAAGTCTCGCTGCTTTGACTCACGTCGCAGTGAGCCTCTACCCTCCACAGCACATCATACCGTCTGCCACATCGACTCCCCTACACCCAATACCGCCGTCACTCCGTTCACTACACACCGGTCCTCCACCCTGCTGCTTCAACTCAGTACCCACTCGACATTGCAAGCGTACTTGACTCCGAACAGAGTCAAGCTTATCTCTGTATTCGTTATCCTGCACACACGTACGACAATCTTCACCTCTATAGATTTTTCACTAGATATCCGATAGTCTGGAGCTATATTTCGGCATATTTCCTAGGATTTTATAAGTTAGTTGGTTTGGATCACCAGAGGAATATCGGTGGATTATCAGATTATCATATTACGATTTACCAGTGAATTGCCAGGGTACTACCAGCGGGTTATAGACTATTGATATTTGGTATCGGAATGAGTGACAAAAAGGAACATCTTCATCCCAGCATTTTCAAAGACTCTTCCACCGGAGCAGCTGGGGTGATAGCCAGCGAAATCGCCGCAGAGGACGACGGGTTGGTGGGGGACGCTGTTTTGAACTCACACTCTTATGGAGCGGTGGCGGGTGAGACGGAGGACGCACCGAAGAGCGCAGCGGATGGGGACTACGCATTGCCCAAGAAGCAGATTTTGACCGTGGTGTTGGGTTTGTACATGGGAGCTTTTTTGGCTGCCTTGGATTCGACGGTGGTGACGACGCTATTGACTGTGATAGCGTCGGATCTCAATGCGATTGCAAACATTTCTTGGATCGCAACGGCGTACTTGTTGTCGTGTTCTGCATTTCAGCCGTTGTTCGGTAAGATATCTGACATCTTTGGAAGGAAGGTGATTCTCTTGATCTGCTGTTTATGTTTCTCCGTCGGTTGCCTCATCTGCGTCACCGATTCTCTCTACTTGTTGGTTCTAGGTAGGTTTATCACCGGTATTGGCGGGTCTGGTCTCACGACGTTGGGTACCATTACGATGTCCGACTTGATCCCATTGCGTGATAGAGGGTTGTACCAGGGTATGGCCAACATATGCTATGGTTTAGGTGCTGCGTTTGGAGGAATCTTGGGAGGTGTGGTAGCGGACACTCTCGGATGGAAATATGTCTTTGGTCTTCAGGTTCCTTTGGCATTTGCTGTGGGACTAGCTTTATATCTCAACTTGAACCTTCCGATTGGTTCTCCTGGATTGGGTGCACATGGCGAGGACCTCGGAAAGAAGATAAAGAGAGTCGATTTTAGAGGCTCTTTTTTCTTGGTAACGTCTCTTATGGGTTTTTTGACTGCTGCGTCTCTTGGAGGTAAGGATATAGCATATCTGTCAAAGATATTCATTGGGTTATTTATAGGGTCTTTCTTTCTCCTTGGAAATTTCGTGCATACGGAGCTATATGTTGCAGATGAGCCAATCATTCCAGTGGAGTTGATTGCAGATAGAACAGTTTTGTCATCTTCCTTGGCCAATTGGTTCTATACAATGGGTTCTTTTGCCTACATCTTTTATGTTCCTTTCTATTTTAACACAGTCATGAACATGACTGCTACTCAAAGTGGATTACGTTTTGTTCCTAATTTCTTCGGTATTGCATTTGGTTCTGTTGGTGCCGGTCTTTACATGAAGAAGACAGGAAGGTACTACAAGCTTACTGTCCTTGCGGGTGTGGTTGCATTGGTCGGTGTTGTGAGATTATACCGTCTCAATACCAACTCCTCAATTCTCACCCAGTATACCATAGTCCTCTTACCCGGTATTGGCTACTCTGCTATTCTTACGATTACATTGTTATCGCTTATTGCTGCTGTCCCAGTCAAGTACCAAGCATGCACAACATCGATCCAATACACCTTTAGATCCACGGGATCTACTCTTGGTGTTTCGATAGCAACAGCGATTTTCCAGAATGTTTTAAGGATATCTTTGAACAAATCTGTACGGGATTTAATTTCAGATTCTAAGGAAGCAAATGAAATCATTTCTAAGGCGCTCTCTAATGCCAGATACTTGTTAGAAGCTCCCGAATTTGTGAAGCCGGCAATTTATGCATCTTATGACTCGGGTTGCAGAGGAGCCTTTGCTTTTAGTGTTTTAACTATTGTTGTTGGAATTGTAAGCTCCTTATTTATGAAGGAACATGTATTGCACTCCAGCATGGACAGGGATTAATTCATTACTCCTCCACTCATAGAAGCCGCCCAGTGAGCCAAAGGAGTAAACATTAAGTATATGTAAATAAAATGGAATAAAGATTATCTAATTTCTCTATTTAAATGTGAATTTTCTGATGTAACAGGGCCAAGTGCCAAAAAGCGATACTTGTGGCCTCGACGAGAATAAACAACAGCATTGGAAGCCTCTTGTTCTTCAGTCTCCAGTGTTGAATTTTCAACGGAGTATAGGTTATTGTGGCGTGAATTAAATTTCGAAGAGCCCTCCGTAGAATCCTCTTGATTCAAATTAAGTGCTGGCACATTCTTTCCCAGTGCCAGAATTTTCCTGCTTACACCAAGACGGGGTGAAAACGCAGAAACCAACGTAGACTTTGAGACCCCAACGTTATGATTCGACTTTGGTGTCATGAAAGGAGAAACATCATTAGAGTTGGTGTTTGGTCGCATGAGTGGAGTGAATATGGGAGATAGAAATTCATCCCCATCTATTGCCTCATCCAACGCGTTCTCGATGACTTCTTCTATGAGCTCATTCTCCGACGTGAGATTGATATTGATCAAGACGACAGAGAACAAGATGCTAGAAATACCAATAAAATAGAATACGCCAAATGATGAAGTTTCCGATCCAGATAAAAGGACCCTGACATAATCGATCAAGATAATCAATGGAATTGCTCCAGTAAGCGATAAAGAAGTTATCAATGGAGATGTCAATAACAGTGCCAATATAGTGAAGTAATCTGAAGCTGCTGAAAACAAACTGTTTAATAAAATCATCAACAACACTTTGTTCTTTGTTGGAGGCAATGCGAATTTTTCCTGACCAAGAATGTCGACAGCAAAAAGGACTGGGATTCCCCCGATAAGTGTTATAAGACCAACGTAACCGAATAGTTTTCTCTCATCTGTCGTTTTCTTCCCGAATTCATACTTGTACTCCAATACTATCAAATATAGAGCGTAGCAGAAAGCCCCCAATAATGCAAAAGTGTTTCCGAGCTTTGGATTCTTGGGTATGTACTTATTACCGTCGTTGGATCGAGTACCAGAGTTACTAGAGTTGATCAAGAATACTCCTGTTATGCTCACAACCGAGCATATTGTCTTCTTGGCTGTGAACTTATCAGTTTTTAAGTAGGCCCCTATAAATAAGGTGAATATTGATGTCACGGTTCCTATTACCGTTTGATTAGATGCTGATGTGTACTGCAAACTGGTCATCACCATGAGGTTATAAAGGAAGTATATAACAGCGATACCAGCTGCAAGTCCAATCACTTCCTTGTTCGTGAGTAAGACTGGGCCCTCATTTTTCAAGTTACTTTCCAAAATGTCCTCTTTCGAAGAATGCTGCGAAAGACCTGATGGCTGCAATTGAGTAAGCTCGTCCTCCTGTTGTGACCCCTGGTCCTCCAGTCCCCCAAAGATCTTGTTTACAACCCACTTGTATATATCTGGAATTAAAAACAAGGAAAAACACGATCCTATCATGTACGCTAGGAAGATCGAATGGTTATAATCATCACCCTTCAACACCGAATTCACCAATTCAAGTCCAAGGATCCATGTTGCTATCGCAAGCAATAGTAAAATCACTCCAAGCTTATAGTTGTTGGTTTCGTTCTCATTGATGATGTCTATCAAGTCCTCAGGATTGCTGGTGAGCTGGATTGTCACCTTTTGTGTTGCCCCAACAGGCTCCATTTGATACAGATTATTTCCCTCGAGCCCCCCTGAGGAGGATGTTGGAGCACTTGTTCGGGACATGAATTAGCAGATGTTATCCTTGTCGTTAGACAGATAAAGTTAGACAGACAAACTCTCTTAAACCGACTAAGTTTTCTTATCAGAAGATCAAATTTCAGCATCTCAATGCGGAAATCTTTCGAGACGGAATTGAAAGATCCAAGCCCTCTGTTCTCTACTGACCAAATGGTACTGGATGATAAACACATTGTTGTAACTATTCACGATAATAGCAGTTAATAAATACTTCGTCTACACTACACGAAGGACCTCGTTCGAATCACCAATTGTAAGTTGCAGCCAATCTCTTGTCAAGATGCTCTCTAGCAGTTATATACGTGGTGTCCTTGTTACTGCCTCTTCCCTTCCTTGATCTTGTGATATCTGAAGGGACAGGCTCAAGTAAGGTATCGTCGTTGGGGTGACTGAAGAACACAATGGAGTACCTGTCTTGGCCTGTTACCTGAACCTTGGCAGGAAACTTGACTCTGTGAATGGTGGACTTCAACAATCCCGCAGTCCAGTAGCTCAATTGATCTGCGATGTTCACAACTACCGGTGGCGCTTCGTTGGGAAACTTACTGCTGTTAGCAGGCACGAAAGGCACCGCTTCCCACTTTTTGGAGACTGGCGAATGGATCTCTAATCCCTCTTCGTTCTCTTTCTGCAATAACAACGTGATAGAGCCATAATCGGTGTGTGCACCGGCCCTTATCACAGCCTCGGGCTCCAAGCTCGTTTGTCCTGGATAATGTAACAACCTAAAGGCACATCCTGACTCCTTAGTAGGATGATATCTTGAGCTGAACCAATCCTCTCCTTTGCATTCTGAACTATCCTCGATCTTCAATCCAATGGCGAGTAACTTCAAAATAATGATGGTGAGTTCATAAAACTTCTTAATGAAGGTCTTCACCATCTCCTCTCGCTTTGGATCCTTGGAGAACCAGTCTGGATATCCCTTTTTAGGCATTCCTGTTAAATGATTCAAACCTGCAAAGTTCATGGCCTCCTTTGGATCGCCCTTCTTTGTTGTTGCTGGATCCAAATTCTCTCCTCCGTAGTTAGTGTAGCCGTGGTTCTCATGGTCGATTGCATAGCTGTTCTTGTATGTGTCGGGCAATTCAAAAAAATTCTTTGAAAGTGCAAACAAATCCTTAACATCCCCCGCAGGGATACCGTGCCCCTCTATCATTAGGAACCCCTGGCTAGTAGCAGCATCTAAAAGCTTTTTGGCCGTTTCTTCGTTGATCTCGGTGATATCTACCACTTGAAGTGGATTAGCATTAGTTTCTGCAATCATGTCAAACTTGGTTCAAGATTTACACTCAGATCAGTCTTCACAATATAAACTTCTCGTCTCGGTACTCTGGTCTTCGAACAGAGAGCTTGATTCAGTTTCCGCTCTTTATATATTATCACCAGCTACTCCGTAGATCAGCTAATCCCTTCATCTCATCGGAAGAGGAACACACATGGACCTTCCTTTCTGGGAAAGGTTTTGCGCTTCTCCATTTTTCGTATTTCGTTTAGTTTTAATAGACCGTGCGTTGCAATAGCTCAGCGCTGCTTGGCCCATAGTAGTCCGATTGTAACATCGGCACAGTTGCATCTACTTACATGTCGAACCGTTCTCACCGCGGAGCGAAAAGTAAACTTTAAAGGTAATACGTGGTGATCGCTTCTTCTTTCCTCACGCATTAGCGTAGAATGATATAAAGCTGGTCAATGGCATGTGTAATTCCCTTATTTTATGAGAACGCATATGTATGTACGACTCCGGTGTAGTTCCCCTGCCTCGTGTATCGATCGAGCTCGTTGAAGCCCTCAAGCGTAAAAAGACCAGTCGTTGCAATCTCCATAGTAAAAAAAAAAAATTGATGCGATTCTCTACACGTCTTGAAATATTGATTCAATAGTTAACTCACTGCGTCTTGTTAACTTTATAAAAGGTATATCATGGCTGATGGAATACAAGTGATAGATGGAGTAGAGAAGGTGGAAGCCAACCTAGTTCCCATGCATATTCAGTTCAGTGGGGCTGCTAAAGCTAAGGAGTTTTTCACACCTTCTAAGTCTACAGAAAAATATGGAGAACACGAGGTAGAGTCCGCTTACTTTCGAGGGTGTAAATTGATGGGGAAAAGAGTCGAGTTGGGTGACGCATACCGGGGATACTTGGTGAATCCTAGTGAGAGTCTTTGCCGCGTAGAGAATGAAATGAATATAAATAATATGGATGACGAATATAATGGGTACGAGGATGGTGGAGCAGACGTCGAATTCAAGACAATTAAAACGTACACCACGGTTGCTCTGTTCGACTCGATTCATGTCTATGGTCACGATACCATGCCTGAACTGAACAGTCAGTGGATGCTTGTGAACGAATGGAAGAGCGTGAGTGATATCATACACGGATAAGGTAGACGTACTTACGCTTTCGACAATTCCAAACCCCTATTCAGTCACATCAAAGCAACCATAGAAGGAAACAATTCTCAGAAATTCCTCTACTAAGTCCATCCTATCCCCCGTTTTGTTAACGTGAATCTGAGTGGTGTAATCATCATTTACTTCTTTCTCATGAACGCAGTCTTAGTTTGTTGAATCCCTGTTCAACCCTGATTATCGACCTGCCCGTACATATCTAGACGTAGAATAATGCATATATGAACTTACAAACTTTCACCATGTAAAATCGTTCGGCCATTACTCTCTAATGGGTGCAAATTTCGTAGAAATCTGTAAAAATTAAGATTAAACTTTCTACTGATCAAGACCAATTAACACACGATTACATGACAATCTCAAATACACTTGCACACGGACAACAGTAGAGGGTAATGCAGAGTAATGCAACACACTTTGGTCAAACCAAGGTGACTTCCATTTTGTTAAAATGCTAATTCTATTTAAAGTCGGGTGGTGCCTCAGTTATCTTGATTTTGAAGCTTGTGAAGTTTTTATTGAATTCTATCATTGCTCCTTTCGTTGCTCCTCCTTTCAAACCGGACTTGGATTCTATATATGCGATTTCAAATTCACTGATACCGAGAGGATCATCTGGTAGCCATACCTTTGGCCTTTCGTATTTGAACGCAGGATGAAGGTATAATGAATTCTGATTTGAATGGAAATTTTCGTCATTGGCACTCTCGTAGACATACCTCTTGTCCAGGCCATCGCGGTCTATGGATCTTTTCAATTCTTCAACGTTATGAGGATTTTTAAAGTCTTTGTCCTTCAAAATAGGGAGATAGGAAAAATGCTCACTATATCTGTTGTAGATGGTTATATTACCGAATATTGTCGCCAATAGAACAAAAACCATAATGATTCCTTGCGCTTTCATTGGGCAGTAGTCAGAATCGTTTCTCAGAAGGAAGAAAATGCCAATCAAACAGCACTCTAAACAATAGATGCCGGTGTACAAATTCAATAAGGCCACAGGGTATAACCTACCTTGTGTTTCAGACTCATTAATATGGCTATAAATATACCGTAGGGCATACTTATAGTACAACAACACCAACGAAAGAATGAATATTACAAATACTGCTATCAATGGTGAAATTATGCAGTAGGCAATTCCAATCGAGGCATAGACAGAATACAAAGGATAGACAGTGCCCCATTTAATTTTTGGTAATGTGGTAAGTCGATAGAATTTCTGTCTGGCAGTTTTGTCAGTCAATTTGTAGATCGTATGGTGGAGAATAAGCTGATCAATTCTCAAAAAGTTATTACCGCAGAAGGCAAAAGCTTTCAATGCAATATATTGAAAAAAAAAAGTTGCAGCCTTGGGTAAGTTGGTAGCCAACAAAATAGGGATCGAAATAGGTTGATCCACAATCTGTTTGAAGATGACAGTAATACTCGACAGAATGGTGACCACCAAGAATTGTTGAACAAATAAAAATGCAAAATACCACTGTTGCAAGTCAAGTTCAACTTCGCAACCAGTCATTTTGCCCTTAAAATAAGTCAAAAATCTGAAGATGACCATGACAATTTCTGTTAATACTGATAAAAGGATGGATGGCAAGAAACTCGAGAAGGTTTTCCTCACCTCTTCCGGAAATTTGTATACCCACGAAAGAGACGGAATCAATTGTGTTAGAAGTGGGATTTGAGAAACAAGACCGATGAACGAGACAGGAACAACATATAGCAAAACTATGCAAATAAACATTACAGTCACCATATATTTTTCGACTAGACACGAGATAGTATTGTTTCGTGCTATATTGTCCCAAAGTATATCTTCTGGATGTGATTCTATCAATGTAAGATCCAATGCTCCTTGTGTCTGTGAGAGTAAACACTGATATGCAATATTGGCGCCTGTTTGAGTATTGAATTCTATGAATGCCTTGTTGTGTTTTTTCACTTGATCAAGTGACATCAAAAACTTTGTTCGGTCAATAGATTCGTGAGTGCTCTGAAGCTTTCTCAAACACCAATCCATGGAATTGACTCTTTTTTCAAATTTGAAAACTCTCAAATAACCAGGCAATCTCACTCTTAGATACCTATCAATGAGAGGTACCTTAACCCGATTTAAATAAATGGGAGGATAGAAATGTGGAGCAATGGATGTGTCGTAATTGAGCTTTCCATCTGTTTTCTGAAGGAATTTTTCTAAAGGATTAAGATTGCCTTCTTTCGAAGACGAGAAGAGTCTGCTAGACAAATTCTTCTTACAATAGCGTCTCAAATAAACCCCGACAGCATTTTCCAAATAATTCAAGGCTTCTTTAGACTCTGTCACATTATCCGAAATCTCTTTAAAGTCATACAAAAACCACACCGTTTTTATACCATCAGGTACAACTTCAAATATCTTGCGTAGCACATCTCTGTCCTGTAGGTATTTTGGGACATTTGAGATCAACAATGTTCTTGAAAGAATAGAGTCTTTGTGGCCTGATGAGAGGAGGTAGGACTGTCTGATCTTTACAAAGCTCTGAAATTCATAAACCATTAGCCAATGAAAAACTCCAATTGTCACCAAACTCATTATGAAATGTGCGTTCAAGCGTTCAACATTATTGGATGCGATATTAGAGAGACTGAGTTTATCCAAGCCAGATGCAGAATATGTCTCGCTGCTTCCAGTCACATTTATGGGTATTAAAATGATCATGTTTAACGCTCCGACGAAGATGAAAAACAAAAGTAAAATGCTGATGTATCGCACAAAGAAATAGGCATCTAGTCCGATGGATAGGTAATGGTTGATACTGTATTTCAAAATTGGCAAAATCCAGTTTATGAAACCCCGTGGTAAAGGTTCCATTCTTTCATTAATCGGGACACAGTAACATCGTGGTTGATACAAGAACTTGAATATAGGCCTGAAGAAACAAAAGAATGTCAATTGAACAGTACAAAAGCAAAGTGATGCAAATAATGTCCGAACTAGTAAGCTGAACTCGATTCCCGACGATGTGTGGGCGTATCCTGTTTGCGTGGTATTCAAAAACTGATCGAACTCTGACGAGTAAAAGATACCCATGTAGGATTTCGTTAGCTCATTGTAATCGTAGTCATCAATAGACACTATTGTCAGCATGCTAAAGTGATGATACCAAATTAATAAATACCCGCCGAAAGTATGAAAATTTAATTGATGCAAAATTTGAGATCAAGAATCTCAACCTCCACAAATTCTCGTAATTACGACTTTTTGAAGGCAACTTTCTCAGGTAATTGGAAGCTAACGCAAAACATCGGTTTGGTTGGAGCTACTCTTCTCACTAGGTGGAACTTGCAGCTCTCTATACTTATATTATGGTCGATTAGCTTCACAATTTTTTGGTGTACACGTCTGTGTAGCTCTTCTAAAGTTGGTTCCTCCTCATCTCGGGAATACTTTTCGAAACAGTGCACATTAATTGTGGGCAACTCAAAACCAGGAAGGTTTCGCACTTCTGTCTCAACATCTGAATAGAGTCCAATGAAAGCATCAAGGAAGGTCAATGCAGAATCTGGCAAGTTCATTACATAATTAGTGAAGAATTTTGGGACGAGGGACTTAGTTACGTCTTTAGTCTCGGAGCTCAGATCACCAGCTTTCTTAACCCTTCTTCTCTTAAGAATACGATTTTCTACATAAACTTCATCCTTACTCCATTTGAGCAATAAATGGGGCGACTGCCTTATGAAATCCCTTCCATCTAAGTTGAACGATTTGACAAATTCACCAGTTCGATTTAGGGAAATATTCTCTCTGAGATATTTGTACGATTCGGGGTTCAAATCATTCGCCAAAACGAACACCTCATTTTTGCCTGCTGGAACAGCAAATGGTCCGACACCTGCAAACACATCGGCGACAGCACCTCCTGGTTTGAATTGTCGTATTAATCTCTCATGTTCCGTGTTCAATCTTGAATTCCAATAAACCTTAGAGAAGTCAAATCGAAACCTACATCCGCTTTCATGTTGCTCCACCAAAAGATCATTTCTACCTGCCAATACTTGCATTTGAAAAGTTCTGAACTTCGTATCGATCGAATCAAGCTTATCTACCACCGTCTCAATTTTTGAATTTTTGTCGAGGATAACCTCACCTATGAGGCTCCCATACGGCTTGAACTCTTCCCGTAGATTCAAATGTGCTACGTGACCCGCTTGCGCAAATCCTGTGGGAATCTCGTCTAAGAGGTGATCAGGAAGCACGGCTCTTAAAATATCATCTGCCTTCCAAAACTTGTAATCCAAATGCATGGTGTAGGGCAAAACTTTCGAGCCGTATTGATTGAGCTTGGCCTTTGTAGCCTCCGTTATGTGCTCCTCATATGTGTTAACGTCATCAATGTCGGCCCTCAACAACACACCTTTTGAGTCTTCAACTGACACTATATGCTTGACAGAGGGAAGATAGAGAATATCCTTTTTGCATGCTTTGACGAATTCTCCTAGAAACCTGGGATCAGGAAAATATGCGACTAGGAGCTTGACATCCTTCTGGAAGAGGTTACGATCCAACTCTCTCATTGCTCGATGTACTGGAGGTCCGAATTTGTCCATCATTAATGTTCGTCTCTCAGTCTTATTTATTCTATGATACTTTCTAAATCCAGCCAGTAACTTTAATCCTTGGCCCACACTAGTCCAGAGACTCTTTATCATGGACTATACCCGTCGGACAAATAAAATATAGCTTCAAACTGAACGACTAGAAATTCTGTTCAAAAATATTTTCAACTGAAAAATCCTCGATGAGCATACCTATCTTTTAGTTCCTTCGAAATTTAACAAGAAATGGTTGATATAGCTGATGTTATAAGCATCAGTAAGCCGATATCAGCTAGAGATGCTGATCTTGGAATGGACTTTTCTGATGACGAACTTGGCGGAGGTGAGAAGCTGTCTATTGTGACACCCGGAGAGTTAGTGACTGACGACCCAATGTGGATGAAAGGACATGGAACGTACTTTTTAGATGATAACACGTTTTCATCTGTGGCAGGCAATGTTTCTAGAGTGAACAGACTATTGAGTGTGGTACCATTACGGGGAAGATACCAACCTGAGACTGGAGACCATATAGTGGGGAGGATTACAGAAGTTGGATCCAAAAGATGGAAAGTTGACATTGGAGCAAAACAGGACGCAATTTTAATGTTAGGTTCGGTGAACCTCCCAGGCGGAGTGCTCAGAAGAAAGTCTGAGAGCGACGAGTTGCAAATGAGAAACTTTTTGAAAGAAGGTGATTTATTGAATGCAGAAGTACAAACAATATTTAGCAGCGGCGTTGCTTCATTACATACAAGGTCTTTGAAATACGGCAAATTGAGAAATGGTGTCTTCTTGAAGATTCCTTCTAGTTTGGTTGTGAGATCCAAGAACCATTCATTCAATTTGCCTGGCAACGTTAGTATAATCTTAGGTGTGAACGGGTATATTTGGTTGAGCAAGACTATAAATAATCAGACACAGTTTGTGAATGCTGCGGCAAACCAGGCTCAGGGATCACTAGACTCGCAAGGTGGATATAAGCCCGGCAAAGGTTCAGTGTCTATAACAAGACTAGAGGAAGAAAGTTCGTGGGAGATATACTCCGACAAAAACGATCCCACTATAGACAATGCATTGAGATCGAACTTGACTCGTTACTACAATATTCTCAAAGCTTTGAGCTATGGTGAATTAGGAATCACTGAACAAAGAATAATTATGGGTTACGAGGCAAGCTTGGCCTATTCGAATGTGGGAAGCTTGATAGATAAGGAAGTAATGGAGAACGTATGCAGAGAGATTACAACTAATGAGAAAATGAGAGGTAATGATTAGCATGAAATTATAATAAATTACAAGTTATCAATAGAGTATGTACCCAATTGAATATGCAGTTATAAGCTCTATAGGATTTTTCTCTTCTTGAGGTAGTATTTGAAATAGATGAGTTGACCAATACCGAAGATCGATACGCATGATATTATTGCAACAGAAACAATTGTATACATGGATAAAATCTCTTCATTAGTGTCTCTCAATTTCGTCTCATCATTTAAGAGTTCTGTGAGAAGAGTTTCTGAGTTGTCGACGGTTATTGATATCTGCTGAAGTTCTGCCTTGAGGTAGTCTATTAAAGAATCGAAGGATTCCTCGGTGAGCTCTTTCTTGTTCTCAATATCTGTACTGTCTTTCCCACTTTTCTTTTCTTCTTCGTGCTTTATTTTGGAAAAGTATTGGTTAAAGTTATTATAGTTGGTCAACTTGATGGTGTCTTTATCCTTGATATCCACGAATAGTTCGACGTCATACGGTTGGGGATGAAATGTCCACGACATATCCATGTAGACGTTATCGAAACAGATATAGATCAACGATTTACCTTTGTCGCTATTAACAAGATCATGGGCCTTGAATCTATCAATGTTTGGAAACTTGAAGTTGTTTGATCTTTTAAACACGTTAAATAGATGGTTGGAGTCTGATTTGGGGTTATTCAAGTTGGAGAAAATGACAGTGAGCTCACCTTCGATGTTCTTTTGATGCCTTATTTGATTGTCTTCGTCGTCGAAAATACGCAAGTTGAGCGATTGAGAAACAAGCTTCTCACGCACATTGACGTCCACCATTATTAAGTCGTCCTTCACTGTTGGATAGCTCAAACAGTTCGCTGGGTTCTTGGGGCTTGATAGTCTTGACGCTTGACCATTGGGAACCGGCTCAACTGTCAACCCAAGCGCATCGCAAGCACTGAAGAGCAGTAGTATGCCTACCATCCATCGCATAGCGCTCGTTCTATCTATGTTTTTCATTGATATAGTCTGTAAATCGCTTGTTTAATGCTAACGGGGTTTGATCTGCCACAGATCCATGTAATTCTCCCAGTTTTCGAATCGGAAAAATTGCTTTACGAGTCACCTGGTCTTACCAATTGAATGCTCAAGTTTTCTTTGAGGGAATCCCGTAATTAAACAATATAGCGAGCCACTATTTTTCAGTGCGTTGGTGGTTTTCTTTTCGTGCATTTCATGTTCTTTTTCATAAGGCTCTCGAGTTCCGGTCCTTGTTCGCCATATTGTTATTTCACACAAGCCCTGGAAAAAAGAACAGATGGATGTTCCTTAAGCCAAAAAACACGCAGCACGTACCGGTGGTGTAGCCTGTAGACATGGTCGTTCAAAAGCACAGTCCAGAGCGCTGCTTTGGCTGCTACATCTGTCGTAGAGGCCCTCCAGGACCGAAAAAAGATCGATATCCGAGGATCCGACCAAAATGCTCAGACCCCTTCTCAAGACGACGAAAGGAATGCCCCATATACGACTAAAGCGACTTACGTTTCCTTGGCACGAACCGCGGTGTGATATTTATACATAGTTTGACGGTTTTATGCCTGAATCCATGTAACAAAGGTACAGAATGCGTATATATACAAGCCATGTCAATTATGGTCTCTTGACTTTTCTGATCTAAGTGTGAATTGAACATGTGACAAGCTGGAATAGTAGAAAAGAGGATGCTTTCGAGTAGATGTGTTATGCACCGTATGGCATGGCCATGGGTGCAAAAGGAATTCACAGAGACGACTGGGATTGGGAGATCATGTACTGTAGTCTTTCTTCGAATTCGTGATGGTCGAGTTGGGCGATTATGTCATTCAACCTGTGACCATTCATGCAGCCTTCTAGATCGTGCAACGAGAATCCGCAACGGTGGTCTGTGACTCTGTTTTGGGGGTAGTTGTAGGTTCTCACTTTGTCTGAGCGATCTGTGGTGGTGACCTGGTCCGTTCTGAGTTTCTTTTGTTCCTGTATCTCCTTCTCACGTTCTAAAGCGGCCAATCTGGCTCTCAATATGGCGAAAGCTTTAGCCTTGTTTTGGGGCTGGGACCGCTCATCCTGTTGCACGACTTGCACTCCAGTGGGGATATGTGTGAGACGCACAGCAGAGTCCGTGGTGTTGACGTGTTGGCCACCTTTTCCTCCGGCTCGCATGGTATCTATTCGAATCTCACCAGGTTTGAATTGACGTTCGTCCTCTTTCAAAGACCCTTCATTTCCCTGCGATATCTTTGGCAAAACGACGACTGCTGCTGTTGACGTGTGAATTCTGCCTTTGGTTTCCGTGCTGGGAATGCGCTGTACACGGTGAACACCACTTTCATGGCGAAGAAAATCGTACGCACCGGGCTGATCTATGCTTAGAATGGCTTCGTTCAAGAATCCGTTATTTCCCATCGACTCAGATATGATGAGATATCTCCATCTCATGTGGTTTGCAAAGTTTATGTACATATTGAGTAAGTCTCTGGTAAAAATACCGGCTTCAGTACCGCCAACACCTGGTCTCAATTCTAAAATCGCAGGCTTATTGCTGTGTGTGATGGGAGGAAGCAATCTGCGCTGAAGATCGCTCACAGTTCTGTCTAAGGCTTCGTGAGACTCATCATATTCCTTTTCAGCTTCCTCTAGTATCTCTGGATCTTGCTGGGGCTCTTCGATGATCTCAAGTAGACTGGACACATTTTCCAATTCGTACTTGTACTTGTTGTATTGAGCAAGAATACTGGACAAGTTCGAAATCCTGTAGCTCAAGTCTTGATCGTATGAACCTTCACTTGCCAGTCTCTCCAAGTCTTGAAACTCACTTTCCATAAGCTGGACTCTTTTGAGAAGAAGTGGATGTATTGAGCTTACATCTCTATTTTCCGCCTTCTTCGAGAAATTCTTGACCAAAGTTCGTGGGTGGATCCAGCGTGATAGAAAACTTCTGTTGAAGTGACATAGACATGGATAATTCACCTTTCTAGCGTACATCTAACTGGCTGTCTAACATAGACCAATTTGAAAATTTCAATTTTGATATCTTTTCAGATGGCCAGAGATTGAACATAAAGGCAAATAGTGAGATGTCCTCAGATTCTCAACCTATAAGCATAGAAGAGTTCCGTATAGCAGTAATAGAACTACCAGATGACACTTTAATACACTTGAAGACCATGTTGCTCAATTCAGCTGCAAAAATGGAAGAGACAAATGGCGAATTGCAGAGAGAGATAGAGAGCACCAAGGACAGGATTCTGAAACATATAGATGAAGGCGCATGCAGTGAATTGAAAGACGACATAGCGGTTTATGAGGAAGCGGTGAATGAAAATAAGGTTGTAATCGAGAAGAACAGACTGAAGGCTGAATTGGTCAGCAGCGAGCTAAGAAAGCGTGGTTTGATGAGCGAACCCAAAGCTACAGATGTGAGTTCGCGAAACGACGGAGTGTATCTTTGAGGAGGAATGGAAACCCGTCTAATTCGTGTGTCTGGTGCACACATAGAAGAGCTGAAAGTTGTCCGTGGAAAGATATCATCCTGTCTGATCTATGCAACAAACAGAAAAGTAAATGCAATTGGAATTAGGTCTGAAGAAAGTGTTACGAAAGGTGACGTGCTTTATATTGGAACTATGTTCAAGTGTCTAACATCATAGTCAAAATATTTACAAGTATTTAAGATAATGCTTTAGTTACGTTTAATTGGTTTGAATTCGGTACCAAGCAACTTGTTCATAAATGGCTTTTCCTCCATCTTAATTGGATCCTCTGCTCTCTTGCATACTAATAACCACGTAGTACCGAAATGGACTCTCTTCTCGAAAGTAATATCCAATCCGGCGTCATCTACCAACTCTCCAATATCGAGGTTCCATCTACATGCCCAGGTTTTCATTCTCTTCTCGCTTCTGAAATCTAAATGGTTATTGATGAAATCCCACGTACTACGTCCGTGTTCAAGTAGCACTATTCTTCCTCCCGGTTTCAACAACTCAGCCATGTTTTTCAACGCCTTCACTGGATCCTCATGTGCACATAGACCGAAAGCTTCGATTACAGTATCGTACTTCATCTTGCTGCTATCTTGTGCGAGCAGGACTAGGTCTTCCGCCTTGCCAACTGTGAAAGCTGCTTTATGATAGGACGGAAATTTCTCCTTGAACTTCTTCTGTGCAACCTCGAGCATCTTCCTGGAGGAATCCAAAAATGTTATCGATGCAATATTCTCACATTTGATGTAGGGTATATTTCTACCTGTTCCACAAGCGATCTCCAACACATCGCCAGTGGCTTGATTCATGAGCCAGTTCCTACGTCTGCCCATCAATATACCCCTTTCTTCCCACTTGACCTCGTCATCGTACTCCTGGGCTTTCTTTTCGTAGAAATCCGTAGTGTCTTGTGCTGCGACAACATGAGGATTCGATGCATTTGTCAAGGGCACCGGCTCTTTTGATTTCTCTTCCTCTTCTTCCACATCTTTGGAGGAAACGTCAGGCGCCTTTTTTGTTTTTGGTTTCACTTGCTTGCTATACCACTCATCCAACTCCTCTGGAGTTGGGTTGAATATAGCATCGATGTCCAAAATGTTCTTTCTTCTAAACTCTTTCCTCATCATCTGGTAGATCTTGAACTTCTTCGCCTCCTTTGGCTTGAGGCTTTCCTGACTAAGGGCTTTGAGCTTGAGATACTCGTACTCGCTCAAGCTTGCCGGGTCTGCCTCGTACTTCTTCTTGATGATCTTCAACTGCTTGTCCTCGTAGTATCTATCCCGCATGTAGAAATAAAATGTTACCAACATGGCAACAAATCCACCAACGTAATACAATGTCATACCCTTCTTGAACTCTTCTGACTGAAAGTAGATGGCCCACTGTTTCCACTTTGGAAGCTTCTCATAATCCCTCTTTTCTTGCACCTCTTTATGATTTATGGGAAACGGTGTCTTACTTGAAATCACTCTAAAAGCCATAACTGGGACACACCTCATCACCAAACTTGACAGCAGAGTAACTGAGCTCAATCGCAACAAAGCCCTCGGCTCTGCCCTGCGCAAACCTACCCTAAGCATTCTTGATACCGTCAAAAGGCTACCCCATGTCGTAGCTGAAAAATTATGATAGTAGAGTTCCGGGTAACACAAGCGTGGAATCAACCTGATGGCGAATATCGAATAGCAGTCTCTACGGTATCTACATAGTACTTCTGCTAAAAGATATATATATCATGTCAAGTGCAGATGTTTTGTTGAAGGATGCTAGAGATGCAGCTGAATTGAAGAATTTTGATACAGCTGAACATAAGTTGAGGGAGATTTTGAAAGATGAGGGAGGTAAACATAAAACGACCAAGCGATTGCAGGAGCAGGAGGCGGCTATCTTGGAGTTGGGCAAATTGTACCAAAAGACGAAGGACGCTCAAAAATTGAAGATATTGGTGAGCGACCTCAAGGTTGTTTTGGGTGAATTCGCCAAGTCGAAGACTGCCAAGATAGTGAAGACGTTGATTGAGGACTTCGACGAGATTCCTTATTCACTCGATATTCAGATTGAGGCCACAAGAGAAAGCATTCAATGGGCCATTGACACGAAGCTTTCATTCTTGAGGCAGTCGTTACAGCTCAAGCTCCCTGCATTGCTTTATAAGAAGAAACTTTATCTGGAGGGGTTGAAGATACTCCAGGACCTTCTACGAGAATACAAGAAGTTGGATGACAAGTCGTCATTGATAGAGGTTCAATTATTGGAGTCAAAGATATACCACGCGTTGAGAAATGTTCCAAAATCTCGTGCTTCGTTGACTAGTGCAAGAACCTCAGCAAATTCCATCTATTGCCCTACTCTTTTACAAGCTGAACTTGACTGTCAAAGTGGTATTTTGAATGCGGAAGAAAAAGACTACAAAACAGCATTTTCGTACTTCTATGAGGCGTTTGAGGGTTTCAACTCCCAAAACAATGACAGGGCTATTGTTGTATTGAAGTACATGTTGTTGTGTAAAATAATGTTGAATTTGATTGATGATGTCAATCAAATTTTAGGCCATGGAAATGTCCACAAGTATAAATCAACAGATATTGATGCGATGAAAGCTATTGCAACCGCATACTCTAATAGGTCTTTGAAGGAATTCGAAGATTCATTGGTCACATACTCGGAAGAGTTGAAGGCGGACCTGATCATTAAAAACCATTTCAATTCCTTGTATGACAATTTGTTGGAACAAAACTTGTTCAAAATTATTGAGTCATACAGTTGCGTAGAGTTATCTCATATTTCAAAGATCATAGGTTTGGAAATACAACAAGTTGAAGGAAAGCTTTCGCAAATGATCTTGGACAAGGTATTCTATGGAGTATTGGATCAGGGTAATGGTTGGTTGATAATTTACGATCAACCTAAAAAAGATGCAACCTACGAAGCTTCTTTAGACCTAGTCAAGAATTTGTCTACCGTGGTCGATTTGTTGTATGAGAAAGCATCTTCTTTGAACTAATGTATAAGCTGAAATATATACTAGATAGAACATTGATGAACACTGTAGAGATTTTTTTCAACTGAAAATTCCGCCATGTTCCTCTTCGGATGCTATCAAGGAAATATCACCCACCTTGATTAAGAATTCATCCAATTTACCGGATGCTTTGAAACATTCTAGTAAAGCCTCATCATTAGCTACGTCATTGATTAAGTCGAGAGCTTTCTTGATGTAGTTCCAGTTATTGTTCCTTGCATATTGATAGACTTGCAAAAGCTCTATGCAGAAGTATGGGACATAGATTGATCTAAGCTCTTCATACTTAGACTTGTTCTGTGAATTTTGAATTAACTCTTGACACCAGTTTGAAATCAAGTTGTGAATTTGTTTGCTGATTTTTTCTATGGAGTTCTCAATATCCTTGGATTTCCAGAATGATGACTTACTCACAACGCCGTTTATTTTATTGTCTTCTAAAAATCTTTTCCAATCATCAATCAAGAAGAAACCACTGACCACCGTTTCAAACTCTAAAAGCTCTTGCTTGTCTTCTTCTGTTATCCTGCCTTGCAAGTCCGGATTGCTGATAGATTTGGTATGGAAATCGAAATCGTAATCTTTTATAAGTTTTTTGAAATTCTTTTCCTTCGCAAACTCTTTGGCTGCGGAGATCTTCCCACAAATCAAAAGCCTATTGAAAACAACCAATGTTGCACCAATAGCATCCTCATACATAGAGTTCTGGTACAACCAATCTACCGAACGATATAATTTAAAGTCTATCGGGTCCGCGTTTGTAGCATCTTGTACATTTATCGTTGTTGATGGTTTGTAATGATCTGCGGTCTCCTCAATAACTCGTTCCACTGTTCTTCTCAAAACATTCACCATTCGTTTTTCAGAAGCGTGGTCATCATTATTGGCATCGGAATCCAGCAATCGTCCACAATACAAGGAAACACTCTTTGCAACTTCTATTTGTTTGGAGCGTTCCAGTGGATCCGTTATACATGACAAGAATTTGGAGTACATCTCTCTGTAATCTCTTTCATCAGGCACGAATGACAAATATATGGGTATCAAGTCTTTCAATCCGTAGTCATCAAACTTGGAGACATAAAATGCAATTATTCTGGTGATATCCTTGCTGCTTGACTCATCTATGATGGACTGTACAATGGCAAGATGTGTAACTACTCGGATAATATGTGGCTGCTCAAGGAGGGACAAACTTTGGTCTTTCGCAATATCGTTTAATAATTGAGGAACTTGACCAATCATTATGCTCCCACATATAACTCGTAATGGATGCTTGCTTTGTTCTGAAATATCATTACCTGCCCTCAGTAAGGAATTTAATATATTCTCTATTGATAAGTTCTGCGGACGTGGCATGTTGATATCCAAACTTTCATCTGTCGATGCGTTCTTATAGAGAACTGATGTTGCAAAGTTGTCAAGGAGATGTAAATAAAGTTGATTGATGTACAATAGAAGGTGCTGCTCCCAGGAACCATCCGGGTCTTTCAAATTCTCAGTTATATCACCTCCACAAAGGTGGTTAAGTATCAATTTTTCTACTTTATTGACTTTCGAATGTTTAGATAGTTTGTAGGCAGCATTTTTCCATAAAATTCTATGTTTCATACCTGATGCCTTTTTGCTCGCAGAGATTGATGGATCAAGGATATCGGAGTCACCCGTTGACAATCCATCGAAGATTGGATTGAAATAGTTTTGGGTAGCACCAATCAAAATCAACGACAATGAATAGTTTCCCGTATTATTCGCATATTCAATAGCGTCTGAGAAGCGATTTGAAAGAATGAGTTCATATATGAGCCTAAAATTTCTATTGTCCTCCTGCTCATCTTTGACGTCTATAGTCTTGTCAGACCTCAAGGGTGCATCTATGTCCAATTCTTCTACGAAGTCAACATCAGCGTGTGTGATAACATTGAAAGACTTATTTTTAACTGCAATACTGGTATAAGGCCACTTGCTCTGTATCTTGTCGAGCGGGGCGTCCACAGTTCGCGAGTTGGTCTGAAGCCAGCTCATAATTAATGCAAGCTCTCGAACCTTAGGATTCTTTCGTAAATAGTTTTCCTGTTTGATTCCCAACGATGATAATTCATACTCCATCAAAAGCCCTTCGTGCTTCGAATACCTGAACTCGTACAAAACTTCTGCCAAATGCCATAACTTTGTCTCCAAATCCCAAGCCTCGAACTCCCTATTCAACGCTGTATCATTTCCGCCCTCGCCGAGCCTTTCCCCAATATCCAATGCTCGAGTTGCACTCAACATCTTGAAGCCACTGATCATGTCGATTGCACTCTCCATCTCCCCCGACTTGAACCCCCTTAGTCTTTCCGCAAATTGGCGCTCAATACTTACAGACTCCTCGCCATCGAGAAACATAGGACTGTCCATTATTGTCGTACGATATCTCCTCGTTGTCAGCCAACTATATGCTATACCATAGATCTTGAAAAAAACATCAACACTTTGCGACATTGTGTGCATGTCGCACAAATGTCGCGAAACATACAGGATGCGTGATTCTGTTATCAAGCTTTCTAATCTACTATGGTATTGCATTCTGACTGTAAGACATTCTCATTCTCGGTTTAATGATTCGTAGATAGATACAGCGAAAAGAACATAGCATAGCTGATCAATTGAGTTTCCAAGTGAGACTTTTCGACGGATAAATCCAGAATGAGTTCAGAAAACGAAAATGCGCAAGGTGGTAGCCCCATTCCCAGGTTTAGCGAGGAAGATAACAACCCATTCAACCACCCATACGACGATCGTAACAGTGGGAACGATGAAGAGAATTATAGGGAAACAGAGGACGGAGCTGTAGACGATGATGACGAGTCTTTGATACTTTATGATGCTGCTAAACAAGGGGAGAATGGTGGCACCAAGGATATTGGAAATGTGGAAGTAATTAGTTACGACAGCAGAGTGGCCAAACTACTCAAAAATAAGAAGACGGTGCTGGTCCAAATAACAGAAGCTGGTGATTCTAATGAGGGAATGTCGAACTCCCTGAAGAAGTATGTGGTTTACACGATCAAACTAACGAGCGATGCCGATTCGGGCGAAGAGATTCAAACCAGGAGGCGATACAGTGATTTCGAAAGTTTGAGAGAGGTACTCACCAGAGTATTCCCATTGATATTGATTCCACCAATACCCCCGAAAAACTACTTGAATCTATCCCTGTTGAATAACTGGGTTAGTCTGCTGGCACACCTGAATGCAAATCAAAATGGGGCAAATGTGTCCAAGAAATATTCATACATTAATTCAAACCACCTTACAAAGAATAAATTGATAGAACATCGTAAGCGGCTACTCACGAACTTCTTGAACAACTGCTTAGAGATACCGCAGATACGAAGTTTAGAATTCTTTGCAAAATTCTTAGACCCCAACACGAATTGGACAGACGAAACGTCTATTATAACAAACAAACTTGGAAAGTCCGTATACCAGCTGAATCCTGAAAACGGATTAAAGACAAACTCTTTATATGCATATCTTCCTAATCCCGTTAGTCACCATACGGTGTCTTTCTTGAAGGACAACAGAAAAAAATTGACAAAAAGAACAAACCTGCTACTCTCAAATGGTGAAACGAACCCGAATAGAGAGTCAAACAACGAGAGTCAACCATTGGAAGCTTCAACAACTCCCAATACTACTCATTTGGATGAAGTCAACAAGAGAATAATGTCGAATTTCATGGGATTAGCGAGTGATTACAATGAATTAGGAACCGTTTTCAATTCTCTATCTCTTGTCTCATCAGACTCTCCTAGAACGGGGAAAATAAAACCGGCCATTGAAGAGGAAGATCTCAAGTTAAACATCATATTTGATAATATAGGACAGGTCTTCGATAGATCTTATATTGCGTTGAATTCCATTATTGGTGATTTGGAAACAAAATTCTCGGAACCGTTAGGTGAAGCAGCACAGTATGATGATATAATCGGTATTATCAATAAGTTCAAGCAACGAAAGCTTCATCAGAACGAATTATTGAAAACTTCCATAACAGAAAAGAAAAAGGAGCTTGATGAATTACAAGATGAAGAGGAGGAATCCTCTAGAATCGCAAATGTAGTTAATAATCAAGTGTCATCCAAAAATACAAAGTTCGATTTGAGTAGTGCCGCAACTTCAAATGATAATGCCAAGGAGTCCCCCAGCTCTGGCCGTTTTAAGATGTTTCCGAGTTTGAAGAAAATTACCCAATATGTCACTGAAATAATTGATCAATATCCAGAGCAAACAAGGCAGCAAAAGATTGCAGCCTTAAAGGAAAGAATAAGCATTTTGGAACAGTGTCAGATTATCATGATTCAGGATATCAATTATATCACTGACGAAATAGATAAAAATTTGAAGCAGTTTCAACACAAACAGCTAAAAGTGGTATATGAAATACTCTTATCCTACAACAGGTTCTTGATGTCATGGGCTAAGAAGAACATCGATACATGGGAAGAGGCAAAGGAAGAAATCGAAAAAATTTGATCTAGTTCAACTAGTGGTTCATAAATATCTAGTCTTTTAAATTTATTTATAGGATTAATTCTTTTCATCTAGCAAATATTGAATCGTTGCTGGACCCCACTCACTAGCTCTTTTATAGTGAGCCATGTCTTCAGGCAAACCTTTTATTGCACCTGCGAGTCGCTTGCAGAGTTCAGGGCCTTCCTTTTTCACCTCACTAACGGGTAAAAGGTATGTCCTTATGGTGAATATAACGGCTTTGCTTTTAGGTAGTCTGGTCAATGTTTGTCTCTCGCTTCTGTAAAAAACGTCCCTCTCGAAGTCAAGCCGTTCAGCTGGAATGGAGTTATACACTACATCCAAAGGATCACGTCCCTTGTTTCCCTGGGTATAAAGCCTGTCATGAGTTTGAAAAGAGAAGTTGCTTCTAGTGACGAACTGTCCAACCTTAATTCGGTCGAAGAACCTGTTCATCGACACTCTTAGTTTCTCTCTATACCTAGGAACAGGTTCATGGATTCCCGATAATGGCTTTCCGAATAGGTCTGCAGGATCAAATCCCGCTGCAAAGGCAAATATCCCACCAGTGAAACGGTATTCACTTTCTGTGGCATCCTCCGGGTCTTTCATCATAATAATGATATCCTCCTCAATTGTTTGGCAAAGATACTCTAAATAAGTGGCAGGGTCTACCGACGGAACAGATCTAGCTGGTATCTCAATTCCTTTTATCAAATTAACTACCACTTCCTCTTGTTTCTTGAAGTACACTGGGTATTTATCGCACATATACTTAACAACGATGTCATAGAACTCTTTGATGGCAAAGTCCGACTCTTTGCAACTGTGTATACCACCGGACCTTGTATCCTGATCCCCATAATCCTCATGTATATTCTTGATTAACTTTTCCTTGTATTCTGTTCTCTGTTTGTAGGTAGGTTCTATCAATAGCCATTCTTGGACATCAAGCGACAGGATTCCCATGGTCAACTTGTAGGGTTTATCCTTGAAAGGATACAGCTTTAAGGGTGGTGTCTCATTCCACCTGAATTCCTTGGAGACAGGGTTTACCTTCCCAAAGACATGCACATCTTCGGTGTATAATCCACTCTTCTTCGTGGGTGCTTTTTTGAGGGCCTTTGAGGCCCCGAATAAGGTCAAGACCAAGAAAGCTAGGATCTTCAAAATAACAGCATTGTTTTCAAGGATCGCCCCCCATTCATACCGATTATACCCAGCAGACATAACTAGCTATTCTGTCTATAATTCTCAAAAAGAACGAGTTAACAGGGAACATTATCATGGAAAAGTCTTATCGGATCTCGATCTCCATGTCAAGCCATCTCTTAACCTAACTTGGCATATCTGTCAAGTTGCACAAAAGTTAGTTACTCAGGGTGAGTGACTCTGGTTACAATATAGGGAGGTACAATGACAGTATCCAAGAGACAAAAGTTGACAGATCTGGCACCGTAAGTTGAATAATATCTTAATTGATCTGATAGTGAATCTCTCTGGGAGTAATTCTGAATATACTTCTTCTCCAAAGACACTAGAAAGCACAAATGCTAGCTGGAAGATCATAATTACTACATTGAGTGATGACGCCTAATGGTTGACCTGCTGGTGTCTTCGCTTGCTTCGCAAAACCCTCTATTGCTCTACTGAACTCTTGTGAACTATGGTGCCAGGTATCTCTTGATGGTGCAGTTCCCAGTGATCTCTTCGCTGATACCACGATCACGTGACTCAAATGAGATGCCCAAAATTTTCTATGTGAAGACGGTGAAGAGCTTTAAAGTGCCATAGAGGAAGTTATGGTAAGCTCTGTGAAGTTGCTAGCCAGGTGCTTAGAAGCTGAGAAACAGAGAGAGATTCTAGTGGAACTTCTGAATAACATAGAAAAGAACATTTCTGTGATATGCGAGGTTATAGATGAGCTAGATCAAGATGTTGTTAGTGAGATATACCCACAAATTGTAGAGTATGGGACGCAGTTTTTGAAGAATATCGAGGAGAAATCGATTCAAGAATATGCAGAAGTTGAGACTCTCTATAGTAAGGTTCCCGAGCTCCAGCAGTCGCTCATAATACATTTCTATGATTCCTTGAAGTCGTATCAAGATTTCAATGTCAGTCACTTTGAACCTGGATACTTGGATTTGTTTCAGTCAGAGAAATCTGGAGGTCCGACTGATATAACTAGAGAACGCATTGTTTCGTGCTTGCAATTCATGGAACACTTTTGCCGCGAAAGTCAGTATGACCACCCTCCTCTGGACTGGCTTTTAATGTCGTATTTGGGAGCTGAGGACAACACCTTATCCTTATATGCTTCCAAAATACTTTACTGGAGAATAGCTGAGATATTCAAGCATGAGTATAGAAAACTATTTTGGGAAGCAGTATTCAAGTTGGAGACGAGTTCCAATAAATCTATAAAAGGTCACAGCTATGTAATGTGGTTACGTTATCTACAGAGAGAAGAGTTGATAAACGATGAAGAACATCAGGAGCTCTTGAGTGATGAGAATTATTGGAAGACGCTCCAAAGAGGATTGATATCGAACTCTCATGAGCATAGAAAAATTTCTCTTTCAATTTTAAAGGCTTCTATATCAACAATCAACAGGGACATAAGCACCAAAGTATTCAACTGGAAGCTCGACTCAAAAGATTTGTATCATAAAGAGTGGTTTAAATTTATCACATTATTTGAACTTCTTGGAATCGACACCTCCCTTCATCAAATTGAAGCCGCAACAAATGATTTGTTCGAAGTGATGTCGCCTCAATCATTGATACACTCATTCTGGGGGTTTGGTTTGCTCTCGATTGGATTCAAAGCATCGATGGACTCTGTCAGAAAATTTTCGTTGAGAGTCTTGATGTCGATGCCGGCATCACATTTATACCTAATAGGACACAGTTTGAGCCTTCTTGAGGAGAGTTTTCTCCCGTATGCAATGGTTGCATCG
Source organism: Debaryomycetaceae sp. ZIM 2471 (assembly GCA_031081905.1). Taxonomy (NCBI): domain Eukaryota; kingdom Fungi; phylum Ascomycota; class Pichiomycetes; order Serinales; family Debaryomycetaceae; species Debaryomycetaceae sp. ZIM 2471. The sequence continues at coordinate 104,893 of JARYTF010000009.1, read as the reverse complement.
CATTTTGTCGTAGACTCAAATGAATCTGGAAAGGAACGGTGCTTGTATGGGGAATCATTAGCAAGATTCATTGCTTCGATTTTAAAAAATCTCGACGACATTGAGGCAGGTAGAGTTGTCGAGTCATTATTGAACTTGTTGGTTACACAGAGAGGCTGTTTTGATCCAGCGAGAATATACGTTTCATTTGGACTTTTGAAAGGTATCGAACTGAGAAGGGTACTTACTTATTCATCACATTCCAAGTATATGGTACCACTTTTCGAGACCAAATCTGAGGGCTTCTTATATCAAAAGACAAGTCAAACTATCAATATGAAACTACTTTTATGTTTCAAGTACGAATCACCGACTGAATTTTTGGATTTGATAGCGAAGTTCACGAAGATCAATGGTTTTGAAATTTTCAAAACCTTGTCTTCAGCCTTTTTTAAGTTCATCAAGTCCACTGATACAATCTATCAATCATTGAATAGGGAGCTTCGTAATAATAATGACGCGTATAAAAGCTTTCTTATTTTTTTCTTCATTGATAACCTAAAAGAGAAAGATGAAAAGGCCGTCAATGAAGTTCTTTCAAAACCCGAAGAGTTTTGGTTATTAGTTCTCAACTCCAAGTTAAACTTCCCCGTATTGAAAGATCCAAAAGTCTTACTGTTGGTTAGTAAGTTGTTTGAGAAGGCCTTGAATGGGGAATACGATCCCAATGCTTGCGAATTGCTCTCTGACTCAAATATAGAATTACTAAAGCAATTTTGGAAGACCAGCTATTCAACTAGATTGTGGCTCTCGATAGTTGAAGACTTGAAGTCGGACGCTTTTTATGTATTGAATGCCGTGAGTTCAAAAATCAAATTGTTGAATACTTTCAGTGAAGCAACTGGCATAGTGATACCTGTTCGAGAAGTCATTGCTATTAATGATTGCATGCTTTGCAATTCAAAAGAAGTTGCAAGAGACAATAAAATTTTCTACAAGATTAAAGACAGCATATATGGCGGATATTTCAAGATGCTATTCATTTCCAGTTATTATTCTGATTTGACTGAGTCTGATTCTCTAGCATTAATGAAAATAGTCAGCTCTGAAATGAGTCACTACGAATCTAACCTTTCGATCGTGAAATTGACGCAGGTTATTCTTGAACACTCGCGATCTGTTGTTTTGATCGAGAAGGTAGTGAGTTTTGTCTTCGATCTTTGGCAAAATTTGGACAGTTCTCGTTTGCAATTGAATCAAAAAGATTTACAGGTCGAAATAATATGTGTGCTATACAGCTCAAAAGTCATGAAAGAATCACTCCATTCGACGTCTATAGCCAAGAAGATTTTAGACTTCGGAAAGTCTGTGTTAACAAATGCCCATGGAAGACGTTCTCTTCTACCAACATTGACAAGAAGGTTATCTGACTTTCAAATTGCTAATGAAAAGGCTTTTGAAACTCTATCCTGGGCTCCTGAAATGATAGTGAAAGCTTTCGTATTACATCAATTGAGGAGCAATGGCTTCAAATTGGAAGTTGTAGTTGGCATGTTGTTCGATGAGGAAATTTCATCGGAAGATTATCAAAATCTATATGAATCCGTTTATGGTCCACAGGAGGTAGCTGCCAGAGTTGATCTTATGACTATATGCAACTCCATAAGCAGTGAAGAGTTTGCATTAAAGGTGTTTCAGTATATAATTAAAAATGAATCACAGTTCAATCTATTTTCTGTTGTCAAGAACACAGATGGTTTAGAGGAATGGACAAGAATGCAATTATTTACTATATTAGTTTCGATTTCGTCGATGATTGACAAAGACAAGCTATCAAATGAGCTTGGTTGCGTGAAGAAATTCATCAGTCTACTTGAGACAGAACCAAGTCCACTTGTTAGATTTTATTTGGAGTGGATTATCGCGTTGAATCTAGATGAGACATACACAGACCACCTTTTCCAGTCCTTGATAAATGACAGTAATATGAAGCCTTCTGTTATGACTTCATACGAAAGAATTTTATTCCTAATGATTAGAGAGAAAGCAGATCCTAAAGATTGGATCCTCAAACTTTTAAGTATCATTATACCAGGTTCATCCTCCAACAAGGCATTAACAAGACATTTTTCTTTATCTTTGGTATGCTCCATATATGAAGAAGTCAAATCTAGGGAGATAGAATTAGATCCTTCCATGCTAGCCATTTTAGAGAATGCTTATGCAAGTGTCATAAGGAGCGATTCGTATGGCCAATTCAGAAGTGGTGATGCTATACTATGGGACATAAGGAACGATCTCAATCTAGTCGCAATATCCGGTGGACTTCTACTCAGACTAAGTGATAGAACAGACTTTGACTTTATACCTAAGGAGATTTATTTAGAGCACTTGACATCAGCTCAGAAATCAATTTTAAAACGGGAGATAGGTGAAAATCAAAAAGACCTATGGGTGATAGAAAAGTTCAAAGGGAAGAAGTCAATTGGGATGAAAACTACATCTGATCGTACTCCCTTGCAAACGAAAAGCAGTGCTCAGACATCTTTGGTTGACTCAGAGTCTGCCGAAAATAGCAAAAGGGTCGTCAGAAGTGATTTGATCGTTGTCTCTTCCTTAGTTGATAAAGCTCCCAATTTGGGTGGTATATGTCGTTTGTGCGATGTTTTAGGAGCGGGTTTGTTGACTTTGAACGATATCAGAATAAAGAATAATCCCCAGTTTAAGAGCGTTGCGGTAACTGCAGATCAATGGATGCCAATGACTGAAGTGAGGGCAGAAAATATAAATCTGTTCTTGAGAGAGAAGAAAAAGGATGGCTATTTCTTAATTGGCCTCGAACAGACTGATAACTCAATAGAATTGAACAGTGATTTCAAATTTCCCAGCAAGTCGCTAGTTGTCCTTGGCGCAGAGAAGGAAGGTATCAGGGGAGACTTACTAGCGGAGTTAGATGTTTGTCTCGAGATCAAACAAGTGGGTGTGGTGAGGTCCATGAACATCCAAACTGCCACGGCAATCATTGTACATGCGTACTCTTCTCAACATTGTTGACGATATATGATACATGGCTATTTATACATATAGATTTCAAAAAATTGTACCATCGTTATGTTTATCTTGTTCCACAAGATTATTCAATGCTTGTATGATGTAGGTACAATACTTATTGCATATCTTTATAATCTTCAAAATGAGATGACGGTCCAAGCCCTTAAAGTTTGAGTTATTTGAGTTGAGTGCTAGGTTTGTTATGAAAAGCGGCGTGATGGTGGATTTGTTGTAAAACCCTGCTATAACTCCATTTTCAAGCACCTGTTCCTCCTCCAATGAAGGGTCAAAGAAAAGATTCGTTCCCACAACTCCCAAGGTGATGAATATCGGGGGTGTGAACTCGGCGTCTTTCAATATATCTGATAGTGCTTCAGATTGGCTCCAGTCGTCCGAAAAAGTCGGTTGTTCCTCTATGTCTTCATCGTTGGTCTTTGACACCAATAGAGGCAATCTTGTGGTTTTCAAAGCCAAATAAGTCGTCAAGGATATCAAACTCAATGGGTGGGAAAAGTGGCTGATGACAATACAATCAATGTATAGCTTGAAGGCGTATTTACTCGTGAGCTTCAAATATTCAACAGGGAAGTTGTTCTCCAACAAACTAGTCAAGTTGAATTTCAAGTTTGATGCAAAATTCGAGTCATCTCTGAGCCTTGCCACATCAATATCGACCTCTATCAACGACTTCTCACTGGCCATGAGAACCACCTTGGACTTGACACTCACAATGCATTCACTTCCGTCCACCAATCTCATTCTTGCTGATCCATTAGAGCCCTCCAAAAAATCGGTTTTGGCTTCCAAAGGCCGATATTGATACTCTGCTCTGGCGTCTGGCCTGACAGGTTGTTCTCCCTTGAGCGAGTCATAGAGATATGACCTTTCAGCTGGCGATAGTAGCATTTTTTCTATGTTATAACCGTCGGAGTTGATAGTGAAAAAAAAAGTGAGATGGGCCCAATTTTGTGTAGATATACTGCAGTTGGAATTTTCATCTAGTAAACATCAAAGAGAAATATAACGATTTCAATGGCCAACATGAGTACGTTCTTTGGACAAAGTAGCATGCCAAACAATGGCAGCAACATACAAGGATCGACAAGTAATGGTGATCAGCCCAGTTGGTTCCAAAACACCAAGAGAAGAACCATTCCCAATCATTTAGTTCCCAAGAAGAAGCCAGGATTCCAGATCTCATCGTCATCTACCACAAAGAACTCGAAGAAGAATTACATTGCTACACAAAATACCAACCAATTCAACCTTATATCGTTTGGCAATCAACAGAAGAAGTCTGTGAGCCAAGGCGGGACGCTTGAGCGACCCAACGTGGCGGGAACGTTGTATGACACTACTGGAGATGTGACTAAATATGACGAAACCGTCAACGAGACCATAAACGAGGATTTTTCACTCTATGCATCGAACGAGGATATGCCTCCGTCGCGTTCTATATACGATTTGAATGACGAGATCTTGGTGTCTTTGAACAAGCCTGCGCAACATGCGGATTCGTTCATCAACAAGGATCCGAAAAGCTTCCAGAATGTGTTCAGCGACAGAGACATTGGACAGGGCGAAACAGAACTCCAGGAGGTGTCTAAGTCCATAAACCCACTTTCAAATGGCCAGTCCGCGGTGTTGATTTTCGGATACCCAGAGTCGATGTCTCTCCAGGTGATCCAGCATTTCAAAGAGTTTGGAAATGTGTTGGAGGATTTTGAGCTGAACAAACAGAAACAAACCTTGTTGAACTCCACGGCAGTTAACTGCAAGATTGTACCAATTTTCGGAGGAGAGAGTTGGATAAAGATTACATACGATAACCCAGCTTCAGCATTGACCGCGCTTCAAGAAAATGGCACAGTTTTCAACGGCGTTCTCCTCGGCGTCATTCCATATTCAAAAGAGGCAATAGAGAAACTACAAAAGAGAAGATTGACGGATAGTGAAGACATCGGTTGGGGCATCAAGTATTCCGTTGGAAAGAATGTCACCAACAAGGAATTGGACAACGATATCACACCTCAACTGCCAACATACAATACAAAGTTAGATATGAAAGATGGAAAAGGCCTTTTTCTTTCGGCTGAAGATAAACAAAACCCAAATAGCTCCACCTCTACGAATAATGACCAGGAGAAAATGGGAGTCATTGGAAATGTCTTGAAATATGTTTTCGGCTATAACGAATTGTAAGTAAGGTTTAATATATAATGTACATTTATCCATGTCTATAGAGTTAGCTCCAGCGAGGCTTCGACGGACTTGGTGATCTGAAAGATGATCGCATAGACGATCGATCATCAAAGCTTCTTAGGTCTGATTGATTGGGTGATCTCGTTTCAAACTTTCTTGGACTTGGAGATCTCAACATTGGTACTGCAGAGCTTGTGAGCCGATTGGAATCCTTGATAGGACTGGACGACCGATGAACTGGTTTTATCGGGCTTGGAGTTCTGCTCAAAATGCGTGAGGGACTGTTGCCTTGATAATCTCTGCCGTGCCTTGATGGACTCTCAAATCGTGTTCTTAAAGGACTCTCTAGTTTAGATCTCGTAGGGCTCTCAAGTCTAGTCCTTGAGGGACTGTGTATTCTTGACCTGGAAAAGTTCTCGAGCCTTGTTCTGTCAGAGGTTTCGGGTATTGTCTTGGATGGGCTATTCAATCTTGATCGAGAGGAGTACACTGCCGATAGATCATGTCTCTTTGCTTTGGGCGTAAAGTTGCTTTGTGATGATCGGAACGGGGTCGAAGATGATATCATCTTCCTAAAATCATCATCGCCATTCTCTTCCTCTTTCCCTTCTTGCAAATTTTTGAGGAAGTCCACCTGTTTTGCTAAGCGTGTATTTTTCCGTCTCAACTCATCCACCTCCTGTTTGAGTAGCGACAGTCCATCCGAATGTATGTTATTGTAATACTGAATCTGTTTATATGTTTGACTGCGTGGAAACACTTCTGCAGCTTTACCGGAACTGGACCCGTCAGAAGAGCCCCCCGACTCGTACATATTCCTCCGGTTGCCATTGATGTCGTGGGTGACAAATACCTTCAGTCTGTTGAATAGGTGAGAGTTGGACTCCGTCAAGACGGTTGAAAATAACGGACCCTTTGTTGAATCGATCAACACGTCCTTCTTGAGAGTAGACGTCTTGGGCTTGACGAACTTGTTGTTGTACTCGTTGAACATCTCCTGGTATAGAATCTGTTTGTCGTTCAAGAGATTCAAAAACAGAGCACACATGACATAGAGAGTGATGGTCACGGCCGTGACCACCGTGCTCAATCTAAAAGCACTCGAGTTGTCCACGCACATTTTCAATATGAGAGAATTTAACGGATTGAACGACACCGCGATGTATAGACTGAACTTGGAAGGCACCCACACAGATAGTTGGTAGACCTCCTTCTGTACCAAGTTGATCTCGCCGTCCTCATTTTCACCCACCAACACATCGGACCCAAACCAGTACGACTTGAGCTTCCCCATGATCCAGACACCGATGCTCGCGTCGCCCAACGTCAATTTCCTGGCAATAGACCCCGTAGGCTGCTCCGAGCAGTACATGAGATTGTATCTTCTCACGGAGGTCATGAGAAAATATGCGTGCACCACAGAAAGCACGAACAACCCATAGCTGACCACCCGTATCAAGTATATGAACGTGTACGTCATCTCGCTGATCCGGCTGTAGTCCATTTCTACCAACCGGGCCTTCATCCTCTCGTACTGATGGTAGTCCGTCTGGAACAAGATGTTCTCCGACCGCGAGTGCACCATGTTGTAGTAGCTGATCACCTCTGTCAGCACCAAGCTCAACGCAAGCAACGCCACCCCCACCGGAAGCGCTAGCGACTGGCTATAGTTGTCCCACTCGATCGAAAGCCGAGTCTCATTGATATAGATGAGTAGATCTATGGGGTAAGATTGAATTTTCGATAGAAGCAGCTGCTTCCGAATAATTTTTTGACTCATTCTCAATACCCCTGCTCCTTGCTCTACTACTTACCTCTACTACTTACCTCTACTACTTAATCCCTGCCACTTGACTATGCTTACTTGTTGATTCCCGTCTATAAGCTTAGCTCCCATTAACTGAGATCGACAATATGAGAATCGATATTTATGTTTGTGTTCTATCGCGTAGACATAAACAAAATAAATCAATTTGATGGTCTGAGAGAGAGAGAGAGAGAGAGAGAGAGATGCTGATTAGACATGGACCGGGCTATTTGGGAAGCTAAACACGCCAACATGGCACTCAGGAAGGGCCTACAGAAGCTCATGAAGGAGGAAAACGAAGAACACACCGAAATCGACCTTCTCAAGAGCGCTTTCAAGGTGGAAAATAGAGGCGATGAGAAGAACTACAGACGAAGACACCTCCAGGACTTGAAGGAGAACGTCAATGAGATCCGCAGCAAAACGTACCAGTTGCCTGCGAGACACACGGGGGTGCCTGAGGTGCGCGTGGTGGAGGGGAGACCTCTGGGGGGTGTTGATGGAGCCGAGAACGCTCGCGAGGTGCAGCCACAAAGAGAGACCCAGAAACCGCTGGAACGAGACTTATGGGACTCTGGGGCCGGGAGACGCGATGGCGGGAATGAGGAGCCCGAGGACGTGCTGGCCGCTCGCGGCCAGCGCGGCTTCGGAGGAGCCAGGCTCTCGGCAGGTGCGACGAAGAGCACCGACGACACGCGGCACAGACGGCTTTACGGGAGCTTTACGCCAGACAGAATCTTGGAGCACAGCGAGGATCCTTTCATGGACGATATAGTTCTGCCGCCGCGAGACAATTTATTGATCAACAAGTTGATACACCAGAACGAGATAATAGAGACGCTCAACCAACAGCTCAGGCAGACGAGGGAAGAGAACAGGCGGATGAAAAGCCAGAAGCACGAAACGGAATCTAGCAAGCTCGCGTTTGCTAGGGAGAAGGAGCTCGAGGTGGAACAGTTTAAGCGGGAATTCAGGCGCAAGCAGGCGGCGCAGGACAAGGAGCCTCTCTTGAGCCAGGAATTGAGTCTGCTCAAACAAGAGCTACAGGCCCAGAAAGAGCTAACAAAGCAGGCAGAGGATGCGGTGGTTACAAAAGAGCACGATATAGAAAAGTTAAGGGAGGCCTCCGTGCATTTATCGATAAAATTGGTTGCGAATCGTAGCAGCGAGAAAGACGCACAACGGGTGATCGAAGGATTGAGGTTCTCGAACCGGTACTTGAAGACGTTTATCGACGGCCATGTGGTGGAGTTACAGAAGCAGTTGGAAACGCTAGGCAAACACATCATCTCCGATGAGGGCGACCTCGCAGAAAGCGAGACACACGAAGAGAACACCACAAGTCTTCTTTTGAGAGACAACACCACGAGTTTGTTGATTCACAACAACAGGGAGAAGTTCACCGTGGATCAATTTCTCGCATCGCAGCCGGTCGGCGGTGCCAAAACAGCGTCGTTGAAGAAATATGCGCTCGCGGCCCTCTTCGTGGCCAGAGCCGCCAATGCAGTACAGTTCAAGCACGAAATGCAAGACAGGATACTGTCGTTGGCATGATATCACCAAAAGCAAACGCACAGGAAATAGAGCATGCCGTCACTGCCAGATTCGGGCTGTTCTACAGCCGAATCTGAACCAATAGTACCAATAGATCCTAATTTGAACAAAGACCTTAATTTGAACAAAGACCCTAATTCGAACAAAGACCGACTAGTACCCCCTCCCGTAATGTAGCAGGACGACCTCGCTCTGCCAAAATCCTTTGAGCCTGTCACATGTAGCACCCTTCTGGGATCGTAGCCCGCATTGGGGATTAGCAATTTCGGCATTTGGCTCTGCTATACTTGCCCCTACGCTCTACAAGCTTCGATGCTTCAGGCGCCTACACGCAGCAAAGGTTCGCCACCGCTGATCTCTACACACTCTCAACTCGGAAATCGTCCAATCTCTCGAGGCTGGGCCCAATAATTCTTATCTTCACCCCTACGTTTAGCGGCTCGATGAACATGGAAGCGATTCTGTGAGACCCTGATGTTCATCACTAATGGCCATCAAGCCATCAATCGCAAGTTGTCACCAAAGAGCAAATCTGGAACACTGAGCACAAATCCGAAATGCTCGCACGCGGACCCCCGACGGCATCGACGGCAAGCATTTTGGAGTTGGGTGTCGTCTGCTGTGCTGTTTGCTGAGTTTTCCACTGTGCTTCCGCTATGTTGTCTGTTGCCCGTTGCTGTGCTTCCCCCCGTAGAATGCGCTGGCCAGCAAGGGACTCGGTCTAGACCCATTACCCCGGATTCCTGCCGTATCGGTCAGCTCGGAGCCACAAAGGCTTTCCCTGCTGCCTCTGGGCGTCGCCTACGCGGGACAGGCAGAACCGAGCGCCACGGCGAGCTGGCGCTCGACTACCGCCTGTACCGCACCGTCGGCCGCGCACTCGCCACACCATCTACACCTACATATTCCACAGCAGCCCGTTTAGACCGCCACCGCCTACAGGCAACCCACCAACTCACCCACTAACCCGCCAACTACACCACCACCGCCGTCTTTACAACATCTGCCCAAGATACGCCATCCATGCCATCCATGCCGCCCATCAGCTCCAAACATACCACTCAACGCACCGGTCTGGCCGCTTCTGGCCACACCACCCGCTCGCACCACCCACCGGCCTCTTCCTGTCTTTCCCGCATCGTGATTGTGCGGCCGAGATTCCCCAGGGTTCTAGAAAGGCGAAACTGCCTATGACGTAGTGGCAGTTTCTATACTTGCTCGAATCATCAAGGCAAACTTTTCGCCGGTTGCGCCAGCCTGAAAATGCCTACAGGTGGCGCAGTACAACCCAAGCAATTGCGGTGCGTGTGAATGTGGGCTGCTGTGTGTGGGCATGTATAGCTACGTACTAGCTGCATCGAAATATCTTAGATATATAAATAGGCATCGATAAATCGGTGATTAGGGTGTCAGGTATATCTGTATCTGATTTATATAGAGGTATATAAATAGGCAGGCCTCTATATATAAGGGCAATTATAGGTTGGCATTAGAATATATATATAAATATATATTAGCCTGTATTTACACGCCTTCGGAGCAGCGACACAGAGCGGCAGATACGCTAGACTAGTAGATACTAGTAGATACGCCAGTGGTTACTAGAGTGAGACGCCGAGAGTGATACGCTGAGTGGAAACACTAAGTGGATACGCTAAAAGAGTGGCACATAGATAGAGGGAGGTTCGGCGAATATATAATTCTAGGTCAGCGCACATCGGCGAGGAACTAGAGCACAGTTTGCTGGTGTTGAGGTGTAACAAGACACACGGCACGGTTGGCGCGCTCGGCACACACAGCAGAAGGTACGCCAGTGAATAAATCAGAACTCGTTGGGTTCGCAATAGTGCAAGCGAGAAAAAGATCATCGGAAGTGGAATTCGCAGATTCAGCACGGACAGGCGAACAACTGACTACAAATAGCTCTGACAGCGGCAGCAAAGGAATTGTGGGCAGTTGCGGGAGAATGAGCGGTATAGAGACATACACACTTCCCACGAATGTGGTGCGACTAAGCTCGGTTGACACGTTGAGCCAATTTGATGTGATCATCGACACCCGGCCGTCCAAGTTGTACATGGGATCGCACTTGAGCAAGTCGATCAACATCTACCTTCCGACGACGTTGTTGCGGCGGGAGTCGTACCGGCTTGAGAATGTGGTGACGTCAGTGGACGTGCCGATGGAGACACGCAAGATGCTTCTTGAAACCGTCACCGGCAAGCGGGATAAGAGGGTGAGCGTCTTGATCTACGACTCCAACTCGTCGGAAAACCAGATACACTTCAACTTGTACCAGACGCTTTTGAAGTTCTACCACTACAAGGACATGTTCAACATATACTTTCTCAACGGGGGTTACGACGGGGTGCACAACAAAAAGGCTGTTTCTGAGTCTTCCACGGGCAGACCCCTGGCGTCGCCGCTCAATAGCGGCAGGTCCATCTCCGGGATCCAGCTTCCACCGTCCACATCGTACCGAGAGCGGTTCGTGTCGTCGGTGAAGAAAAACAACTTGCCCCGGTTGGATATCGCATCGGTGGTGGGGGATAATAAGCTGGCTGGTAACTCGAGGATTTCAAGCTTCAACCCCCGCATGGAATCGAAATCATATTCCGCGTCATGTAGTCATTACCACCATCAGTTCAAGTACCCTGACAATTATGATAAGTATAAAGACAGATTGCCCAAGTGGCTCAAGTTCATGGAATTGAATAACAAGGAGATAATCAAAGTTTTGGAAAAGAGGTTTGACAAGATCGAGAAGCTCGAGGAGGTGCGTTTGGGCCAGGTTGTTTCGGACTCGACGCCTGATCACATCCCTAATATCTGTTCACCAAACGGGTTGTGTCCTAGCTGTGACATCATAAGCTACAAAATGCCGAAGGGGATAGAATACGGATTCAAAAACAGGTACCACAATATTTGGCCCTACGAACACTCGCGGGTGAAACTCAACCAGTCCAACAACGACTACTTTAATGCTAATCACATAGAAAACTACATTGCTACTCAGAGCCCGCTTCAGGAGACTTTTGAGGATTTCTGGAACATTGTTCTCTCCAATAATATAGGAGTGGTGGTCTGTTTGAATTACTCACCCTTCGAGGCTCAGTACTACTGCGACAATTACTTCAAGGACAGTAAACTAGAAATCAAGTGTGTGGAAAAGACAGAGCACCCTGGGTTTGCCATCAGGAAAATCAGAATTACCAAGCCTACAGAGAGGACACACTTTGTTTACCATTTGCTATACCGGGAATGGCCAGACTTCGGGGTTCCACAGCAATTCTCATCGTTGCTAAGTTTACTTGAGACCAAGGATAGTCTCATTTCAACAAATAATTTGAATCCGAAGGTAATGGTTAACTGTTCCGCTGGATGTGGAAGAACAGGTGTTTTCATAGCGTTGGACATGGCGCTCCGGAAGCTCAAGGACAATGACCCTTCGTTTTGGGGAGACGACGATATCATATACAGGGCAGTGCATTTTGAGAGAACCCAAAGATTGTCGATGGTGCAAACCTTTGATCAGTATATCGTCTGTTACGAGATTTTGCTCCAGTATTTGGTTCATTTTCTCATTCTGAAAAACTCCTGAAAGCTTGTGGGCTTAATCATTGTTTATACGATATTCATGAATTACGATGTATAACATAAACTTGTTGCATGTAGATGTTCTAGGGTCATCATGACTTTGGTTGTAGACGTCGCCAATCGGCCCGAATTTTTTTTTTTCTTCACACAGTCACAATACAGTTAGTGTGGGCTTTCTGAAATATGCTCAATCAAACTCAAAGGATAGAGAGGATCAGGTATCTCATGAGGTTAGTGGCAAAGTCCAAGAAAGGACAATCCTCGAATGGCTCAGACTACGAGGATCTTGAGGAGTTGAATCCGTTTCAAGAAAGAGAGACAACGTTGAAAGAGATGTTGAAAGATAATCCCATCGATAAGAGTTTATACGAATCGATAAGCATTGAAGCACAACAGGAGACAGAACAAACCATCAAAGAGTTATACAAGGATGCGGTATTCGGCAAAGATCAGACAAATGCGTTGAAGGTGGACAAACATTTAAAGTATGTAATGAAGAGCTTGAGTGATCCACTCTCATATCCTTATCAGGTGTTGGATGCCAACCATGGCTGGTTAATCTACTGGCTCGTGAACCCCAGGAAGATCCTAGCATCCGATGAATTACCACAAGGGATGAAAAAGCTTGTTTCTGCTAAGGTTGCATCGTGCATTGTCGACGATGGCAGAGGAGGAATCGCTGGAGGCTCAAATCAGTGTGGACATATCGCTCCCACGTATTCTTCTGTTTTGGCCTTAGCATGTCTTGGCGAGTTTGAATTACTAGACTCCATAAGGGAAAATTTATATAAGTGGATGATGGGATTGAAGAAGCCGAACGGTTCGTTTATGATGCACAGAAATGGTGAAAGTGACACGCGGTCCACGTATTGCACTCTAGTGGTCGCTTCTCTCCTCAACCTTTTGACGGAAGAATTAGTCGAGGGAACAGCAGAATGGATAAGCACATGCCAAACATATGAGGGTGGTTTCGCTGGACAGCCAGGGGACGAAGCACACGGAGGATACACCTTTTGTGCAACAGCAAGCTACTTCCTTCTTCTAGGGAAAGGAGGAAAACTTTACGAGTCTCTTAACAGCTACATTGATGTAGAGAACCTCATTAAATGGCTGGTTGATAGGCAATTACGATTGGAAGGTGGTTTCAATGGGCGATCAAACAAGTTAGTTGACTCATGCTACAGTTTTTGGGTAGGTGCTACCCTCTCTATGTTGGAAGTTTGCACAGGCTATCCCGAGTTGTTCGACAGAGCTGCTTTGGCGAACTACTTACTTATCTGTGCACAGAATACCAAAGGTGGTTTCCGTGACAAACCTGGAAAATCAGTGGATTTTCATCACACCAACTACTCCGTGTGTGGACTTAGCATTTGCCAGCACAGCTTGATATCTAGAAAACCAACCGTCTTCGGAGAAGATAGTCAGAAGAACACCGACAAAGACTCTCACGATTCCCACGCCTATGGCTTCGAAGTGGGATCGCAACTTTATAATGACATCAAGGTTGACCCCATTAACCCAGTATTTAGCATTCCTTTGGCCTCTGTCACTGGCTGCAAATTACACTTCTGTAACTTTGTCAGCCCCAATCCTCTGCATTAGCTCAATCGACATATTTTTACGCTCGCATGGTCAATCCAACGCTCAAATGTAATGAAAATTGTAAGGTATCTAGCTTTGTTTGGCACCGCACCGTCGTAAACACATCAGTCGCAAGTTACTATTCTTGCCTCAGCTAAGAATAAACACCAAAACAATGCAGAAAATCCCAGCATTCTCTTCTCGCTACCTCAAAGGGTGCTGTGCTGCCATCCTAACCCCTCCTCTATGCTTGTTTCATGCGGCCAAAATCTGTGATTGCAGATCTCGACCTGTGCATTCGAGCCACGCAAGCGTACAGAATCTGTCTCCGACTCCAACACGTTAACACATTCGGCTGCACCGAAACTACGTTCTACAATGCACCTCTGGTGTTATCACCCGCTTCCGTGGCCAGTCCATCACCCCTCGCCATATTCCAGCAGAGCTCCATATATCAACAGTTCTTCATTTCCTGGTCCCTAGAACCCCTTATCCTACATCTCTAGAACCCCTAATTCTACACCTGCGATCTTATCTCCTCCCTAGCGAACATACACGGCGCACCTTCCCTCATGCTGTTCATCTTCATGCCGTATTGTCCACGGATCCTGGACCACGCTAAAAGTTACGAGATTACGCTATACAGACTTCGCATCTCCAATCTCGATCCTACATAGGACTATAGATAAACAATCACAGCACTATAATTGATGACCTGGAGGGGTCTCTTAGGCTAACAGCGAGAACAAGTCAGCAAGCTGCAAGAAAGATCAGTTCGTATCATAGTCCTTATAAGTTCTCCACAGACAAATTGGCTTCCATAGGATCATTTTGTAGGAAGATCAAAGCTCAATTTTATAACCTCGATCTTTGATCTGATAATCTAGGTAAATATAATACTTCATCTGAATTGATTCACGAATTTTGGGTAAATATCACCTATTTTAACCAAAAAATCCCTTTATACGGTGAACACGTATAAGCGGGTTGTAAGCAGATACTTGGCAAAGCGTAAGGTGTGATAGAGGAGGAATCCAAGGAACATTTTAGAGCCACAGTACCGCTGTCGACTATTCATTGGGAGAGAGATCGACGTACGGACGATTATCTGAGGGCATAGTAGAAGGTTTGAACATAGCCTGTGATTCATTCTTGAGGCGTGCTGCTGAGTGATAATTGAACGGTATATTAGGGCGCTTGATAGTGAAGCGTCTGAGTTGAGTTTGTACACAGATCTGCGAGACAGAACTATACGAGTGTGTCCAGAGGGGTGTAAATATAGCTGGAAGAGTCTCTTGACCGTGCTTGTTGGGAAGGATATTGACCTGAGTGGCGGTGGTGTTTATTCTGGGGTGTTGAGCTGTCATTCCCACCATCGCTAAAAGGGGTACAATAAGCTTGTAATCGTCAATTCAGCTTGAAGTCGAAATTGTTATATTTTCTATCGAATGAGTCCACAGAGTAAAAAGGATGCACTGTACCCTGGTGGAAAGGGGATAACACCAAGCAAAAGTGAGCGAACGAGTAATTCAGCGTTTTTGAGTAGGCTTTCGCCTACTAAAGCGGTATACAACAGTCTGATCTCCGATAACATAAAGGATGCGTTACCACCACTCAGTAATGTGGAGGGATCCAGGGTACCCCCTAGGCCGGCTATATCTGTACCTAGCACTCCCAAAGGTGGCACTTCGCTGAAGGGGCATGGTTTCAACAAATTATCCAAGATAAAATCGTTGAATAAAGTGGACATAAAGTCACCATTGTTAACGCCCGGTGGGCATCAATTTCCTATAGATATTGTCCAAAGTTATCCAGGATCGGAAGGGTCCTCATTGCATACATCAAAAAGCAACCGAACCTTCACGTCAATAGTGAAGGAAACGTTTCCAGAATCGTTCCTTCTATTGAGAAATTATTATAATGACTTTACAATCACTGATTGGGTACGTGCGTTCCTCCAAGCCAATAGATTTAACTATGACTTACATCATAACAGATGGACGTCATTCGATAAATCAAAATCCAGTGATCAGTTCAGCGAAAACTCGGACGTCGAGGGTAGGCAAATTCCATTGTACTACAAGGGATACTTGGTAATGAGCAAATGGTTTTTGATCGTTTTAATAGGATTTGCATTCTCCCTCATTGCATTCATCATCGATAAGTTCGAAATCCTTTTAGTGGGATTTAAATATGGGTATTGTAAATCTAACTGGTTTGCGAGTCAAATATCGTGTTGCGCTAGTCTGCCCCCAGAAATGACTACTTCAAATACATTGGATGGATATAAAGCCAGGCTCAATGTCTTTAACTCAGGCTACGTATTCCTGAGCAGCATAGGTGAGGAGACCTGTTCGGAATGGGTCTCTTGGTCGGACATATTTAATAAAGAGCCAATTAGCAGCAATGTTCGATTTGATTTTGTTATATATGTGGGACTTACTCTACTACTAGCATATTTGGCATGCATTGCTACACTAGCTACAAAAATTACAGGCAAGGCTACCGTTGACGATAAATCTGAGAAAGTGGGAAAGTCCGATCTAGAGGAAGAAAACGCCACTGAAGTTAGACAAGAGAAGAAGACAATGGGACCTCGGATAATGTACACAGCTTATGGATCTGGTGTTCCAGAGGTGAAGACGATTCTTTCTGGGTTCGTCATTAGAAGATTCTTGGGATCATACACTCTAATCATGAAAACTATATCCTTGATTTTTGCAATCGCTTCGGGTATGGCTCTTGGAAAAGAAGGACCGTATGTGCATTTAGCGACGGCTGTAGGGAATGTGATGTCGAGATTATTTTCTCATATCCATAACAACGAATTGTTGAAAAAGCAAATATTGTCTGCAAGTGCCCTGGCTGGTGTTGCTTTAGCTTTCGGATCTCCATTAGGTGGTGTTTTATTCATATTAGAAGAGATCAACTATTATTTACCGCCACACCAACTATTCCAAATTTTTTTCTGCGCTATAATTTCAACATTGTTCTTGAAGTTCTTGAATCCCTATGGAACAGGAAAGACAGTTCTATTCGAGTTACAGTACACATCGGATTGGAAATCGATCGAGCTCATCTTTTTTGTTTTCTTAGGTATAGCTGGAGGAATATTTGGAGCATGCTTCGTGAAGTTTGTTCAATGGTGGCCAAAAAAGTTTAGAACTTTGAAACTAATCAAAAATCATCCAATCAGGGAAGTCTTCTGCATTGCTTTGTTCACTGGTTTAGTTACTTTCTGGAATCCTTACACCAAACAAGCGTCTTCAGAATTAGTCTTGGACTTGGCCACTCTGTGTAACTCAGAGTTGGATCTGTCACTATGTCCATCATCTGATGCTGAGTTTTCAAAGGAAACGCTCTCATTAATCTTTGCATTTAGCGTCAAAATAATTTTTACCTTTGTAACCTTCGGACTCAAATTGCCTTGTGGTGTTTATGTTCCGTCCATGGTTGTGGGTGCCTTGTATGGAAGAATTTTTGCAACCATACTTCAGTGGCTTAATTTCAAGTACTCTATCAACGGAGATGGAAGTACAAACCGTCTTATGAGCTATGTGTGTTCTTCCTCTTCCAATGATTGTGTTGACTTGGGAATATATTCTATGATTGGTGCTGGGGCATTTATGGCGGGTGTCACCAGGATGAATATCACTCTAGTGACAATCCTATTCGAGCTAACAAGTTCTTATACATATGTGTTGCCCATATCAATTGCAATTGCTGCAGCTAATTGGGCAGGGAATATACTAGAGAAGAACTCTCTCTACGAGTCACTTTTGATAGCAAACGACTATCCCTTTATGACATCAGAAACTGAACCCATTGATCCTTTTGTATCTGCTGGGGAGATTATTCGTGATGTGGATCGCTATAGGGATAGAGGTCTCGAATCGTACACGAACACCAAAGAACCGCTTGGAGCAACAAATTTGAGCTCTGCGGTCTTAATTGACAGATCGGACAAACTATATATCGATGTGTCAAACTCTCCACTTGTTCCCATGTCTTTGCTACAATCAAAATTAGTTCTTCTTGCCGAACTGAATCTTCTTGATGGGTGTGTACCTTTGGTTAAGCATCATGTTTGCGTTGGTCTTCTTTATTTCTCGGAGCTCGAATTCTGTTTAGATAAGTTGAAGGAGTATTCACTTGAGTACGGTGTGGTAGGAGAAATATTCTGCAGATTGGTGGATATAGAGAAATACGATATATCCAATGAGGAGATCAAGCATATTTCTAGGCAGAACAATTTGCTTGTTAATTCCCTCTATCATAACAACGAAACAGATTATTTCAACCATGGTGCAATCGAGCAAGACAATGAAGATACAATCGCGAATCTACAAGGCAGCTTGAACTCATTGACTAATCTCACCAGTTATGTCGACAGATCTCCTATCATTTTGAACCACGATAGCGAATTGACCTTGGCTCATTTGATTTTCGACAAATTAGGGACAAGAGTTATAGTCTTGGTTTACGAGGGTCGCTTCTATGGTGTTCTATACAAAAAGGTGTTAATAGACTATTGTAGAAGAGAGGCATGATATCTGAACCATATTTCCAGTCATTAGCAATATACCGCGGCAACGATAGCACATAGAATATGTAAAATTTTATCATGATAATACATTTTTGCTCTTGACTTCTATATTCTTGAATTTAGAAATTGAATAAATCAAGAATATCAACTCTTTGAACAACTCCACATTCTTCACCACATGATCAATGTCGACTTCCCTATTTGCGTCAAACTTGACTTTCACCTTTAACTGTGCCATGAATTGGGAAGTAGGCGTGAGATATTCGAACCGAGGAACCTCTTCGTTTCCAAGAGTGTCGTATTTTTCAAGATCTACCTTTTTAATCATTTCAAGATAGTTTTGGTGAGCTTCGTAGAGGAATTCTAAAATATGATTGAGTTTGTTGCTCGAGGCTAGGTTTACCTTATGGAGAAGACACTTGAACAACTTTATCATGACAACGTTGAACTCTGTTGAGTTATGGAAAAATGTTAATAGACTTTGAAGAACAAATTGCAGCAACTGCTTCGAGTCGTCGAAGATGAAGAAACTCAAATGTCGAAACTGTTTGAATTCATTACACAAGATCGTTCCTAGCCTTTCACTTGAAAGATGCATACACGCATTCATCGCCTTCAATCTGAGCCCATCTGTGTCAATATACTCATATTCTTGGTGCTGCAAGCTGAAGAGAGTGTTGATCAACAGGGCATCACTCGAAACCATTTCATTGATAGTTTCAAGTAACATTACCTTAACGTCTTGACATGAGTTGGACATCTGCCCCAAAAATTCTTGTAAATACATGTTGTCGAATATCTTGTTTGAGAATCCATCTATTTTGAAATGTACCAGCATTCCAATTATCTTCAAAACGTGTAGAATCGATATTTTATTTGCATCCATCCTGAAAAGTTCGTTCATAAATTGTCTCTCAAAGTTTTCGAGAAGTTTGACACACAATTGTTGCGGACAGCTGTCTAATACGCTGTAAAGTAAGGATAGATAGCTCTCGAATTCGGGTATATAACCCTTTATCATACATGATTGATTGAAACAATCGGATATCTTCTCGACAAAGATGGTGGTGATATCTGAGTTGTATAGAAACCATTTCACCAAACGTTCATTGCTCAATTTACACAAATTGATAAAGTTGTTGTATTGTGTCTGATCTTCGTCGACGAATGCAAAGCTACGAGTCAAGTCGTACAAGGGGAAGTACTTGTATTCGGTCGAACCGACTTTGGCCAACGATGACGTCTTCTCAAGCAAAAGCGTCTGTACCTCCTTATCAGTCGCTAAAATCTCGAACCAAGTGTCTATTAGTTTCCCACAGCGTTCGTAAAGCTCCAATATTCCCAGCAAAATTGATTTGACATAGGCGATCTGATGGCTTTCCATCTCGTAGTAGTCTGAGAAGTTGATCAAGTATAGCCCAATAGCCTTCGACACCTTTCTCTGATGTTCCACCTCCATGCCATCACTGTGAAACATGTGGGCAACAAGTAGTCTGAACAGGAGTGCCTGCTCGTCGAACAACGCCTGATTCATGCATATCGTGCTCAAGTTGCCCAAGATCGCATAGAGATCGCTTTCCACCAAGCTGCGAAAATATTGCTCCTCGTTCCGTAGATGTTCTGCCTGTCTATTAATCTTCTCAAGATTGCAGCACACCTCTTTGCAAGAATCGTCTAAACTATTCTGCATCGTCATATATGAGCTCTCTATATCACTCTCTGCAACCTTGAACGTCTTTCTCATGTTGCATGTCTCTTTGAACTTCAAAAGTGCATTTTTTGTCTTAATTATGAAGAAGTCTAAGCTTATGTTCTTGCCACGGGGTACTTCTATTGACACTGGTGAGTACATGGCGGGCTCCTCACTAAATTCAGAGTATCCAAAGCAGACTCTTCTGTTTGATAACTTGACCGTTTAGTGTCATGGAGGAGTTGCAGGCTAAAAAATTAGCAGCCATTTTGTGGATCGGTTTTGGCACTACCCCCACATCAAAACTGATATGAAACAGATTTAACACACTCCGGAACACTCATAAGAGAGCACATATCCCAGCATACAGATTGTGGGTATTGCTACTCTAGTAAAGAGCTAAGAATATAATGGCACGTCCCCATGAAATGACGGACAGAAAACAATTAGTGGCGAGAGACATGACATCGACTCACCATCAGAACACGGTCGGCGGCAAATATACATATAACAAGTACGGCAATAGGTCCACCAATGGTGCAATGGGCGAAAGAGCGACTACAGGAGCTAATGGAAGTAATAGAGAATCCGGTAGGGAGCTCAAGAGAGAGACAGAGAAGGTAGGAAGAGAAAAAAGGGCACAAGAGAATGACTACTCGAGTCACTACGTGCTCACGGGACAGCTGCCAATCAAGTATATTCGCAACAACGACAACCCCATCGAAGGGTACCCGAAATTGGGCAAGCTTCACCACTTAAAGAGGAAGCAGGTAGTCAATCACTCAACAAAACCATACGGAGTTCGGATTGCAAGTGATGAAATCATCCCCACTCTCAATTCGTGGATTCTGAACTTCGGTCTCAAATTTGATGTTATCATGATCGGAGCACTCATAGAGAACCAATTCATACTTCCGTTGTTGGTGAACCTTCCAATCCACAAGCTTTGTTCTAAGCCGGGGTTCTTGTTCATTTGGGCCACAACACAAAAGATCCAAGAGTTGACTAAGCTCTTGAACAATGACAACTTTAACAAAAAATTCAGAAGATCGGAGGAGCTTATCTTTTTGCCAGTCAATAAAGATTCTCCGTACTATCCTAAAGACGAAGACGACACTATTCCCTTGTTCGAGCGCCAGCAATGGCATTGTTGGATGTGCATCACGGGAACTGTGAGGCGTTCAACAGATAACCATCTCATACACTGCAACATCGATACAGATCTTCAAATCGAATCGTCAACTGAAACGGGCAACAACGTTGTTCCGGAGTCTTTGTACAGAGTAGCGGAAAACTTCTCTAACTCCAACCGTAGGTTGCATATCATACCTTCAAAGATTGGTTATAACATGCCAATAAAATTACGTCTTGGGTGGGTCATCATGAGTCCCGATATATTGATCAACAATTTCGATCCCACAAAATACGAGGAGGAGTTGTACACCAAATCTCTCGTGAAATACAAGAACACCAGCAGCATGATCAACCCCCAATTCTTGATTCCTCAAACAAATGAGATCGAGGAATTGAGGCCCAAAAGCCCTGTAGTTTCTACAAAATCTTAGATCATGAGACTGCTCCATGCTCGTTGCAAAACTGAAGCCGTCTATCAAGATCCAAAATTCACGGAACCCGAGACAACTTTTACCAGCATCAAGTGAGCTGAAGTGGTGAAGAAGCTTGCATTTATCATGTGCTTATCAATCGTTCTTCTTTTGTTGAAGAACCAATCTGCATAACTCCATGAGTGAACTTCAGAAATTGATAACCTACTTAGTTACGTCTACGCAAATACAAAATTTTTTCAGTTGAATTTCTACCATTGTTAGTAATCGTTCATACGAGCCGCGCTGTGTTTTTCTGTTCGAAATCAGATATTTGATGAATGTTGGATAAAGGAATGTTATCAGCATCGTACTTGACTCTGAGTGAGCTGAGTTAGGTTATCATCATAACAATCAGAAGAGCACACATAAAGCGAGTGTACTTACTATTTATTCAATTCAAAGATATCCAAGAGTGCATATCTCTGGGGTCTGTCGAATTGTCGATCCTCCATAGAATGTCCCATGTTGAATAAAGAAAGTAGTAGTACAGTTATACATTGAAAATTTTTATAGTGAGGATGAGAACGACTAAATCCGGGTAACCGCGAACACTCATCTCACAGCTTCACCCAGATGCCGCCAAAGTCCAACACAGTACTCGCGGTGGACTTTAGCGGCCCCACGACCGCTCTACGGTTAGCCTGCCGCCAGCCTGCTCCAAATCCGCAGGAGTGCTATCGAGGTGCTTTAGTCGATCTGCTCTAGCCATGACAGCTCTCTCTCCACATCCGTCACACCAGCCTTCTGTGGCACTCATGTTTCTCCAGTGACACAAACCACACATAATGCCCTTCGTGCCATTCGTTGCCCACACCAGACTAACCGGCACTTCTTTGTGTCGTGCAACCCCACAACTCCCGTCGACTATTTTGAGCGCAGCCGGGTGTTTCCCCAGCCATTGGCTTGGTCAATGCTGTCTCTGTTCACCAGGGTGTGCAATTGTGCGGGTGTTTGAGCGTTACTCACTCACTAAACTCCGGATTCTCTATAGTATGCGTCATATGCGTTCATGGTCCACTAGAGCTGGTTTGCTCCGCAAACAGCCTTCTCACCTGCTGTGGAATCCAGGCAATGCTAGTGCTCGGGATAAGGATCCTCTTGTCTACTATAATATATACACTCGCGATTGCACCCTCATACACCGTCCGGAATACTTCGGGTGCAAACGATTCTTTCCGTTTTGTGATAATTGAAAGCACGTATCGTACAGTGTATTTTTCACGATCTGGGGTACAGTCCCACAAAGCCTATAACATAGAAGTCTTATAAGGACCCTTGCGCTATTTATCTCCGCTCCACGAACACAGAGGCGATCTTGGTACCTTTAATTCTTGACTCCGACGCTTAGACAGGTACCATCAGCCTGTCATATCATCAGTTGGAGGTGAAATTCGTACTCTTATTAATTGAAGGTTCCTGTATGGACTAATGATTACCTGATTACCAAATACTGCATCGATATCTGGAGAAATTGACTCCGTCTTGAGATCCCCACCTAAACCTAACATCCCCGGGAGTACGTGAGTATAAATAAAGCTAAAATTCCTCTAGGAAGCCGATTAATAGGTGTTTGTCAAAATTTTTGGAGATTAGGTGAAATCTTTTGAAGACAGGAAAAGTATCACAGCGTAGTCAAGATAAGTCGTATACAATGGGATTCGATAAGGTAAAAGTAAAAAATCCAGTTGTGGAATTGGATGGAGACGAACAAACCAGGATCATCTGGCAGTTGATCAAGGACAGGTTGATATTGCCTTACTTGGACATCGATTTGAAGTACTATGACTTGGGCATTGAGAACAGAGACAAGACGGACGATCAGGTAACTGTCGATTCGGCGAAGGCCATCTTGAAGTACGGTGTTGGAGTCAAGTGCGCCACGATCACTCCCGATGAGGCTCGTGTGGAGGAGTTCAAGTTGAAGAAGATGTGGCTTTCTCCGAATGGTACTTTGAGAAATATTTTGGGTGGTACTGTGTTCCGAGAACCAATCGTGATCGAAAACATCCCACGGATTGTCCCCACATGGAGTGAGCCGATCATTATCGGCAGACATGCATTCGGAGACCAATACAAGGCAACCGACGTGGTCGTTCCCAAGGCTGGTGAATTGTCTTTGGTTTTCAAACCCAAGGATGGATCCAAGGAAGAGGTTTATCGTGTTTACGATTTTGCAGGCCCTGGTGTTGCTTTGTCCATGTATAACACCGACGAGTCTATCAAAGCATTTGCCGAGTCTTCCTTTAAGTTGGCCTTAGAGAGAAAGTTGAACTTGTTCTCGTCTACAAAGAACACCATCTTGAAGAAATATGACGGCAGATTTAAAGACATCTTCGAAGACTTGTATGACAAGAAATATAAAAAGGAATTCGATGCAGCCGGAATCTGGTACGAGCATAGATTGATAGATGACATGGTCGCACAAATGTTGAAGTCCAAGGGTGGCTTCATCATCGCAATGAAGAACTACGATGGTGACGTGCAGTCAGACATTGTGGCTCAAGGTTTCGGTTCTTTGGGCTTGATGACCTCAGTCTTGATGACTCCCGATGGAAGCGCCTTTGAGTCCGAGGCCGCTCATGGAACCGTTACCAGACACTTCAGGCAACACCAACAAGGAAAGGAAACGTCTACCAACTCAATTGCCTCGATTTTTGCTTGGACCAGAGGTGTGATACAAAGAGGTAAAGTGGACGGAACACCCGATGTGGTGAAATTCGGTGAGCTCTTGGAAAGCTCTGTCATTGACACAGTTGCCGTCGACAACAAAATGACCAAGGACTTGGCCTTGGCTCAGGGAAAGACCGACAGATCCAGCTATGTCACTACCGAAGAATTCATCGATTCCGTCGCTGAGAGGTTGAACAAAAACTTGAGTAAGTAAGTACGTCTTTTTTATAGGGGCTTTGCTATCCAGACTAGTAATACACTAGCTGTTAATTACTTCTATAAGCTCTCTCCTGTAATAATATATCAGATTTCAAAGCTGGACCTCTCTTCAGAATGGTCGTGTGTATCTGAACACTTCAATGAAATTTTCACCAACGGTAGATGAGTTTTATGTTGTTGAGAGTAGGATAATCATCAGCGTGTAAGGTAGCATGAATGTCGGATCTATCTTAAATGACGACACTCCAAGTGTTGATGTCGGAAAAAAGGAGGAAGAAACAAGTAAAAAGGTGGATATTCAAGAAAACCATCAACGTCATTCCATCGTGAACCTTTTAAATGACCCCACGCCAGCAGCATTTGAGGCGAGTAATGAGCAAGAGGGGACAACGACTGTAGATAAGAAAGGAAAACATGAAGAGTTTCAACCTGCTTTGGTGAAAAAGGCCTCGATTAGTAGTTTGACGAATGATGAGAGTGAAGATAGTACGAGAAACGATATATCTTCGATTGATACGACTACTAGCGAGGTCAAAGAGCCAGAATTGGCGGTCGGACATGAAAACCATGTTCCAGTAAAGGCGGAAGAGGTAAAAGAGGAACATAATGAGGATGAACTCGAGAGACTACAAAAACTTCGATCCCAGGGCAAACCCAAAAGATATACCACGCCTCCTGTGTGGGCACGAGAATGGATACCCAATAATTCTGTTAGTCAGAGAGAGATCCTGGCTGGTGCAGAGTTTTCCGTGTTGACTGATAAGAGGGTCTTCGATCCCACATCAACCGTTAGCGTCGATTTGGAGTGTTCCATAACGGGTGTTATACCGCCTCCTTCTGTCACAAGAACCATTGCTGAGTGGATTTATGCTAACTTCAACGAGATACCTAACGACAGCAGGAAATACGTGGAGTTAGAATTGAAGTTCGGAACAATTATGGACAAAAAGAACTCGCATAGAATTAACATCAACGTGCTGACAGAATGTATTTATACCGACACCAGTGGTATTTACTTCGACATGGGAGTACATGAAGTCGGATGGAATGAGATGTGCCAATTTTTGGATGGATTAGAAAAGTCATACCAACTTGAAATGAGAAAACTGGCCGGCTCAGCCTCTCATAAACCTAAGAGGAAGTTCAACACATCAGAATCTGACATCACAGATTCCTTCTACCAGATATCCAATAGAAATGAACAGCCCAAGTCGATCAGGATATCGAAGGACAATCTCTCGAATCCACCACGTTATACTGCAATCAACAAGCAACGAATATCAGACTTATACATCCACAACCCATCTTCTATGTATGATTTGAGACTCTCTCTCTCATTTGAGCATCCTGTGCCAGAGGACGGCATTGACTCTGTCATGAAGAAGAACAAACCAACGCTCACAAGAATTAAAAAGAGAAACTCATGGTCCCATAATCCTACGGTAACGAAATTTGATATGACCAGAGTTATCATACCAAAAGAAATAAGGAACAAATCGGGAAAGACGATCACGGAACAGGATCAGTCCTTCGAAGTTGAGCTTGAAGTCGATACAGTCGAACTTTTCAACGGTTTTGATAAATTCAAAAGTGGCGCTGACGCTATCAGATTTGAAGAATTGGTTGAGATTTTCGTCAACAACGCTCGATGCCTCAATAATAGAGTGACAAAGTTAGCGAATAAATAACTGGGTCAAAACTGTCTTATATCTCCATAAAAATTGTATTATAACATGTTTGATGCTTTATAGATCAGATTGATAAAAATCATCTCCACTAAAATGTCGCAACCACAATAAGATTCGTAGGAATAAGTTATCGATGTTTTCAGCACTAGACGAGCAACAGAGCTCGGAGCAGCCAACCGCTCTGGTGAAAGAAGCCAAGGACCTCGAAGGGGTCCTTGAGGGGGACAACAAGGTACTTCGTATCCCCAAAGGCACATCTCGATCACTGGTACTTGGGCTCTTGGTGTTGTGCACATTATGCATCTCGCTCACCACGTACTTGTTGGTCATCATTCTACCTCACAATGGTCTCGTCAACTCTATCATCTTCGAGATCCAAAATAGTGGACGCGATTTGATGGACTTTGGCTTGTCACATAGGGAAATGAAAGGTTTTCGACTTTCTGTCAAGCTCCGTCCAGATACCAGCTCCTGCCACAGACAATATCGCACAAAGGACTCCACATTTTTCACCCAGATTAACCAGATATACTCCTTTTTTCCTCACCACCACTCCTTTAAGCTCAACAACAACACCTATTACTTTCTGTATGCTGACTCCTTCGACTACTTCTTCAATGCCATTTCCAACTACCAAACCGGTGAAATTTGCACCGATGCGACCTCGACAGCACACGGAAAAACCCAGTGTCAATATCTACAACAAATATTCGATGTCCTCGGCACCCTAGCAAACTCCAGTAGTTTTCCAACATCCGAATCGTCCAATGCCTCGAGTGACCCGGAGGCTTTAGTCACTTCTCCCCTGATAGATATGTTGAGATCGTACCATGAGATCGAAACTTTGGAACTCATCGATGCATATCTTCAGTCAATGATAACTTTACGAACACACAAAAACTCAATTTCTATATTTGGTATACCATTCAATGAGCTCATACTAGACCACCAGTTGCCCTGACCGTCAAGACCTGTCTATTCTGCCTCCAGACTCAGATGGTCCATGGTATGAGCGTACTCATCTGTCACGTGCACGATAATGTTCAATACAATCTCAACACGCCTCGTTAACATGGGTACTGTTTTTAGTCCAACTCTGGGTCACAAGTCAGTATCAAAGATGATTTACTTGGGCTATTTGCTAGTCTTCTTGGCATGCGTACTTATATTGGTTTATTTCGGTGTTTTAGGGTTTTCCCATGTACCTCGAGAACCATATGAGGCGGAGACGAAATATTTCACGAACGATGGAACCAACGAAGAGTACGATTTGCCCGGTAGAATCAACTGCGGATCCACGAGAGACAAACACGAGATTGAATTGAGTGTTGTGATACCATGCTACAACGAAACAGAGCGCCTTGGTAGCATGCTAGATGATTGTGTTCAATTCTTGAAATCAAAATATGCTGGAAGATACGAAATACTTATTGTGGATGACGGGTCGAAGGATGGGACAGCCCAATTTGCATTGAGAAAGGCTACAGAGCTTGGACTCCCGCCCCATACTTTGCGTGTTTTACAGTTTACCCAAAATAGAGGCAAGGGAGGAGCCGTGACCCAAGGATTGTTATATTCAAGAGGTAGGCTTGGGTTATTTGCGGATGCAGATGGAGCCACTTCGTTCCAGGACGTACAAAAGCTTGTTCAGTTCTTTGATTCTTTGGAGTCGAAAGAGCCAGGTGTGGCAGTAGGGTCGCGAGCTCATATGGTCAATACTGACGCCGTGGTGAAGCGTTCATTCATCAGGAACTTCTTGATGTATGGATTGCACACCTTGGTCTTTATATTTGGGATTAGGGACATCCATGATACTCAATGCGGATTTAAGATGTTCAACTTCGAAGCGATCAAGAACATATTTCCACACATGCACACAGAAAGATGGATTTTTGATGTCGAGGTTCTTCTCTTGGCCGAACTACAAAACATGAAAATCAAGGAAATTCCCGTCAACTGGGAGGAAATCAGTGGTTCGAAAATTGATATCGCAAGAGACTCTATCGAAATGGCAATTGACTTGGTCGTCACAAGACTCGCTTACGTCCTAAAAATTTACAAGCTCAATGAATGCAACAGATTTCACAAAAAAACCCAATGAAACAGCTGCAATGCGTCACCGACTATAAAATCACAATTCTACAAATAGTGCAACATGTATTTGTCGATGCCTCAATCATATGAGGCTTTGATATTCGGTAAATAGAGACTCGGATGTTCCATCGGGACTGACGTATTACTTGATAATTGTCTAGTCATTTCATTCATGCGGTACGCGTTATTCACAAGCGTGTGCCGAGATCGTCGCAATTCCGAGGAAGAGAGTATCAACAAGACTACTGTTCATAAGGCCATCAAATAAGAATTTCTTATCATTCAATATGGATACTACCGAGAACTCTAAAACCCATTCGACGTGTGGCTCCAGCCTGTCTGCAACACGCAGCCACTGCCTACGTTTAGTACATAAAATATTTGCCAAAAAGTTAAATAGAGTTTCGGAAAATGACGCTGAAATCGCAGTGACAGTTTTCACCCACTCCTGTCAAATAATCACCATGTAACGGGTCTTGTATGTCAACTCACACAATACGCCCGAGTGTCGCACTATGTAGCTTTTGTGTTCGTTCTGGGTTAATCTTAGATTCACAGATGTCATCGCACCTACGGTAGCAGTCAAGTCATACCCACATCTACGATTTTTAACAATTTTTTCCTTTTCGGCGAATAGATGCAAAATGCCAACACGGTGCAGGTACCGGTTGAGCAATTTAGCTGTCAAGACTTGTGGAAATCGGGTGCAACCCTGCTGCTCTCTTATTGATAACACTGTAATGCAACGAGGTAGGACACCCTACCTGCGTCGTCATGAAACTATTCTTCTCTATCGGCTATTTCGCGAAATCTTGCCTGGGATCACTGCTTGTAATGGAAATAGAGGCAGGTTAGAGAGACATCTGGAAGCAGGGCCGTCATCTACGACATGGCTAGCACAGAAATGTGTAGTAGCAGGAAATGGTAAATAAGACAGACAGCGTGTTAGTCTACAAGAGCACCAAAGCTGCTGCAGCGTATAGTGCTGTGCACAGGTACCAACATTGAAATATTGAATCAGTCAACTGCAAGCCGGCGGAAACAGGATTATGTAACTAGAACTTCTAGTCTTACTTCACCCACTAAAATTCACATCTACCACAATGCACGATTTCTTAAACATGTAACTTCACAGACTTCACCTAGAGAGATAGGAATTCGGAGGTGGCCCACGGAAGCGGAAACGGTCAAAGTGTGAACCAGCCGTCGGAAAATCCGATCAAACTGAATCAACAGAGAAGTTATGATACATTGTTGACGAACAAGTTCCAAGAAAAGTACAATAAGTCGACCGTTGTGGCAGCTGGAACACGCCGGTACTGGGCAAACACAAAGGTATGTACATTGCACACGCAAGCAATACCTAATGCCCAACACCATAGAGCGTTGAATATGCATTGGAGAACTGTATAAGCCACCTTGGAAATTGGATTTCGCATGAAAGTTCCACTTGAGTATATAATATCCCCCCCAGTATGACTACAGGCGGTAGAGCCTTGAAGCGCTGTAAGATCTACCCTAGCGATCGCCGATCTCTCTCTACTTGGCGCTGCATACGAGTCTCTACGAGCTCAAGCTTGCGTTTCATCGCAGCATTTTGCTCGATCACCATGATACGAAAGTCCCCAAGGTCTTCGTACCACCGTAGCAAGCGACAACACCTCGAGTGTTGATGAACCGCGACCGATCCAAATCTATAGGGCGGTGCAAACCGTTGAGATGAAATCTGTATTGATCCACGCAAGGTGGGGAGCGAGTGCCCCGCCCATTTGGGATAATGTGTTGCTGTCTTGGGTCAATAGCGATAAACTTCTTCCGACGGAATCGTCCACTCTTTCATTGGGGAAAACCATTGCTCGCTTATCCGATGAATTGTATGCAATGTCAGTTAGTGTATAAGTCTGTATAAGTTTGTGTAACGGTATTTGTTCAGCCGAAGTACTCCCACCGTTGCGTATTGTAGGCCGTTTCAAGCTAAAAAGCATTTCAAGCCTCATTTGGCTTGATGCCATTTTTTGTGCACGTTAACCTGTAACTTATAATTGATTGCAACGCACAAATAAGTAACAGTGCATGACTATAAGCGGAAGTGCCTGTTGTTGTCAGACACTCCAATTTGTTGCGAGTTCGCCTATCACAAAAGTATTGTAGAAATCAGGCACATAGGTCAGTGTTTAAGACGACAGCGGTTCAAAAAAAATGCGATTTCGTAGAGGACCGTTGATCGGATGGCTTTCTCCCCCACAGGATCGTGGCACCAAGGGGCACGCGTTCCACAGATGACATGTCGTGTGTGCCTTTTGCATCTGGCGATAGTTCACATCTAGTGGTGCTGGAAATATGCTAACAATGCACACTTGAGCCTGCCATTTGACTTGACCACGTCTAGAAGTGTAAGGGCGAGCTGCTCCAAATGAGAGGAGCCAGTCACCTCTCGATTTTTCACCAGCGTCATCTACATCTTTATTGGTGCCTAGAGACACTTGCTGTTGGCTGGCGCATGAATGGGCGAGAGGCACGCCAAATCGGGCTGACATTACACACTCTTGCGTGCTGCATCAACAGCACGCAACAATCCGACGTTATGCCTCTCTTGACCTATAGCCTTTTGCTTTAATTTGTAAACAGCACACAGGGCATACGTACCACACTACGAACTACTGCCAACACAACTGATGACACGGATAAACGTTGTGTCGTTATTGTAAAATGCGCTCACAGCCCTTCGCCGGTCTTTCAAATGGCTGCGATGGGCATACCCCTTGCTAAGTCCTGACTAATGCATTTATTTGCACAACGGTGACTTAGGTCCGGTATTGTACAATTCACGAGACGGCGTTTGTAGAAAGGAAACCGCCAACCTCATGCAGTTGCATAAGAACGAACTAATGAAATTGACGATGCACCAATTCTTCTTTTTGGGTAACGCTTCTGCATGCCAATTTGTGTAAACCTGCGCATACATCAGTGAAGCTCAAAGTTTATCTCGTATGGGGGACAGACGTGAACCACGTCCCACTATCGCTCCCTAGGCAATCCGAGAGTATATAAGCAACGGATACCCTGGGGTAGGAGTCTATTATTCGAATTTAGATTTGACGGAAAAAAAACAGTAGACGTTATCACCAAGTGAAAAAGTGCCAGAGATGTCTGCTTATTTGTTTCTAGCCAC
The DNA here is from genome assembly GCA_031081905.1 of Debaryomycetaceae sp. ZIM 2471. Taxonomy (NCBI): domain Eukaryota; kingdom Fungi; phylum Ascomycota; class Pichiomycetes; order Serinales; family Debaryomycetaceae; species Debaryomycetaceae sp. ZIM 2471. The sequence goes on along the minus strand of JARYTF010000009.1, from coordinate 73,436 downwards.
CACCCAACCGAGACCGCAACACTTTAAGGGGCAAGGAAGGAGAAGGAGCTCTCGAGACAATGCCACTATACGGTCTGGCAGCTCTAGCAGAGAGAGCCATAGCAGTTCAAGCTCGTACCTTGCAGCCACCACATCGCATATATCGGTATCATCGTCCGACTCAGAGTCCAGGAAGATGGTGTTTGACATGAACACCCTGAGATATGTCACCAAGCTGCTGAAACAGAAACCTGTGGAGAAGAAAATAGCGCTGTTCAACCTGGCCTTGCGTAAGCTTGGTAAAAAGTGCAGCCACCACAACCTCAATGAATCGATGAACAATTATTTGTTGGAGGACAAGAGCGACAAGTTGTTTACCAAGGACAATTTAGACATGTTGAGATACACCTATTTCCACGACTTCACTACAGAACTCGATGACCTACATTCGAAAACCCATATGAAGAGGTCGGACGGAAACTACAAGTTGAAATACATGAGAAAGTTAAAAAAAATTCAGAAATTGCAGGTCAATACGAATGTCGATTCCGACAACCAATCAACTCTCTCGTCACCCACAATCTCATCGCAAACTGCCACATCGCCAACTTCGCAGGCGGTGATGACGGACGACGACGATGATTCTTTGTGCTCAGATACCAGGGACAAGATTCAGTTACCAAAAGCCACTGAAGAAGAAAGTCTTGAAAAATTGTATCAACAGTATACTCAATTTGCCAACTACATAGAGAAGAAACAAGAATCTCAAGGTATCAGGGAAATAATCAAGTCAACACAGTTCTGGAACGATGTGTACCAAGACTTGAAGTTCGAGTCGATGCAAGAAAAGGCAGTCAACTATTTCGACTTGCTTCCCTTCGTTGACCACACGAAAGAATTCTTCGGAGAATTGTTGGACTACTTCTTGTACAATTTGAATCTCTTGGAATGCAGCAGTAGAGGCGTATCCGGGTCGGATATCCAAAAGTTGAGTGAGTACAAGTTTTTCAACTTCAGCGAAAAGGACTATGAATTTTTCGGCGCCATGAGCGCCACACACTACAAGTCATACTCTAGCCAGTCGTCAATTCACAACAGCTTGAACAGCCCACTTCTGACAAGCTTTTCTCCCATTCAAGCCAAGTTCAATCTCGACAAGCCCAGTGAGGAAGAGAGAATACACAACACCTTGATGGAGAAGCTCATCGAAACTGTTTTGGAAAACTTGAAGGGTACTTTGCATGGCAAGAGAAACACCAAGGAGTTCCAAGCTCTCTTCCTTGTATGGTCTAGCTTACTCAAGTACTTGTTGAACGACTTGATAGCGAGAGAAAACTATCCTGCAGAGGAGAAATATCCCGAACCCACCATAGAGGAGCAGGGAGAGGACGAATCTATATTCGGCCCCCACTCGCAAGACGACTCCTCGGCGAAGCCGAAGAACCTCAAGATCAAGATCATGAGAGCTGGATCGATCAGCTCTAAGCACACAAACAAGTCAGTCTTATCGACGGACAATATAAACGACTGCATAGAGTCCTTTCAGAGCTCGCAAGCGTCGGACACATCCTACAACAGCATGGACAAGGACTACAGCCATCAAAATGCGGAGGACACCGATGCCACCACCGCCCCGAGCTCGCCCTCATTCAATTCTAACAAAACACTGTACACTAGTAAAAAAGCAACGAGGAGCAAAAAGTTGCTGATATTTGGTAAATTAAGAAGTAAGTAGGCCTGAATTCACTTCTGGGGATTGTATAAAGTATAGAGGAACAATCAAGTATTAACGTTATTATTTTCTTTTTTGGCTCATCGACGGGTTTAGTATTGCTTGCCCCTGTAATACCGTTGCATTTTCGATCAATCCAAGTTCATGCGCACGACATGCTACCCAATCATTTCTGCTCTACGTGAAATGCCTTGTCCACCGCCAGCACACAACTCACCATCCAGCCGTGTGTGCACGGATGGAACCCGATAGGGTTCTGATGTCACCCTCCTCTAGGTGCGGAAGGTAAGGTGCGACACACTCTGCATATTTCTATTCATTTGTACGTTTTACGTCTACACATTTACACAAGAATAGGGCCCACTGGCAGACGGCCTGGGCACGTTTGCAACTGTTGCCCCGGTGTCTTTTCGTACCACACAATAAGAGAACCGGCAATGTGGCGGAGAACAAGTAAGCGTCACTTTGCGAGCTGTTAGGGGGCACTAATGTGATTATCCCATTGACGATGATCCCTTCGCAAGCGGAAATTTCTTGAGATCTAATCTTAGGAATATTTACATTTCTATTTTTGAGCCAAGGGATCTTGATACTTTCCTATTTATATAGGTGAGGTATCCTGTCGTCTAGTTAGCAGTAAATCGTAGAAAATCGACATGATTCCAGCACCTACTACAGATGAAGCTCTTATGCACGAGCATGCTTTCTTCGAGACGGGGAACACCAAGTATGTACTGCCCTTCATCAAGTTCCAGACGTACAAGATGGCTGTGGTGAGCACCGACGAGGGGGATGACTCGAGGATTGTGGCACTCATGGCGGTTGTTCTCCTCGTGGTGATTGCTGCCTTCATGACCAGGTTTTTTCTCCAGAGGATCAACCAAAGACCGCAACAGGAAGAGGGCAAAAACCACATGGTCTAGGGGATGAGGCATCCCGAGCGATTCAGTGAAATTCAGCGCCAGCTCGCCGACCACGAGCGTGCATCATATTCGGCATCACGTTTCGATAACTAGGGGTTTCCGAGAGCCAGAGGACGTTTTGGCGGCCAGACCTCCTAGTTCAACCGCATTATATCGATCATTCATACCTCCTTGCATTCTTCTCGATTCATTCATTAGCATGTTGTATTGCCGTGTTGTTTATTATATAAAACATTTACAACTAACTATACTTCGTTATATCCTGAGAGACTTTTGTAAACTCTAAGTCCCATATGTTCCAATCGAACCAGAGGATTGTGGGAAAGATGGTGAAAAGATGCCATATCGAGTGAGCGTCGACTAATCGCCATATGGGTGCAAAGTCAAGAAGCTCGAAGGACATTCCTATGATGAGCCACATGTTGAAATATACTGGCAAAAGGGGTATGTGCTTGGACTTTGACATCCAGATATAATTGAGCTTTGAAAGGAGCTTTGTTTCAAATGGTAACAACTGGATGGAGTTATTATATATATGACTGTTTTGCAAGTATATCCGTGCTGTATTCAAGGAGTGAAGAATCCAAAACACCATGGCTGTGATACCGAAAATCAAGTTAAACCTCACATTGTACTGATAGTCCCATTCCAACTTCATATGAATGAGATGCAAGGCCAAGATTATGCCGATGACTGTCTGAAAAATGATCCTGTAGCTGGTGTTCTCCCTCGTGTATAGACTGAAAAACCTCATGCTGATGGCATTGAAGTTTGCTAGTATGATACAGCCCGCTCCAACATAGTCTAACGTTTCTGTAATTGCATTGTCTCTCATATGGAAGAGAGAGCTGAAAGTCCAGCCTGCCAAAGAGACCCACAATAGTATGAGGTACTGACGATACATGATCTTCAAGTCGGTGTTGAGTTTGCGGCTTTTGTGGTATTGTTTGAGCACTTTGAAAAGATTCACATAGTTGACGTACCAGTTGCCCATGGAAAATATCACCGAAAAAAGCTCCTGAATGCCAAACACTCTGATAAATGGCCATTTCCCGTAGAATTGTACCATCCCGACATCCATCTCCTCGAGCTTGTCAGTGATTAGCTGCTGACACTTGTACTTACAGTCAGAGGTACAGTCCCACCGGAAAAGGTACCTGAAAATGTTCAGGAGGTCATACTTGCCCGTGAAGTCTTCTCTGGTGAAATAAACCTCATCGCCCGCCTCCTCTCCATCCTCTCTCTTCTCCACACCGCCTGCCTTTCTCTGTGCTTCCTGGGCCTGGGCGATCCGTTCAAAAACATTAAATTCCTCACACCCATATATGAGCGAGCAATCCGCCAAACATCCACTGTACTCCTTCAACCGATCCCCCGGAGAGCCCCGTGCTACACCTATTAGCAATATTTGACACACGATTCCTCCAAGTCTCATATCTTGATTCTTCGCCCATAATGAGGTCAAGTGCCGGTGATTTAATATTGGAAATCGACTATATACACTCCCAAAATACAGCCAGCACCGCCAGCCGGTGACGACGTCCTGACGACGTCCTGACGCCCACAGACGAGTCGCTGATCCAAAGGACGGCGAGTGAGCAGCAGCGCCGTCGTCCGAACTCTGCCGCTAGCCAGTGCACTCTGCAATCGGCTTTTTCTGCGGAAAAAAAAGCGCACACAGTAGCTTTTCGCAATCACAGATCAATGCTCCATATGGGCTCGAAGCTCGGAGACATCTAGCCCCAAACAGACTCCGTGCACACAATTGGAGCAAGGAAACACATGAGTACCCTTGCTTCAGTGAAGATAAGTCCCCATCTCTGCAATCAGGGGGTGTCCCTGATTACCGATTGGGTCTACTCTACTACCAGTTGCGGTTTGTGACATTTCATCTTTATCAGGGATTTGCCATTCTGCCACCAGAGAGTTTCCTGATTTATCTCGCTGCGTGCCGGCACCCCTACATCTCCGCGATAAGCCTGCCTTGTCACTCTCCTCCATCCCTTGTTTGTCCTCGTGGCTGCCCTTCTGCCCTCAAGTTGCTCTCCGTCCCTGCGTGCTGCTAGACAGATCTGGAGTTGTGTGCAGGCCGCGATCATGACGTGCTGCACTGTGTGCCGACTCCCGCGCTGGTGGGCTCCCTAGCGTGGCGGCGTCGCCGCCACGCCCCCTACCGCGCTCGCACGGGCGCAGCGACAGATCCTCGCTGCCGCCTCGCGCCAGCACCCTGTCCGCGGTCCTCGTCCTGCACACACCCACTATCACCGACACTGGACCACTTAGTTCATCCGCCTACACCAATTGACGTGACATCCCAGGGCGGTCGCCACGCCCGCAGAGCCAGCACCTCGTCGTCTCTGCCACCCGTATACATGCCGCGACGCTCTGTTGCCACCCAGCGCCCCAAAACAAACAATCTGTCACAGCCAATAACGCTTCGGCAAAATGAAGGTATAAGCGTTCTGCGAGAATTTCACTATGCTGACCAACACTTGCCCCATTGCCAATACTTGCAACCGACCTTCGCTGGGCCCGAACCAGTCAATTTCCTTGCTACAGACCTGTACAGCGAAGCTTTGGCTGCATGTCTACGTCGCAAGCGGCCGCTCCACCCGGAACATAGGCCAGTTGGCACTTGCCTAGCTTTGCTTGACGGTGTTGTCTTTGCAAACGCTCGGGGTTTATGGAGAAGTGAAAAAAAAAAAAAAAAAAAAAAAAAAAAAAAAAAAAAAAAAATTTTAATCCGTGCGGCTCAAAAAAATTTATCTTTTTTTCACTACCATAATATATAAACCATTGGGAGCTAATATTTATCGCCTCCCATTCTAAAGCTAAGCAGGTTCGCCATTCTCTAGTTATTTGAGCAGTCAATTAACACATTGGTATATACTTTTAATTCTGAAGCATTACAATTCTCAATACTTTATCTTTGCTGTCTAAGGGCACTTTGCATTAATTGAACCGCTATTTAGTAATACTGATTTGCTCTTGAGAGGGACTCTGAATAAAATTCAGGAATTCAGGATAGACAGCGATAGACAAGCTAGGACATCGAAGCACGAGAGCGACGAGTAGGACTGGCAGAAGACTAGCAGAGTACTAGCAGAAATAACACAGGAAACTGAGCAGATGACAATTCGTAAGTCGAGCAGAGTTCGGAGCTTGAGCCGTAGGGCCCAAGAGTGCGTTAAGCAAGCGACTAACCAAGAAACAGGAGCAGAACAAGAGAGAGGACCGATATCGGCAGCCAAGAGGAGAAGAGTGGCGGTCGAGGAGCCGCCGGCGGCGGGTGAGAGCCAGAGGACGATGGAGGGGTCGGATACGATCGACCCAGTGGAGAGGCTTTTGAGCTTGCCCAACCACGACTCTGACATACTTTTGAGTCTTGACGATGATGTCAACTACAGCCAGAGCAACATAGAAGCCTCTGCGGCCAGTTTGGGCGGCTCGCCCAAAGGTGGCTCGCAGATATCCTTGAACTTCACCAAGATCTTGAACGAGAGCTTGAAGCTGTACTACTCCAATTTCGGCAAGTGCCATTTAGAAATATATAACGACCATTCATCTTTCTCATTGCTCAACAGAGCGCAGTCGCTGCCACAGGAACTCCCGGAAGAGTCCACTAATATAACACAGCAGGCCCCAGCATCATCTGACATTCCGTTCTTCAAGAATGTCAACTTCAACGCCAAGCCTCAGAAGGCTTACACATTCGACGAATACCTATCATACGACGAGTTGACGGCCGACGAGGGCAGCGAGGATGAGAATCTGCTGAACACCGACGCTTCATCCTCACCATCATCTGCATCTCCTTCGGACCCGAAGACCCCCCAATCGACGTCGCCTTTGTTGGCTCAGAGCAAGATGAGCTTCCACTACAGGCGCGACGACAAGCTCAACTTGTCGTTGAATGCAGTCGACAACGAAGACCAGCACGATGTTTTCAAATTCTTGAACAAACGTTCTATAATGACGGGAAGGGCCAGTGAGATGGTAAGCACCGGCAACTTTTTGATTAATGATTTTTTCTTGTGATATGCTATATAGAAAGCCATGATTATTTCTTGAGAGCTAATAGGAATACCTTGACTTATGTTTTTAGTCAATAAAGTCCACTATTTTTGATGTTTAGTCGCCGTTGGTGTCTGTAGGAGAGATCGGACTACAGTGACACAAAACCTCTCATATATAACAGCAAACTCACATATTGCATCTATAGATTAATGATAAATCTCTTCGTATAATGACAATCCGCGAGCTCATCATTGCTTACTTGGTGGGTGGGGTTACGTTCATACCGTTGGTAGTGATAGCCATCTTTTTATCACATCCAAAAGATGAAAAGGTGAGGGAAGAAAAGGAAGAGCCATGGTTGAAAGCTGGGGAAGTAGAGGAGGACAAGCGATCAGGATTGGAGACGTACAAGTCTGGGTGGATCACGGTGACACACGAGTACCTAGAGTCTCCAGACGAGTTGATAAGTATGTCGCAATCGATAAGTGACTCGGCGGAGGTGAAATCGGCGTACTCGTCATTGTACAAAATTGCTCTGAAAGAGAACACAGTGGAAGGCACAGAGATGATTGATACGACACCGTCGCCAAATTCAGAAAGGGCAAGGGGACCTCAAAAGAAGCACCGGTTTTATGCTATTTTGAAGCACGGAAACCTTTTTCTATACAGAGACGAGACATTAAAGGATGTAAAACATGTAATTGTGTTAACAGACCAATTGGTTACGATGTGGCCCAGGGATATCATAGATGGGCAGGTGTTCGCAAAAATGACAGCCATTTGTCTTATGAAGCGTGATTGGAGTCGCTCGCGTCGGTTGTCAGAGTCGTTTGACAAGGAAAGGATCACGACGCAAGATATTTTAGACCCACGCAACAATTTGAAGCCACCGAAGGGATCGGTATACATATATTTGGATTTGAATACCGATAAAGAGGACTGGTACTTCTCCTTGATAAGATGTACGAAGACCGATGACACGCCACATCCATTGAACCCTAGAATTCATGCAAAGACTTTACACTTCGAGACAAAGAACATGATGGATCTTATTCAGACGCTCTACAGTTCGGAGGGACAATTAGAGACAAAATGGTTCAACGCCCTAATAGGAAGGATTTTCTTGTCTCTACAAAGGACGGAGTTTTTGAATAATTTTATCAAGAATAGGATATACAAAAAATTGAACAAGATCAAAAAACCTGGATTTCTCGACAAGTTTCAAATAGAGCAGCTTGATCCTGGAAACACCCCTCCCTTCCTAACATATCCAAACTTGAGGGAAATCAATCCTGATGGTACATTGGTTATCTCTGGTTATATTCACTATCATGGGTCAATCTCTTTAAAAGTAACTACAAGGGCAAATATAAATCTTGGTTCAAGATTCAAGCCTAGATTCGTGGACTTGGTATTGCGAATAACACTTGAGAAGCTACAAGGACCCTTACTAATCAAGATCAAGCCACCACCATCCAGCCGGATGTGGTACGCTTTTGAGATTGAGCCTATCATGAACATAAACATAGAGCCTATAATTAGCTCGAGACAATTCACCTACAATATAATAACTAATCAAATCATGAAAAAGATTAAAGATGGGATAAGAGAAAGTGTTGTTTTGCCCTACTGGGATGACATATCCTTTTATAATACGGATGATGAAATCTATCGAGGGGGTATTTGGGATAAAAATGTTAGGTCATTCTCGTTCCCTGAATCGGATGATGTTTCGGAGACTACTGAAGTCGAAAGCATCAGCAATAAAGACGACGTGGAATCAAGGTCAGAGGTAAGTAGTTTAAGAAGCAATATGACAAAGTTAAAAAGTAGCACCTTGAATAATTTGTCAAAGAAGATAAAGAAAACAAAATCGACGCACACCCTAGGATTGAGTGAAGAAAACTGCCTCTCGGATGGCTCTCTACTTGACAACTTACCCAAATTAGATCGGGACTCTGTATCAAGTGATTCAAACAGCCAAAGGAAAGCCTCAATTAATACGCTCAAGAAGATAGGGAAGTGGTATTTCAAGGAAGACAAGGCCCCCAATTCTCAAGAATACACGCCGCCAGAAATGATAGTGAACAGAAGAGCACCAAGAAAGTCCGTGAGTGAACAAGAGAAGTCACCACAGAGGCCAACCCATAGACCGGGACCATCGTATGATTTTGCACATTTTGATGAAGACATATCTTTAGTGGCAGATTTGGATAGTTCCCATGTTATCACCCCTTCTATTACCAGTACCGAGGATAGACCACCTCTTCCTCCCAGAGATAAAACCTCATCTACTCCCCCTTTCTTTGAGGAAGAGGGGTCACCTTATACGGCCTATGACATGTACAATGATGAAAGAGAATCCATCACTCAAACAAGCTTGGCCGAGAAAATGAGCGATGATTCATGAATTATTGGCATCAAATTTAATATAGAGTGGCACCAATCATAGAAGCAAGTTTTCTGGTAAACTCAAAATCTCTTCATTTATTTGATAAAATATCTATAGAGCGTACCATAGATCAAGCTAGACAAAATATTGTGATGCAATTATTGAAAATTATACGGGTAACTATACATAAGGGGCCCATCCACCGTACATCTGAGCTAAGTTCTCCGTAGAGCATGCTTCTTGAATCAAGATATCAATTTGGCCATGGATGTTCATCGGCAAACCTTCCTTCTCATCGAGAAATCCTCTGATTTTCCTTCGAACAATTCTCAAATTATCTTGAGGATCTTGTTGTGTCTTCCAATCCAACAATGGATCATAAAGCAAGGTCTCGAGAATATTCATTAAAGATTCTTCGTTTTCACGTAGAAGTGTTCCGGTGACCTCGCACGAAATTCTAAAAGTACCTTCTATACCATTTATTCCCATAGCATCCGTCAAGTTTTGAGTCAACCGGAACGGGACTATTTCAGGTGTCGGTAAAGTCTTACCTTTTTCAAACAAGCAATCGAAATCAATATGTAAAACAGAACCGTTACCTTTGAAGAAGAGTATATTTTCACAATGCCTATCGCCTAATCCAACGATGTAACCTACGACTGACATAACAGCGGCCGACCTGGTGAAAGCATTTTTAGCAAAATACCATGCTGTGGGATCCGAAAACTGGTCAACGAACCAATTGTAAAGTACTGGAGGGTTACTAGTCCGAATTGTTTCAAACAACTGCAGAAGGTTCACTAGATCCTCGTTCGATGTTTTGTTTGCTTTCAATAGTTTCTGGGCTTCATCTAATTTCATAAATATCTTCCTCTCGTTTACCATATATCCTAGCTTATTTCTTTGCTCTGAAATAATGCTCTTCATGGTGGTAACATTTTCCACAAATTCGATAACTCCCATGTTCTCAGCCAAAGGTACGACGGAATAATTATGAATCAAGAGGTTTCTCTTACGGGCTTCATTGCTAGAGGAAAGCAACCTATTGATCATGGTGGTGAACTCAACTACTTTTGCATCCTTTCTTGTATCATCCTTCTTTATCATGAGTTTGTAAGCCTTGAAATTGGATCCCCTTACTGTGACCTGGCGAGGCATTTGTAAAGAATGGAATATATTTACATTGTCATCAAAACCATCGAAAGTTATGGAGGCAGCCTTTGGAAAGGCAAGAAATTTCGACCCGCCACTGGCATGAAATCTAATTTCTAGATTAGATCTTACCGGGATCACTAAGGATGGATAAGGCAGAGTCAAATTCGTGATTCTGAAATCTTGGCTCAATGATAGCTTTCTGGTAGATTTCTTTTGAATCTTTAAATTCGCCATTTTTATGAGACTTTGAAATAATTCCTTTGCTCCTGATATAGTGGATTCAAACTTCGGATCTGCCGATTGTATAGCGTTAAGGACAGAGCTCACTCTATCTTTCCTCAAAGAATCATTCGAGTTCAAATGAGAAAGAATGAACCATAAACTGTGTTTAGGATAAGTACGAACAATGTTGAAAATGACTTTCAATAGAAGCCGTGCCGATTGAACATGAACGTGCACTATTCTCGACAAAATTTGAGTTATAGATGTGTACCATATGAATACTTGGATATTATCGGTATATTTCTCAATATCCAAATTTATTTGATTCAATCTCCTCTCCGCTTCTTTGCTTCTATGAGGCTGTTGAGCAAAATCCAACCATATGGTTATTAGCTTCGGTAAAGCCTCGTATATGTAGGTGTTGCCTAGTGCTAACGCCTTTAGAAAATGTCTTATAATTTGCTGTTCATAGTATCCACTTTTATCATTTTTAGATTCCATTATCTTGTTGTAATATTTACCCAAATCGTAATATGGGCTTTCCCATGTATTCAATACTTTCAAGGCCTTGGTATATTCGTTTATAATAGTGTTGGAAGAACTGTGGTTGGAAATATCAAGCCATTTGGCATAACTAAGCTGGGCACGAGCCTTTTGTTGGTTATCCTTAAAAGTGTCATCTTTCAAGATCTCGAAAAGCGATTTTATTGCTTCAGTGTGTTTGCCCCTAGACCAAAGCAACTCTGCATACTCAATGTTTGCATCCTTATCATTCAATACCATAGCGTTCATAATTGATCTTGTAGACACGTCTAACCTATCATTCTTCCTAGCCATCGAAGAGCTTTTCAACAATATGTCCGAGATCTTGTCGTTGTTCAAAACAAAAGTATAAGCAACTCTATGCGTAGACAAAACTTTCCACTGAGATTCAAAGCCTTGATCTATGTTACCTAAACGCAAGCGCAATATTTCCTCGATTTCCTTCACATTCGTCTCATTTGAATTGTATTTGGTTTCGATTATTCGAGAGATATCGTATAAGACATGCAATTGCCGCATCAAGTAGAGGTTCCGAGAGAATCCAGAAGATATGGATGGCATCAAAGATGACCCAACCATTTCAAATATCACATCGAGAGCCTCATTGAAATGGTTTACTGATGAAGCTTGCAATTGCCGAAATCCAACGCCCAAGTAGTAGTTGATCATGGTTTCCACATCCTGAGGTTTGCCAATTGAATCCGTAATATGAAGCCATTTGTTGATGTGGTCAATATCTCCTGAAGTGATAGAAGCTTGCAAACCCACTAGAGACCAGTCCAACGGGATGTTATGCACACTGTGCAAATCAATTTTAGAAGCTAAAGTTGAAAGGACTTCATGATAAAGTCCATGATCACTCAACGATTTCAACAACTGGGTATTGTTCTCTATTTGACTTTTGGAATCTCCAACATCACTGAGCACCTGAAACGATTCTTGTGCTAAAGTCCAGTTTTCATTGTATTTAAAGGTCCTTAATTTCTCTTCCAAATTATTCGTTGAGAACTTCTTCAAGATCCCATGTAAAGCATCAAAATCGTTCATATTGGCATACATAGATTGGAGAGTGGCAACAAAATTTGTATCACCTATTTCACTCGATTCATTAATAGTACCATCTCTGTAACATTTTTCAAGATACAAAATAGTCCTCTCGTATGAATCACATTGTGCTGATTTGATAGCAATTATGTCCAAAGGTATTTCGTTTAAAAAGTTTTTGACTAGATCTAAGTTTTTCTTTAGTTTCAATCCAGTACTCTTTGAGACATTCATATCATTTAAGTAATGAGTGGCTGCAGAAACCCACTCATTGAAATAGTCTAAAATTTCGAATATTGAGTTGAAGCAAGCCTTCAATTGGTCTCCTCTATCAGAAGGAGTCGATTGTAGATCGATAGTCAAAATACTCATGATTTCTTTTCTAAGATCATTCGATATTTCTTCATTGCCATTAATGATGTGACTCAAAGCAGCATATTTCAAAAGGTAATGACATAATGATATATCTTGATCACGAATTAACATGGAACATGTTTGAAATATGATCTGCTTGGACTTATTGTCATTTTCGCCGAATATACTTGTAAGAGGTCGCTTCAAAAGATCTGAAGTAAAATCAACAAGCCAATTTTCGTATCGCATAGTGATTCTGAAAAAGGGATACTTTATAGGTTCATGATTTGAGGCTGGTGAAACATACTTTGAGGACAATAAAGGCGTTAAAGTAGATTTTGCGATATCACTGAACCGGGACCATATTTCTTTCAGGGAGCCCGTATTCGAAGAATCTAGTACTTTAGTATCTAAGCTCATGACTTGTAAAAATCGCTGCATTGAGTAAGCGGAAAACAATTGTTTGACAGGATCATTAGAAGCCCAAAATATCTTCAACACCTTGCTTTCTATGAAATTTACAAGGAACAGACAATTTTCTTTGAAATCATTGAAGTCGTTAATTATTATGATTTGATGTTTCATAGATTTAAAATGGAATCTATTAGGATCAAGAGATCCTATAATCGATAGTACTTTAGCGCATTTCGTAGATATATTAGTCGACTTGTTCTTGAATCTAGATGCTGTGTCAAATAATGTGCGTACCAACTCGCTAATATCATCCTCTAGAATGTAATCTTTGAAATATTCACTCTGACAATTTAGTTGATATTTGGAAGTGTAATTAATTAAGTCGTCCAAAGCCTGCTGGACAACATATTTGTTATTGGTATTTAGTCTTCGTGAAAATTCTTGAAAGTAATTTAATCTGGAGGCTGGCTTTATAAGTCTGAAAGCACTGATAGGTTTATGATCTTGTATGTGTGGGGCAAATGGAATAGATAAGTAGTACAATGAATATTCTCTAAACTTATCTTTGATTTCATTGAAGACCTTTTTAAGAATCTCAACAGCCACCTCTTTTGTTTCATCTTCGAAGGATGTGAAGCGTTGAAATATTAATGATATGGTTATGTCAATCAATGATATGAGGTGCTCTGGGGCTAAGTTCTGAACTAGACTGTTCCAGCATTTAATTGCCAATAACTCAAAATCGGGATTTTCGAGTGATGCTTGTAAACATGTTGATACCTGACCAAGAGCGGTAGCCACGGAATTTATATTTTTGTTGATGAGATATTCTATAGCTCTCAAAGAACTCACTTTTTCTAGAAATGGTTTACTTCCTTTTATGTGATGTACATTCTCGCTGAATCTTTGCACCAATTCAAGAACGTGCTCACCCAAAAGATATCTCACATAATCAAAGTCTTTCAAACCATCTATGATGTGACCTTTCTTAGAAATGTTATACTTTGCAATATACTTTAACGCATTTCTTATCCGTGGTTCGTTGACGAAGTTATTGTTTTCATCAACCTGTATTTGCAACAAGACAAACCAAGTCATTTCACCAATATTGGACATCAAATCGTTGATTGATATCATCTTGAATTCAGGACTTATGTTACTCAATACATTCATAATGTACGATTCATTGATTTGATTGTCTTTCACAAAGTAAGTTGCCAAAATACGCGAAAGATTTTTTGCAATCAATTTCCACTTTGTCATATTAGACGCTTCAGCAATCTCCTGAACGAAGTCATACTTATAATATTCGAGAAGTCTTGGTGTAGTGTATTCTCTTGTTCGAAAGAGAAAATACTTTTTAGTGACTCCAAGCAGTTCAGTTATCTTTTTGAATATTCTCTCCTTCTTTATGATCATTTCTGATATGCTTGGGAAAAAAGGAGACAACAACTTATATGGAGTCACTGACTTAGTTGATGCTATGCTAAGGATACCATTGTATACATAATTGACATGCTGATCGTTGGCTAAACCAAAAAGGTGAATAAGTTTGATCATCAAAACACATAGCCATTCTCCATTTGATACCATTGACAAATAAACGAAGCAAGCTATTGTAGACTCCGCAAAATGCCTTCGGTTGGGTGTTGAAAAGTCGATAGAATTGACCTTTTTGAATATGTATTTGTAAACAGTGTCAAGATTCTTCTCGCGTGGTTGTAATAGATATAACGGTAAAATTCGAGCACATAACAATCTGACATCTCTATTATGATTATTGGATAGCTGATTGAAAACAAAAGTCAAAATGGGCTCATTTTGGAGGTTCAGTTTTGGTGGACGAAAAGTAGCAAACAATCGAAACACACTGAGTAAGAAATTACAACAGATTAGTGAGTCATTTTTGAGAAAGTCCACTTTTTTTCTTGAGATGTAATTGCAGAAGACAAATTGGTAAAGCTTTTTGATAACATCGTTTTCAAGAACTGACTTTCTTCCAACGCCTACTTCCGCGTAAATATTTTTTATTGTTGAACATGAATCACAAACAGTACATTGGTCAACATGAAAATCGAAATCTCCGTTAACTAAACATGGTAAATAGCCAACTGCAGAGATAATAGAATGAATTTCGTGTTGATCTAATTTGACAGTACCTTTAGCCTCCTGTTTGATCAATTGCATTAAGTATCTCAACCAATCAGAATAATCAAACGCAAACGTGTCATTGAAAGGCGAGTATTGTAAATCCTTATCAATCAAAATGGTGAGCATGGTCTGTACTTTGCTGGATTCATTTTCATGATTGATAGTAATGATACTTTCTCTGAGCATATCCAAATCAGGGTCGTTGAATTTGATGTCAGTATATCGATCTGAACTTGCACTGTGATATTTGGAGATTGTATGATGGTCATTGCAGAGAAGACTGTAGTGATAGTGAATGAAGTGTAGACATTTCTCCAAATTTCGTGGGAAGTTGGCAGGTACATTCTCCAACAACTGTTCGATGTCAACAAAATTAATATAATTTTCGACCATGCTCCTCTCATGGCACACTTTGAATAGCTTTAGCAACGAGTAAATGTAAGTCTTTATCATTTTATCGCTGCTTTTTTGATCTACTAGTCCCTTCATATTTTCCAACATCAAGCTAAGTAATAAAGAGATCTCAGACCAAGAGGCAGTGTAGTCTAGACATACTTTGTCTGTTATATTGAGTATCAAAATAGACCTCAAGCTGTTTGCCACATCTGCATTAGACCCCGATATCATAGCCTCACTGAGAACGAACCACAACTTTCTCAGATAACTCTCAAATATTGCTTTCTTGTTGAATAGATTCAACTTGTTAGATATATCGTAATCATTCAAAATGGTAAATATGTGAAGACATCCAAATACACACTTCATATACTCATCATCAGGATTGACGATATGCTCAAGAAGATAGTCAACTTTGGATTGAATCGTATCAAGCAAAAGTTGTTTGATCCCTTTGGTGTACTTGAAATTATTCAACTTGGTCGCTAGAAGATTGATTAGATTGATCATGAATATCTTCACTTTGCCGATTATTAAACTTCCCCTCTTGTGATGCGATAGATGGTGAATGCAGAATAGTGTGGACCACTTGTACAAAAGAGTATCTTCTCCCTTTTCAATTTCAGAGATTCCTCTCACCTCTCCGTTCTCCACTTTTGTATTCAACAAAAACCTCTTTTTATCGAAAACCAACTCAACAGTTTTGAAGATCTTCCCAAGAAGATCTGCATCTTCATTAATGATCTTGTGGTTGGCAAAATCGAATAGATAGAGGACTAGCTTCTTGAAATCTGTGTCATCATCACTAGTAATATTCTTCTCAATATCATGCAAAAATGCTTTGAGCTCTGCCAGAGAAATCAAATTGCTGTTCATGAGAAGCCTTTGTTTACCAGCAACTCGCTGACTGTGGTATGAGTCACTTGGTGTTGGTGGTGAAATTAATATGAATCACTAATGATATTTAAAAAAATCGCGTAAATAGAAGAGATGATGATTATAACAGCATGATCCATTCTGGTCCTTTGGCAACCCCATACAATGAAAGTCTACAACTTTGGCCTAGCGTGATAGACAGCAATACCATGGGGTACGTGACATGGTGTTTGCCGTCTTTTTCTAGATATCATTCGTATATTTTTCAACATCTGCTCGACTCTGTGGCGTGGTCTACACTAAAGCGAACCCAAATATAATGATCTAGCGTATATTGGATATTAGATACTATGCATGTACTACCTGAAGACAGGCAAAGAACCTCCTCACTGGGAAGATGTCATTCACTGACCGTAGTTTATGGGCCTCTTGAAAAGTAAAATATGAGGTTCCGGTGCGTGCGTCTCATAGTGCATCCACCCCAAAGACTGCGTGATGCCTAATCCTCGCCACTCCTCTTCTAGTAATATCCTCAAAGTGCCCGTCTCTGGGTTGAAGTAGTCTTGCGGAATGGCTTTCAACATGTTTTTTGGAAGCATCACATGTCGATATTCATGAGTATCGTCGCTGTATCTAGGGCTATAATGAATCATTTCTTGGAATTCGGAGATCTTGGATCTCTCTGAGTCCGTTAAATACCTCGCTTTCGACATACTTGTGACAGCTGCTCCAAATTGGGGTCTAATTGTGAGTATTTGACCAGTTATCTTCGATGTTGGAATAAAAATTACGATTTTTCGTTTGGTCGCGTTCGGATATATCAATCGTTCACGTTAAGCGAGATCAAGTTTATTTTGGATACTATTAATGTAGAGATTATATATGCTATGCCAACACCCTTATAAGTATTTAGAATGATTCCCTGGTTCGTTCAGTCGTGAATGTAAGTTATGAGAGCTCATGAAGATTTTATACGAGCAAGTTCGTAATAATTTTGCCTGAAACTTATAGGACGGTAATAGACACCATCCTCACACGTAAGCAATGGCAAATGGCATCAGTAGTTTATTTGGGCCATTTTCTGGATGGTGGACGCAGACGAAGCGCTCTTGGGGTCGGGTGCAGCTCGAGTGGCACTTCTATTGTGAGAATGACTTGACAGTCTATCCGCGCCCTGGGGGTGCTTTGCGTCGAGTTTCTGTCTGACAGGTGATCTGTCCCGTGGAGTGTCTTCGTGTGTGTCGTGCTGCGAGCTTCCGCCTCTCGAACGATGAGAGCTCAGGCCGGAACCGCGAGAACGGTGATGGTGGCTGCTGGAGTGTCTCAGGCGGCTTCTGTGTCTGTCTGGAGCTGTATGCTGTTCTGTGTTCTTCCTGTGGGATTCCTGCTTACCTATGGAATGTGTGTTTGATCCAGAGGTGCTTTTGATGTGTGATTGCTTAGTTCGTTCTCTTCTGATCTTCTCTAGAGGATCATCTATTTTTGCTTTTTTTGCTGATTCGCCGGATCCCACACTTACAACACTTTCCAATCGATTCACTCTATCGACCTTGAACGACTTGTTGTTCTTGAGCATGTTCTCCACTTGCTTTTTTCCTAGCAAAAACTCTTCATTCATTTCGTTGAACCCAGGCTCCTTACTCCCCGTTGGGTCTTCGTACATCCAGTTGAGCTTGTTCATCTTCAACCTGTCCTCAGAGGGAAGCCCATTCAAGTCTTCCCCGTATTGCATCTTGAGCAACTGGAGTTTCTCCTTCTCTTCTTTTAATTCTTCATTGCGTTCCTTTATTCTCTTGTACTCATTCAACTTATTTTGTTCTTCAATCCATAGCTTTTCTTGATTTTTCACCAACGCCGGGTTCCATGACTTCTTAAGATTCAAGTTGCCTGGCATACTTACTTCTATCTTGAAGGCTGAATAGCTTTAGTGAAGGAAAGCAGAAAAAAAGATTATGGAGTTGAAATTACGAGATGAGATATATTTGATAATCGCTACACAGTATCTAGTACAATATTAGTACATTGCTTCGTTAATGAAACTTTAGGTTGAAAGATCAGTAGCCAGGCAAAACAGTGTAATCCGGTGGCTTCAAAAACAACAGCCAATTCTCTCTAATTGAAGTTTTCATGGAAACACGGTGAAACCTGGGTGTCTTGCTCATGGTGAGGTGAAGAAACTTGGTCCTTACTGTTTAGAAACCGTGAACCTCGATATTCTCCTCAGAAAACCCCGTCTCAGAAGTGATGGACTCACTGACCGTGGCTCTATGGTAACGTTGCAATTCAATAACTTAAACTAACTCTGAATCTACAATGAGAGCACCCTGACAAGCAAGAATCTGCTTCAAAGCTTTCAAAATCTTTTTCATGTCGTACAGTTCTGGTTTACCCTCCACCCTGGTTAAGGTCCGTCTACCGCTGTGCTGATGAATACGAATGTATTCTGTAGTTTGGGGGCCTTCGAAGTCACCGTCCTCATCAAGAGGATCTACAGATGTTAGTCAGTACGTGCTTCACACCTCATTTTGGCTAGCAGCATTCCCGTATACCCACTAAACATACTCATTGAGTTAAAGTCTTGGATAAGATTCGTGAATTTGACGAAATCAGGGTCACTGTATGCTTCAAATGAGAGCTTGCAAATAGCAAATAGAAAGACATCTCCGATGGGAGGAGAGATTGAGAATTCCTCCGCGAACGCAAAGCAGGGAACCAAAGGACGCTTGGTTCACAATGAGGTAAAGACACTTGATCTTTTCTTTTGAAAAGCGTGAATCATGATGTTCTTTACACTGTATCTAGTACAATATTGGTACATTTGTACATTTTCAACTATTTAAATTGAGATATCAGGAGCCAGACACATTTATATAATCCGGTGGCTCCAGAAGCAACATCTGATACTCTAAAGTTGAAGTATTCTCGAAAACGCAGTAAATAACCTGGGCGCTTGGCTCAAGGTGAGATGAAGACACTTGGTCTTTTCTGCTTAGAAACCGTGAATCTTGATGTTCTTCTTAGGCAACTGCAACTGAGAGGTCAAAAACTCACTGACCTTGACTCTCTGGTCACCCTGCAATTGAATAACTTCTCCTAACTCTTCATCCTTGACAATGTTACCGTTACAAGCAAAGTCCTTCTTCAAAACCTTCAAAATCTTCTTCAAATCGTATTCCGCTGGCAAACCCTGCACGGTGGTCAAGGTCTTTCTACCGTTACGCTGCTGAATACGGATATGAATGTAGTTTGTAGGTTGAGCTTCTGAGTCACCAGTCTCAGCGAAGGGATCTATAGATATTAGTCAGTACGTGCTTCACACTTCATTTTTGACTCGCCGCGTTCCTGTGGCCCCACTATACATACCAAATGCGTTTAAGTTTTGGATAGTTGACATAAATAGGACAAATCCAGGTGTTCTGTATTCTTTAGATAAGAGCTAGTAAATGAAAAGTAAGAAGACTCTTCTGATGGAAGGGAGCTAGAGAATTTTTCTGCTGACACAAGGTCGGATCTAGAGTTCCGAACGCTGAGAGATACACATGGACGCAACGATAAGAGCGTTCCACACCCGGAAAACGTTCCTTCTATCACCCAAAAAAGACACCGGCCCCAATATGGCCTGGCTTGTCCATAGCTGCCTATGGCTGCGCTACTGTGCCCGTCATCAGCTCCTTCACCAGCACAGTTGCAATATGGTCACGTGATCTCAGCAACCCGGCTCACGGAAATCATTCTTTTGTCCTGATTCGGACTTCAGCTACTGGCAGTCTTCGCCGTTATCGATAGCTGGTGTTTGTGACAGCCCACACAACTTGGCGCTACGAGGACAACAAGGGTTCGTAGGGTGGTAGTTCCAGTGTGTTTATCCGCATTCCCACAGTCTTGGTGCAGTCTCCCACTCTCCAGACCACCGTCTGTGTTCGATCGGGGGCTATCTACACTCTGTCGGGGGGCTATCTGTGTCCTATGGAGAAGCTATCTCCCACAGCGCTGCAGCAATGTTGGTGGCTAGGGGAAAAGCCCGTCCAAGCGTGTGCGGGCGGCCTGGCGTTCCCGCCACCTGGGCTACGCCTGGCAGCCCGCACCGCGAATCGGCCAGCGCGACTGCCGCCCGCCAGCGTGACCGGCCGAGCTGATTTCAGGGAGCAACTGCCCCCGTAGCTGCAGACAATATACACCACCGTTTGCCACCCGTAGCGCGGTGAATGGCCCCCTCGCGCTGGGTGCTCGCTAGCGGGCTGGAACGGTTAGAGCACGCCCCGAATCACCACTAATATTCCATGTGATTTGGAGTAGTCAAGAAATAAGCGGTTACATTGGATCCTAGTTTCTTATAGTACGACGATAAGATAGTATATCAAGCATATAGAATACATGGGGAAAGGGAGTCTAAAAATGTCAGATAGAGACGGTACAAAAGCAGAGAAGATGGCCAGTCAGGTGGGCGGAAGCAGCATAACAGCAGTGAAGAGCAATGGCGAGACCAAGAAGAGCGGAGGAGTGAACGAGAAAGAGAAGAAGAAACAGGCATTTGTGACCCGAACGATATGGACGTTCGTGATGATCTTTATGTTCTTGGCGATCATATTCTCGGGGCATCTTGCGATCATTGGGATTGTGTTGTTGTTCCAGATCTTGACATTCAAAGAGATCATCTCGTTGACATCCGAGCCAGCCAGAGACAAGAACATTCCGTACAACAGGTCGCTCAACTGGTATTTTTTGTTTTCCACGTTGTACTACTTGGACAGCCAGAGTCTCTTCAAGTTCTTTGAAGATTGGGTGTACAAGTACAAGGTGTTGACGTTTGTTGTTTTCAATCATAAGTTCATCAGTTATTCTCTCTTCATAGCAGGGTTTATCTTTTTCGTTTTTTCCTTGAAGAAAGGATTCTATATGTTCCAGTTTACTCAGTTGTGTGTGACCCACATGACTCTTATTTTGGTTGTGTTTCAATCGCACTTGATTATTGACAACATCTTGAATGGTATCATCTGGCTTGTGCTTCCTTCAACATTGGTGATTGTGAACGATATTTTTGCATACTTGTGTGGTATCACGTTTGGCAGAACTCAATTATTGGAGCTCTCGCCCAAGAAGACGGTTGAGGGCTTTTTGGGCGCATGGATTTGTACTGGAGTCGCTGCAAGTGCTCTTTCGTTCCTTCTTTCCAAATCTGATTACATGATTTGCCCTGCTGTGAACTTGACCACTAACATTTACAACTACCCTGAATGTGAGCCAGATCCAATCTTTATTTCTCAGATTTATCAATTGCCTCAGAATGTTGCCGATTGGTTCAATGTTGATATGATCACAATAAAGCCAATTTACATTCACTCTGCAGCTTTGGCTACGTTCGCCTCCTTGATTGCACCCTTCGGTGGCTTCTTTGCCAGTGGATTGAAGAGAGCATTCGGAATCAAGGATTTTGGAGACACCATTCCAGGCCATGGAGGTATAACTGACAGAATTGATTGCCAGTTTTTGATGGGTTCATTCAGTTATTTATACTACCAGACGTTTATTTCCATGAATAACGTCAATCTCGGCAAGATATTACAATTGGCTATCATCAACTTATCTGTACCTCAGTTGATCCAACTCGTGAAAAGTTTGATCAGATACTTGAACAAATTAGAGGTGGTTGAGGATGAAAAAGTAAGTTTGATTTTCGATCTTTTGGATGGTTAGTTCATTCAGACGCATCCAGACCACTCCAACACCGCAGAAATAAAAGAGCTGAGAGAGGCAGTCAAGCAAATTAACATTAATTTCCGCTTTTATTGGAGAGAAAACAAGGTTGAGAGTGTCACCTGCTGGTTCTAGTCAACATCGAGGTGAACCAAGATATATATATGATGTAATGCTGATTTCTCTTCTTGTTATATTTATATTTTTTGAAAGCTAAACTAATTAATATACTTTCCATTCATAGCCTTCGGTAATCTTATTGTTTCGTTACGCTTCGAGCGACTTACCGAGTTCTTGGCTTCAGTAAGATCATTCGACCGTTTTGTGAATGTGAGCCGAATTTCTTGGTGACATCAAATTCATGGAATTCTGTATATAGAGGGCTGGTATCGCCTAATTGGGTATGCATATGTGACTTCCTATTTGGGACATATAATTGACATTTTAGATACCCTTGCCATGAACGTCTACTTCCCTTCCTAATGAAGACCATAAGTTTGATGCTGCTGGTTTTGTCGCTTAATTGAGATTGGAGATAGTGAATATAGATTTTGCAGTCAAAAAATAGCCCTGAAGAGGATTGTTCAGCCAGCTTCGATGAACATCGAAGCACCCTAGTGAACACATTGAAGATGTAAGTGAACAGGATGAGTATGAGTATATAAAGTTCGAAGTTCGGTGTGGGTTTTGGCCGTAGCAGAATAGTATTACTAACCAACTTACAACACTCGTTTATCTCGTTATCAACTTAACACAGTCACTCTTTTGAACCAGCAAGTACACTCACTTATACAATCCTTCATTAACTGGTACCCGAGATGTTACAATCTCTCTTACACTTGATTATTTTGGTACCTTTGGCTTTCAGTTCTCCTTTGCCAAGGTTGATAACGAGACAACACACTGCGGAGGCTGTGACCACGACTGAGACATATACCACTGGTACTACAACTATACAGCTTCCGCCAGTGCTCATTCTTATTTCTAATGGTGTGACATATACGTCGACAATGTCTCAACTGGCAGCTACCAATCCTACTACAGTTACGTCGGTTGTGTCAGACACAACTCCAACTTCTGAAGCACACCATGATGCGCAACAAGATACAAACCAAGATACAACCCAAGATACGACTCAAGGTATGACGCAAGGCACAACCCAAGATGCAGCTCAAGATACAGAAGCCCCAGACACTAACACTACACCATCAACAACGATGTCGACCACCACCAAGGCTGCACCCGTTGCACAACCTACAGATAACCAAGACAATGACACCAGCTCTAAGAACGATGAAGCTTCTGTGACTCACGAAGCTAGTCCGGAAACGCATGATGGTGGACAAGGCTCTTCAAATCCAACAACCAGTCCAGATAATACTCAAGAAACAGATGATAATGGACATAGCTCTTCAAGTCCAACAACCAGTCCGGAAAACACTCAGGAAACAAATACAAATCGGGAAATCAATGTCTCTGTCTCGATTGGAGTTGACACAAGTAGTTCAGATACGCCCGCAACACCAACAAGTGACAGTACACCTAGTATTTCAGGAGTAACATCGGAAACTGACACCATTAAAGCGCCCCATGCTATTGTCTACTCTCCTTACAATGACGATAAAACATGTAAGGATGATGCTTCTGTTAATTCTGACTTGGACTTCATTAATTCCAAGGGAATTAAACACATCAGAACATATGGTGCTGATTGTAACACTCTCTCTGCTGTTTTACCAAAGGCAGCTCAGTTGGGAATGAAGGTCAATCAAGGTTTTTGGATTTCGCCTGATGGCGTGAATTCAATAGACTCTGCAGTTGATGCTGTCATACAGTATGGACAACAGAACGGATACGATGTGTTTGACTTCTTCACTATTGGTAATGAAGCAGTTAATGATCATTTTACTTCTGTCTCAGATTTGATCTCCAAAATAGCGTCCGTCAAATCCAAATTAAAAGACGCAGGATACTCGGGACAGGTGACAACTGCAGAGCCACCTGTTAGCTTTATCAACAATCCATCGCTCTGTACTGAGTCAAATATCGATTTTGTCTCAATCAACCCTCATTCTTATTTCGATTCAAGCATTGATGCATCCCAAGCTGGATCTTTTATTATGGATCAGAAGCGACTTACTGAAAAGGCTTGTGGCTCTAAGTCAGTGTTCATTTCTGAGACCGGATACCCATCTCAAGGCAATACAAATGGATTGAATATCCCCAGTGCCGAAAATCAAGAGAAAGCTATAAAATCGATCATCAAAGAGACAGGTGGTGATGTTACCATTTTGACGACATTCAATGATTACTGGAAAGATCCAGGCCAATACGGAATTGAGCCTTACTTTGGGGCCATTACCTTGTTTGAATGATCACTCGGGGCTTACTACTCAACTATTGACAATTAAGTAAGACATTATATATGAACCCAATTGTGAAATATTACACTAGTATACACATTACCGACTAAAAGTCTATAATCTTCTTGGGGAAGAACTCGTCAATGAGATCTATGTAGTAGCTTTCAAGCGCTTCAACATCATATCGGTCATCATTTTTAGAATATAGGTCATATTTGTTAAATTGCCTTACGGCCTTTAACATTTCCTTGTCATGCTCGTCCATGAGGTATTGATATGCATTCTCATGGTGCCATGGGTAAAACGAGTGATATCGTATCATTGCTAAAGCTTCTATTGGCAAGGTTGAATTATCCTTCGCTATGTGATACATATACTCATCGTGACCCCAGCTTAACATGACTTTGTCCAAACCGCAGTTCGCAGAGTAGATCCCGTATTTGGTACTGTAAAGCGGGTTGAAAAAATCAGGGTTCTTCTTGAAGCTATCAGGAAATATTATCTTCTTCAGAAACTTACAACCGACTGGGAATGTGTCTCCTACAACATCCCACTGACCATTGGAGTCATAGAAGTACAAAAGTTTTCCCAAATCGTGTATAAGGCCCACCAACTGGAACCATCGTGGCTTGTTATCTTTCCGTATTGCCTCTGCTGTTTGTATTGCATGATCAATTTGAGAAAGCTCAGTATCGGGATCGGAATCGTCCAATAATTTATTGAGTCTTTGCAATGCTTCCCACAATGACATTCTCGCTCTTGTTTTGGTTTTGAAATTTATTCTTGCTTGGATGTTGTAGGCAACCGTTTGTTTCTGGTGTTGCTCTTCATAAAATTGCTGAACTCTATCACAAGCTAATTCGTATTGTCTAAAACTCTTCTCATCTACGTCTTTGAAGGGTTCTGCATCCTTCTTCGTCTCATCAGCTGCCTCTGATACTACATCATCTTCCTCCTTCATCACAAGATCGTCATCAGTCTTTTGCAGAGACTTGCTTTTTAAGTCTGACTTACGTCGTATACTACTCTTGAGCTGATTTATTAATAACACTTCGTTATCAGTTTTCTCTAGCTGTATCCCATCTTTCGCTGTTCTATTTCTATTCGTCGATTCGGGTTTACCTACTTTATTCACCTCCTTAGGCATTGGCATAACAGGATCCCTTGTAATAAATGAATAAATATTAAACTCATCTCGAGTTTTTTGTGCAACCCTGGAATTCTCATCTACACTAGTTAATCGATGAGCTGAACTCAGTTAAAAGCTTGCAGATGTAACATTGCAAGTATCATAAACAGTGCTCGAATATACATATAGTAGATTTGGACTGATAAATTCAAGATCAAAGTAGGATGACATCCAAAAGATGCATTTTCAAGCATTATAGTTAAAATTGCATACTTATTGTGTCTCATCTCTACACAATATTGATCTTAAGATGGGAGAGCCAGACAGGATGCAACAGCAGTATCAATAACGTCCCTGATATCCGATGGTCAGATACACAAAGTTAGAATCCTCATGTAGAACTTCATCTTGCAGTAAGACATAGTCGTCGTAAATTTTGTACTACATTTTGAGTCAAAATGAGAAAAATCTTCGCGAATAGCTCCACTAGCTCAGTTGGCAGAGCGTCAGTCTCATAGTGTAAACTGTGTCATCTGAAGGTCGACAGTTCGAACCTGCCGTGGAGCACTTCTATTTTTTTTTGTATTTTCCAAGCATACACTACGCTACTCCATCAGTAGTAAATCAATTTGCATACACTGGGGTCTTTGAACATGAAACCCTATACGTTTGTTGATTGGAATACAGCAATACATACGTGACCTACACAACAGGGGCTTTCTTAAATGTGTCATCTACAGATTCAGTTACAGTGTTGATGTCAGCCGACATTGTCTCCAGAACAGATGGTCTGTCCATGCCATCAAACCTTTTGTGACTCACTTTGCAGTAAGCATAATGAAGCCCCAAACGGATTGCAGCACATGCCAATGTTATGAGGACCGATCCAAATGGAGCAATGACGAAGGCACCAAAAGGACCCCAATCTTCAGAATCGTAGAGACCATTCCATACTAAGAGTAATCTACCACCATCTCTAGCGTTGCCGTAGTACACTGCACCGAAGATAAACACACCTAGCAAGCCACCAAATCCTCCCACCATTACGTCTACTCCGCTCAAAAACCAAAAGATTCTGTCACTCAATCCTAGGAATATACTTGGTATGATGGCCGCAGAGACCAAGTCTGCGATCAAATAAATCTGCAACACATTATCTGCGACCTTTATGGCAATGACTATAATTGGAACAATAGTTAGGACAACCAAGCCTCTTGTATAACGCATTTGTAGTTTGTTGCGAAATACATCATTTGATATGGTGGAAACCATTGCTGACTGCAACGAGTCAAACGTACAAGTGGAAAGGGAGACGCAAAATATGAGAACGAAGGCCACGATCCAACGTGGCATTCTTGACAACAAGATGTAGAAAGCATATGCTCCATTTTCGTCGCCAATGGTGAGATCTCCACTCCAGACAGCAAGGAATCCGGTAGTACCTACTAAGGTGCATATCACGAAAGCGACACCAGATGCTATACCGCAGCCAATCCACAAGTCTCTATCACTTTTACTTGCAAAGGTACGGAGCCAGAATCCTGCTATGAAGCAATCGTTGGTTAAGATTGCCACAGAAAGAATGTAGATCAATTGCCACCCTAACTTATTAGCTTTTAACAAACCAGATGGTTCAATTCTGGAAGTGTCAATATCAATGTAAGATCCCATTCCTGCTGCGCATATTACGACGAGGATCAAGACGAAGGCACCTTGGAAATTGTCAGTGATGAAACTCACCTTGAAGCCTCCAATCGATGTATATATGGTAGTGACTGCGCATTCTACGATAATTGCTGCTAATGCATTCAAACCTGTGAGTGTTTCAATTGCACCCTGTATTGCAGACAACTCTCCAACCATAAAAAGAAACATCGTCAAGCAAGTGAAAAACGAAAGGTAGTAGCAGGTGATGGGTCCATACCTGTGCCTTACCCATTCAGTCAAGATGAACCCATCAGGACACTTCCTTCTGATGATAGGTCCGAATGCTGCAAACCCTAAAAGTGGAAGGGACCCACAAATGGTATACACAAGTAACCCATGCAACCCAGATATGTTCCCGATTTCTGCGTACGTAGTCAATATACCACATCCCATTGCTAAATGTTTACGTTAATATGCTGGTTTAGCACAGCATCGAAAAGCTTGAAAAGCAAACAAAAAAACCTCCTCACGCAAGTATTGCTTGATCGAGTTCAAACGGTATGATCTCAGCAGTCCTACTTCTGCAAGCGTCGAGAAGTAGGACCACACCCGTTGGTTTTATTGTTTCCATTGATAGTTAGTAGTATGGTAATGTCACGACCGGTCTCTCATTGCCCTCAAAGTTCTTTTCAAAGTAGATAGTACTTACCTGAAGCAATAAAGTTCAATGCCAATGGTATTCCCCTTTGGGTTCCGTTCGAAGATAAAAACGAATTAGCAGAGTGGAACTTTAATGCTATGAAAACACCCGTCACCAAAAGCAACGCATAAGTACAGTAGATAATCGCATTGTTACCTTGAGAAGAAAGTTGGCTCATCCCAGTCTGTTAGAAATTGTTTATTTGGCTAGCGCAACACTAGAATGGTCCTACTTTTATATTTCAAATTTTTCACACTGAAAATATCGCAATGATTGTATACCAAACAGAATACAGCTCGCACGGATATGCACTTAGAGGTAGGTATAACGTTTACCCTACGTATCGTTGCTTCTATATAATATTTTATATCCTACCTGAGTGACTAAGTCAATCGCAAATATGTAGGGGGAGATCACACGGAGACCAAGCATCTTTCGAACCATACCAGCTACTAACCGTACATATTGTACCACACTACACAAAAAAGTTATAGCAGAGTGCACAAAGGACTTATCTCTGTCCATTAGCCTATAGAATCGATCTTGGTCACTGACCCTTGAAGATCCCACAGGGGCCTATGGCTCTTGAAAATTACTCCGAGATGCCATGACACTGCAGCATCCGGCAAACTCCTTTTAACCTGGGTTGGCGCCTTACATGTCACACATGCCTTACGTGCCTTACATACTCCAGGCTATTATAGAGATTCAGTCGTAATTTGAAGGGAGAACCATGTAGCAAGATGAAACCCAACTTATTGTTCAATTTCGCTTCTAGCACCTTAATGAGTACAGATGTTTGTAGATTCTTGGACCCTCCTGAGGCGGAAGTGAACAGAAATGGATGGTCTGCCTAATGCAAGGGTAGAGAATGCCAATTCGTATTTCAGAGGTCGACTTTCGATCGGTGATGTCCCTCTCTTTAGCGTTGTAGCCGGCGAACGCCGTTTTATGTGAAAAGTTACACAAACATCTCTTATCAGAAAACCTCCCACCCTCATCTCCAGTAGGGATGCATGGATGAAAAAAACTTCATTTATAATTTACCTTTAGCATTACTTCTTCTTCGTTACTCTAAGACAGTATGCCATTCAGCGAAGTTTCCCATTCCCGTCGAATTGCCCAGTGTGCTTGTGCCATATTCTGGTGCTTGTTGTCCGGGGGTCCCATCTTTGGGTTCGCCGCATTGAAGCCGGTTTTGGTGAAGGAGCATGTTTACGAATACATGTGTGATGTCTCTACTCAACCAGGGATTAACGACTCCAATGGAGGTGGTCTTGTTGGTGGGCTTTTCACCGCTTTCGCTAGCATCATGTCCAGCGACGACGGAATCGCCAAATGTACACCTCAGGATTTGAAATTGAACATGATGTTCACAGTGGGTGCTGTTATGACCAA
Source organism: Debaryomycetaceae sp. ZIM 2471 (assembly GCA_031081905.1). Lineage (NCBI taxonomy): Eukaryota > Fungi > Ascomycota > Pichiomycetes > Serinales > Debaryomycetaceae > Debaryomycetaceae sp. ZIM 2471. Next base: position 44,307 of record JARYTF010000009.1, on the reverse strand, counting down.
TGTTTCCGCATTGTTGATAGGAAGGTTGTTGGATATTTATGGTCCTAGGTTCTGTGGACTTGTCGGTGCTCTTTTCTTATACATTTCTTGTTTTGTTTTCATCTTCTCCCAAGCTTTACAGGAGACGTTCATTGACCCATACTTGTTTGGATATGCTTGCATGGCTTTGGGTGGTCCATTCGCATATATTTCCTGTTTCCAATTGTCCAACTCATTTCCTCAAAAGAGTGGAACAATTTTAGCATTGATAACTGGAGCATTTGATGCATCCTCTGCCGTCTTTTTGATATACAGAATCTTTTACAACAAGACTTTAGGAAGTTTCACCTTGAAAAAGTTCTTTGGGCTCTACTTGGTTGTGCCCACTTTTATTTGTTTAGCACAAATATTCGTGATGCCAAAAGAATCCTATAAAACGGAGACAAACTTTTGTGTGGACGATCAACCAGAAGAATCTTTGGAAACAACAGCATTGTTGCAAGAAGGAGCTAACAGGAGAAGAGACTCAATTGGTGATGCCTTGAAGCAGCCATATGCCGAAGAAGGAGAAGAGGCCTTGGTAAAAAGCTCAGGAATTTTTGGAATCTTACATGGCTACTCCTCCAAGCATCAAATGAAGACTCCTTGGTTTTACTTGATGTGTCTTTTTGCCACCATCCAAATGCTTAGGTTGAACTATTTCGTCGCTACAATTCACACACAATACACCTATTTGTTCAATTCTGCTGAGCAAGCAGAGAGCTTGAATAAATTTTTCGATGTCGCCTTGCCATTGGGTGGTTTGATTGCCGTTCCTTTCGTGGGTTTCTTCTTGGATCTTGTTACGACCAACATTGTTCTCGTGGCCCTCTTGGTTGTCTCTTTGACCATTGGTATCTTGGGTTTTACAGGAAACACAGTTGCAGCCTTTTTGAACGTGTGTCTTTTCGTGATCTACAGACCGTTTTTCTACACCGCAGTATCAGACTTCTGTGCCAAAGTGTTTGGTTTTGAAACTTTCGGTACTGTCTACGGTGCCATTATTTGCACCTCGGGTATATTCAACTTCGGCCAGTCCATTCTTGACAAGTTGACTCACACGACTTTCAAGATGAACCCCACTCCTATCAATGCTATTCTTGTTTCCCTCACAGCAATCATTGGAGTCATCATTGTCACCTACGTTACGATTCAATCTAAATTGTATAATTCGAAAAAGTTGACATGATGGCTTTTTTTCATCGTCATATCAGACGATGCCGAATTTGAATCATACGATTAACAACAGATATTAGCCTCGAGTTTTCAAAAGTGTGACTAAGTCTATATAGCTTTCATTCTACTTCAATCATATAAAAGAATTAAGTTTATATTCTATGGTAGGTTCCCGCACATCATTTACTTTTAATCTAATGAATCCTTACATCAGTCTTTTCTTATAATCCAAATAAGCCAATCCTGGTAAAATTACAACATAGAAAAAAACAGAAATTGAAGCTATAGAAGAACTTCACTACGTAACATTCAGTAGGTGGTCAGGGTCAATTGTGTAAGAGGAGCGGGTGGTCCAAATAAGATCAAACTACACTACATTTATAGTATAATGCTGAGCAATAAGCAAGCTGCTACACCTACGGGTAGTGGTATTGGCAGAACTGTCAGCGAAGGAACTAATTCGGCCAGTTATGGGATTGAAGCTGGAAAGAAGAAAGATTTGTTGGAGATGTTGGAGGAGAAACAATCGGACCTATATCGTTATATCCAATTCAAGGTTCCCATCAATCATACACCTTTCTCCAAGAATAACTATCAAAAGAGGATTTCATTTGATACCGTAAACATACAATATGACGACAGTGAGGGACAGGAAATGAGATCTTATGAGAACGAACGAGCACCCGTTGATAGCTCTAGGGGAAGAGGGCGAATAAGGACACCTTCCCCCGCAGATGCATCGCCTGGTAATTCACCCTCACGGCTTCTATCACCAATGAAAAAGAACGAGATGTCACGAATATTATCGCCTTATAGAAAGATGTATCCCACAAGACCAATAGTGAAGAACGATGGGTGTATTTATACGAAGATGCATAACAAATTTCATCAGTTAAACCAAGGCAACTTGGATAACAAGGAGAACAACTGGTTGGTTCCCGTATTACCACGTAGATGCATCCTCATATTCATTAGTGGGAGAAGACACACTTGGGTGGCATTGGATTGGATTTTATCAAGATATATCGAGAATGGCGATTCCATTGTAATTGTCACTGCTCTCGATAGCGAGAAGTTGATCAGAAAGAAAGCCTTCAACCAAGGTGTGCCCTCGAGAAATGCAGCCAAAACCCCAACAATGAGGTTAAGACAAAGGAATCGGGCAGAAGCAATAACCCATATTTCAAGGGATATCATGTCTTACGCTATGGAGATCGTCAATCCTGAGAAGATTGTTAAAATTACAGTAGAAATATCTTTAGGCAAGACGAAGCAGGTTTTGAAAGACATGTGTAAACTATACGAACCAAACATCATATCAACAGGAGCAAAGTTGAATACCCGGCGAAGTGCTCCATTGCGATCCTGGAACTCGTCCAGGATAACTGACAGACTTGTGAAACTTTTTCCATTACCGGTTATTTTGGTTCCGAGTATGATGATGAGTGAATTCGAGCACTCGTTGGAAAACGAGATAAATAGTAGATATATTCGTGCTGAAATTGATGGAAGAAAACCCTTGGTGCGACAACCATCTTTGGCAGAAAGATTGGAAGAACTAACATCACAAAATAACTCTTCAGCAAATGATCAAGAGGGTGACTCAAGTGACAGTGAATCATTCAATTCAGAAGCATCAATATCCAGCTCATCATCAAGCGAGTCATATTCATCGTTTGAGGAAGTCTCTCGCATATATACAACCTATAAAGGAGACATCGATCTGAATTTGAGTGTCTTGCGGAAGAATCCATACAACGAGAACTACTTCTCTGATATCGTCAAATTCATATCTGATAGGTCCTCCGAATTCTGTCAAGAAATAACGCAGGTTGACCCCGACTTCAAGGGAAGGGCTGCGAAATTAGCCAGAGAAATCACTGGTTCGAACCGTTTTGGCACTTCTCCTTACAAAACGAAGTCAATGTTGGGTCCACAAGAAGAAAAAAAACCTGCGAAGACACCGAGACCTCCTTCTCATCTGTCGATGTCCTACAAGGATATCAAGAGGACGGTCAACAACAAATCTCCTACGACGTCGCCTCCCCGATCGCCTCCAACCATACTGATTGATGATGCCAAAGATATTCCCAAGTCTACATCATTAAAATTCGTGGATGCTCAGAAGCCTTTAAAAAAGAGTAATCCGCCATTGAAAAAATTCTTGTCTCATGACATTGATGCGTCCTCTACGAGACCAAAATTGGAAGTATCCAAGTCACAGCCTGATATCACATCAAGAGACCAGAAAAGTACGAAGGAAGGAAAAAAGAACAAAAGGAAGCTGTTCTGGAGGATATTTACTTAGGGCAAGGTCGTGTGCAGGTATATAAGATATAAATTAAGCTATAACTGCTGAAGCTATAGACTGTAGAGATTTCAAAGGCATGTTGTAAATGAGGTTCTTCTTCTTTCTTGTTTTATGTATTTCTTCGGTTGGTGCAGAGGCTTTCAATCCAGGTATAGACATAGATTTGGATTATAGTAACGGGTTTGATAGTGACTTTGGTATCCAAGCAAGGCTGGATCGATCAAAGGGTTTAGAAGAATTTACACCTATATCAAATACTATTCGGGCCGGAGATGTGCAACAATACTCTTTTGGAGTCAATACCACGGCCGGCTTGGGTAGGTACTATGAGCTTTTGATTTTTCTAACAGGAAATATATGCTCGGAGCCTTCCAATGTCGATGCGGATGATACCAGTTTGACGGTGTACTATTCGTTTAACTCTAGCATGTTCCAAAATCCCGAGTTAGGACAATCAGGGAGCTTTGATCATGGGTATTTCCTGGCACTAGCGGATATTTCAGTTTTGTCAGACAACAGTGACAACACGGTCTTATACATTGCTGTTAGGGCTCCTGAGAATACCTTATCATCTGCTGAGTGGTCATACGAAATTGGTGTGTCGCAGAACGATCTCGTCTTTCAATGGGATGACAGGTCTTGGGCTAGTTTGGTAGATGCAGACGCTTCCTCCGCTTTGATAGTTTCGGGAAATTTAACTGCAAGCGGTGATTACAACGTTTCCACGTTGAACGCAACAGAATCGACGTACACGCTTTTCTTGTACTCGCTTGATTACGAAGATTACTTCAATTCGCTCAACAGTAGTTGGTGTGCTATAAGGAACGGGCCGGCTTTGTTGTCATCATCTGAATATAATACCAGTTTCACAAGAAGAGGCGGCGGCTTGCAACAACAATTTTATGTTGATGGATTAAACAGTTCTACGAGGTACCTCGCCTATTTGATATCAGACTTTTCTGGTAGAAGTTTTGGAGGTCTGGTTTACAAGCCCTTCCAATTTGAAACTATGGATGATGGAGTCTGCCAGTTGGTTTACGACCTTGAGTTCTGTGACCAGGTAGCATACTCAGTGCCGTCTAGGGAGAACATGACGAAAGACGAACTAAAGGTGGCATACGACCACGAGGCACTAGAAATTTATTCCAATTTTTCAAAAGCATTACAACAAATAGCATGCGAAACAAGCGCTGATGCTGCATTCTCCCCTATACGAACCTGTGATGACTGTTCAGAAAGCTACAAAAATTGGCTTTGCTCAGTCATGATTCCCCGTTGTAGCACTCGTGATATAAATGGCTACCAGGAAAGAGCAATTGGAGAATCCAGAAACGACTTCATAAATGATGTGATTGCACCAAATGAGAGCTACTTTGAAGTGCTACCGTGCGTGAATGTCTGTCAGGCAATGGTACGAGATTGTCCAGCAGACTTTGGATTCATGTGTCCTGACGATAATTCGTCGGCTAGTCTATCTTACTACTGGGATGAAGGTGGAGAATTTGCAACATGCAACTACCTAGGCCCGCTCACCACATCTACAAGCAGAGCATCGTTTTTGAAGATGAATTGGTGGCTCTTTGTCTTTATGTACACTAGTATAGCTCTCGTTGGACTCTGAAAATTCCCTGCATATTAAATATACTGTACGCGTCCAGATTCCTAGTAGATTTCAAATCCTGGTAGTTAAGACTCACCTTGGAACAGAAAGGACTATGTCTCGTGAGAAGAACAGTGACAACTTGCCATGGTATGTATCAATGGGGGATCTATTTGGGACTAGTCTGATTTCGGAGGAAGTTTGAGTATTTTTCGAATGATTTCGAAATGTAGAAGTCAGATAAGGTAGAATTAGTACTGACAAGAAATAGGGTAGAAAAGTACAGGCCGTCTTCCCTCGATGATGTATATGGACAGGAGGAGATAGTGAACACCGTTCGAAAGTTTGTACATGAGGGTAAATTGCCGCATTTGTTGTTTTATGGACCTCCTGGAACTGGTAAAACGTCCACGATCATTGCTCTAGCAAGAGAAATATACGGACCTAATTATAAAAACATGGTATTAGAGTTGAATGCTTCCGATGATAGAGGGATTGATGTCGTTAGGAATCAGATAAAGAGTTTTGCTTCTTCCATGCAAATTTTCAGTAGAGGATTTAAACTTATCATTCTAGACGAAGCGGATGCGATGACTTCAGCTGCCCAAAACTCTTTGAGGCGTATCATTGAGAAATATACCAAAAATACCAGGTTCTGTATCCTTGCAAACTATTCTCATAAGCTTAATCCCGCATTGTTGTCCAGGTGCACCAGGTTCAGATTTCATCCAATATCTCAAGAGGCCATCGCGAACAACATCAAGACAGTAATACAACAGGAAAATATCAACATAAATGATGAGGCTAAAGCGGCATTGTTGAGCCTTTCAAATGGTGACATGAGGAGAGCGCTTAATGTCTTGCAAGCCTGTAAGTCTTCAGGAGATGAGGGAATGTTTATCGACGAAAATATCATATACGAATGTATTGGTGCCCCTCATCCAAAGGACGTTGAAACCGTTTTGAACTCCATTTTAAAGGATAGTTGGAGCACTGCGTATTCTACGATAAACAAGTATAAAATTACGAAAGGCTTGGCTTTGATTGACTTGGTGAATGGATTTGTTGAAATATTGAGTAGGTACGAACTCTCAACCAAGACACGAATAAGCATTCTCAAAGGTCTTTCGGAAATAGAGTATGGTATCGCACGGGGTGGTAATGAAAAGGTGCAAAGTAGTGCTGTCATAGGGGTGATAAAAAGCGCAATGGAAAATCAGAAATAGATAAATTATGAACTGCTGGCCGACTTGAGTAAGGGTCTGTGATGGACGATGGAGCATGGACGTTATCTAGATGCACAAATTATTGACCCATTTATTACCACCATATGTATTGTCCTTGGTTGCGTTGTCTATTCTCATCTAAATGTCATAAACGTTTCAATGTTCCCAAAAAAATGTGAAGTAGGAACATTGGGCCCTGGGGTTTAGACTCTAAATTAATCGATAAATTTCATTTAACTAGCTTCACAACATGTGCCACAAGATACCGATAGGGTTTCGTATTATTTTACACCTATATAGCCATTATTTGAAAAAAATTACGTTCCGAGCATTTGTTTGATACTTCTCTAAAAGAATGTAGCGGAACCACCGACTTTAAGTGGACTGAACTCATCAACTCTACTGTATTCGCCGACTTCCTCTTTTGAATTGATCCTTTTTGATCTTTATCAAGAGCCGACAGATCAATTTCTCAAAAGGGATAGTCTCTGTCGATTCTCTACGTCACACTTGGCTTAGACCAGACCACAGTTAACGTTATGGAATTGGGGTCGAATCGCGACACCCTCGGTTCTGGAGACTCCCAGATGAATGCATACCATGATTCACTACCAGTAGGAGCATTTGAACGATACTACGGAGTTCCAACTACATGTATCTTCTAGTAAAGGACAATTCGGTTATTCACCAACCATCGAATTCTCTACCTGACTCCCTTTCACTCACCACGTACCTCGAATTATGATTACCCCAGCAATCGAAGCGGAATTTTCTCGGTAGAAAGATGAGGCTATCCAGGAGAGAGTGAACATGCCGTCTTTAGAAGCTTTGTACGACTTTCTTACATCGACTGAGTTTATCGTTAGTATACAAACTTATTATTGATGGGTCGCATATACAGGTCGTTGAAGCATAACCCGATCTGGTCTTGTCAATCTTCAGGTACATAACGTCTTTCACATTTCATATGTTATATACTTCTTGCCTTTGGGGAGAGATATTATTATCTTAGGTAGTTGTAAAGACTGAGATTGTAAAACGAAGATTATTTGAAATTAGATCAGAGGAAAATCCGGTTGTTTCAATGCATGACAAAGGCTCCCTAGTAAGAGAGCTACTAGACAAAACGGCCAACGACAAAGAGTTGGTGTCTTCGTATCTCATGAAAAGGTCAAGGAAAACGCATTCGTGGAAGAATCGATGGGTCGTTCTACGAACATGCCAGCTTAGTTACTATAAAGATGACTCCGAACACAAGCCCATCAAGGTGGTACCCAGAACAAGCATTCAGACATATGGCAAGGTTGCTGATTCGAAGGCATTTCACTTCGCCATATACACCGATAGCAAGACTTTTCACTTCAAGGCAGCCGATGAAGCGACATATAGAAAATGGATGGAAGCGTTGAACGTTTTAGTGGGAACAGATAAAATTTCGAAGAACATGGATATAGTGGGGGCTGAAATTGAGGAACCAGGAATATCGCCAGACGCGGTGGATTTGAATAACCCCAATTGCGACGTCTCACTCATTCCCCACGCAGTCGAAGAAACGTATCAGACGACCCCACACAACATTGAGGAAAAGCTTCGAACTTTTCTGATAAAGAATTCTGATGAATTCATAGTGGAGCTGGGGTATTTGGACAAAATGAGAGGGAGATATAATCAGAAGAAGAAATGCTTTATTGTGTTAACAAATAGATTTCTCTACTTCTTCAAAAGCAAGATCGATTTGAATCTGCCCAGTGACAAAGTTCCAATATCTGAAATAATGGATGTCATCGAAAGGGATCCAACAAAGAACAGCCGAGGTTGGTGCTTTTTGGTTATAACACCCTTCAATCGCACGAAGCTATACGCACCAAGTGAAGGAGATATGATTAGGTGGTTGTCGTCTTTGAAAACGTTGAGCTTGAAATCAAAGCAGGTTTAGAGTAGTCTAGTCGTGGTGGAGGAAGACCAGTTTGTGATAGCATTTATAGCATGAATTTCAAATCTACAACATTGAGAGATTTGTCAGAATTCATTTTCAATATAACGATTAGGATCATGGAGCTACGTTTACATTCCTGAGTCCATTTCTTGACTTATATCACTACAAATTAAGAGTTATGATCTCATCAGAGCATCCTCTTGATATGCTTACCTGTATATAATAAGTGTCGATATCATTTCAGCGATGAGTTTGAATTAGATGATTCCAGGATAATAGAGCTGATGCTATCATCGCTTGTCATTGGATGAAGGTTGTGGCTATTGGAATAGTAATATGACCCTAAATGAAAACAAATTCGAAAAGTCATTGAATGAGACAGAGGATATTCATAAAAGAGTGCAATGTGAAGACGGGCTGCATCACATCCATAGTAACGTTGTGAATGACAAGGAGACGGAGGACTTGGAGACATTGTGTGATTTATTTCCCTCTAGACCGAGGACTGAGCTTATAGCGAGACTCAGATCGAGTAGGGTGGAAGAGGTAGTAGAAGAAATATTTCGTGAGCAAGACCTCAATTCAGATCCACAGTATATGGAGTTCGATCGCAAAGTGGATGAGCTTAAGGCTGTTTTTCCCCATTATAACCAGAGCGTTTTGGCCCGAACCCTTTCCGTATTCGATGATGATCTTGAGATGGCGTCCAATTCGCTCTTCAAGGAGAATGAAGCTGCCAAAGATGCGGTAGAAGACTCACCTATGGTCGCACTGAATGATAAATCTTCTGAGTGGGACAGTTTACAAACTAAAATTAAACTATTGGAACAACTCACCGGACTTTTTGAGGTTTACATAAGGTCCTCGTTGCATACAAGCAAATATAATGAAGTGGAATGCCTAATAGAAATAATAAAGAATCACAAACCTCAAAATCGAAACGATATTGATAGCGACCCAAAAATCACAATCCCTCGGGGAGGTAGAGTCCAGGGAGCTGCGAGGACTCAATTCAAAGTCAATACTATAAAACCTCAAATCGCAGAGCCACTGTACATCTATGATGAAAACTCTCCCGAAGCAAAAGAGCTCAAAGCTATCTATTTCGGAAATCCCCAGTTTGCTGAGATAGACGAGGCATTTTTCATCCAAAGCTTCATATTTTTCAAAGGCGATACAGCAAAGGTCATTGCAGTTGCAACTTTTATTATAGAGAATGGCTCGGCGGCCGCAACACACCAGAAAAATAAAAGAACCGCTTTGACTTCGGCCAAGTCCTTGAGGAATGCATCTTCTCCAGGAGCCAGAAGCTTTACCGCACTCGACAGAAACAGGTATACATTGAGTACGTCGCAGTCTATTGCATCAAGTGTACCCCCCGTCGTGGGGGCGCCATTATCGAATCATTTTGCAAAACTTTCTCCCTCGCCGAGTCCTGTCTCTTATCAGTCCTACACCTCATCCAGACTCCCGTCCCAAAGCTCATCGCGGCCGCAGAAAAACGCGCCCGATCCCAATTCCTCCGTCTTGGACCTCCATCTGCTCACAGTGTCGGAGTCGGTCGACCTCGCGCGTACTCGGCTCCAGCGCTGGTGGGCCAACGAAGTTGCAGCTCGCGAAGTCGATGGCCGTCTACATAAGTACGGTTCAAAAGCTGCCTTTGTGCCTCCATTGCAACTCATAACAGGCAGAGGCCTACATTCGGCTGACGGCGTCGCTCGTATACGGAAGGCCGTCAAAGCTTTCTTGATTCGCAACTCCTACCTCTTCGAAGAGAATACCGGGAACTTTCTTGTAGTGGGAAGAAGTACCAAACCCTAGTCCGAATCAGGTAAAATCGACTTTCGCCGTTTTAGGTGACTTAACTACCTGCTCAAGAAGCTTTACGACCTCGTCGTGAAATATGCATTTAGTTCGCCCTACATAGTGTAATATAATTCCCGGGAAGACGCTATGCTATCATACAAACCGGCTTTTCTAGACCTTCCGTTCCGTCCAGTGTGCTTCCGGCGACCACTTGTACTGAAAACACCGCAAATATTGTTCTGTTACACGCCAATTTTAGGGCCGAGTTCTCACCACAGAGGCAAGAGCTGCACCGGTGCTGGACCGGCGCATGAATCTCGCATTGACCGGCTGCAGCGCATGCGACTCCCGACTTCCCAAGCTTTGTCCGGCCCAGTGTGGATCGGTCGTTGGCTCGCACCACCCCCCTTGCCTTTCGCCCTCTCATTGTGCTGCCCCAGATCATTTCACGGCAGCTCCCTAAAGCGCGGCGGCTGCGCGAGGCTGTTGCGAGTCGCCTCCCTGGTGGCCTGGATCTCGCAGTAAGTTGCAAGTAGTCGTCGATCACCATGCCCGGTTGCCCATCCACACCCATCAGCTGTCACAGCTGCGATTACATGCGTTAATGAGCGGTTTCTCATTCGTCTCCCGTGCCTGGCAACCGACTACTCGACTATTGTTAGTCCTGCCTGCGATCGGTCGCACTTGTGTTAACTTCGTGAATCTCACGGTGATGGCAGGAAGGTATTCGAGTGTGCGGGTAACCCTAATTCTCCTGTTTTGGGCATTTTCATGTTGTTGAGAAACACCGTTAAAACATTTATCAGTAACAGTAAGAAACACATCAAACTATCGTCGCAGAGAGGCAGATATAAGCTTTCTAGAAGTTGAAGTAGCTACAGCACAGGTGCAGAGAACATACTTACACGTCGCTGTAATCGAATGGCAGAGGACAGCACAGATCAAAGACGCGACAGCATGGTCGAGACGGCGGCCCAGACAGCAGAGAGCAGCACCATGGAGTGGCGAAATAGTGCCCCAGAGAAAGAGATAGCTGAAGTTAACGGAGAGGGAGATGAGCAGAGACCGGAAATAAGAGTTCTGGCGGAGCCAGATGAGGCGAGGACAGAAAATAGGGATCAGGAAACTAGTGAAAAACGAGTGTCACAGGCCAGCGACGAGGAGGCATATGATGAGGACGACAGCGGGACGTACTCGCTTCCACGAATGCCCGGCACGTTCAACGTAAACGGACTCAAGACCGACGATGACCAATATAACGAGCTCACGGAGTCGCTTCAGAATAATGACACGCAGGAGTCATTTGTGCAGCGTGAGGAGCCGCTTAAGCAGAACAACAACATAGAGAACATCAACGAGGCATCTAGCACCAACGTGCTGGAGGTTACTCAGCGCGAGGATGGAGAAGGGTTCGAAGAAACACGCGAGGTTGTGCTGGATGACGGGTCATCAGTATTCGGTAAACCAGAAGTGGTGGACATTAATGGCGATCATAGCAGGCAGTCGATTTTATCTCACAAGGATTCTATAGCGTCCAAAAGTATTGCCTCGGTGGACTTGGAGAATTTCAAGTCTACCCTTGATCCTGGAAAACCTGTGAAATCCACTAACGAATTGAATATCGAGTCCATCTTGGATAAGAATAAAAGTGGGAGCAGCGACTTTCAGTTCGGACCTACCAAGAAGAATGAAGAAACGGTTACAAAACCGAACATCTTCAAAGATGAGATACACCGAATTCCTACCACGGAGGACGAAAACATTGACGAGTCAAATTCGTCTAAGAAACAATCAAGTTCGTTCGATTCCATCGATGATGACACTGTTTATGTTGATAACTCGACTAGCAACTTGGAGAATACGCATCAGGGTGAAATCAGTCAGCCGGTGAAATCAATGATTCCGGATACGCAGGTGGATCAGTCCAGAAATGTTTCTAATAACACCGTTATAAGCCATCGTCCTCCCCCTCCTCCTCCACCTGCACCTCCCCAACAACCTCCGCTGTCAAATATATCATACAACCAGACAGCTGCTATAACACCTGTTCTTCAACAACCATTAACGTTCAACGATACAACCCCACAGGCTGGCGCCGCTTCGAATCGAGACCATTTGGGTGTAGGTGTTAATTCTGGTACAAATGGCAGCTCACCGAAAATGAACGGAACCTTGCGAAAAGGAAGCAGTAAGGTCAAGGGAGTCATCAGTCTGATGTTCAGCAAATCGAAGGTACCACCATCACCATCATCGTCTTCCGAGGCAGCTTCTATAAACATGAAAATTAGTACGCCATTCAATGCTCAGCATGTTGCACATGTCGGGGTGGATGATAATGGCTCATACACCGGTCTTCCTATTGAATGGGAACGGCTATTATCCGCAAGTGGTATATCTAAGAAGGAACAGCAACAACATCCTCAAGCGGTAATGGATATTGTTGCCTTCTATCAGGACTCTAGCGAGAATAATCCGGATGAAGCTGCTTTGCATAAATTCCATTATGAAAACAATTCTGCATCATCGATTATCAAAGAGTCGACCCCTCCTTCCACTCCTTCAACACCAACGAGCTCTCATCATCAACGTCATCAAACACCTCGTCAATATCAGGAACAAGGCACGCCCCAAACTACGTTCACTTCATCGGTGAAATCCCCAAACAATCACTCAGAGGGCCAATTCATTCCAAGCAGACCTGCTCCAAAACCACCTTCCAAGAATTCCACACCTATTGCAGTTGGTTCAGTTATGCCATCACCTCCTGAAAATTCAGTAGTCTCACCTGGTAAGATGCATACATTTGTCGGAAGGTCTTTCTCCTCCAAATCTATTAAGTCATTTAGAAGCGGCAGAAAGACATCGGAGAAGATTGTTCCTTCGACCCCAACACCCATTCAAATTCAATCACCAAAGATTCCAAAATCGAAGTCACATAATTCCTCACTCACTGCTGAATCACATGCAGCGAAGAAAGGTCCAACCACTGCACCAACGACGTATACCCCTGTATTTCCTGATAATGCAAATGGGGACCAAATTCAAAACCCCAAACAACGAGACGCGAAAGATTTTAAGCCACATAGAGAAACTCCTCCTCCTGTTCCACAAGCAGCTAATGCTCCAGACAAGGTTATGGAATCTACTTCTTCACATAAGCCCCAACCTGAGGTGAAAGAGCAGGAACCAGTGGCACCGTTAGCTAAAGAACAACCAAAAAAGAAGTCTAATCAGCAACCAGTGAGAGATGCTAAACAAGCTGCTCTTATTGCTGCAAAAAAGAGAGAAGACAAGAGAAAGAAAAATCAACAGATTATCAACAAATTACAATCGATCTGTAGTGAAGGAGATCCTACGACGTTCTATGAGAGCCTCACCAAGATTGGACAGGGTGCTTCAGGAGGTGTGTACATCGCACACGAGGTGAGAAACAATTCCAGTACGGTTGCCATCAAGCAAATGAACTTGGAACAACAACCAAAGAAAGAGTTAATTATAAATGAGATCTTGGTTATGAAGGGAAGCAAACATCCTAACATTGTTAATTTCATTGATTCCTATCTACTTAAAGGTGATTTGTGGGTTATCATGGAATACATGGAAGGAGGCTCTTTAACTGAGATCGTGACACACAGTGTCATGACTGAGGGACAGATCGGTGCCGTGTGCCGTGAAACGTTGAAAGGATTGAAATTCTTGCATTCTAAGGGTGTGATCCATCGAGATATTAAGTCTGACAACATCTTGTTAGATATTGACGGTAATATTAAAATGACAGATTTTGGGTTCTGTGCCCAAATCAACGAAATAAACTTGAAGAGAACCACTATGGTAGGCACTCCATACTGGATGGCTCCCGAAGTAGTTTCCAGAAAAGAGTATGGCCCCAAGGTAGATATCTGGTCTTTAGGTATCATGATCATCGAGATGATCGAAGGGGAACCACCGTACTTGAACGAGACCCCATTGAGAGCATTATATTTGATTGCTACAAATGGTACGCCGAGGCTCAAAGAACCGGAGGCTTTGAGCTACGACATACGAAAATTCCTTTCCTGGTGCTTGCAGACTGATGTTGGCAAGAGAGCAAAAGCTGACGAGTTGTTAGCTGACAGGTTCATCGAGGAGTCCGACGACGTGTCTTCCTTATCTCCCTTGGTGAAGATAGCAAGAATGAAGAAGGCCAGCGAACCAAACGAAAATTGAGAAGCTCTGGAGTAGCCCTTCAATTCTATGTATACGATGGCGTAGTTTAATAGCTGTATTATTATGTCACTCCGTTTAGATATCTGTAGCATGATCTGCTTGACACTTCCGCAATTGATCCGTTATCATCCGTGTTGCACGAATGACGGGCTGGAAAGTTGCGCTCAGTCTTGCTATCTGTGAAGTCGTAAACGTATCAATTATCAAACATGCATGTTATTTTCCGTAAAACGTGGCGGTGTGACAGTGCGATTCTGTCACTATGCTCGCTACCGCCAACTCCCGCCACGCCTATCTTATACGAAGCTCGCCACGACCACCGCTTCCCTGCAGCGTGCCCGAAGACAATAGAAGCCTTCCCCTCGAAGCGGCCCCATGGCACTTTCGAGCCGTCCCACAACTTGTTTCCGTGAGCGTCCCTTCCCGCACGGAAGAAACTTGGCGTACCACACAGCAACCTCCGATTCTTTACGGCAAATAGTTGCTATTTCCTCTCTGTTAATTGCAAAAAGTATTTTCGCACTGCAGGGTGTCGTCTAATGACACTGTGTCGGTCAGGGCCGACGAGCCCTACCCACCACATTCACGACTACGAGAATCATACCTACGACGGTCACTCCCATGACCACCGTGTTGTTCGTCTACTAGCACGCCACGCAGTCTACCACCATCTAGCAACTGTGTCGCCTATTGTCCTGCTCTGTTGCTCTGCCACTCGCCGTAAATATCATCTCTCGATACATTGCAGCCTAGCCTAAGCTCATCAGCAGTGTCTCAAAACTTCATTTTCTGGAAACTTGATGAATCAGCAGACCCATCGCCAACCGCCAACCGCCAACCGGCTGCTCTGCGCACCACCACCACAGCCAATACGCTGCAACAGTGACCCTCTAATCCAAACCATAACACTCCGCCGTAGTGTCAGCAAATCGACCCACGAAGTACCTCTAGCTGTACTAGTATGTACTAGCAACATTTGTGGTGATTATGTAATCACTGATAGAACTTTCGACTGAATCTCCAACTTGCCCTTTGCGGAACAAGTTCAAGGACAGCACATCGTCGTTGTTCTGGTGGGTGGTCTGCGGATGACATGCTGAGGCAGCGAGAGACGGGCCGCCAGCATGTTGGAGGCCTCCGGTGTCCTGGGCGTGGACCCTTTCGGTCCCCGCAAGAGTCACCTCGCTCACACATAAGCCCCAGCTGGAGCCAAATATCAGACAACATTGGCGCGCGCTCATAACCTCTATGATATCACCCAAAGCGCCATTTGTATTTAAAGAAAGAAGGATTCCTTTCAGCAGCATTTAACTTCGAGTTTACAACTGCATAATGAGCAACACCGCCAAAAGTAACACACAATCGAACACAAATACCGGCAATAACACGCCCTCCACCGTGGCGGTGGAGGACAAGTCGCCCGCATTCCAATCGTATCTTAACAACGACGGAATCGATGAGCTTCAGCCTGCAGCGCGTAAGCACAGGGTGTCGTCGCTCTCGCTCTCAGACTTGAATCAGTGGCAAGCGGGATTGACGAAGCTCAGCTCGTCCACGTCGCTCAATAAGAACAGCTCCAGCAATCTTAAGAAGGTCGACTCGCTTGCCAAGCTATCGCGCAACTCCTCCATCATACGGAGAAAGAAGAAGCTGGTGATCGACCACAAACGGGTGGCATCCTATGCGTTCTGTTTTGACATCGATGGTGTCATAATACGCGGTCCTAATACCATACCGGAGGCCAAAGAGGCGTTGCGTCTCTTGAATGGCGAGAACAAGTACAACATTACCGTGCCTTACTTATTTGTCACCAACGGAGGCGGCAAGCCTGAGTCTGTGCGTGCGGAGGATTTGTCTCGCCGTCTCGAAACGCACATAACTGCAGACCAGATCATACAGGGTCACACTCCTATGAAGGACCTAGTGGGGGTGTATGAGAATGTGTTAGTTGTGGGGGGAGTAGGAAATGTCTGCAGAAATGTTGCAGAATCGTACGGTTTCAAAAATGTGTTTACCCCTTTGGATATACTCAAGTGGAACCCTGCAGTCACGCCCTACCACGACATGACAGACGAGGAGCGCAAATGTGCTCGCGATGTCGACTTCAGCAAAACAAGGATCGACGCTATTCTCGTTTTTGCAGACTCGCGCAATTGGGCGGCAGACCAGCAGATCATCTTGGAGTTGCTTTTGAGTAAGAATGGAGTGATGGGCACTGAGAGCGCAAAGTTCACCGAGGGACCCCAGATTTACTTTGCGCACTCGGACTTTATCTGGGCCACCAACTACAAGTTGTCGCGATACGGGATGGGAGCGTTGCAGGTGTCGATTGCTGCATTGTACCGCGAGCACACGGGCATTGAGTTGAAGGTGAATCGGTTCGGGAAGCCGCAGAAGGGGACGTTTAAGTTTGCCAACAAGGTTTTGCGCAACTGGAGACAGGGCGTGCTCGATGAGCATCTCAAGAAACTCTCGATCAACGATCCGCACGCGGCCGAGGCAGACATCTTGATCAACGACGAGGGAGAGGAGATTGTGAACCAAGCCAAGCTCGAGTCGTACGAGTCGGACGGTTACTCGGACGGAGACGTGGATGAGCCATTGGCGTTGGCAGAGAAGAAGGAGCAGATCACGCTCGAGCTTCCGCCAGCCTCGACGGTGTATTTTGTGGGGGACACACCAGAGTCCGATATCAGATTTGCCAACTCGCACGACATCTCGTGGCATTCGATCTTGGTCAAGACTGGGGTTTACCAGGAGGGAACGGAGCCCAAGTACAAACCGAAGCACTTGTGTGACAACGTGCTTGAGGCCGTCAAGTACGCCATTGAACGCGAGCACGAGATGGAGTTGGCCGAGTGGAATGAGACAGCACAGGACGAGGAGTCAATTTCGTCCAACTCGTCCAGAGTGAATTTCGCAGACCTCATGATGACCCCGAGCGATAAGAATAATGAGAATACCAAACTGGCTGAGGCCAGCAAGCCAAAGATCGCCAACGCTCACGAGGCTGTGGAGGTTCCTGTGATGTTGAGTGAACAAATTGAGAAGTTGAGAGATGTTGGTATCTCAAAGTAGATAGATTTAGCACCTTTACATATAGATGAATGACATGTAAGATTACAAACTAGAAGAATATAGTTTATTTTGACATTAATCAGCGTGTGCTGGTCTCTATTGGTAGGCATTTTCTGGTTAACGTGAGGATTGATCTAGCGGATACAATTACAATATATACGATTACTGTAGTCACGGTGATGGGTGATTTAATGCTCCTGAGCTGGGACAGGCTGCTCCAACCCTTCAACCCTCCGTAGTATGATCCAGTACCACGGTGGGAGTATGAGGGCTTTAGCTCCTGAATGCACGAAGTTGTTTCTTTTTGCATTATACCTTTTGAAGGTCTCCCGTCTTAATTTTCTTTTTGTACTGTCTGCCTCGTAGTAAATGTCATCAGGCAAGACTTTGGCGATGAACCACCACATATGCGATAACGAGTAGCAAATGAGCATTTTCCAGAAAAAAGGCAGTCCGTAGAGCACCAGAAAGAATGACAATTTCATCTCCATGAGCGCAACAAACGTGGGTAAAAATGCGTCAGACATCATCCAACTGAGAGTCATATGCAACCATGGCAAGTACACGGTTGGTATCTTGATCACCCCGAAGATGCTAACTTCGAGGTGTGGGTTGCTGCGACACCATATGTAGAGTAGGATGTCGTCTAACATGTCACCGAGTGAATAGAATCTGTAGCCGTATCTATAGTAATACACCGTCACCCATGCCAATAGAGAGCAGCATATGAGAAACACGAAGTAGAGGTAGTCCAACGACTTGTATCGATCAAGGTACTCCTTCAACTTGTGGGTTTGGTGTTCCTCCAAGTCCTCGACCGAATCTGGAAAGCTTGACAACTTGGTGAAGTGACTCTCCTCCAAATATCGTACCGATCGTATTCGTATCATCACACTCAACAAGAGCTCAATAGACATCGGTGAAAAATAACAAAAAGACGTGAAAAATCGCCAGTACTGGCCAGCGAATGCTCTTTCAGGTAGATATACCAATGACATTTTTTTCACAACATTGGTGCTGACAAGCGCAGCCGACAATAGAATGGCAAAAGACCAATAGCGAGTCACAGGCGGTATGTTGCTTATCCATTGTAGATCCATCTGTTATTCTTTTGATGTAAAAGCTTTTTACAATACAAAGAATATGAGGTTGATATAAAAAATGTTCCAAAAAATTCGACACCCATACTCAAAGGTAAAGGCTTCTTTCTTGATTTCAGTTTAAAGGATTACTCTAATGGACACGGATCCGTCGAGTCTCATCTTCAGAGAGGTAGATTTACAGCTAGCGGAGGAGGTGGTGTGGCCTTACAAGTATTTGGAGGGGCTAACGAGCAACAATAATAACTTCAGATCCAGATTTCTTATCGCCTTCAACGATTTGTACTTCCATATACGCCACGAAGAATGTTTGAAGAAGCTTGGAGAAGTGATATCGATCTTCCACAATGCATCTTTGCTAGTCGACGACATTGAGGACAATTCAACGTACAGAAGAGGGCATCCAAGTGCTCACACCAAATTTGGCATACCGCTTACGTTGAACTGTGGCAACTTGATGTACTTTGTCGCTTTGCAAAAGGCACAAACTGAGTTGTGTGAGACGTTCATCGATTTGAACGGGATCATCGACGTTGAGACACGGCAACATATCAAACTAAAGTGTCTGGAGATTCTTACTGAAGAAATGCTCAATCTACATAACGGACAGGGATTGGACATATACTGGCGAGACTACATTCACGATATCAAAAACAAGCTTCCCACGATCAAAGAGTATCTAGGAATGGTCATGGACAAAACAGGTGGGTTGTTCAGACTATCTGTAAGATTATTGATGCTCTTTTCCAAGAATAAGGTGCCTAATGACATCTTGGCAATCGCTAACTTGCTCGGGATACTATACCAGGTCAGAGACGATTTCTTGAATATCACAGATATCAATTACACGCATAATTTGGGGTTGATAGGGGATGATTTGTACGAAGGAAAGTTGACCTTGCCAATACTACACAGTTTGATAACGAAGGAATCCAGCCCAGTTCACAGAATTTTGTTTGATCTCAATTCTGAAGAAGAAAGGCAAGAACGCAAGGAGTTTGTGCCTGTTGCGAGAGACTATCTAATATCACAATCCGACTCCTTACAATTCACTCGGGACATGGTACGAAATTACTCAGAAAAGGCCAAATCGATGATCATTTCGAATACCGGAAAGCAGGAGTCGCTTCTCATCAAGATAATAGACACAATATCAGACATTTAGGTAAGACCGTTATGCATACAAATCCACGGCTCATGCTTTTCATTGGCATGGATGTGTTACTATACATCCTTTAGCTACACTATTTATATTAGACAGTTTGCGCATACCCATCCCTGGTCTCAAGAGCTGGTATTCACAGCTACAGCACTTGAGGCCTTACATCTCTTCGCAGTAGTCCCATGCCAAACGTGGAACACCGTGTGCATTGACTGCTTTTATATACTAGTTGATAAATGTTCAACAAACTTATTACCAAAAAGAATAGAATTTTGAGACGATTTTAGCAATATTAAATAGGTAGCTTGAAGTCTCATCCAATCTCAATCTTATAATGGCTTGAAGTACTCGCACCGAGCGAAAGGCTTAGAAATACTCTATCATTACCATCGTGGCATAAAAGTTAAAGCTTTTCACGTGCCTGATTTCAAGATGAGCATTATCAAGACTTTTCAGCATCTACATCGTTTCCCTGTGAATAGAGATCGTTTGCCATGTTGTACTTAATTGGATTGGGGCTCTCGTATGAGTCAGATATCACAGTTCGCGGATTAAATATAGTGAAGCAATGTTCAAGAGTCTACTTGGAAGCTTATACATCTATCTTGATGGCAGCTAGTAAAGAATCGTTGGAAGAGTTTTATGGTAGACCTGTCATATTGGCGGACAGAGAGTTGGTGGAATCAGGAGCTGACGAAATCATGAAAGATGCTGATAAGGAGGATGTTGCTTTTTTGGTTGTTGGAGACCCCTTTGGAGCAACAACTCACACTGATCTTATAATCAGAGCCAGAGAAAACGGCATTAAAGTAGAAAGCGTACATAACGCTTCTGTGATGAACGCTGTGGGGGCTTGTGGATTGCAGCTTTATCAGTTCGGCCAAACGGTTTCTCTTGTGTTCTTTACAGATTCTTGGAGGCCGGATTCATTCTACGACAAGATCCATGAAAACAGAAAAATTGGTTTACATACACTAGTTCTATTGGACATAAAAGTTAAGGAACAAAGTATAGAGAATATGGCCAGAGGGCGCCTTATTTATGAACCACCCAGATATATGGATATCGCAACGGCAGCAAGTCAGTTGTTAGAAGTGGAAGAATCAAGAGGACAGAGTGCGTATACTCCGAACACACCTTGTGTGGCAGTTTCTAGATTGGGATCTCCCTCACAAAAGTTCCATGCCGCAACATTGAAAGAACTAGCTGACTACGACTCTGGCGAGCCCTTACATTCGTTGGTCATGTTGGGAAGACAGGTTCATGATTTAGAATTAGAGTACTTATATCAATATGTTGACGACAAAAATACGTTCAAAAGCTTCATCGAAAAGGATCAAGAATATTTCAAACCTCCTCCATATGTTCCACCACCTGAAGATGACTTTAGTGATTAAATAAATAAGAAAAGGCCTTAATAAAGGCCTACTTTTGTACATGAATGAAATAATTTTTCAATCGTTCTTTTTTGCATTAGCTTGTTTGATGTCGTCCCATACATTCTCCTTTATGTCCCAGATTGTCCAGTCATACCAACCATAATACGCTGGTATTATCGTTACTAAATGCCATAAGCTGTGTGCATCGATTAGATCGTAAAAGAATGGTGGAAAATCAAAAATCTCCAAAAGCATTCCCATAATGACGATAGCACTCAAAAGCAATGGATATAATGAATATAATTTTGGCGAATTTGCGTAGAAACTCTGAAGTATTATCCTGCTACTGTCTATGTGCTCAAGATGAGATTTGCTTGACCCTGTTCCTTCTCTTTCTGTCTCGTAATACTTCAAGTATAGATCAAAACAAAGAACGCAAAGGAAAATGTTCTGCAAGGCGCCAACAGTTAAATTGGCCCTCATATTGTAAGTATACAGCCAGTCATTAACCAATCTGTACACGTGTAAAGCGTAAGCCACCACGCATGAAGATGAGAATACCCATCTTGAAAAGCATCGTGTAGGTAAATATAAACGCAAGGCTCTCGATAAAATGCCATGGAATCCTGTGAGAACTGTCAATCCAGCAAAAAAATAGTCTAATCTTTCAGTCACTAGGAAGTCTCTCACATGGAACACCGTCGAAAAGAACCATGCTGATATTGTAACAATTGATATGATTAAAGTGTTCGTGAATTGATACTTGAGATTGTATGGCAAGTCGCTTCGTATCACCTTAATGAGCTTGAGAAGGCCCACGACATGAACTGCAAGGTTTCCAAGCGAGAATATGGCTGACAAAAGTTCCTGGATGCCTATCACTCTAAGGAAAGGCCATTTTCCGTGAAACTGGTACACTTCCTCCCCGTTCAACTTTCTTTCCTTTGTGATGAGTCGTTGGCACTTGTAGTCACAGTTTTGACTACAGTCCCATCTCAATAGCCTCAAGTACAAGGGGAGCGTCTCATGATTGAATTCCCATTCGCTGTTGTATGAATGATAAGAGTAGAAGCCATTATATCCTCTTTGGCGTTCCTCTTTCAGTGTATAGTATCGATTGTTGAAGCAACTAATCTGCTCACATTGGTTATAACAATCGACGAACTCATCAAGGCAGTCACCCGGAGAACTCTCAACCAACGGTATCCAAAAGAGCGCTAATAGGATAATGAACCCCACATCGCTCCATTCACCCCTATATAGGACCATATCTTACAAAGCCTAGATAAATCTCTCTATACATTATATCACTACTATGCTGAATCGCATACTATGTATTAAATTTCAGGCCTGCATACTAAAATTTATCACCCGTCAACAAGTCACTGGTTCCACAGTGGTAGGGAAGCTTTGATTGTATGGTGTCCTCGCTCATATATTCATCAGTTGGAGCACTGTCCTGTGGCAAGAAAAGTCTTTGGAATTGAATGAGGGCTTCTAGGTTGGGATCATGACTATCAGCAACCTTCAAACTGTTGAAAAATTCAGCATCAAACTGACTCAACAGTCTTTCGATTTGTTCATCGATATAATACATCCTCTTCATATTACTGACTTCTACGGAGTCTAGTGTATCTTTAAAGTTGACCAAGATGTTCCTGAATCTCTCCATGGCTTCAGAGTGATGTTTGAAACTATTTACGACCTCGATAGCCATAGTAAGACACTTTTTCAATTCCTCAGAAGAGTGTCCGTCATCTTCGAATCCTCCGTGTAGCAACCTCATTCCTACGATCAATGCAGCAGAAAAGGTTGAGCTTGCAACTATGTGTATTCCAATTCTCACTTGGTTGTTGCTCAAATAGTAATATGTGAGATGAATCATCAAAACAGAGGCCCTAACGGTAGCCTGGAAAAGTTCCACGGCTAGTTTTCGATTCCTTGGTTTGTTTTGAAACTCTGGTCTAACTTTGGTAGCCATTTCGAACATCAAGAAAGGACTTCCTAGAAACATGACAGAGTTCAATTGCACAACATGAACAAGTAGAATAGCGTATCCATCTTGTACGGGACCGTCGTAAGACGGCAGACAAATGTGATTTATTTGATCGATTTGAAGGTCACTGGAAAGATTTATTGACCAGTTTTTTAACTCCACTGCCACCTCCTTTGTTGTTTCGAAGTCGATCGTTTCACTTTTACTGAAACTCACCATGGTCTTCTCGATGATCTTTCCAAGCTTGGCCAACTCCATTTGACATTTGAGCAAGAAGCTGGTATGTGCGTCTGGCTCGTTAACGAACTCCCATTCGTTGTCTCTGATAGATATAGGTCTGCCGAGGAAAGCAGAACTAATACGATCACAAATGTACAATGATCTTAGTAAGTTTGGAATCATCAACGGTATCTTCTTGTAGCTTAGATATTGCTGTCTTATGAAAGCCCTTTGTATACCCATTGATTCGGCTCTTTTAATCGCTACATTCAACAGAAGCCATGCACTCAGTTTTTTCAATATGGCTTGGTAAAAAAAGTAGCTCAAAAAGTGTGCTTGGACAAGCCAAATCTCTGTATCGTCGCCGATTTCTTGCATCTTGTAAAGCCCACTTCTGAAGTACTCCGTTGCTACCGAAATATCACGACTCTTCTTAGTATAAGAAACCTGCAAAGAACCAATCGACATTACCAAGTATAGTAAAGCTATTTGTTCTTCCTCCACTGTGTTAGGATCATTATAGTAGGCATCGACGACAAATTTCTTAAAATACTCGATATCAACCACATAGAAGAACAAGTTGATTTGATCATGGAACTCTTCCACAAGCAGAACGCATTCCTTATAGTCGGGAAGATTGACCGGGGGTGCCTTGCCGACTTTTATAGGCTTGTCGAAAATAGCACACTTCTGTAAGTCTTCTGTAAATTTACTCGGTCCTGTTGCCTCCCTAAACATATTCCGGCACTCATATAAAAGAGATAAGAAACTCCTTTCCCCGATGTATGTGTCTCCTCCGTGTTCGTCCTGCAACAAGAGACAACTCTTCCCATTTTGACCCTCGATGGCATCCTTCTCTTTCTCATGCTCGGAAGTAGTGTCCAGCTTCAGCTGGCTGCTGTCCTGGTCACTTGTGCTGATGTTGTCGTTCTCTTCCAACTCCCCCAAATCAACTTTATGGACTTCGACCTTCTTCATCACCGAGTTCCCATTCTCGTCAACGCCAAAATAGCTGTCCACCTTCGACGGAATCTTCCCCTTCAACGTTCTTCCATCTATAGAGGTGATCTTGCAGTCCACCCCTCGCTTCATGCATGTCAAACAAGGTTGTCCTCCATCACACTGTACTGTTAGTAACGTAACTACGTAATCAATGCACACATCTGTACTTACCTTTAGTTTCCTCTTTTTACATGTATCACACGCAGAGGATACCTTCTTTCTCCTCTCTGGAGGTACTCGGCGTATTCTCTTTGTCGTCCGATTTTCTATGCCTAACATAGTTAAATATGTTTTCGTAATCCTAGTCTTAAAATTGTTTGATTTTGTTTTTCTGATATGGGCCTTTTCTTTTTTTGTTTCTTAGTGCCTCCCAGCCTTGATCACAAAATCGAAGAAACTCTCGAGTCTGTAACTAAGGTGCCTTCGTCGTCTGTGGTAGCAGTTGTTGGCTCTCAGACGGATACTATGGTAGTAAAATCTTCAGCTCAGATAGTAGAGAAGCTTTTTTTTCTCGAAAAATGGCCCCGGCGATTAGCTACTTAAATACATATTGCTGTAGATATCTTTAATGTTGGCAGATACGATTCCAAACCCGAGCTCAGGGATACTTTGAGCTTCTCTGGCGTATGTCATTGCCTTCATGCGAGAAAAGGAACGATATCGCATCATGTTTCCTGGAAGTCAGGCAGGCAGATCGACATAAGCGGTATAGCCGTTTGGACCGGTTGCAGATTCATATCCAACGAGACGCAATTCCGTGAAGATCTGACCTTCAACGCTAGACTCGGCGTTTCTTTTTAGACTGACTATAACCAATTTGGCAAGCACTAAACCCCTAGACTCGACTATTTTTCACTTCCATGCATCTTTGCGTATCGATCTGCTGTTACTTCGTATAGTCACGACTGGAATATTATCATGAGCACTTTTGTACCCTGGAACCCGCGGAGCTCGCACTTGAAGCCCGTACGAACTATTCGACCGGGTGCAGGTTGACCTATCCGGTCGGCTATACACCCTGGTCTCCGGCCAGCCTTGAGTGTGATTAGCACGAGCTGAAGTCAGATGAGTAGTCACGTAGCGGAGGATGACTCGATTCGATCCAAAAAAAAAAAAAATGATTTGATCGTCTTCGTGGGGTAGACTCAAAGGGTGAAGATTGCAGAATTCAATGGACGAGGGCGATTGCAATGCGGTTGAATAAAGATCAAACAAGGTTTATAGCTTCCCATGACTCGAAGATTTCACAGTCTTGTGACCTCTGCAAGTCCAAGAAGGTGAAATGCGATCAAAAGAAGCCTAGCTGTGAATATTGTCTGAAACACAAGCAAGATTGCATCTACAGCGAGAGAAAAAAGCCCGGATTAAAGGCCGGGTATGGCCAGAGGGTTCTTGACCGGCTCACGCAGCTAGAGGAGACGGTGAACCTTGAGCGGGTCCGTACCTCGACCGATATGGACCAGTTGAAGAGGAAAGTCCAGGAATTGGAAAACACATTGCGTTCGATCGATGCTGTGAAGCCGGGTACCAGTAAGCCGTTTGACACGAGGTCCATCGATGTCTCATCCATCCCCTCGTCGTCTGTAGCTAAGGATAGTGTTTCGCAATTGGATATAAATTTATTGGTGGACCATGTATCTGAGGACAACGAAAGCAAGCATCAGGCCTCAGGTGTCTCTAGACTGATGAATTCAACCGAAACATACTCAGAGTCACCTCTAGGCCCAAGATTTAGCCCTACTGGATTGCCTCCTTTTAATCAGACAGAGATTTTGTTCAGTTTATTCTTGGACAAGATTCATCCCATATTCCCGATCGTCCATGTCGCATCCATCATGGACATATTACGAACATGCAACGAAACACCCAAGCCACAGGCTTATGGGATCATACTATGCTCCTTGCGTTACGCCAAGTCCACAATGAGCACAGAAGACATTAAGTACTATCACGCGTACTGCAAAGACATGATCTTATCTACTTCTTTCAATGTCTCAAATATAGACAAATTGCAAGCAATGAGTCTATTGGCGTTTGATTTTTATGGCAAATCTAATAACCCTGATACATGGAGCATCATTGCCATAATATCTTCTGGTGTGCGACATTTGAATCTTCTTCTGGAAAAGAATCATAATATATCTGTGACTCAAGTCAAGAAAAACGGTAGAAAAAGGTCAAAGAACATCTCAACCAAGAATGTGAAGCTATTGAAAACTCCGTGTAGTTGGCTTGAAGAGGAATCCAGAAGGAATCTATTCTGGGAGATATACGTTTTGTCCCATTTGTCCAGTGTCTCTAATGCTTTTGGGTGTTCAATCCCGGAGGACGAAATTCGCTGTCTTTTACCAGTGAAAATAAGTTCATGGGCAGAGTGTAAAAAAAATGAGTTGGATAACTCGATGTATGAACATCAGAAGAGAAGCTTGGACAATCTTCAATTTCTCAATTCACACCATAACATCTATGGATCTAACTGTTATCTTATTGAAGTTATACACATATTGGGAAAGGTACATTCTTTTATGCGAAAACCAGTTGATTTACAGGAATTAAAGGATGTTTTGGGTTGGCAGATGCAATTCTCTGAATTGGAGCTGGAAATCAATCAGTGGAAAAAAGGTCTACCAAAAGAATTTTCACAATTTCTAGACCAGGATGCATTCAGTTCGGAAAAACGGTTGACGCCTAAGGATGTGCTATTTCACACTCTATATCACACTATGATCATAAGATTGAATTCAGCTGCGGGTTATCCATATTTCAACTCCAATTACTTTCAATTCTCTAAAGAGGCTCGTTCCAAGTGTGTCAACTCGGCAAATAGTGTGATTTCGTTGTCCAAAAAACTTCCCTTTAGCTTTTATAGTCATGAACAGGGCATATATGAGTTATGTGGGCCACAATATGCCTTTGGGTTGTGGGTGACTTCGAGACTTCTTCTTGTCAATGCTATCAATACAGGAACCAAACCTCCACAAGAATTAGACTTTCTAGTGGAACTTCTATCAAAGATCGGTCTTGTATGGGAGTGTGCAGCCAAGTACGCTGAGATCTTGAATTTCCTTCTTGCTGACGAGACTGAATATCAATCCCAAGATTTCAGTTTTAAGAATCAGCTCAAAAACTTGAGAGAGACTGATGAAGCCGATTCTGATTCTCTAAGCGATTCGGCGGAAGATCCCAACGGTGGTCTACAATTCCACTCAAAGAGTGCTACGATCATATCGGATATGAGACTCACGTCATATGCTCTCGATGTACTTCTAAGTTCGAAAATTGAACGCTTCAAGAGAAACAAGTCGTCTATATCTCCCAACAACCTGAACGACATCTCCAATCTTTTCGAATGGTTCAAGCTTCCTATAAACAATCTCAACGATTCAATAATCCCCTCTGCCACATTGCCCTCCGATGATTATTCCATCTTCAAAGTTTCCGGTAACAACTAGAGCTTATCCAATACCAGGTCCCTTTTCTTTATTTAGCCTAGTAAGGAATTGCTAGATCAATTCCGAGCGCAAATGCTAATGCAAATTATATTCGATATGATTTACCCCATAATTTCGTTCCGGAATGATTTCCCTATTAGTATATCTTTCCAAGTCAAAATGTCTTTGGCTTTGTGACGACGTCCTTATCATTGAAACGAAGCACAAATTTAGGGGGAACTTCACAATTACATATAAGAGGAGCACGTTTGCCGTTCCCAATCTATAATTTGGAAGCTGAAGTTGAAAGCATTATCTCTTTAAAAAACCGGAAGATAAAAATGGGTGAATTCAACATCGAGGAAATTCTCGATCAGTTGACTTTGGGCGAAAAGATAGGCTTGTTAGCCGGAATTGATTTCTGGCACACGTTTCCTGTCTCAAGATTGGGGATTCCTAGTCTTAGGTTCTCTGATGGACCCAATGGTGTGAGGGGCACTAGGTTCTTCAATAGTATTCCATCTGCGTGTTTCCCCTGTGGAACGGGATTAGCGGCCACGTTTAACAAGGACTTGTTGCGAAGAGTAGGGAAACTTATGGGGGAGGAAGCGAGACACAAGGGGGCACATGTTATCTTGGGACCCACCACTAACATGCAGCGTGGGCCGTTGGGTGGAAGAGGATTCGAATCATTCAGTGAGGATCCCCACCTCGCAGGAATGGCATCAGCATCGATTGTCAATGGTATCCAAGATGGTGACATTGCAGCAACTATCAAGCATTTCGTCTGCAATGACTTGGAACATGAAAGGCTGTCAAGCAATTCGATTGTGTCCGAGAGAGCTTTGAGGGAAATCTACTTAGAACCTTTCCGCTTGGCAATAAAATTTGCCAATCCTAAAGCATTTATGACAGCATACAATAAAGTGAATGGTGAGCATGCATCACAATCAGCTAAGCTTCTCAACGATATCCTTCGGAGAGAATGGGGCTGGGATGGCACTGTAATGTCAGATTGGTTTGGAACATACTCGTCCAAGGATGCCATCGAGAATGGCTTGGACATAGAGATGCCTGGTCCCACTAGATTCAGAAATGTCGATCTTGTTTCTCATGCAGTTATTTCTAAGGAAATCAGTATAAAGGACATCGACTCGCGAGTGAGAAACGTTTTAAAGTTGATCAAATATGCGAAAGAGCTGGGGATTCCAGAAAATGCTCCTGAAACATCCAACAATAATACTCTGGCGACCAGTAAGCTTTTGAAGGAATTCTCTGCGGAGTCAATTGTCTTGTTGAAGAACGAAAACTCTATTTTGCCTTTGAAAAAGAAAGATAAGATTGCAGTTATTGGCCCGAATGCAAAGATCGCAGCTTATTGTGGTGGTGGTTCCGCTGCGTTAAGAACGTATTATACTACCACCCCCTTCGATGGAATTACCAAGAAGTATGGATCTCCACCTCCATACACGGTTGGTGCCTATGCACATAAGATGTTGCCTGGCTTGGCTGACAAACTTATAAATCCGGTTACAGGTGAAAAGGGATTCAACATTAAGTTCTACAAAGAGCCTCCTTCTGAATCTGAAAGACTGTTATTCGATGAAGTAAACTTAGATCAATCCTCCATCTTCTTAGCAGATTATAAGAATTCCAAGATTGATTCTAATTTGTTCTTCACAGATATCTGTGGAGATTTGGAAGTTGATGAGTCAGGTACCTATGAATTTGGTTTATCAGTCTATGGCACAGCACAGTTATTCGTCAACGACAAGTTGGTCCTTGAAAATAACAAAAACCAAATAAGAGGTGAAACTTTCTTCAACATGGGAACTATTGAGTTGAAGAACAAGATTGATTTGAAGGCTGGGAGATTATATAAGGTCAGAATTGAGTTTGGCTCAAGCCCGACCTACACTGCTGATGTTGGTAATGCTGTCGATTTCGGTGGTGGAGGTGGTGTCAATATCGGATTCGCTAAATGCCTTGATGCGAAAGCAGAGATTTCTCGCGCTGTCAGTTTGGCGAAGTCAGTCGAAAAGGTTGTACTATTCATTGGATTGAATCAGGAATGGGAAGCGGAAGGTTTTGATCGCTCCCATATGGAACTCCCTCTCCATACAAATGCTATGGTTACTGCTGTACTTGACGCAAATCCGAATACCGTGATAGTGAACCAATCGGGAACTCCTGTAGAGTTTCCTTGGTTGTCTAAGTCTAAAGCTTTGTTACAGGCTTGGTATGGTGGTACGGAGTTGGGTAGTGCCATTGCTGACGTCCTATTTGGTGATATCAATCCAAGTGGCAAATTGTCTCTTTCCTTCCCTCTCAAGTTGACAGACAACCCAACCTACTTGAATTTCAAGTCCGAAAAAGGTAGGGTTCTTTATGGAGAGGATGTTTTCATGGGTTACAGATACTACGAGAAATTACAAAAGCAAGTCGCATTTCCGTTTGGCTATGGGTTGTCTTACACTAAGTTTCATTTTTCAAATCTCAAAGTGAAGGTTGATGAAGCCAATGACAACATTGTTGTTACCTTGAGTGTTAAAAATGTTGGAAAGGTCTTCGGTGCTGAGGTGGTGCAGGTATATGTGGCCCCAATACATCCTTCTGTCATCAGACCAGTGAAAGAGCTAAAAGGATTTGAAAAGATTGAGTTGAAACCAGGCAAATCCCAGTCTGTAGACCTCAATTTACCTTTGAAAGATTCCACTTCGTTTTGGGACGAGGAAGAATGCAAGTGGAATATGGAGCATGGGCTGTATGAAATTCAAGTGGGCAGCAGTAGTGATGATATCCATGCAAGGGCTCCTTTTGATATTAAAAAATCCAAGCTTTGGATAGGTATCTAAGTCGCTGTAAAGATCACTACACTGAAATTGATCCGTATCATGAATGCTCAGTTATAATTTTGAATCCTTGATTATATACTTGCCGGTCAATAAATCCATCCAGTTTCTCGAATATCTGTAAGCTCATATCGAAAGTGGTATAACTTTGTATTTTCGACTCTATCGCCATCATTCTCTCTCCAGCACCTTCACTGCACAAATCATCAATCAGGACACTATATATTATATCGTGCCGTTAAGACCTAAGGAATGTGCAATTCGAGCTAAGAACGAACTTACGGCAAATAGAATCTATAAAATCAACTCATGTCGAATGCAATCTCTATTACCGTGGCTCTCATATGTTTGGCCGCCATGAGGTAAAGAGTCGGGCCATAGTGATCAGAGAATTTCAGTTTTACTAACTTACAAGTATGTTAAACAGTTTCTTTCAAAAAATACGATTATCAAAGATAAACCGCATTTGATGGATAGTGAATTTAACAAGAGTGGGCAGGAAGAGAATTGAGTAAATAGCGTCAAGCAACATAGATCCAATTGTCATCATGTTACTTGTGCCATCCATTTGCCGGTTATATAAATGGTGTCGGAGCAATACCATCCAGCGTCAAGCGAATGGAGTCATACTATGTTCCAAATATTCACCCCACAGATTGCGAAAAATACGATTCGGGGGATTGATTTCACGAGAGCCATATTTGTTGGATCTTATAAGCCAGGTATGGGCAAGTTTTATCCATGATTCACTCTAGCATTAAGAAAGAAGTATATTGAGATGGCCATTAAACCTCCAGAGTCTGGGATTTACACCCCTGTTCCTACGTTTTTTAAGAAGAACAACGTCGACATTGACTTTGACACCCAAGTCAAGCACGCCAAATTCTTGAGCGACAATGGTGTCAAAGGTTTGGTTATTATGGGATCGACGGGAGAGAACGGCCACCTTACTAGAGAGGAGCGGTTTCAGATCGTCTTCAAGGTAAACAAAGCGGTGCCAACTTTGACCATTATCGGCGGTGTAGCCCAGAACAGCATTGAGGATACGGTTGAGGAGATTAAAATGTTGAAAAGGGCCGGTACAAAATATGCAGTTGTGTTGCCTAGTAACTACTTTGGGGCTTCCATTAAGCAAGCGGGCATTCTTGACTGGTACACCCAGGTCGCAGATGCTTCTGAGTTGCCGGTGATGATCTATGTGTATCCGGGTGTCGCAAACAACATACTTGTGGACCCAAGAACCATTAAACAGCTTTCCAAACACCCCAATATCGTGGGAACGAAGATTTCACACGGCGACGTCTCCCACCACACTATATTGGGACTCGATCCCGAGATCCGGGTCAACAATTTCAAGGTCTTTACTGGTTTGGGCCAGATCTTACTCCCCGTTTTGATGGTGGGGGCAGCGGGAACAATTGACGCGCTCAGCGGGGCTTTCCCCAAAACCTATGTCAAGCTTTACGAGCTTTTCGAGAAAAAGAAGTTCGACGAAGCCGCCGATTTGCAATTCGTAGTCTCAAAGGCTGAAGAGTTGGTGGTCAAGTTCGGGGTCATTGGGATCAAGAAAGCCATTCATAATGCTACCGGTTTGGGTGAAACCTACTTAGGACGTGCCCCACTTAATCAGGATTTGTCTGAAACGGAATGGAGTGCCTACAATGATTACTACTCTGCTATTGTTAAAATTGAGAGTACCTCTGATTCGGTAACTTGATCCTCTTCGGAATTAAAAGGAAGCAGTTGAAAAAGATCTTCCGGGTACTTAAGTATGACTATATATTGATCTAAATCTACATATTTTGAATTCGAGACCCAAAGCAATGACGAAGCAAAGAATATTGGACTCGCATGTCCATTTGTATCGAAGGTCCAATTGGGGGTACTTGAGATGGGAAAAGAATACCCCATTGTATAAGGACAATGAAGTAGAGCAATATAGAGCTGACATCGACAGTGACAAATTTGAGATACAAGGATTGGTTTTCATGGAGTGCAACCCAAAGGAAGATTTGGAGAAAGGGATTGAGGGATGCCAAGGTGCCATTGACGAATACAACTACATTGGCAGATTACTCAGTGGCAATCGTCTTGAGACAGAGGGACAAGTTGGGGAGAAAGATAGTGAGTTCATCAAAGCAATTGTGCCATGGGCTCCCGTTCCTTTAGGTGGGGAGGCCGTGAGCGAATACGTGGACATACTCAAGAAAGATGCAAGCACTTTCAGCAGTGTGAAAGGATTTCGTTATTTGCTACAAGATAAGCCGCCTGGCACCATGACAACGCCCAAGTTTATCTCCTCTTTGAAGTGGTTGGAAGCTAATAACTTCGCCTTCGATTGGGGAATCGATTTCAGGTGTGGAGGTGTTTGGCAATTCGAGGAGACAATTGAGGTATTTCGACAAGTGCCAAACGTCAAATACATTATTAATCACTTGACCAAGCCGAATCTTAGATTAGATCCCAAGACTGTGGAACTGACTGATGAATTTAAAGAATGGAAAAAATTGACCACGAACATTTATGAATTGAGCCCCAACTCATACATGAAGCTTTCCGGTGGCTATTCTGAGTTTTCCGAAGAAACACTGAAAGATATCGAGAAATGTGTTGAGTATATCTACCCTTGGTTCAAGGTTTGTTTCGATCTCTGGGGACCAGAGAGAACTATATGGGATAGTAACTGGCCATTCTGTGACATGTCATGCCCTGGAAATATATGCGATTGTTGGTTCGATATAACAGAGAGGTTACTCGACATAGAGAAGGTCGACAAAGATACTAAGGATAAGATTTATTTTAAAAATATTATAGAAGCGTATAATATTTAATGAATGCTTTCATTGTAAGTTAACAAAAAGTCCACCATCTACTAAGAGCTGAGATCCGTTCATGTATGCTGAGAGATCACTAGCTAAAAACACCGCTGGTCCACCCATATCGAAGGGTATGCCAAGTCTACCCAAGGGAATTCTACCTTCCATGTAAGCTCTCTTTTTATCGTCCTTCATGTCCTCTTCATTGAGGGCCGTACGTATTGTTCCAGGTAGCAAAGCGTTACATCTTATTCCGTAGGGCCCCAATGCACAAGCAGTTGATTGTATCAATGATAATATTCCAGCCTTGGTGGGGGTATAATGTGCCTGGTATGCGCCTCCCACTAACGCAGAGATGCTGCTGACTCCAATTATGCTACCGCCTTTCCCCTGTTTCTTCATCTGCCTAGCTGCTGCCTGGATTGCAAAAAAGGAACCATTCAAGTTGATATCAACTGTTCTATAATATGTCTCTGGATCTAACTCAGTAAACTCTTTGAACTCGCAAATTCCAGCATTCGAGACAAATGCATTGATCTCCCCAAAACGCTCCACGGCCTTTTCTACTAATACCGTGCTTGTATCGGGCTTGGATATGTCTCCTCCGACGGCCAAAAAATTTTGCTTTCCTATCTGCTCTTCCAATGAAGAGATTGAATCTTCTTGTTCTGGCGATGGGTAATAGTTCACACATATCTTCGCCCCATTTTTGGCCATTTCGATAGCAATCGCTCTACCAATCCCTGTGGCTGCACCTGTAATCACTACTATTCTTCCTTTGAGTAGCTGTGACATTTTCTGAAGTCTTTCTGGGAAAATTGAATGAAACTCTTAGGATCTCGATGACTTCTTATATCTGGGGAACTCGGCTTATTTCCTAAAATGAACTTTATTGATTCGCCGCCTATAACGAAATATTTAAAAAACTATATTCAGAAGTGATTTCAAAATTACTCTTTAGTTTTCTTGTCACCATCGACTTTCAATGGTCTCTCCGGGGATGGTGAGAGAATCGATTCACTGTCAATTAACTGAACGGTTGGGTTCAAAGTCAATCCAAAACCAGGCTTATCAAAGGTCGATACATCTAGGAAACCTTTTGTGGGGACAGGCTCGTCGATAAACAAGTTTCCAAATACAGGCAACACACTGGTGGAGTCTGGCGAGTTTGCGAGATACTCCTGGAATGGAGTGTTTGGCTGTGAAACCACAAAATGGTATGAGTAGGGACCCGAAGCGTGGGGAACAACCGGGATATCGTATGCAGCCGCTTGTGCTGCGACTCTCAAACACTCGGTCAAACCTCCAACCCACATAACATCGGGTTGTAAGATATCGATGTTACGACCTTCGATGAGCTTTCTAAACCCGTATCTTGTATATTCGTGCTCTCCAGTAGTCCACTTGATTCTAGGATGTGCTCTCTTCAATTGTTTGAAGCCATCGAAGTCATCGGGGTGCAAGACTTCTTCGAACCAATTGATATTCAAATCCTCGGTAGCGGTCGCTAACTCAATTGCATATGGAACAGTCAAGGACATGTAACAATCCACCATCAAGGGGAAGTCAGGACCGACTGTTTTTCTGTGGTTTCTCAAGAATTCCACATTCTTTCTCAATCCGACGTGCCCCTCATCAGGTCCGTATGGCAATGCCACCTTTCCACCCCAGAACCCCATCTTTTTTGCGGCTTCTGGTTTGGAGCCAGTACAATAGAAGTCTAGCTTCTCCCTGGTGGCTCCACCGATCATTTTGTAAACTGGCTCACCTCTGATCTTACCTAACAAATCCCAAAGTGCCAAGTCGATAACACTAATAACAGCAATAGGGAGACCTTTACGACCGTAAAACATAGAGGCTCTAAACATCTTGTCCCACAACATAGTGATGTCTCTGGGATCGGCTCCTTCTAAGAATCTCAAAAAGTGGTTTTTCACCAACCAGCATGCTGGTGGACCACCAAACCCGGTTGCAAAACCTTTTGTTCCATCGTCCGCCACGATCTCAACACAGAAAGATCCCAACACATTGATACCCCAGCTCACTCTCGAGGCTCGGTATTCAGCGTACTTGGACATTGGGTTGGAAATCAGGTTGTCGATCAACCAATGTCCTCTTTCCACGTTGTGGTAATCACCACCAATTCCTTTTCCATCAAGGATGTAGGTTTTAACCGAAACGATTTTCGGGAAATGTTTCGTGCTCATATTTTCTTGACTGCTTGTAGCTGTTCGTGAACCCAGTCCATCTAGTAGACAATATGTCATAATATATAGTGATGAGAATCTCCCCCACAAAATGGGCATCGGTGAATCTTTAATCCGCACCCAACTTTCATGGGCCGACTGAATTACTCGGTATCGCATTGTCGTTCAACACTACCCTGTCTGTCCGGAACACGGGTAAAGCAGAATACTCATTGATTCGGCAGTGCTCACATTGTGAGATAATACTAGTTTACATCTTTAAAGGACGTTAATCGGTGGGGTGTGGGGTTGATGAATGACATCTTGGTACATACGGATAAACAGGGAGTAGCTTCACAGATAGACTCCAGTAGACCCAATTCGCGAAACCGATTGGGAACACATGCGTCTTTTGATTATTGGTAATGAATAAACTCGGCTCAATGAGGGTATGGGCATCGTTCCGCACCTTAAAAGAACTCGGAGGAGTGGAAAGATCATTAGATCTATCACGGAAGTCGATACTCCAGATATGGAAGGTGATCGAGCTTCCGGTTCGGGAGACCTTGGTCAGAATGGCTAGTATTCACAAGTTCTACTTATGCAGGCACAAGTCTAATAAGTTTGAGACAATCTATCGGCTATATTGACCCAGTCTCGCAGTACAGCAGATGTTTGGTTTTCTGGAGTGGTGTGTGGTGCTATAGGAAAGTACAAACTTTATCATATGGATAACCGATTGTAGTGAGTTATGCGAAGTAATCCACACATGGTGATATTCTATCGAGCAGCAAGATTGCGAATTCCAAGACAGGTTGAGGCGATCATTTGTTCGACGTATTTCCTGCGTTATCGCATATAGGTGGGTTTATCACCTAAGCCCGATTGACACATATATCTGTATCGAGCGTTTGCCTGTGCTGGGCCATTCGCATTTTGTAGTCACATTCCTGGCATCTGCTTGTCTACAGATAGAGACCCGTAGAAGATCGTATACGCTGTGGTTCACGGTACTTTTGTTGCAAAGAGATCGCAGCGTTGTAAAAATATCGCTGCTTCGAATACATCCCTGTTCTTCGGGACGGTGGCTGCAAGAAGCCATACTTGGTGTTGTCATCACACTACATATGCTTATTCATGCATTGCTTTAACTACTTCACAAGTCTCAAAGTTGATAGCTTGACTTCGATATTGCTAAGCAAAAGAACGAATCAATAAATTAGTCTTCTTCCTTTTCACTGTGAGACAATAACTGGCTTTGCCTTCTGGCTTTCTCGTCCTGGAACTCCCTGTCTTGTATCCTGTAAATATCGGAATAAGGTCATAGATGAAATGAATATGGTATCTCGATTTGACTTTTTCCGCGCATCAGATGGAAAAAAGGATGCAACTATCCGAAAAGATTGGAGAAAGGTTTATAACGGTAAGGTTCGCATTGAGATGTGGAAAGTATGTGGATTCTTAATGACAATAATTGAGTATGGCTATCGACAGCACGAATGAACCTGAAGACTCATCCGAGATCAAGGAGGATGATAGAGATACCGCAAAGGACGACATAAATGCGGCTCAACAAGATTTGGAGAGGGCCTCATCGAATGAAAGCAGTCACCCCAAATATTCCAAGCTATGGCAATGGTCGATCGTTGCTAATGTGGCATTTGCATGTTTTCTTTCTCCAATAAGTACTACTATGTTCTTGCCAGCTGTTCCTGAGATAGCCAAGGAATTCAATACAACTGGAACGATCATCAATGTGTCGAATGCATGCTATTGCCTAATGATGGCTGTATCACCTTGTATAGCATCTCCCTTGGCAAACATATATGGAACTAAAATGATATTTTTTGTTTGTTCCTTGGTGTACGCTATAGCCTCTTTTGTTGTTAGTCAATCAAGAAACTTGGTGATGTTCTTTGTCTTCAGAGCTGTCATGGCTATTTTTGGTACTGCCTTCTTCAGCGTTGGTTCCACCGTCATTGGTAACATTTTCGAGCCGCCTAAAAGAGGAAAGCCCATGGGTTTTATATTAGTGGGTTCTCAGGCTGGAATTGCCATTGCAGCTGTGTTGGGAGGTGTGATAGTGAACTATACCAAGTGGCGTATAATTTTTATCGTTCTAGGCGGTATTGGGATATTGGTATTTGTGACTTCTATAGTCATTCTCCCAGAGACTGGTTCCAACATCAAGTACTACGAATTAAGGAAAGAGACAGGAAAGAGATTCATTTTGATAGGTTTCAACCCGTTCAAAGTCATAGCTGTGAGTAAATATTTAAACGTATTACTAGCAGCTCTAGCAAGCTCCAGTTTGATGTACAACATGTACTGCTTGTTAACACCTATAAGATACGTCATGAATCCAGCGTTTCATCTAGAATCCCCGTTGAAGAGTGCTCTTTTCTATCTATCCCCTGGTGCAGGATATATAATAGGATCTTACTTCGGAGGTAAATGGTCGGATTACTTTGTAAGAAAATACATGGCAATCAGGGATGAGAGAATTCCAGAAGATAGATTGAAATGTTTGCATATTTGGTTTGGATTAATGATCCCTTTTTCTAATCTTTTGTATGGATGGTCATTAGACAAAAAAAAGGGAGGTATGGCGTTACCGATTATCGCAATGTTCATCAACGGTTTCAGTCAAACGATGTGCTTCCCAAGCATCAATGCATATTGTGTCGACTCTATGCCTCATTTGCGAGGAGCGGCTATCGCCAATAACTACTCAATCAGATTTTTGGCAAGTGGAGTTGCAAGTGGAACCGTACTTGTTCAAATAGATCAGATTGGAATTGGATGGACTTGTACAATATCTGCTTTTGTAGCTTTGGCTGGTTATATTTGTGTGCTTGCTTTAATAAAGTACGGGGAGTCCCTGAGGCTCAAGAATGGCTGCGAAAAAGTACTAGAATCATAGACCTGTTATATAGATAGACAAAATTAATGTTATCATAGAGTATCACTTCTAATATCTTGAATCTCGAGGTTTCTTCATTACCAAAGAACATTTGTAGCCTACTATCGCTATTCAACGAAAATGTACTAGTATTGATGTCAGGGTTACAGCAGGTTGTCACAGTATTGAATCTTTTCGCTAATGCAAGTAGGCACACAAGTTAGGTGAGTAGAGTGTCGGGACTGTTTTATAAGAAAAACTGGAGACATATTTTTGCAAAATTTCGCAGCCATTTGTAAAATCTACGTAGAGCCAACTAATTTGACTGACAAAGAATGATTAAAGCACAAGAAGCTCGTTCCAGAAGGCTCGAAGGTGGATAACAACAGGGTTGAAGAGCAAGCTGTAAATGTCTTCAAGTATATCATGAACTACTATGACGAGATTCGAAAGGGACTTTCAAGAACCTTAGATATGACTGCACCGGTGAATGTTGATGAAATTTACTATTTCCTTCATTCTACTGATGATCCTTTACGGAAAAATTCATTGAATATACATGCATTAGTAGGCTTGAGGTCAAGACCAACAAAAAATTTCGACATACAAACGAACGTGATGGCAATCAATTATTTTGAAACGAAGGGTTTTATTTTGAGTGGTTTATACATTTTATTTTTGGACTCAGAAGAGAGTGGGGATGTGAAAGGATGCTCCGTATTGACGGAGAGACTTTTTTACTATATGCTCTGAAGTCATGCTGTCGTGTTTTGCTTTCTTTGAGAATACGATATTTTGCAACTTCTTGATTCATCCTTCCATTGAAAGCATAATACAAAAAATAAACATAGTTCTTATTGCGTTCATCGCAAGAATTCAGATTGTCGACTCTTTGAAAGATTTACTAAATGCACCTCTCCAATCATTGCATGATAGGTTTACAGAATGTGCTCAGAATTTTATACTTTTCAGTTTAATTCTTTCAGAAATGTATTGCTACGCTTGGCAGACCACAAAATTCCAGAAATGCCTAATAGGCACGTTATCCTCGAGAGACTTTACAAACAACGTAGTAGTTAAGACAAGTAATCTTGTTCTCAAGAACAACTCAGCCAAATTGACTGAAATCTTGATAAAGTCGTTGAGAAGGACATATACGAATTTTACGATGAAAGGCAAAATCGGCGAAATCGAACACTTCTTTCAAGTGCACCGTCTCGACGAATCGGAGAACGGTTCAATGGATCAACGGTACCAAGACGTCAACACTCTCCCTTACTTGAGTATTACAGAGACAGAGTTAGATTCTCAGAGTACGCCCAAAAGTAATCCTCAAAGTATGGAAAACGATTTCAATGCTAATATGAGGCTGCCCGCATTAAACGAAACAAACCTGTTGTTGTGCAATTTTGATCCTTCGATTACAGAGCTAACTTTAGATGATTTGTTTTACTGGCCTAACCTGTTTAGAGGTGATATGTAGATGGACTCAAAAGATCGAAGAATATCAAATGAGACCACCCCACGGTATTAACAGGCTCGGTTAATGTGCAAGGTTGGTTGCCATTGAATTCTTTTAGCTTCCAGATCGCTCTTTGACGTGTTGCTATTAGTATATGCCTATAGAAGAAGTAAGTGCGGTTTGGTATTGGGCGGCAAAATACACTAAAAGGGATAGAAGTCCTCAGTCTGACACCCGTACGGTATTGTTACCTAAATGGGGAACTGATGCGTAACCAAGCGACAATATTGCAACGGGTCTATCACTCACAGTGTTGTTGTATAAGGCGACAGAGCTTCACCATTCTCTACTAAGGTCTACAGATTGCAAGGATGCAAGTTCCACTCCTAGTTAGAGATAGTTATTTTTGGGTGAACGATCTATAATCTTTCCGATAGGAAATGCTTCGCTCACGAAGATGAAAAGAAGTTACGAGCAGAGAAGGACAAAAAAGCAGAACTGTCAATAAGCAGTGATGGTTTAAACGACAAATTACATTTGACGGACTGCAATAAGAATATAGTGGTCACATGGAATGGTGACAATGATCCTGAGAATCCTTACAATTCGTCGTTGCGCAATAAGTAGATAGTTCTGGTTGAGCTCTCGCTCTTACAATTGGCGGTTTACTCCAGTGCAGGGGTGTACACTCCTGGAGTGGATCAACTTACGGCATCGTTCAATACGAGCTACACATTGGCAATGCTACCAATGACCTTATTTGTGTTTGGCTATGGTTTAGGAACAATGCTTTTTTCTCCTCTCTCTGAGGACCCGATAATAGGAAGAAGAAATGTATACATTTGTTCCATGACCTTATACTTCATCTTTCAAGTTGGCATTGCATCATCACAAAGTATAGCAACAATGTGCGTTTTGAGATTTCTTGGAGGCTTTTTTGGCCCTCCTCCATTGACGATTATGGGAGCCTCTTTCACGGACATGATAACATTGCCTTATGCTACTTTTGGTTTGGGATTATGGGGCTTGACATCATTTGCTGGAACGGCCATTGGGCCTTTTCTAGGCTCCATTCTAGTAGTGAAAAGAGGTAGGAGATAGACTTTTTGGTTGATGCTGATAATTGCAGGAATCACGTTGGTAATCGTGTTTTTTCTTTTACCCGAGATACAAGCTAACAAGATCTTGTATCGCAAGGCTGAGAGGTTCAACAGGATCATGGGTAAAAAGGTATATGTTGTCGAGTATCCTCAGGAGAGGCACCTCAAGAAAGATCTTGTTGAGATGCTTTGGCGACCTGTCATTATTGCATTAAAAGAACCCATCGTATTATTCATTTCCTTGTATTTGGCTGTGGTGTATGCTGTGTTGTATCTCTGGTTCGAGGCAATCCCTATTGTATACTCCGATTTGTACGAATTCACAACTTTTGAAATGGGAACGACTTATTTGACCATAATTGTGGGTGTCTGCCTTGGAGGTATTCCCTATTTATTTTACCTTCACCGAAACTGCATCTTGGCATATATCTATGAGCCTTATACAATGGGCCAGTGATTATATAGGTATTAGTTATGAATTCAATCGCATTTCGAAGTATTACGATCCACTGGATCAAGGAGTCATATAGTGAGAGAAATTGGTAGCTATACGTATACATAAAGTGCAACACTACAGAAATATTGAGTCAGAAATCTGGCTACTAATAACCATATTCCTTTTTGCTGCAAAATGACCGATCACAGACTTCAGACAAAAGACACATTTGGAACTGACATGGTTTGGACATGCAGACATTAAAGATAATGCAAGAAGTATGTTACAATGCGTATGACAAGTATAGAATGTGTATTGCAGCGTAGATTTGAGGATATAAAAGTGTTTTTCTTCAGAATTTGGAATAAGAGAAGAAATTCGTGAGGTATAGATTTGAATGTTTTTCATATCCTCAAGACCTTCGTATAAGCTATGAGTCCAATTTACTAATATATGTATGATTCTACACGAGTATATAAGCTTGTCGG
Organism: Debaryomycetaceae sp. ZIM 2471; assembly: GCA_031081905.1. Taxonomy (NCBI): domain Eukaryota; kingdom Fungi; phylum Ascomycota; class Pichiomycetes; order Serinales; family Debaryomycetaceae; species Debaryomycetaceae sp. ZIM 2471. Next base: position 2,419 of record JARYTF010000009.1, on the reverse strand, counting down.
TTAGCCATCCTTGACCGATATCTAGCCGAGACGATTTTTTTTTTCAAATAAGATAGGTGGAAGTCAATTGCACCTTGCTGTGAATGTGCACAATCGACTATAATTTCATTTGTAGAAGTAAAAAGTTTGAATAGAGATTGTAGCGTAGCAGCACATAACACACTCCTAGCTATTGTTGAGTGGAGGAACCGTTCGTTCAACGAGCTTCAACTTTTTCAAAGGCACAGAATTTGACATATGTCACCATGTGCATGTTCAGACAGTTGTGATTTTCGGCTTGAATAAAAAATCCCTCACGAGCCCCTTCTCGTACATAATCATTACTTGCATCAACTCATGTCAACGGCACAAGCGTTAGAACTCGACATATTCAGGAAACGTTAACCGAAATATAGAACGCAATTTTAATAAGCGGCTCTACTCCTATTGTGAAATTACACATTATGATAGTTGCACATGAAGTACGATACCCGTCTCACAAACACAGAGGGACCCGAAGAACGTGAAAATGTGGAGCTAGAAGCAACCGAATATTCTTTCTGTGGAGGATTATGCAGCTTCAAACAGTTGCTCGAATGGAATGGCAAGACAACTGAACCTGCACGGCACACACGTTTGCTTGAAACGGCCTCGAAGATGGTACCGATTAAGGACTGGGCATGGAGGGCAACTGCAGGCAAGAGCCAAAGTCTTTGGAACAGTATGTCAACCATAGAACAGATAAGGCGGCTAGGGTAACCTTCCGTCTTCTGCGTGTACCTCACTTTGACGTAATCTATAGAGTATCCTTGATTTATGCATGTCGTATGCGCAGGTAATTTACGTGTAATAAACGGCATCAAATCTCCATTTTATTTGCAACCTCAATAGACACTGATTTGACTGAAAATTGAGTCTCTTCATCAATATATAAAGGGACTGAATAGCTACAGTTCAGATGAATGAAACTAACCAACAAACTAGTATCCTAGCTAATTGATCAAGTTCCAGTTTACAGCAACAAAGATGATAAACCCAATGTTTAGCATGAAAGTGTTTTTTGCAATCGCTTTGCTACTTCCGTTGTTTGGCAGTTCGAATGCCGCTTCTATTGCCAAAAAAGATGGGAACCAGAAGAGAGATTCTGCATCTCCTCTTGTGCTTGATTTCAACGTCAACAGAGATAGTAAAACTGTCAAGACAGTGCCCCAGAGGGCTATTGCAGAAGCGGTTGCACGGCCAGCTGCATTGAACAGTACGGGCATTTCTTACGATATTGATATTTCAGTAGGGTCAAATAAGCAAAAAGTCAACGTGGTTCTTGATACCGGCTCCTCAGATTTATGGGTTGTGGGGCCAAATTCTAACTGTCAAGGTTGTAGGACCTATGATCCACTGTCATCATCAACAAGTAGAGATCTTAGTATACCGCTTTTCGATCTTTACGGAAGTGCTATAGTTGCAGGTGATTATTACACTGATGATGTGTCTTTTGGTCAGGACCAAAATGTTACAGTCAGTAATTTAGAATTGGGTGTCGGACAGTTTATAGCTGGAATTAATACCGGTATTTTAGGAATCGGATTAGAATCTTTGGAGGGCACTCCGAGTCAATACACCAATTTCCCGGCCGCCTTGGCTGAGCAAGGAATCATTTCCAAGAATGCTTATTCTTTATATTTGAATGACCTAGGTACCTCGACGGGTACGATCATATTTGGTGGATATGACACGGAGAAGTATAGTGGTGATTTGGTAACACTTAACATTACAGACCTGAGGTATCTTGCGGTTGAAGTGCCTTCTATCCTGATCAATGGAACTACGATTTCGTACAACAATAATGCTCTCTTGGACTCTGGTACTACCCTTTCCCTAATTGGTAGGCCACAAGCTGAGCAATTTGCAAGGGCTTTAGGTTCAAATGGAACATATACGGATGAAAATCAGGACTTCTTTCAAATTGACTGCGACCTTGCGAACAGTGATGAAACTTTCGACATAAATTTCACTAAAGGTGCAACGATTAAGGTCCCTGTCAAAGATTTCGTCTATCGGATTAACAATACGACCTGTGCTTCAGCTTTTGTGCCTCAGGCTAATACCAGTTCTGACTTGGGAATTTTGGGAGATGTGTTCTTAAGAAATGCTTATTTGGTTTACGACTTGGAGGACAGGACTATTCAAGTCGCTCAAGTTAAGTATACTGACGAATCAAATATCGTCAGCTTTTGATTTAAATATGTTTTATTCTATCTTAGAAATATATATAAATATATTCTGATGAATGTCTTTCTACTTTGATACCTTTCTCTACTAAAACTTAACTGCGAATTACATGCCATTTATGTGATAAATGATAAGTGTCTAGGATGGTGTCTAGGATGGTGTCTAGGATGGTGTCTAGGATGGTGTCTAGGATGGTGTCTAGGATGGTGTC